>CM052814.1:39186919-39338493 GCA_028533885.1 Nasua narica
AGCTGTCTTTCTCTTGCTCCATGCCTCAGCCTTCCGCCCACGTGGTCTGCCTTCCGCGGGCACCGCGAGCCCCCGGAGCTGGCCCTGGCTGCAGGGAGCGTGAGTCCGCAGGCAGGTTCGCACCTCCCCCCCCCAGGCCAGATTGCTAAAGCTCGAGGGGAATTCGTGCAGACCAGTTCTGGCCAGATCTCTCAAAATGTTTTGTTCTTGCTTTGCTGCCGCAGTCTGGGAGGGGCCGAGGGTGGCGGCTGCCGGAGGGCAGTTTTTTTCCCCCTTCCTTTGCTGAGCTGTTACTTGTTAGGCCGGCCAGGCCTGTGTGAACTTCTGGTTCCTCGAGGCAGTAAACACCCTGGTTCTCCCGGCCGCAGGGTTGCTTCCTTTTCTTATTTTCTTACAAAATGCAGTTTTGTTTTGTTTTTTTTTAAACTTAGAAAAGGGGCAATGTGAACGATCAGGGCCCGGTTTAAATGTTTAAAAGAATCATAAAATACAGTGTTTATTGAATCCGTTCACTCCTTCAGCTTTATTCTCTCCTTTCTTGTTCTTGGCAGCATTAGAAATCAGCCGTGGGGCAGCCGGTACCTGGACAGTGTTGGCCCTTTCAGAGCAGTATTGAAATAAATATTTTCAATACAAACATTTAAGAGGGTTAGTAAAGCAGGAGCTTGTTAATCCCTTGAAGGGGTTGGAGCCCCTTCTGGCCACATCACATTTTCCGCAAAAGCTGGTCACGGGGTGACTAAAAATGCAAGACGCGGGATCCTGAGGTCAGCGGAGCGAGGGCTTGCTTCTGTACCCCAGCCTCAGCCTGGTGTCATTTGCCGCTTGGACGTGCCTAGGGAAACACCAGCGGGCTGCGGGAGAGGGCTCAGGGCTTGGCTTCTGTGGCGCTCTGCCAGCCCCAGGGCCACGAGCACCAGGGCCACGAGCACCGGGGCCACGAGCCCTTCGTGGACATGGTTGTCCACCCACACCCGGTGACTCCAGTAAAGATTTCATCACTTTCTCTGAAGCTGATTATCTTACTTCAACCACTTCCCTCCAGAAGAAAGCTTTCTAGTTTCACTTTAAGTGCAAAATCAGTATCGCTTCCATAAATAATAAAAAAATAAATATAAAAATAGAGAAATCCCATGAAACCATGAAAACAAAACAATGCTATTAATTTTTAATGTCTTGCATGTAGCAGTAAGTCTAAACAACTTATGAAAATAAGTAGCTCAGTGAGAAAAAGGGAACAGTTCACACATGCTGGGCTCAGCGTCCCAGGTTTGCTGGGAAGATGAGGCGCTACATCTAAGCGCAGGGGTCAGACTGCCTGGATGAGTCCCAGCTCCCCACTTAGGAGCCTGGAGGCCAAGGGTTAGTTTCTCCATGTCTGTGTGCCTTAGTTCCTTGTTTGTCAAAAAAGGCTAATAATAGCACCAGTCTCAGAGTTGTTTCTGACCACTGCATGAGTTAACACGTGCAAAGCAGTTATGATAGGCGCGCCCAGCACTTAGTAAGCTCTCAAGGAACGTCAGCTCTAATAATAACTAGTAGTCATAGTATTAGCCTTAGCAGGATTCGGGGATTTAAAATTCCTACTCACTAGAGTAGAACCTCAGAAAGATTGAAAAAAAAATTATTGAACACTTTTACCTGGTAAGATTGGTTACTAAGAGTCAGTTCCTAACCAAAAATGATGAAAGTAACTTTAGCCCAGCAAACTTCTCTTTGAATAAGGTTTCTGCAGTAACTTCTAAAATCCAGTCTTGGAACATGTTGAGTTCCCTGGTAATGTTTGGAAAGTGATGGAAAATGGGTTCTTCATCTACTCCCTGCTGAATTCTGGTCTAGAAAAATACTTATAAAGATATTTTGTTTCATCTTCCAAAGATTCCTGTGTAATATTCAAAACAAGGAGCAATTCAGATGAGTGCAAAACCATATGGTTCAGCTAATGAAAATATTTTCTGATATTTGAAATTAGTCGAATGCTTAGGTCAGCTTAGAAGACACTTTCTTGGATCCTTGGCATATTACTATCTGACACCAACTTACGTGCTCTGTAGAATTAAAGTATTGAAGTCTCATAATAAGCCAGTGGCCTAGGTACTCTGTCTCCATTTTACAAAGGAGAAACTAAGGCTCAAAGAGGGCAAATGGTTTAAGATTGCGTCGTTCATGTGGGTTCAAGACTGGAATTTAAGTCTGCTCACTAGTGCCTGAGGCTTGCTCTGCATCTCTGGGCTCCCTTGCGTCTATGGGATGTAATCTGACGCTACAGGTCTGCCTTAGTGAATTTCCAGAGCCTGGGCCTCAGGGCAGGGCACCAGGATGGGATGTTCTGGCCCCTGAGGATTCCTACTGGTCTAATCCCACCTGGAAACTCAGATGGTGAGCACGAAGCCTTGGGCGTGGGTGTGCGGAACAGTAAGTGCAGGGGTAGCCAGGGGACCCACAGCCTGAAAAGAAACCAGGGTGCCCTTTCCTTGGCTAGAACTGCTGGCTACTCCACTCCCTCGCTCCTGCCTTCTGTCCTCTCTTGCCGTTACTGGCAAAACCTGCCCTCCCACTGCAGCCACCACCTTCTCCTACCTCCTTTTGTGTAACTGAAAAATCATCTCTGTTGGCCAATATACCATGTTTGGGAAAAACTGAATTAGCACACAGTAGGTCTCTGAGACAGGTAAATAAATGATAAACGTAATTGGAAGCATGACTGTAAGTTCTTCAGAGGTGAGAAGTGTGACTGACTTAGCACTATCTCACCAGAATCTAGAATAGTGCCCAGCACACAGGAGGTGCTCAGAGAGTGTCAGTTATTGAATGTGGGGCACAAAGCAACAGGAGGAAGGCTAAAGAAGAACAGGTGAGTCTGGGTTTTACTTTTGGTGCCAGGGTTTAGAAGTATTTAAAGGAAAACCCAAACCCCAAATATTTCGCTGAACTTCTAGGACATCTCAGCTCTGAGAAGATCTTACTATGATGTCTCATCCCCTTCCTGATCCTGTTTCATTCCAGAGGATCTCAGGATGTTGAAGAAAGTTCTAAAGGCAGAACTTGGTTGTTCTGGCAGAAGGTGGTTGTCGGGAGACCGGCGGAGAGGAGAGGTGGGAGTGAAGAAAAATAAGGGATGCTGCAAAGAAATATAAGAGCAAGGAAATGCTTGTATTTCTTCCCATGCACTTCCAGACTACCAAGAGGAACACGAAAACTTGTCATCGGCCCTTCCTAATGTCACCGATGCCATGTCCGGGGCGAGGGGCTCCAGAGATGTGAGGCATAATGCCCCAGGAAGATTGAAAGCTGTGATTATGATCGTCACTCTCCAAGGTCGCCGTTCTTTCCCACGTGATCTGACTTCTTTCAAGTCCTGACTGTTCCTGAGTGCTGATGTTTCTTTTCAAAATAGTTGAGATAAGTAAACTCAAGGGAAGCCTGGGGAAGAGCCCTTGACAAGGAGCCAGTTAGGTGTTGGACGATAATAAGAGAAGGGAGTTTCTTCAGTGGAAGCACCAGGGAAGAGATGGAGGCCTCTTGGGTGGTGCTCTCTGAGGACTGGCGACAGAGGTCCTCATCGGGAAGGGCGGATGCTCTTCTGAGAAATGAGCTCACAGTGGCCCCGGAGAGTCCTGAGGGGTCCCGGCATCATGTTGTCACGGGGAGTCCCCCTGCTCCGTTACAACAGATTTCCTCAGACGTGATCTAACCCCTGACAAAAGAGCTCTTACAAGGGGAGGAAAGAGCTGGCTCCAGCCCTCGTGAGTCACTAGAGTGAGCTTTTTTACTCTCTGCTCACTACAGTTCTCTAGAGATACTCAGGACTGTTCCTCACAGCCCAGCTCTGAGTAAATTTTTGGTTCCAGAATCCGGCTTTCCAGATAGGATCATGGTGGCCTCCAGTTTTGGCCGTCTCTCCTGCTGATCCATTACTCTCCTGTTCTCCGTGACTCCCAAGAGCTGTGTGCTTCAGTGTTTTTCCCCTACAAACAATTTCAACTTTCTCTTTTCGCCCAAGCCAGCCATGGCCCCCCTGTTATTTCAGACTTGGACCCTATCTCATTCACTCAGGCCATGTTAGTTTAGCCAGGTCCCAACACTCTCATAGCTAATTTATTCAGCTCTTGCTCTCAGAAACCTCAAAGGCTCAGCCCAACCCTGGGCACAAGACAGGATTAGTCTCGTGTGGATATTTGAGCTCAATAGTTGAAGACTTGAGATACCTAAAATCAAATGCACATGTGATCCAGGACCTTCGATGCTCCGTGTAGGGACTGCCCTCGGGTGTGTTGCCAAGCGTATTACATGCAATACACATACCTGGAAGGCCCCTTATGAAGGCAAACTTGGACATATTTATTGATTCCTTTGAAACCCTAAATGCAGACAGACCATAAGAAATGGCACCCCAAGTTGGGTCCATGGTCCATTTAACTCAGGTAATAATCACAATAGCCAACATCTGCTATACAACCCCAGTAGCTTATAAAGCACTTTCTTACAATATGGCTATTCTCATAAAAATCCTGTGGGGTGGGCATCACTATTACCATTGTATAAATGAATCTGGAACTTAAAGACACAAAGTAATTTGCCCAAGATCTTGCATGCTACAGAAAAGGACTTGAACCCAGATCTGTCTGAAACCCAAACCCAAGCTTTTAACCAATTACACTCCAGGGCGGAGACGTTTTAGGGGAGAATCATGCTCTCTGAGAGACGCTAGCCACATGAAGATTGGGGTTGGTCTCCCCCAAACTCTGTTCAGCTCTCTCAACAACCACGATGGTCTCGTTATCTAGAAGTTAATTGAATTCCTCTTGAATCTAAGCCTCCTCGCACAATGTACTGAGTAAATGGTTTTAACCAGACTAGTATGGGCTGTGTGCTTCCTCTTATTTGAACAAATGCTACTCTTTCCAGTATTTCGAGAGCAGTCCTTAATTCTAATACTATAAGATCTGTAAATTCTAATTTTCCCCTTCTACAAACTTTTAATTTCCTTTAGATTGATGATATCCTGCTTTAAGGCCTTACCTTTCCACATGAAAATGCAATGTTTTCAGTGTTTCTGTCAGGCTACCATTTCCTCTCTCCCTTCCGGACCCCGCGCTCCAGGCAAATGAACAGCTGTAGGCAGTTTCCCATGACCCTTCCCTTTCATCCACCTGTTCCTTATCTCCTCAGAGCCAGTAATCTACCCTTTATGACTGGCTCAAAGATTACCCCTCCTGGAAGCCTTTTTTTTTTTCTTTTGATGCCCCCCCACCCCCCAGATGGAAGTGATTTCACTCTTTTGTGCTGCAACCATAAGACTGTATACCCTCAGATCCTTCATATGGTACTTTTCACTGTCTTTATTGGATTTGTAGTTACCCTAAGCATTCCATACTTCTAGATTATGTGTACTTGAGGGTACAGTCTGTGTTTATATCCTAGGGACTTGTACTGCATGCTCGTGGGTTTGTTCAAGGCATAAATGAATATATCAATCAATGGTTTTGCTTGAGTTCTTTTCTGGAACATTTCTATTTCTTTATCAGAATTAGATAACTAACTGCTTGAAGCATTCCATGTGACAGATTCATGCAGATTTATATAAGGCTAAGACAAGATTTTGTAGTTTGTATCCAACAGTCTCCAACATTTTACTGGTCTCTTAAAATCGCAATAGTGCATTGAGTTGAAGTCTTCTTGGAAAGGATGAGCCCTTTCCTGGGTCAGAACTGGGAGCTCTGTGCCTGTCTTTCAAGACGGAGTTTGGATATTTCTCTCATCAGTGCATTCCTTTCCTTCACTTCAATCTGAAAACACTCTACATACAAGATGAAGATTGCACTGGGCACTCTTTCAAATGATGTATCTTACAGAGTTATTATCATTTGTTTCTGCTGCCATTACTACCAGCAAGATCTCGAAATTAAAGATACTTTTATGTGAAAGAAATTGAGACTCATAATTCATTTCCCTCAATATTTAAAATCTGCAGTGCAGGGGCACCTGGGTGGCTCAGTCAGTTAAGTGTCTGCCTTCGGCTCAGGTCACGATCCCAGGGTCCTGAGATGGAGTCCCCCATGGGGTTCCCTGCTCAGTGAGGAGCCTGCTTCTCCCTCTCCCTCTGCGCTCCCCCTGCAGCTCTCTCACTCACTCTCTTTCTCTCTCTCAAATAAATAAATAAATAAAAATCGGGGGGAGGGAGGAAGCCATTGTGAATTTCTGGCCCACTCTGGAATGCAAAACTGTCAGCCATGGCATCGCCTCTGAGGAGCCTTGGCTAAACCTTCATTCCCTGCACATACATTGTGAGTATTTTTTTTAAGATTTATTTATTTATTTGAAGGGGGAGGGGAGAGAGAGTGCATGCAGGGGGAGGGGCAGAGGGAGAGGGAGAAAGATAATCTTAATCAGACTCCCCACTGACCGTGGAGCTGGACAGAACCAAGGCGGGGCTCAGTCTCACAACCCTGAGATCATGACCTGAACCGAAATCAAGTCAGATGTTTAACCAACGGAGCCACTCAGGTGCCCCTACGTTGTGAATATTTTGGCAAACATTATTCAAAACATGTTGGGAGCCTGTACACAGCTGATGTTGTACAGAATATTGAAAGGCACAATCTGCAATCAAAAATTACTCCTGTTAGACCTGAGTGTGTGCAAAGAAGAAAAAAAAAATCGTGGTCACCCAATAGTTACTGCTGCAATCACATTATGTTATCTATATGAATACTTTCTTTCCAGAAGATCACAGTGCTTAGAAAATAGGGCTTTCTGCCCATTCTAATTTCTTGTCTATTTTCTTACCTTTAAAAAGGAATTTTCTCTGTGTCATATAAATCAGACCCCAGAAAGGAGGCATCAGAGCTGGCCCTGAAGAGCTAGCTGCCTTGGGCCCTGGGCCATTGACATATAAGCAAGGCTTGGCTAAAGTTTGGCTTGGATGGCCTTAGCAAGCGTCCATCCAGAGATGGGGGGCTGGCCAGTAGAGATTCACGGGGACTAGCCAACAATATGGAGTCTTGATGGAGATGCTATAGCAGAAAGGAAAGTCGGACAGGCCTAGCACAGGGGCTAGGAGCAAAGAGGGACACACGAGGTGGCAGGATCCTGGCCAGGGTTAAGGTGGCACCCCATAGAAGAAGGGGCCCTGCAGATGGACCCCGCCAACTTCAAAAGTCTGACTTGTTCACCTCTGGAAGGATTCTGACTTGAGCCTCGACTAAAATGAGCTCATATAACAGCAACTGTCTGCTCTTACTTGTCACAATTTGTCTTTTAAAGTTCTGCTCTTATCTGGTGAGTTCTGTTCTTCTCTTGTTATTCAACCCATTTCAAAGTCCATTGCTGGAGTTGCATTCCCCACTCCCCACTCATCCTCTCAAGCTCTGGATTTGAGTCTTGTTGGTGGGTTGTTTGGTTTCTCTGTTTCCGTGGCTGGGGTATGTGAGTGACTGAAGGACAGTCTAGCCCATGACCTTTAGTTTAGGGAAACTTTCCAGGGCTGTAATTACCTGGGACTTCGCTCCATCAAAGGCATGTTTTGATCCATCAACCCCTTGTCCTGGCCCAACCCTTTCAGTTCCTGTAAGTCACCTTTGGGTAAAATAAAGATAACATGTATTAATTTTTCTCTTTTAAACAATTGGAAAAATATGACCAAGCCTTTGGAGGTGGGGGAACCTTTCCCTGACCTCTTTGATCCATTTCCTTGTGAGTTATAAATTCCTGGTAGTATTTCTTTAATGTGGTAGCACTTCATGCTGTATTATTCCATAACTGCTCTTAACCCTTTTGACCTGATCGTTTCTGCTCTCATTCATTTTTTAAAGAATTCTTTTCAAACACTTTCATGTCCATAAGTTTATTTTCGTTTGAAAGATAGTCCCGAGTTGTGGGAAGGGTGTTATTAGTTCCATTTTTTTTTTTTAACAGAATGCCTATGGCACTTGCTTTTTTTTTTTTTTTAAGATTTTATTTATTTATTTAACAGAGAGAAAGAGATCACAAGTAGGCAGAAAGGCAGGCAGAGAGAGAGAGGGGGAAGAAGGCTCCCCGCTGAGCAGAGAGTCCAATGCGGGGCTCGATCCCAGGACCCCGAGACCATGACCCAAGCCAAAGGCAGAGACTCCAACCCACTGAGCCACCCAGGTGCCCCTATTAGTTCCATTTTTACAGATTCAAAAACTGAAGCTCAGAGATGTCAAGAGATTCGTTCAGGTTCTTGCAGCACCTAGTTAGTTAGTGGTCTAGTTAGTGGTCAACCTGAGCTAAATATAAAGTCTTCTGACTGCTGGGCTCATGATACTTGTGCTACATTTCACTGGCCGCTGCTGCTGCTGCTTCTTCTTCTCGTCTTCCTTTGTCAGTATTTCTTCTTCTCAACTCATTTTAACCTTAGTCCACATTTTCCCCGCCCTTCAAAGCCCTCCCACTCTGCCCAGCCATACTCCTGCTGTGTGCTCTCTGAGACAGTCACACACACCTCTGGCCCCAACCGCTGGTCCCTCTGGTCCCTCCTCACTGGACCAGGGGACCATATCACGTCCTGAGAGCCTCTCTTCTCTTTGTGTACTTGGTTCCATGTTCTCATCTTTTTCCATAAGCTTTTGAGCCACAGCCCACTTGATGATACGGAGAAGAAGGTGACCCTTGTCTGCTCTGAGGGAGAGCAGTGAACCTGAGATGCCCAAAGTTGAGGTTCCCAGCCACAATTCTCTTTGGCCTTAGTCCGCCCACAGTGAGCTTCAGAGACACTGGGAATTTTTCAAAGAAGGGTCAATGTTAGTTACCTCGATTTTTCTTAAATCAGAAAACGCTAGAGCTGGAAGATATGATCTTTTCCATCCTTCTCATTATGGATGAGGACCCTGAGGCCCAGAGAGGTGTCTGAAACTCCATCCCCTTCCCAGGGTTTCAGTATTTGGGAATGAGCATCATAGGATCCTCAAATGATAAGATCATTTCAGTTGTGAAAGAGTTGGGACTCGTTGGTTAATTTATCTCTAAGGCCTTGCTGGATCATTGTTTGCCTGCATTATTGGAATATCATCAGATAAAGTGAAGGACCAGGAAACATGAGAACAAAGTTATGTAAGATTTTTCTTCTGAAACTTATCTCTGTCTCTTTTCGAGCTAGGTAGTCACTCCACACTGAGTTTTGTGTGCATCTCTGAAATGACCTCTAACCATTCCTTCCTTCCTTCCTTCCTTCATTCGTTTAACTAACATTGGCCAAGTCAGGCAATCTCTGTGTGTCCTATATTTTTCTACATCCTAGATTATTTTCTATATCACCATCTGCCTGACAAAAGGAACATACCAGTAGGCACTATAACACAGCCTAAGGAAGTAGGCCCCAGCATATAGGAAAGCACCAGGGCAGACACATTATTCAGACCTGAGGTGACCTTGTGTGCGTGTGCAGGTGTGGGTGGGGTGGGGGGAGGGTAGTCAGGAAAGACTTACACAAAGAGGCAACTGACTTCTGGATGGAATTGGGCAGGATGGGCAAAAATAAGCCACTCTTTCATTTATTCAGTAAATACTAAACGAGTACCCTATGCACCAAGCAGTGTGTTAAGGCATTCCCAGTTTCAGAATGGATGGAAACATTGAAAGTCCCTGATACAATGGCCTTCACAGTTTAGTCAGGAATCAGGCGCTAAAAGATAAATAAACATTATAAAGTGTGATGTGCTGGGAAGAAAGGACAAGGGTACTGAGATCGAGAATAAGGAGAAGGCACATTAGGAGAATCAAGAAAGGTCTCATGGAGGAGCTGAGGGTAGATAAAACGTAAGAGATACAAATGAATTAACCATGGGAAAGTCAGGTAAGAGGGGCCATTTCAGACAAGGGTTCTGGATGTGCAAAGGCCCTGAAGCAGAAAATTGCCAAGCCTGCTTTGCTAACTGCAACAAGGCTTGTGTGTCTGGTGCAAGGTGGATAAGAAGAGGAGAAAGGCATGATAGACTGCTAGGGAGGACAACAGGGACCAGTGCATCAGGGCTTTGTTAGCCAAAGTAAAAACCAGCAGCAAGGACTTGCCCAGCAGAAGGAATAGCCCATGCGAAGGCCTAGAGATGGGGAAACATTTGGCAGTTGGAGAAATTGATATGTGAGCATAGACACCTACAGCATGGTGCCTTATACTCCATACACAGCATGAGTTAAGCATCTAGAGGCTTCAGTCATTCCTAACCTGGGTCTAATAAGCCTTTCAAATAGGCTAAAGCCCTTGATTGTCTTCCCGGATCATTTGGATGGTGGTCATTCCAGCCTCTCTCCTCAGCTGCTGGAAGCAAAACTCCAGACAGCCAACTGGAGACAGAGGCTCACCCAGTATGCCAAACTGGGTGCAAACAAAGCTCTCCAGCCCCATGAGATACATAGAAATTCAGAACTGAGAATGGCCAGGACAGCTGGCCAGCAGGGAGACGGGCATGGGGCCAATGCTTCGTGTTCGGATGACAAGGGCAGAAAGAATAAAATGCAAGAGAAAACAAGGACTCTCTCTTCAAAGAGTTGGGAAACACGCTCTGCTTCCCTTCACTTTCCAACTGGGGAGGGCGGCAGCGGCGGGACAAGAGGTCAGGAGGAAGCATTCAGTCCCGGACACCCTGCCTGCTACCAGGAGACCTGCTGGGGTGGATGCCACCGGGCCGGATGCCGGAAACGGGAGACACAGGATGCGGTGCCCAGGCCCTGCCGATGCCAGGGCCTGCCCCAAAGAACTGGACATCGACAAACAGAAAACCATTCAGACACTGCAGCAGGCAGGGTTCCTATGGCAACAGTGGCTCCCCCAGCAACTCCACATCCCTTCTCTTCCTGGACTAAAACTTTCCATTTGATCTCTTTGGGGAAAGTACAGTTTGGATAAGAGGGGCTGGGGGGTGGGGGTGGGTATTGAAGAGGGTGTGGAGATGCGGCAAGAAGAAGTCTGGTTTTCATATTAAGTTTGAGAATTAAAAGCCAGTGGATCTCTGGGTAAGAGATATAATCAAATTGTGTTTGTTTTTATATTTTTCTTTCTTTCTTTTTTTTTTTTTTTAATCCTGACTTTGCTTTCAGTTCTGGCATTTCCCCGAAGCTCTTTCAGAGCCAAAGGCCACTGGTCACGGCTTCCTCCTGGCCCTTCCCTAGCCATCACTCTTGCCTGCCGCAAGAGGTGCTCTGTGCTCCCAAGGCCGAGCTGGCCGAAACCCCGCCACCCTGCAGGGTCTGGCAGATTAAGGGAGAGGGAAAGGCACCCTGGGATGTTAAAGAAAGTCGACGCCTGGGCCCCACCTCTGAGATTCGGAGTCCTTAAGATTTAGTGGAATTCTCAAATCTTCACTTTTCATAAGCACTCTAGTTTATACAGATTTTGATGGATGCTGAACACATACTAAAGAAACACTGTTTTCAGGGATCACCTGATGGGTATATAGCCCAAGGCTTTGGAATAAACAGACTTCCAAGCATATAAGCCGAGATTCAGGCCTGAATGCAGACACACTGGAGAAAATATACCTTTGTGGAAGGAGATGTCTTTCCTACCCCAAAACATGTGTGCCCTCCAGGCCATTTAGAGGTGCTGAGTTTCCTCCAGCACCTTTCAGCTGATGCTAAAGCTTTGCAAAAGAAGGAGGTTCTAGTTCTCCTCCTCGTGAAATGTGCTACGTCCCTTCTTCCAAAGTCACTCCAGCATCTCCAAGAAAGGCAGGGTTTATGCAAAGCTTGACTTAAGTTAAAATGGGTTAGTTGGTTGTCGTTTCTGAGTCTAACAACACAAATAAGACACAGGGGAAGTCACACGAAATGAACCAGAAAATGAACAGAAATGAGCATGACCACAAAAACTGGAGAGAATTTCTCTCATGTTGGACATGGAGGAACTGTTTCTGTTGATCTTGCTTTCCTCTTAGGTGCTGATTAATTTTAAACGAGGTTGTTTTTATTTTTGTGGGCAGTGACTATACTGTGCATTGAGCCTCATCTGGCCTTTGGTTGCCCTCCATTTAAGGCAAATAAATTAAGAAATGTCCAAAGAAGTATTTTAATTCTTAAAGAAACTGACAAGGAGTACACAGAGAGGAAGAAGTAGGAAGTGACCAACCTCTTCTCTAGAGACAAAGATGGGTGACAACTTGTGGAGAAAATGTGCTGACATTATTTACTAGAAGTCAACATATAGAAATTTCCCTGAATGGACCATCCACTGCTCAATACCCCTGTGTTGGAAAACTTTTATACTACCTTGTATAAGTTTGTAAGGGGCTGGTTTTAACAAAGGGATCATGTCCTATTTTTTTGTAGCCATTACACTATTCAGTATGGTTGCTGGCCCCCGGTAGGTATTCAAAGTCACTCTTAATTGGTGCACTTTTAAGAAGTCACTCTGATGGTTTTAATGCCTTAATAAGCTATTTTCAGCCTACATTTAGTAGACATTGCCTCCAGGGTGAGATGACAAAGAAAGAGACCAGCAGTGTTTCTTCTGAGTATTTCTTCTGTGTGCTTGCTGTGCCTATAATAACTCTCTGGAGAGACTGACCCCGTAAGATCTTCTGGAGGCATCCATCTGCAAGACTGAGCTTGATCACAAGTTAGGCTTCTGAGCTGAAAAAGTAAATGAAGCCAGTACAGAAGAGTGCTGAAGAGCGGAGGCTCTGCTTGCTACCCTCCGAGCTGGAATCCCGGCTCTACCATCTATTAGCTACGTGACTTCATACAGAGAGCTCAGCCCGTCCTCATCCATGAGATGGGGATCGTAATAGGATCTGTCATAGGGTTGCTGTAAAGATTAAATGACAGAAGTTGTGTAAAGCATTTAGAAAATAGGCCAGCCCATAGTAAGAGCTCATAATGTTAGCTATTGTTAGCATCACTGAGTGGTGACCAGAACTGGATTGGCTTGGGAACAAAGGCTGAGGACTAGAGCCACCGCTCAGCCCCCACAGACCCACTCGGGTTGGATTCTACCTTCTCTATGTCTCCTACCCAAGTCACTTTCTACACCTGAATTTGTCACTGAATCTTGGAGTACACTGAATCAAGTATACACCTGACACTACACTTGTCAGGTGTAGTGACAAAATCATGGAGTATAATGACATCAGGTACCTAAACGTGAAAATTCTCTGCCATCTTTCTTCCCAGTCTCATTTCTAACTCTATTCTGTAAAAACGTCCTGTTCACATGCTTCCCAAGCATCTCAGTTATTTAGTACCTGGGTAAGTGAGGAAAAGAGAGCAGCGGCACATAGCAAAATATCTGCCCCAGAAATCTCAGCAAAGTTGCATTAAAAATAATAAGGGCTTTTGAATGAGAGGAACGGAGGGATGAAAATAGGCACATTCTGTTTCCCACTCATGATGCTAAAACGCCACCCTGAGAGAGAGGAATCAGTTTCAAGGGGAAGCCAGGTCCAACTTCTGGGGATAAGGATTAAAGAGAACATGTCGATAGGTTTTGAAGTTTGGCATTCTTAAAAACAAAACAAAACAAAACAACACCATGTCATTTGTGCCAGAGCAGAGAAGTGAGCCACTAGATAGTTTGGCTGTGGGATTTTTGATCCACAGTCTCCAGGTCTTTTATGGACAGTAGTAGCTTCATAAAATTCTTCCCTTTCTGGGGAACCTGGGTGGCTCAGTGGGTTAAAGCCTCTGCCTTTGGCTCAGGTCATGATCTCAGGGTCCTGGGACCAAGCCCTGCATCAGGCTCTCTGCTCGGTGGGAACCCTTCTTCCCCCCTCTCTCTGCCTGCCTTCCTGCCTACTCTCTCTCCTCTCTGTCAAATAAATAAAATTAAAAAAAAAAATTCTTCCCTCTACTGCTGGTCCAAAATAAGCATTATACCCTGAATGCCAGGGGAGAGCAATTAGTATTTTTAACATAACATCTGAGTATACATACATACGATGGAATATTATTAAGCCTTAAAAAGGAAGGGAATTCTGATGCATTCTATAGCACGGATAAACCTTGAAAATCTGTTACATGAAGTAAACCAGAAACAAAAGGACACACATAATTCCATTGATGTGAAATACCTAGGTGAATGAAATTCACAGAGACAGAAAGTAGAATGATGGCTACCAAGGTTGGCACGGAGGGGCAACTGGGGCATTGTTTAACGGGTACAGAGTTTCTGTTTGAGACGACAAAAAAAGTTCTGGAGATGGATGGTGGTGATGGTCGGCCAGCAATGTGAACGTACTTCATGCAACTATACAATTAAAAAGGGCTAAAGTGGTAATTTTGTGTTGAGTATATTTTACCACAATAAAAAAACATCTAAAGCACAAAGAAAAATGGTGTCCAAGTAATAGATGGAAGACGTTTCTGTTTGCCTCTGCACAAGCAGCTCTGCTCTAACCCTGTTATATGACTGTTTACAGATCTTGTAGGCAGATGTTAGTGTTTTTCAATGGTTGTCCTCAGAAGGATGTAGAATGTTCTGAGCTTCTGACTTGTCTTAACCAGTTCTGATGCCTGCTCCCCCAGAGCATTCAGCTGAGGTGGTAGAAGGAACAGAAGGAGAGCAAGATGGCCGAACTACAGAGCATTTTCCTGTATAGCATATAGCAGAAGACTTCCTAAGAGAAGTGTAGGTTCTTGGAGTCTCTAGGTTTAACTAAAAAGCATTTCTCTCCGGTTCCCTAAATAAACAATAGACTTGCCACCTGCCAAGTACAAGAGTTTTGGAGACAGTGGAATCAAACTTGCATTTAACACTTTAGTAGCTTTCAAATTATTTTGATTGCAACCCCACAGTAAGAAATGCATTTTCCATCACGATGTAATGTGTGCATTCATATGGTTGAATCTATATGACTGAAAGAACAAGTTTCACCAAAAAAATCTTAACCTTATTACATGCAGAGGATTGTACTATTTTACCTTCCTTTCTCCTCAGTTGTGTTCTACCCTGTCGCATTTTTTAAATGTTGGTTGTACTCTATTAAATTTGTTTCACAACCCTCTGATGGGTTGGGATCTACAGTTTGGAAAATGCTACAATGTGTTTGCTGCTCCAGCCACTGGGTTAACACTAAACTGCTGGCTCCTGAGGGTCAACTACAGGTGAAACTCTCTCCGGGAGCAAGAGGAGACCTCGGGTCAGTATCTCTTCACTCTCAGAGGGAGAGAGCCTGATGTGGCAACACAGGGATTTATTGCGACATGAGTATGCTTGGGCCACAGGCCGGAGGCGAGGCTCAGCAGGAGGGCCTTGGATCATGTGTCTGCCCTTTAGCAGAAATGGTGAATATGCATGTTAGCAAAGTCTGCTCTTCTTGGATATCAGCACAAAGAATGATCAAATCAAATCTAATTTGGGGAATCAGGGAAAAGACTAAAACAGAAAACTCTGGGGTCTTGCTAAGCATTTCAGTAAGGAGAAGAGTCCACGGACTATGGGACAGTTTTCCAGAGGGAAACTGAAAGTAGGTAATGTCGGAAGGCACACGTGGTGTTTCCTGGACTTTTCAGAGCCCCTGGTACCCAGTGACCCATCCCGTTTCTGACTGCACCTTTCTTGCTGTGTTGTCTAAGGGGTGCTGGGAAACAGAACATTGGAGTTTCTTGCCTGGTTTTTTGTCTTATATGTTTTTAGGGTGTTTTGGGGTTTTTTTTACCGTGCAAATCAGAAAGGTCTGGAGGAAGGGAGCCCCACTGGAGGAGTGAGTGCTTACTGACCACTTAGAGTCCAATTCAGGAGGAAAGGAATTGACGTTCATTGAGATCATGTGGAAAAAGACAAATACTGTGACAAGTACTGGGGACCATAAAAAAATTTATTATTTTTGGCAGATTATGTTGAAACGATTATATTTTCCAGAGCTCAGAGACTGCACTCAAGTTTCCTTATGAAAAGAAAAGAAAAAAGAAAAGAAAAATGATGCCTCTCTGTGCAAACTCCAGAACACTCCCTAAGGTGGTATAGGTCCTCAAGAAAGCCATCCAGCCTGCTCCATTTACAGTGTTCTCGGGCTGCTAAGGTCAAGCTACGATCCCATCTCGCCTCACCCTCTCACACATGTGCCTAACGGTAGAAAACGGTGCCTCTGTGCTACTCGGGCAAGAAAAGTTGTGGCTTCCAGAACATAAAATGGAAATTGCCACCATCGGAGTCCATAGGATATAGTATGGATACAATACAGTGCAGGTTTCCACCTTCTTTAGTTTCCAGTGACTGAATGTGAAGCTGGTTCATTTAAAGGTCACCTTTTTCCAGCTCCCTCAGCTGGGGTGGTCTCCACCTCCAAGCCTGTCTCCTCCCAATCGCCACGGTTCATTCTTTCCCTTTACTAAATTCCAATAAACATTTTCAGGCTTTGAAGTCTTTATCACGGACTTCAATGAGTCATTTCTGGCTGTTGTTGTTATTGTTGTTGTTGTTGTTTTTCCATGCAGATAGTATTTCCATGTTTCTACCTAGATTGCACTTTCCTCTTGGGCTTCCCCTTTCTTCTTCATTGGCCCATGGCATTGCATTCTAACTGTTGACTGATCACCACAAGTCTCTCCTCTGTGTATGTTCGCTCAGACAGGAGAACAGAGCTTAAGAATGTATCTCCTGATCTCTGACTGAGACAGAGTTCAGCCAGAAAGGAGAACTGTAAATTTCTGATGAGGAATCTGACCACGTGAAAGAAACTTTGTAGAACTTTTCAAGATACTGCCTGTAATTAGCAAAGGGAGTTGGCTATGACACTTAGGGCTGGCTGAAACAGAAAATGCCCACTCAGGCTCAGACAGGCTTAAAGGCAGTGCAACACATAGCTTAAAGTCCAGAGATATCTTGGGTTCCAGGAGAGATTTGGTCCAGTGGTACTCGGTAATGTCATAAGGACAGAGGTTATTTCTGTCCTTGCATTCTTCTGTCCTCAGCACTGGCTTCATTTGAAAGTTGATTCTTCTCAATAGAATAAGATGGCTGCCTCCAGATCTCAGGCTACGCGCTTCTTGTTCATACCCAACAGGAGAGGGTGAATGAAAAGTAGCCTCTCAGGGCATCTGGGTGGCTCAGTCGGTTAAGCATCTGTCTCCAGCTCAGGTCATGATCCTGAGTCCCCAGATCGAGCCCCACATTGGGCTCCCTTCTCAGGGCAGTCTGCTTCCCCCCTGCCCCCTCACCCTGCTTGTGCTCATGCACACCCTCTTTCTCTCTCAAATAAATAAATACAATCTTTAAAAAAAGAAGGCCAGAGTAAGTCATGTGTCCATCACTGGCCCAAGATCAGTTGCCAGGAGAATGCTGATTGATGTAGATCAAGGTTTCTGAATAACAATGCCACTGATGTTTTAGATTGGATTATTCTTTGTTGTGGGGCCATTCTGTGTATTGTAGGGTGATTAGCACCATCCCTGGGTTTTAGAATTGCCATCACCACCTACTATGAGAATTAAAAATATCTTTAGACATTTTAAAATATTCCCTGAAGGTAGGGGGAGGTCAAAATCACCCCTGGTTGAGAACCACTGTTGTAAACTAATCAAGTTTCCTACTGCTCTGTGCCTCAGTTTTCTCATCTGTAAAATAGAAAGCACACTAGATTTTTCATGCGATCATTATGAGAATTAAGTAAGTTGACTTATGTAACAATGTAGACTATGATAAGCACTATATACATGTTAGCTATTCCTTTTATCCACTATTTTTAATGTCAGGGGTATCAGAGGTATTAAATAAATATTTTCCCAATGAATGAATGAATTTGGTAGAAAAGTCATTCGTGTCCATGTAACACTGATGTAGTTTGCAAAATAATATTCTGCAATGCCACTCCTGTTGAAAATCTCTGAAGTTGGGATTATACTCTGAGGTTATAGGGCATTTAGTTTCCTCACTTGAGAAGAAACCTAGTAATCAGGACCCTTGATGATCGAGGGATCCATTCATTTAACTCACCGAGCAAGTCCTCTCTGCATTATATCCTGGAAACAAAGACTGAGATAAGAGCATTTCCCTGTCTGCATGTTGTACTTGGAAATGCAGTCTGAAGTCCAATGATTAAAGATGCTGAGAGGAGTGTCTTGATGAGATAATTTAAAAGTTTATGTGTTTTTTAACTTTTTTACAGTTGATAATAATAATGTTTATATTTGAAAAGTGCCCTCATACAGTGGAAGTTTTAAAAATCACTTTCACATGCCTCTCCAAAGCATCACTAGGTCAAAGGGGGTGTGGATCTGTATCACCAAGAAGTTTTATCTGCCGAGGTCGAGTTTAAGGAGTCCTGAAGGAGGACATAAAGAGGCCACACATACTGACAAAGTTCAAGGCCTGAAAACCTCCAGAACTCAGGAAGCCAGCTGATGATCATAATAAACCCCTTCATGCAAGGAAGGAGGTGGCACAAGTGCTTCTTTAGGGCCATTTCTCAGCAAATTAGCACAACGGTGAGAGGCGAGTGGACCGGGGGCAAATATAATGGTAGAGATAAGAGCCTCTGGTGAAGCATGATGGGTTTAAAACATGTGATCAGCATCCTGAGACACAACTAATATGTCAGGGAAAAGATGTAAAAGCCATGTTGCACATAAATCATCAAGGACAAAGGAAATGGGACAGAAGGCATCACAAGATCAGAAATGGGAAGCTATGAAAGTGTGTATGTGTGTGTGTGTGCACGCGCACGCGTGGTGTGAGGTATATGTGAGGTGTGTGAGGTATATGTGTGGTGTGTGTGTGTTAGGGGTACGTGCATGTGTGAGGTGTATGTGAATATGGGTGATGTATGAACATATGTGGTGTGTGTGAGGTGTGCGTGAGGTGTGAACTGTGTGTGGGGGCACATGTATGCGAGGGGTGGTGTGTGAGAGGCGTATGTGAGATGTGTGTGAGGTATGTCTGTGTGGAAGGAGGTTGTAGGGAGAAACTAATGTCTCTTGTTCACAGTAGGAAGTTGTCTTAGTCTGCTCAAGGTTTCATAACAAAATACCACAGACTGAGTGGTGTCAACAATAGATACTTATTTGTCACAGTTCTGAAGACTGGGAAATCCCAGATCAAGGTGTGGGCCAGTTCCGTTCCTGGTTGGCTCGAGGATGGCCACCTTTGTCACAGTGACCTCACATGGCTCTTCCTCTGCGTGAGCTTTCAGGGACACCCTTGTGTCTCCTCTTCCTCATACAAGGGCACTAATCCCATCAGATCAGGCCCCACCCTCATGACCTCACTGAAGCTTAGTTACTTACGTAAAAGTCCTATTTCCAAATACAGTCACACTGGAGTTTGGAGCTCCAAAATATCCATTATAAAGGGACATGATTCATTCCACAACAGAATTCAATAGAAGATATTAAATGGTAACATCAAGAAATGGCATATTATTTAGAAAAATGGCGGTAAATAAAACAAGAAATAGCAAAAGGTTAGAAGAGATTGTCCCTTGGGCTAAAAACAAGGGTGCAGAAGACGAGGCAGGGGATTTATTTTTATCATTACTATTATTATTATTGTTATTATTATTAGTCTTGTAGTTCTATTTGCCTTTTAAAACTTGTTATATATGTTACCTATACAAAAATAGAAACTTGATTTAATTTAGAATAAGAGTGAAATTGCTGATGAAAATAATTTATTATCTGCCTTTAAAACCCAACTCCTCCATGAATTTTGGTTGATTAAGGCTGGGAAGAAGAGGGGTAAATGGGATACTTGTCATTTATTATCCAAGCTGGGGCATCTCTCAGAATGAAGGGGAACACTTAGCAATTCCTTGAGGATGATAGGTGCAAAATAGGACAGCCTTGGAGAAACTGGGATTTATGGCCAGCCTCGTCAAGAGGTAACTAGGTTGGCTTTATAAAAAATAGTGGGGAAGGCTTATTTCAATGATACAGGGGCAAAAGGATGGGATTTTTGTGGATTGGTAGGCAAACAGTGATCTCAAGTGACATCCACTCAAATGAATGGCAGCATCCAGGCAAGGGGTCCCTGACCCCTCTACCAGACACCCAGAGCAGAATTCTATGCCCCTCTCTGCTCCTTAAATATCTTCCTTATATCTTTGTTGAAGAATCTACCACACCCTTTTGACCATGATTTTCTTGTCTGTGTCCTGAATTCCCTCTGTGGGCCACCCACCCCCAAAGCTGGCCAACATTTTGGAGGACGAGGACACTGTCAGCGTCAGCTGTTTTCCCAGAGTCAATTATAGTATGATAAACAGGTGCTCAAAATGTTTTTGCTGAATAAATATTGAATAAAATTACAATGGGGATTATAAAAGCTTTAAAAAGAAAAATAGGCTAGAGAAAGGAGAGCAAGCTTTAAGATGCCTTTAAATAACAAAAAGAAATAAAATATATCTAGAAAGTTGACCATGCATGGAATAAAATAACCTAATCAAGTTGCTGATTTTTAAAATTATTCTCTGGGAGACTTCTCTAATCTCATAGCTGGAGAGCATGTAATTTGTTGGTGTTCACTGGAAAGTTAAGCTTATTTCTGTTTATTTTATGTTATCTTTGGTGGGGACAAGGGTGAAAAATTATGGTGAATACCAGTGCTAAAAAAATTAGAAGTAAAAAAATTCATGATAAACTTAAGAAATAAATGTCACAAGGTGGGGTCTATGGATTAGAACTATGGGCAGGACTATGTAATTTGATAGTAAGAAGCAAAGCAAAGCAAAACTGAAGCTATCTGGTCATTTTGACAGGTGTCAATAGGAATTTGATTCAAAAATTTCATAAAAGTTCCTTCCCAAAATTTTTAGTAAGCTGGATACGGAAAATTATTCAGTAAGTGACAGAACATTCACATAGACCCCGTATTTGATACTAGGTGCAACACTGGAAAAATAGGGATTTTTTACACTTAAAGGCTAAAAAAAAAATAAGGACATGACTATCTTGATGTTATTTTAACAGTGGTGAGGAGAGGGGCACCTGGGTGGCTCAGTGGGTTAAAGCCTCTGCTTTCGGCTCAGGTCATGATCTCGGGGTCCTGGGATCAAGCCCTGAGTTGGGCTCTCTGCTCTGCAGGGAGCCTGCTTCCCCCTCTCTCTCTGCCTGCCTCTCTGCCTACTTTTGATCTCTCTCTCTCTGTCAAATAAATAAATAAAATCTTAAAACAACAACAACAACAACAGTGGTGAAGAGGTTCTAGCCAATGAAGTAAAATGGGGGTAGGAGGTAAAAGAAAGGAGGATGAAAATTATTTGCAGATGATATGATTGTCTACACTAAAAAACCAAGGGGAATCTATTGAAAAAGAAAGTATCATAAAACATACGGTCAGTTTGGCCAGCAAGTAATGGTCAGTTAGAAAATGAATATACATACATAAAGACCTTGTCCTAGCAGTATCAAATTCAAAAAATATAGTGAAAAAGGTGTCATTTACAGTCAAAAAATTTTAAATATATAAAATACCTCAGAATCAACTTCTCAAAAATACCTAATGTGTATATTTTTAAAAATTAAATGTATATAAACTATATTTGAAAGCACATGGCCAATCAAGAAAAAAAAACTACAAGTATATGCCAAATCAAATCTCAGTTAGAATTTGAACTCTTGGCCTGATAAGCCCACAGAGTCAGCTTTGGGAAATTAAATAGAAATTTGTGGGGAAATCCAAGTAGCATGAAATTAATTGGAATAAACAGAGCTTCTGGGTGAGTTTAAGAAAAGATTCAAAGGAGGGCTGAACTGCCAGGCTGAAATTACTCTTGCATTGATCTGTTGATTAATTTCTTGCTACAGACTGTGTATAAATCTAGACCTGCCATACACAAAAGTCCACGCCTGCTTGCCTAGGGTTTAACAAAAGGCAAGCATGACCTAGAATAAATGCAATAATGTAGTGCACATACTCTTTTTTCTCCTCTCCAACTTACCACTGTCATGGAAAGCCAGGGCTACTCATAGGACAAGGATGAGCTACAAAGCTCAAGTTTATGTAAAACTTTTAAAGATGCTTAATTTTAGAAAGAGAATACAAAATCATACGTGTACCGTGACTGTGTTGAAAACTAGACAATAGGGCCAAAATGGAATTGCTTATCCTAACCCCCGAGTTACCAAGACTTAATTATGGTTTCAGCTCTTGCAGAAATGAGAGTCTTAAGCCAGTCGGGAATCTCTTGATCAGCACTAGTTAGGTCATCTGCCTGATAAAACACTGCTATTCCCTCCAGGGAAAGTAACCTTGCAATAACCAATCTGGGTTTTTTGTTTTCCTTTTTTTTTTGCCTTGAGTAACTTCCTTGTTCCTGTTCCCTTCTGCCTATACAATTCTTTTACTTTGCATAGCTCTTCTGAGCTCCTTTCTATCTACTACATTGGATGCTGCTTGATTCATGAATCATTGAATAAAACCAGTAAGATCTTTAAATTTTACTCAATTGAACTGTGTTTTTAAACAATTGCAACTTTTTTTTTAGAGAGAGAAAGTGTGAGTGAGGACTGCAGACAGAGGGGGAGAGAGAAAATCTTAAGCAGGCTCCATGATGAGCTTGGAGCCCAACATGGGGCCCGATCTCACAACTCTGAGCTGAATTCAAGAGCAGGATGCCTAACCAACTAAGCCACCCAGTCACCTGAACAACTGCAACTTTTTAAAAGGATATGTAACCTGTGGAGAGTGAGGGACAGAAGTAAATAAGCAAAAATGAAAATGAGTGATGGCGTTGTGGTGATTTTTGCCTCCATTTCCCAAATGTTCTGTGATGGTGTATTATTTGTTCATACACTGAGTGGCTAAGGTACGGATTACCTACCGTGGGTAGAGCTCTGTATTTAGCTGCGGGGGAATGGTCTCTGCCTGCTCAATGCACACCATCCAGCAGAGAAGTCAATTCAGCACAAAGTTACAACAAAAAGTGACCAGCGCTCTGTGGGAAGATGTCCAGTCACAGTAGGAACACACACCAGGAGGACTGACCCGCAGGAAAAACTTGCAGAAGCCTCCCTGGAGGGAGTGAAAAGGAAGATGAGAGTATAGGTCCTCAGGGTGAGGAGGGAGGTGAGCATCTTCAAAAATTAAAGAGGTAGCAAACTGTCGTGGAGGCCTAGAGGCTAGAACCTGGTGAGGGACAAGGTCTGAGGAAAGCACGGAACACAAGAGACAGTCACAGGAAGTGATGAGAGAGAGCCGGAGGTGAAGCCATTCAAGGCCAGGTGGGCCACGGGACTGAACCGAGCTTTATCCAGAGGGCATGGAAAGGCATGGAAGGGTTCTAAGCCATCACCTTTGCACAGTAAAGACAACTGTGTGCTAATAACGTGGAGATCACTTGGAAGGGGGCCGGCCAGGAGAAGAGAGAGCAATGGGAAGTGGGGCCATATCTGTAGGAAAAATGATGCTGGCCTGGATGAGGGGCAGTAGGGATGAAGAGAAGTGGGTGTTTGGGAACTCAGATAAACTTGTGATAACCTGCACTGGGGAGGATCAGGGAGAGGGGCAGCGAAGGAGCCTTCTAGAGGTGTGGGGAACAGGGTCAGGGCTGGTGCTGGCCCCTGAGCACCAAAGGAAGGCAAAATGAGGAGATTCAGAAGAGCAGCCGGAAATATGGAAAAACAGAGAAGACCGTGCTGTCTTTCAAGCTAAAGGAAACAAAGCATTTCAGGAAGTAAGGGCTGGTTCTAGGTGGAATAAGATAAAGGCTGAGATACCTTTGCAAGAGCGTATTAAAATGGGACACTCGTTTTTCTCAGCCAAGAAATGATGAATGATTCCCTGCACCACATGTAGGGCCGTAGGAGCCGTAGGAGAAAGGCTGTCGTGTTTCTTAAACCCCAGCCAGGATAGTTGCAGAGGGGAAAGGAGGGAGGGTGGGGGATTCTAACGACCAGCCAGAGGACGGACTTGTCCATTCAAGGGGACCACAGGAGAGAGAGTCCTGCAATGAAGACTTCAAAGAATCCACAAGGTGCCCCAAGAGAGAGAGCCAGATTGAAATACCATCCAGAGAAAAACAAGGCAATCCATCATTGCCAGCCAAGTCAGATCTGTCCTGACCCTTACCTCTGCTTTGTCCACTTCAATCTGCAGAATTGAAGGGAGCAGAAGCTACAGCTTTTAAGTCTGAGAGTGGGGAAGGGGGACTAAGAAATTGTCCCCCGAGTAAGAAGAGCAGCCGACCGTACCACAGCCCCCTTACCCAAACGAGCTTCACACCTGAATGTTTCCTGAGCTCAGAGAGGGGAGAAAACTGAACCTTAAGTAAAAGTTGGACTGGGCATTTTAATATTGGAAATGAAATTATTTGTGACACTCAAGGTGACCAGAAAGTTTACTATTTAGGAGTGGGCAGAAAAACCATGGACCTATTCTAGATTCATCCAAAGGGTAGAGAAAAACTAGCCCCAGAGATCAGGTTTGAAGGGGGCAGTGGGCTGTCGGGGGAAGGGGAGATCAGTTACATCCCTGCGTGATCAATGCAGGCCTTCTCCAAACACTTTCAGTGGAGTAAAGGAGGAAGAAGCCAGATTGCATTAGACCAGGCTGAGTTAGGAGGAAGTGAGAATGTGTATACAGCAAAGACACATTTTCAAGAAGTGCAGGAGAAAGAGAAGGCAGAGCTTGGGGGGGGGGGGTCACACAGGATAGACGGAGACTTGTTTTAATAAATGGGAGAAATTAGAGTATAGTTAAAAAGTAGTGGAAAGCCAGCAGAGAGGATGCTGAACAATGCATGGTCTCTGATCAGAGTGCGTGGGAAAATGGGGACACAGCTTTAGGCTTGGACTGGAGGTCCAAGCAAATAGCTTCTTCCATTAGAATAGGAAAGAGAGGGAAAGGGAACACAGACAGAAAGCTGAAGAGTTTTCATCTGATTGCTTTTCTGTATCTCCTGCTAAGTAGGAAGTGAAGGGGAAACCCAAGGTCCAGCCCTTGGAGAAGAAGAGTGAAGAAGGTCTGAAATAGCCATCTCAGGACTAAGGAAAGGCCCTTAGTTTGTAAGCAGTGTTGGATGGCCCAGCTGCATGGAGGGTCCAGTGGAGGCTGGAAAACATATTTAATTGGATATTCATCCAGATTGTCTACTAGCACCTCAGGAAAGACCCAAATGCAGCAACTTTGGCTGCGAAGTCCCTGGAGTTCGGGAATGTGAGAGTGAAAATGGAACACCGTGGGGATCCCTCGGATTGAGTGCGATTGCTGGTTCTGAGCGGCTTGGAGAACTGTGCCATCTCGAATCCACATCACCATCTCTATCGTTTTCGAATTTTTAAAGTCACTTATTTATTTTTAATAAATGGATGGTGTTTGCCAAGGAGACTTAACGACTTGAGTCTGTGAAAGATGGGAGAGCTCCATCACCTGATATTATGACCGAAGTTTATGCCATTTTTGCCGCTGGAGGGATGCTGCCCCACTCTCGTCTTTCGGAAGGTCAACGACAAAGAAACGTCGGGAAATAGACAATGACACACAAGCCACCACTGTTTTGCAATCTTCTCACAGACTAATCTGCTGACGCCAAACATGGGTGGGGATGAGGGCACGTGAGACGAGCAAATAGACAAGAATGAGCGTCATTCTGTTTTTCCCACTCACAACCTCAGACAAAGATTTAACGGACACAAATGCCCACGGAAAATATGGCTGCGTGTTTAAAAATGGCATTGTCCGGGAAAGACGTGAGTCATCGATCTTATTCTCCATGGCAGCCACATCACCCGGCACGGCACTTGGTACAGCATATGTGCTCGATAACTGATTGTCTAATGAGCACACAAATGGTGCACCAGGGTGGAGGGCCGCCCTGCTTACCCCCGGGCACCCGCCTCTCTTCTGCTCGTGAGCTCCTGGAAAGCTGCTTTTCTCCTCTAAATATCTGTGGGAATTTGCACGTTGGAGAAAAAGGAGCGTTCTCCCTACAGAGCACTTGTGAGCCTGATGAAGTAAAACCAGAGAGGAGTTTCAGATGGTAGGCGGAGGCATGGATTTAGGGCAAGGCTGTGGGTACAGTGAGGCAGACAGAAGACCCAAGAACTTCAGGGTTCCAGGTCATTCTGTCTGTCCGTCTGCAAATCAGCCCAAAGAGGATTTTGTCCAGGAGGCACTTTCATCGATCTATACAAACGGACTGTGGTGGTGAGCAGCTAATATGAATTTACTGGCGTGGTGACTGCTATCAGTAAGTGGTAATCAGGAATTTGCCCTGCAAGAAGGTTCAGCCCTTACTAGCTGGATAAGCCTTGGTGAACAATGAGATGATTTATGCTGTGCTTTCAGGCTGCTCTGTCTCTCCTGGAATTTTTAACATATGACTTCTGAAGGATTTTTTAAAACTTTATTTTCTTTTGTAATCTTAAATCTTAATTTTGTAATCTTTGCTTTCTTGCTTGTTTCTTAAATGGAACCCATACCCTGTGCCAATTGTCGTCTATGCTCAGACGCTTGCGAACTTCATCACCTTGCCTGCTTATAATGACCGTTTTTTTTTTTTTTTTAGTTAACTTGTTTGTTCATCTTTTCATGTTACACCAATGGCCAAAAATGAAATGGCCATTTTAATCTTCTTCTTCTTTTAATCTTCTGACATAAGAAAAAGAGAGCAAATGAACTTCGGTCACATACAATGTCCGAATTACACTAAGACAACGGAAGATTGGATTGCATAAGCATTATCAGTACTCACAGAATCCTGGGTCATGTCTGGGCTCCCCAGTGGATCCCGCACCCTGCTGCTTTTGAGGGTGGTACACGGGAAGAAGTTTGCAGGGTTTGACACATCGGGTGATTTGCACGAGTCAACTTGGTTAACCTGGAACTGTGTTTATCAAACTCTCTTCCCTGTATTGTTCTAGGCTACCTTTGTCCAAAAAAAAATTTTTTGCATGAGATTTAGCAGGCTGAAGAGAAGCAGCTCAATGATCTCTGAGTCACCGTGATTCAACGTGGTGACCCAGGGAGAGGTGCTGGCAGATACCAGTTTGTTCCTGCTGTCACCAGCTCCATAGTCTGCTCTTCTTCCAACTCTTTTTTTTTTTTTTAAAGATTTTATTTATTTATTTATGAGGAAAGAGAGAGAGTGAGAGAGAGCAGGTCAGAGTGAGAAGCGGACTCCCCATGGAGCTGGGAGCCCGATGTGGGACTCGATCTCGGGACTCCGGGATCATGACCTGAGCCGAAGGCAGTCGCCCAACCAACTGCGCCACCCAGGGGCCCCTTCTTCCAACTCTTGACCCTGCTGAGCAACAGTGGCCCCCTGAGCCCCGGCCTGTCACCAGATGCTTAGCGGGGGAGACATAGTGTCCACAGACCTCCCGTGAGCTTCCCTTTGTGGTTGCACTTCAGTGTGGGGCAG
Organism: Nasua narica; assembly: GCA_028533885.1. Lineage (NCBI taxonomy): Eukaryota > Metazoa > Chordata > Mammalia > Carnivora > Procyonidae > Nasua > Nasua narica. Next base: position 39,214,168 of record CM052814.1, read on the forward strand.
GCTTGGCTGTGTTACTGATGCTCTCTGATCTTTCATCTCCCCACCTGGACCTTCACTTTCTCTTCTCCTCCTCTAATTATGTGAGATCGAATGGTTCCTAATAAATCCTTTATTCCATAATGCATAGTGGTTCTCCTTCCCTGTTTGAATCCTGAGCTACCCGGTGGGAAGGGATTATTAATTACCAGACGGTTCCTGTTGGCAAAGGCACTACACGCCGGAGTCGGAGATACTCTGTACCAACCTCTGTTCCACCACTACCCGCTGACTGATTTGGGGCAAGATATTAAACCTCTCAAGCCCCATTTTCTGCACTTGTGAAATAACATTAGCTACCAACGAGGGTCACTGTGACGTTTAAATGGCATATTGCACGTCAAGCCCTTAGCCTGATAAATAGCAAATGCACAGTAAATGTTAACATTATTGAGGGTGCCGAATGTCTGAAGGGGAGTCAAGTGGTGGAGCCTAAAATATATGGAGGGAAGCAAATGATTGAGTATAGGTGTTTTAGGATTTAGGGAAAGGTGAGGTTGAAAAGACAAATAAGAATGAGCCACAGGGAGGCAAGATGGAAGGAATAGGCAGGTCGGGATAGAAGCCGTGAGTGCTGAGTGTCTAGACACAGGGGCTAGTGGTTCCGAATGGGCATCAATCATTTTACCCAAGGTCCTCTTGCTAGGCGGAAAAATGCTGTGCAGGGTCTGAGGGATTTCCAGGATTGCTCTGCTGGTGCACAGCCCTTACCCAGCTCCAGATATTGAAGTTAGCTTTTGTGGCACTGGAAGAAACCCAAGAGAGCCCGAACCCAGTTTGGTTCCATCCTGGAGCGTCATGGGAGCGGCGGTGGGGGAAGGAGGAGTTACACCGCACAGGACTGAATGGCCCAGGCTCAGGAAGTAGAGCTGAGAGTCAGGGGGAAGGGGGTGAGTGGAAGGGGGAAGGGGGGGAACAGGAGCTGACAGCTAGGTGGGCAACCAGTGCATAACCCCCATCTCTTCAGAGACCCAGGAACCTGCCTGGATTGGAGAATGAATAAGCCCACACTGCCCTCCTCCCGAACAAACTGAATGAAGATTGTGTTCAATTGGGGCATCGCCCCTGGGCAACTAGAAACCTTTGAGGGAATGGAAAAAGCCCTGGAAAACCTCATAGAATCGGAAAACACGGAGAGAAGTGTAGCTGTGCAGCTTTAGAGAAGTCTCTGGAGGCGCCTAGTAGTTGCCTTTGGCTCTCTGAAAGTTTTCACGGAAAGACAGGTCTGAGATCAATGAGTGGAAATTAGGAGAAGATAGGTTTGTCTCAGTGTATTCCTGTCATTAAAAATCATTGAAAATAACGATCAGCATTTATTGGGCACTTCCTATGTACCAGGCATTGTTTTCAGCAATCTACATATATTATCTTGTTAAAAGTTTACAATATCTCTGTAAAGTACTGAGGCACTCAGAAGTTAAATAATCTGCCCCCGTTTATAGAATTTGACATAATGGAGCAAGGACTCAGAACCAGGAAGTCTGTCTCCAGATCCTATGCTCCAAACGACAGCCCTCTGATTTACAATGGAGGGAATTCCCGCATCCAGCAGGATTTGGGGCTCCTTTATGTCTGAGCTTTGTTCCAACTCAGATTCCTTGAGGTCTTTCCAGGGCTGGGTTGGTTGGTATTCAATGCAGTTCGACAAGCACTTGTGGAGCCCTGAGCATTCGCCAGACCCTGGGCTGGGGACTGGGATAGCAGGATAAACAAGACTAGACGGGACCATAATGGAGGAGCAGAGAGCTCTGGTCTACCTGGCAGAATCACAACCTTCTCTCTAAGAGTTGTCAAACTGGTGAAAAAAGCAGTCTTTGGTTTTGAAACTTCCATCCCAGCTCTTGTCACCCTCTCCTCCCTTTCCCGATGTTAACCAGCAAACTGCGTAGCTGTCCCGCTGTTAAAAGGGTTCCTGACAGTGTTTGGTGCTGAGAGGGCTGAGGGCCAGGTGAGTAAACATAGAAACCGGACAGACCTGGTTTAAAGGCTCAGCTCAACCACAGATAAGTGAGATAAACCATGTGTTTTAGACAAAACAATCAACGATATTGGGTCTCCTTCTATACCTGCCAGTTCATGACTTATTTTTCCCGTTTAACCTAAAACGATCAGATCTGGACAGGAAAATAAAATAGTAATCGGGTACTCGCCTGTGGAACCTTTTCTTTTTCACACGATGACATTATTTATGGAGCAAAGGAATGGAAAGACATTTTTGAAGACGGGAGTAATCTTTTTTCTTTTCACTAAAGCTAAAGTGGGAATAAGACATATTTATGACTGTCCCATAACTAAAGATGACATTTATTGAGCTCTCACTATATGCCAGGCAGCATTCCTGAGCTTTACCGGGATTAGTTCATTAAATCTTTATCGCAGTCCTCCGGGGTCAGTGTCCTGGAAGCTCCAGTTTACAGAGGAGGAAATTAGACACGAAAAAATTAAGCATCTTTTCCAGAATCGCTCGAGCAAATGGGAGACCAGATTCTGAAAGCTAGCAGTTGAACCCTCAGACAACATGAGTCTGTTGCCTCTATAACTGCAGTTTAAAATTTAAAATTTAAAAATGAGGCAGAAAAAACAAAAAAAAAGAGGCAGACGTTAAGAAATTAGCCTGAAAATCACATTAGCCAGGAGAGAGCCAGAATGCAATCTGGTGAGCATGTCCAACGTGCAGGGGCCTGTCCCCCGTAAGTCCTGTAGCTCCCAAGAGGCCATAGGAAAGATCCTTTCGCAAATGCGTGGCTGTCGGTGGCACAGAAGTGAGGCTTCCAGAGCTAGTCAAAGGTGTCTGCAGAGCTGCATTCCTTATGTGGGCTTTAAGGAGAAGCAATTCCTTGCCTTTTCCAGCTTTGAACGCTGCCCTCATTCCTTGGCCTGGGAACCCATCACACTGACCTGTTTCCATCCACACATTTCCTTCTCTGACTCTTCTGCCTCTGCCTTACAGATTTTAAGCACTCTTGTGATTACACTGGCCCACTTAGACAATCCAGGAAAATCTCCCCATCTCCAGATCCTTAATCACATCCACAAAGTCCCTTTTTCCAAGGTAGTCACAGGTTTTGGGGGATACGGCCATGAACATCTTTGGGAAACAATTATTCTACTGACCACAAACACCAACTGCTAGTGAAAATGTGAAGCAAATGGAACTGTCACACACGGTCGGTGGGAACACAGAATAGTATGGCCACGTTAGGAAACGTGTATACAAAGACTAGCACACAAACGCAACTTCATTTATCATGATCACAACCTGGAAACAATCCAACTGCCCACCTACCAGGCGAATAGATAAAGGAAGCTGTGGTATATCCATACAAGGGAATATTACTCAGTTTAAAGAAAAAACACAATGGGTGCATGCAAGAACAAGGTTGCTTTATGTAAATTATACCTCAATAGAGCACGTTAATTATTTTGTTTTCTGGAAAGGATATATCACCTGCCCTTTTGAAGAGGCTAAATTGCTTCCAGAAAGTAGAGTCTTTAGTCATAGTTGTACAGAGCCAATCCTTGCTGTCATCGAGCTGTTAACATGTTGGAAGGATGGCACAGAAGCCTGAAACTAACCCAACACTGCAGTGGGAGAAGGGAGTGCTAACCCATCTGAAAAGGTTCTAGAGTGTTTTTTTAACCCAAGCCCCTTGGGGCCTTTGTGATTAAACAGAATGATTCCAGAGAAACCAACTGCAGGCCCCACCAAATTCCTGATTGATAGAGGAGACATGAATGAAATGCTTTTATAACAGTACCTGGAGAAGGAAGGAAGAATGTGGCATTCATTCATTCATTCAATCATTCATTTGACATCTGTTGCAACAGTAGAGAGCTTACTAAGCTCTTAGAGTTACTATGCCAGATCATTGTGCTGGTCCTGGGGTACGTAAGGCAGGTGCAGGTCCTGTTCTCAAAGCCTCATGTCCAAATGATTACCGTTTATCAGGCTTTCCCTGACGTTGGCTAACTTCCACCTCCTAGTCTGGCCCGTTCATCACAGCCTGACCCAGCCAGCCCTGCCCCTGCGCTGACCCTCCAAAAGCTACTTCCCTGACGGGCGTAGGATGATAGAAATCCCTATGGATTGGTCAAACAGTCACTCAGGAAAGAACAAGTCTCCCCTTTTCTGTCCCACCCCCCCACAATCCTTTTCACTGAGCTCAAAGGAAATGGTGAAATAGGGGCTGGGATTTGCCCCAAGGCCCCTTAATAAATTGTTCCTACACACCCCCTCTAGCATTTTAATGGAAAGAAAATGGGTGTGGTAGATCTCTTGCACAATGCCAAAACTGAAATGAGTTTAATTCTATAAAATAGATTCCAAATTACATCAGGAACACAAGGAAGGAACACAAAGACCTGAGCCAAAGAGACATAAACAGCCAGTTCGTAAAAATAAAAAATTCTGATGTGCAAACAAACAATAACAAATGAGTGATTAGCTGCCCAGACCTTGGGAGGCTACATTTTCTGGAAAAGGAAGAAGTCTTGGAACGTGATGGCTTGACCAAAGATTCAGACTGACATGAGTCATTTGCACAAAACCTGGCACACAGCAGGTACATTCTATATGTGATTTGCGTCTGCCCTAGTTGGTGACATACGGTAGTTAAACAGGGTACACAGTGCGCCAACATTCTGCACAACTCTGAGTTTACAGGAGGCATTCAGAATTTTTTTTTTGAATGTACAAACAAGGCGGAGTAAGGCGGTTCCATGTGATCCTGTCTGGTTAAACAAACTCTCCCATCAGCCAAACATAGTTTCACTAAAATTTACAAATGCATTGAACTTTTATTGCATTCAGAGCACTATGTTATGGTGAAGACAATAGTAAGGCATACTACCTGCTTCTAGAAGCTACATTTTCTTGGGTGTATGTGTGGGTCCTCGCGGGGAGGGGACAGACACAAATGTAAGTAAGCAGGATGGAAGAATACGGGGAAGCATAGAGGAAGAAGATCGACTACTCCTTGAAGAATTTAGAAAAGCCTCTTGGAAGAAATGGAATTGAGCTGAACTTGAAGGAGGTGGTAAATATTCCCGGAAAAGGGAATTTCAGAACAAAAGTGGACAATGATGGGAATAGAGAACATATTCAGACGAGGAGCCGTAGACTCTGGAAGAGACCCATGAGCTGTGTGGTTTCACTACAGAGCTGGGAGTGCCCCGGTTGGCCAGGAAAGCGGAACTGGTTTAAGACCTTCATAAATTCTAAGGATAGAAATTTTATTACAGTCCTCCCCATGTGCAACTTGCGATTTTCATAACTCTAAATTACAAAATAAGGCCAGGGAGTCCAACAAAGTTCTGACTTTGCCCATTTAGAATAGTTTGATCTTTTTCTTTTAAACTTAAATATTAAACTCTTTAAAAAAGTTGTTGCAGAAGCTCTGCCTTGGCGTACTAGTTAGGATAGGAGAAGCTCTGCTGCAGGAAAATGGACTCTGGAAACTCACGGGGTTAATCCCCATGCATTTGGTTGGGGCGGCACCCTCGGGCAACTCTTCTCCAGATGGCAACTCCAGGTTCAAGGCTCTTTGCGAGCAGCAGCTCTGCTGTCCTCTAGAGCCTCCTCGGAATCCTCCCTGATCTTGCACATGCAGCTGTCCGACTAGCAGACAGAGAGATAATGGCACATTGCGTAAGGGTTTAGAAGCTAAGGCCGGATCGGGATACACAAGACCTCCACCCACACTCCATGAGCCAAGCTTGGTCTCATGGCAACCTACACAATCACTGCAGAGAGACGGGAAACTGCAGGGGAGCACAGGTGCGTTCACTTCCCACTGCTGCCATAACCAATTACCTCAATCCTACTGGCTTCAAACAACATACATTTCGTGATCTTACCGTTCCATAGGCTAGAAGCCCAATTTGGGTCTCACTAGGCTAAAATCAAGGTCACCAGGACTGTGTCCCTTCCAGAGGCTCCAGGGGAGACTGCTTCCTTGCCTTTCCCAGCTCCTAGATGCTGCCCACATTGTTTGGCTTTTGGCCCCCTCCTTCCATCTTGAAAGCCAGCGACGTTGTGTCTCTTATAAAGGCTGACACCTAACCTACTGGATATTGTTTTGATTCTGAGAGCCAAAGGTTATGTTTTTATTGTATTATGTCTTCATATGTCACTCCCTCCAGCCCCCACATTTCCAAAATGAGAGTATATGTGGTACTTGGTTGAATTCTACTTAATATGGTTCCCTAAATTTGTTTAAAACTTTACTGGAATATCACCCCACATTTCAGCATCATGCCCCATGCACAAAGATCAGGCAGACACACCTAGCAGAAGTGAACCAAAGTTTGTCGGGAGAGGAGTGAGCACCCCTCTGCATTTTTTTGGTAAAGCAACCAAGTGCCCTCCAGACCCCAGTAGAATTTTGTTTTGTTATTGAGTCACACACGATGGAATCAGAGGCAGCAAAAACTCTATAGCAAAGCACACATCTATTAGTAATCAGAATAATATGCATAAATGTGATCTCTGACTGATGATCTAAATAAATGTATCTTAGAAAATTAAAGACTTGCTATAATCCAGTTGAGACAAATATCCCAGAATACAAATATATTACATCTTAAAAAAAAAAAAGGGAAGCAAAAGCCTAGGAGGAGTAATCTGTTATACGCAACACATCTGAAGGACTATGTCTCAGACTCTAAACATGGGCCTTACAAAATCTAGCTGATTTTAAAGAGGAACTGTTTAACAATCCTCAATACAGAATTTAATCAAGAAGAAAACGAAATATCTGTTTAATCAAATACAAAATGCAGACAAAACCCAGGTATTCTTTAATAAACTTCAAGTTCAAGGTCAGTATTAAATCTACAAAAGCAATAAGTCTCCCCAAATAGCTTCTCTTCAGTACTATGCCCTACACAGCTGCCGGTGGCCAAAAAGAAGAGGAATATTTAGATACCGAATGTAAAGGAAGATATATCTTGCTTTAGTTAGTAAATTAAATCATCTTTTCGAATGTTCAATGTTTCTTTCTCACCAAACTTGTTGAATCAGTGAGGTGATTTCAGGAAACATAGTATTTGTAGCGACTTATTTGACACTTACCTGGAACTGATTGTAATACAAGGGAACTGAAGTGTTTGTGCAGGCACCGCCCAGGTCCTTTCCATGTGGAATGTTACATTATTCCATGGGCCCTCCATCCGGCTGTGCTGGTATTTTGCACTGCCCTGAGAGACATTGTGCACATTTCTTCCCAGCTCTGTTCGGTGATATCTCACTGGTAATTTAAAAGGGCCACAGTAAGTATTTACCCCACCAAAAAAATGGCAAGTGCCACATTTTTTATTATTTATCTCTGAGACCCATTTGCTAAGTGTCTGTTTACCAACATACGCCGCTGTCCCACACTGACTTTTTTTTTTTTTGTCTTCGGGATATATTGGGGGCAATCATTATTCTAACACACTATTTGATACTATTGTTTAAGTGAAACTTCAGGATCAAGAGATATAATATCCTTTGACTCTAGAAGTCCCATCAACACAAAAACAATTAGATTTTTGCCTATTACCTAAAAAGAAGTGCTTTTTGGGGTTATTGCCTGCTTTCTTTGCTAGAATAAAAAGGCAGGACTCTTCCTCGCTTTTATTAATTGATGTATTTCAAGAACCTAACAACACAGGGTAGGTACTCAATAAATATTTGTTGAGTCAAGGACTAAGATTTGCCTGAAGCAAGGCCCCTGTCTTCCTGTTTGGTGATTCCCCAGGCTTCCTCTGTCATTAGTATTGCAAATTCTCTGTGGGAAGAGAGTAAGTGTTCTCTATAACTCCTTCTTCCGCATTTTCATGGTAATTTTATTTAAAAAAAATTTAAAATACAGTGTTTTATTAATTTCATGTATATAAGATAGTGATTTGATACTTCCTCACATCACCAGGTCACCAGGGCAGTGCCCTCCTTCATCCCCATCAGCTGCTGCCCCCATCCCCCCACCTCCCTCCCCCAACCACCACTTTGTTCTCAATAATTAAAGGTCTGTTTCTTGGCTTATCTCTCTCTCTCTCTCTCTCTCTCATCCCCTTGCTCATTTGTTTTGTTTTTTTTAAATTCCACAGATCTCACAGTAATTTTAAAAATGCCAATATTATATGGGGGCCATTATCCACATAATTATGTGTCCCTTTTATTACATATGCACGTGACTCTTCTTCCACTATTATAGCAGCTCCAAAAACCCGAGACTATGTTTCTGTTTTATGTTTATTTCCTTTTTGAAAGTAGTATTTCGTTTTTTATTATTTATTCTCATGAATGCATTATGTGGAAAGGGCTGGTCTTCACCTATGTCCCTTAGCACAGTGGAAGCCCATTTGCAGCAGGCGTGGTGGCCAAGACTGAACTCCATGTCTAACGCCCTTGAGTCCTCAGCCCTGGCAAGAGAGCAGGCTGAGCACATGCTTATTGAAAGAACAGTGCTGACATTGCCTTTGAAAACTCTGGAGGGACTTCAACAAAGCTCAAAGGAAGAAAAGCTGGATTTCCTCCTAAAAGGTTGCACAGTCTCTGGCTTCCCCCCTCCACACACACAGTAGCCAATAATCTTGATCTTTGCCCAAGTCACCTGTCAAAACAAATCTTTCTTAAAGAGGCTTAAGTAGGAGGCCAGCCCAAGACCGGACTTGAACAGCTGCTGTATGAGGCTGACCATGTCCTTGGTCTTGCTGTCCCATCTGTGACTCAGAAATAACCTGAAGTCCTCTGATGTAATCAGCGTTGAGGCTTCTGCCTAATTGACTGACAAATCTTTTCCCGGACAGCCCGAGATGCCCAGACAACACACAAATGGCATAAAATAAATAAATAAATAAATAAATAGCTTTCTTTAAGCTTTACAGTCACTCCTGGCAGAGGTAATCCTTGAAGCATGGGCCTTGGGAAAAACATGTTTGGACCCGACTTTGGCTGCTTACCGGGGTGTTACATGTTTAGTTTGTTACAAGCTTCAAGCTGCTGGCATAAGCCAAGATATTGCAGCCACTGTGAAATAAACAGAAAGCTCTAATACTAGAGGCCAGCACACCCTGAACTGATTCTCTATGGAAGCTCTCTAGGGACCCGGGGTTGGGAAAAAACAGCCCAATTCCATCTAAACCCTCTTTACCCAATATAAGATATTCTGCAATCTTTGAACTTGCCAATTATTGATTGCAGAATCAATTTACCATGTAGATTCTTCTCGGAAAGTTGTTTTTGAATTGGGGCAGCTCCTTTGGGAATAGTTGGAGGTCAGAGAGTTGTATTTTCCAGAACCCTCTGTCTTCAGCTTTGGTGCCAATTGGCAAAGGCACCAAGGCTAAATTTTCGCAGTCAGTCAAGGACAAAGCTGTTCAGATTGGTGGAATATATACGTACAAATGTGTTATGTATTTATGCATGTGTTATGTATGTATCATGGAGGATCTGGGTCCCAGAGGGCAAAGGGAATAATGCTGCCTCCTAGTGGGAGAGAGTGAAAAATCAAAAGAAGCAGGCGAACCGGCTGTGTTAGAATAGGAGGCAGGAATTGAGGAGGGTCTCAGACCCAAATAGATATACAGATATACAGACTCCTACCATTTAAGAATCTGACTCTCTGCAACACAAAAGATCTTATTCTAAAAATCTATACAGCTTCTCTTGGTACCCCATTTGAACCCACCAACTATATATATATATATATATATATATATATGTTTACAACTCCTTATGTGCTCTAACATGGGTCTAGAATCATAGAGGACATCGAGGAAATAGGCAGGATTTTTACCCTTAGAAAATGTATTTGAAATTCAGAGGGAGAAACTGGCTTGTACCTTAAAGCAATTAGGAATAATAATTGAGCCTTCATCTGTGCGGCTCAGCTTATATGTCAATAGCTTAATATTCCTCCGGCTCCCTCTGTCTGCTTTTGGTATTCAGAGATCTTCATGATCTGGTTTCCCACTCACACTCCGCCTAGCACATTTCTCTCTTACATTCTATGTTTTTGGAGCTGGCTTAAGAGGGCCCCTGGGAGAGCCAATCGCTAAGACTTTCTAACATATCCCTAGAAATCTAGCAAGGCAGGGAGAGGACATTATGTGAGGTCCTGGGAAAAACTGCTAAGGGTCGGGAGTGATACCCTCCAGACCCATGCTTAAGTAACAGTACAAGATGTCTATATTGCTTCCTAAAGAGAGCATGGCCACCTAACTGCAGAATTTTTGTACCTGAGTCAGGGAACAAGGAACTGACTTGCTTGGGACAACTGAGTAAACCACTTCATCCTACCTTCAGAGGGTTCCGGGCTTCTCTCAAAACAAACTTAAAAGAAACCTGTTGAGGGGCGCCTGGGTGGCTCAGTGGGTTAAAGCCTCTGCCTTCAACTCAGGTCATGATCTCAGGGTCCTGGGATTGGGCCCCGCATTGGGGTCTCTGCTCAGCGGGGATCCTGCTTTCCCCTCTCTCTCTGCCTGCCTCTCTGCCTACTTGTGATCTCTCTCTCTCTCTCTCTGTCAAATAAATAAATAAAATTAAAAAAAAAAAACCTGTTGAAAGGGGCACCTGATTAATTAGTGAACTGAGAGGGGCTGTCTGTGGGCTATTGAACTATGTATTGTTCTCAGGATTTCCCCTATTATCGCATCTCTGTGCTTTTGACAGTTTTGCCTGGAACCATCCCGTTGATAATCCCGTACCAATTTAATTTGAAAACTCAGCGAAAGCCATTGCCACCTCTAGAAGATCTTCCTTGACTCTCCACCGTATTCTGGTCTAGCCTGGTCTGTATTGGATGCCCAACCTTTGTGCTCCCACAGCTCTAGAGGTGCAAGTCTTATGATGTGCAAGTGTTATAATAAGCTGTGAGTGGGTCTGGACCCTTGTAAAGAGGGCTATAGCCTCCCTGATTGGGTGTGGGTTGTGTCTCCTTTTTCTGTGCATCCAGCATCTTTACTAGCTCCTGACCGTATAGCAGTGGATCTAGCTTTCTCTTTTTAAGACTAGGGAAAAGAGGAGGCGGCAAGATGGTGGAGGAGTCAGAGGTTGAGATAGCGTTGGATCCCAGAAGTTCAGCTGGATAGTTATCAAGCCATTCTAAAAGCCTGCAAACTCAACGGGAGAGAGAAGAGAGGGAGAACAACAATTCTAGGAGCAGAAAATCGACCACTTTCCAAAAGGTTGGACGTGTGGAAAAGTGAATCCAAAGCGACGGGAAGCGAAACCACAGGGGGGAGGGGCCGGGTCCCTGCAGCTGCAGAGCCGTGAAGTACAAAATCGGAACTTTTAGAGTCTGCTCAGCTGAGGGACATCGCTCCAGAGGCTAAGCGGGGGGTTTAGCCCTCGCGGGGACAGAGTGGTCTCAGGACCCGTGAGGTCACAAAGGGACCGAGGGTGTCTGAGTGCGGCAGAGCTCCCAGGTACCGGGGAGGAGAAGCCGGCGGCAGAGAAGGATCCGCGCATTGTGCTCTCAGCTCGAGCTCACCTTACACCTCAATCGGAGTCACAATTGGGCCGTGGCACTTCGAGCGGGGACCCTGCAGAAGGCAGCTCCGGAGAGACCCCCCCCTCCTTCCTCCCCCGGGAGGAGCGGCGCGGGAGCGCGCGGCAGGAATCTGCTGGGTATGGACTCCAGACGGAGCTGCATGGCAGAGATAGAAACGTTCTGTCACGGGCTGGAGACCAGGGAGACAGGAGTGACTGCTTTCCTCTGAGGGCGCGCTGAGGAGCAGGGCCCGAGCGCTCGGCAACTCTGAGCCGGAGACGGGGAGCCACCATTTGCATTCCCCGCCTCCAGGGCAGTACGGAAAGCGCTCAGGGAACAAAGACTCCCCAGAACGAACCTGAGCGAATTGCTTGGCCCGTCCCAGGGCAAGGGCGGGGCAATTCCGCCTCGGGCAAAGACATTTGAGAATCATGGCAATGAGCCCCTCCCCCAGAAGATCTGCGAGAATATCCAGCCAAGACCAAGTTCATCAATCAGTGAAAACTGCGGAACTCCAGAGTATTTTTCTCTCTCACTCATCTATTCTTAGCTCGATAAAATGACAAGGTGGAAAAACTCACCACAAAAGAAAGAATAAGAGGCAATACTGATGGCTAGAGACTTAGTCAATATGGACATTAGTAATATGTCAGAAATAGAGTTCAAAATGACAGTTATCAAGGTGCTAGCTGGGGTCGAAAAATGCATGGAAGATATTAGAGAATCCCTTTCTGGAGAAATAAAATCCCTTTCTGGAGAAATAAAAGAACTAAAATCTAACCACTGAAATCAAAAAAGCTATTAATGAGGTACAATAAAAAATGGAGGCTTTTACTGCTTGGATAAATGAAGCAGAAGAAAGAAGTAGTGATATAGAAGACCAAATGACGGAGAATAAAGAAGCTGAGAAAAGAGAGACAAACAACTACTGGACCACGAGGGGAGAATTCAAGAGATAAGTGATACCATAAGACGCAACAATATTAGAATAATTGGGATCCCAGAAGAAGAAAGAGAGAGGGGCAGAAGGTATATTGGAGCAAATTTTTGTAGAGAATTTCCCTAATCTGGCAAAGGGAACAAGCATCAAAATCCAGGAGGCACAGAGAACCTCCCTCAAAATCAATAAAAATAGGTCTACACCTCATCATCTAATATTAAAACTTATGGGTCTTAGTGACAAAGAGAAAATCCTGAAAGCAGCTCGGGACAAGAAGTCTGTAACATACAGAGGCAGAAATGTTAGATTGGCAGCAGACTTATCCACAGAGACCTGCAGGCCCGAAAGGACTGGCATGATATATTCAGAGCACTAAATGAGAAAAATATGCAGCAAGATGTTTTTCTGTATATCTAAAAAAAAAAAAATCTAACAAAGCCCATTTCCTTTTTCTCAGTCCTTCCCAAAATGTCAGAGATAATTATACATATATTATAATACATTATATTTATTACATAAGTATAACATATTACAATTATATACAAATATATAAACATAAAATAATATGTAAATATAATTATAATATATAATACAATATAATTAATATATACACTTTAAATAAATGTATATTACATAATATATAATATCTATTACATAATATAGTATGCAATTACATAATTACTGGGTTTCAAATGCCCCTCCAGGAAAACACATCCAATCATTTAGAGTTAGTGCTGGAGATAAAATATACTACCATTCCTGATTCAAGGGTTCAGCAGACAGCTCCAATAGACCAGAAGGAGTGACTATAAGCTTATTTTTCCTATGAGGGTAAAGGCCCAAGTCAAGCCAAAAGAAAGGTGAATGACCAGGGGTTCTAGAAGAAGCTTAGTCACACTATAGCACAAATTTATTTCCTAAGCAATCAGTCACTGATTAATTTGTTTTTTATTTAGTTAAATTATGTTCTTCTGCTTATTCTACATTTGGACATAAACTATTAATCATTTACTCAATTCCCAGGATTTCCTGAAAGTACATTTTTTAATTTTCAGGTCTTAGAGGCACATAACCCCATCACATTTTATTTTTTTCGGGTTTTGTTTGTTTGTTTTATTTTTCCCCTCGTAGTTATAGATGTTGTTCCCTAGGTTAAGAGGCCCTTGGGCTCTAGCTGAAAAGCCAATAGCTCCCAGAGGCAGGCAGGCAGACAGACAGACAGAAAGAAAGAAAGAAAGAAAGAAAGAAAGAAAGAAAGAAAGCCTGTAAAGTCCATGGTTTGGTGATAGGACTCAGCTAATGGTAGTGACGCTCAAAGGGGCAGAACCATCCCTAAGGCATGATTCTCATGTTGGCTACAAAATACAATCAACTGAGCAGTTTTTAAAAAACCTGATGACCAGATAGTGGCCCTGGCCTATTATGTTAGTGATGGTGCAGATGTTGCCCAGGTGTCAGTATTTGAATAAAGCTCCTCAGGTAATTTTAATGTACAGCCCAGGTTGAGAACTATTGTCCTAAGTTGTTTTGGAAATTTGCAAGATGCTCCTGGTAGCCCAATAATTGGGGCAGAGGTGTTACTGGTATTTTCTTAGCAGAGATATGGGTTAGATGTTTTTGTAATGTCTTATAATGCCCAGGGTGGTTCCCCCCACCCCCAGTGAAAAATTCCCTTATCTTTTGAATGTCCTACTGGATATTGACATAGTTGGAAAACTTTTATGATCTGGAACTTAACTCCACCATACATATAAACACAAAGTATTCTTTGCATGTTTTTGATTAATATACACTGAATTTTCCCAGAATGTAATCAACACATAAATCAAGGTAGAATTGTACTTTATGCTGCTTAGAACTTTACTAGGAGTTGCTCGCCTTATCTGATAACCATATCACCGATGTCAGCACTACTTGTGGTATTTGAGTAATTACCATTTGCAGCTGAGGTTTTCCTTGTGATTCAATCTATAGGTGCAAGCATCTGATGATCTCATTATCTTTTCCATATTGCAATATATCGCACTTTATTATAATATATGTTCATGTCATGTCTCTTTCTGCCAAAATATTGATTTTCAAATATTGTGCGTTAGGGTGGGTTATAGAATTTGTAAATTTCACTTCAGGAGAACAAATGCAGCGTTATAAGATATTTCTTATAAAAAGGGACTTTAGGGTTGATTTGGGTTGAGAACTTCTGTTCTCAGGGATTCCCTTTGGGATCTGTAATAAGGTCGTCTCAGTTTGTGTCTCTGTTCATTCAGCACGGCCATCCCTGTAAGCGCAGAGATAGGGGTATGTGCAACTTTGAGCAAGTTACTTAATGTCTGTAAGTTTCAGTTTCCTCATCCCTAAAAATGGCCTAATAAGAGTACTCACCTCGTAGATCTGTCAGGAGAATTAAATGAGATCGATCTTGAAAAGCACTTAGTAAAGTTTCTGGCACGCAGGAAGCACTGTTTTGATGATGACGACAAGGAGGATGGTGATGATGACAAATTAAGCCATATGATTCAGAAAGAGACCAAAGACTCTTTAATCCCTTCCTCAGTCAAGTATGTCATTTCTACACCTTGCTTCCCTTTTTTTTTAGTAATTTTTTTTAAGATTTTATTTATTTATTTGACAGAGAGAAAGAGATCCTAAGTAGGCAGAGAGGCAGGCAGAGAGAGGTGGGGAGGCAGGCTCCCTGCTGAGCAGAGAGCCCGATGCAGGGCTCGATCCCAGGACCCTGAGATCAGGACCTGAGCTGAAGGCAGGGGCTTTCACCCACTGAGCCACCCAGGCACCCCACCCTGCTTCCTCTTTTTTCAAGGTAGAACACTACCCAGAACAGGTCTCCAGAATATTCAATCCTGGATGGAAACACCTTGCATAATCTCTCCTTCTTCATTCTTATATTTGTTTTGAGCAGTAACCATGGACAGAAACTGAGGGTATTTGTGTGTGTGTGTGCGGCAAATAAACCATTACAGGTTTTATCACGGTGTTAGCATTTCAGGAGCTCAGAGACTTTGCACTTGGAGATACGCTGCGATCATGGGACACTCTTTGGGTCTTTCAAAGTGAAACCAGGCACCACCGATTCCAGTGTGTTTGTTTGTTTGTTCCACTCTCTTTTTACCCAATTTATTGGCCATTTCTTTCAGCCCTGTCTCCACATAAACTTGCAAGAGAACTGCTTGCTCTTTGGAAAAATCTAAACTAGAGGTTCTGTTCTATCTTACGAACAGGAGGGCCAAGACTCTTCTTTTAGGGGCCGGTCCGTAATCTTGAAGCCAGGATCATAGTGTTCCCTTCCGGTTTCCTGCCCAACCCTGACTTTACTCATCTGGAGCATTTGCTGCTCAGGAGACTCCATTCCCCTCATTCAGTAAAGACAGTATCTCTCCGAATCCACTCAATCTGTGCCATGCAAACACGTGAGTTTTGGAAGCAGAGGAAGCCAGGGGTCTTCGTCCAGAGACGGTCTTCTATGTAATTCAGTTTTTCACTGTGAGGACCTTGAGTAGGCTATGCAGGCAGGGGTCTCGCTGCAGATTTCCGGGTGAAGAAGCACGGAAAAGATAACATACTCCACTCTCTGTACTTTGGGGTAGGATGATCCACAAACCATTCCCAATAGAGGAGAATCCATGCCAGTGTTAGGGACCCTCCAAAATGAAGTTCCATAATCAGTAACACCATCTACTACTAGAGTTTGTTCCTACTTAAGGAGAGTTAGTATTTATTGAGTACTTACTAATAGCCGGAAATAATAATAAGCCTCTTCCATTCACTGTCTGATCTAATTCTCACTTTGAGTTAGGAACTAAGAAAATTCTTTCTACAGGTGAGAAAACTGAAGTGCAAAGAGGTTAAGTTCCTTGACCAAGCAAGTGGCAGAGTCCATATTCACCCGGAGGCTGTCTAGCTGCGAGGTTCAGGATATTAGCTGCCAGGCTTTAGCTACACTGCCTCACCTGGATATGCTAGACATGCTCTAGTTTACACTTGCTCCTTTGAATTTGCTTCTGGCATATCCACGAGTGTTGCTCAAAACCCTGTGTTTTACCAGAGCTCCAGACTAAGCAGACCACCACTGTCCAATGGAAATGTAATGTGAGCCACAGATAAGAGCCACGTTTGTAATTTTAATTTTTCAAGTGGCCACATTTTAAGAAGTAAAAAGATATGGGTAAAATTAATGTTCTTAATATATATTATGGAAGCCAGTAAATCTAAAATGTTATGATTTCAACGTGAAATCAATATAAAAATTATTCTTGAAATAATGTTCACTTTTTTTGTGGTAAGCCCTGGCAACGAGGTGTGTGTGTGTGCTTATGGCACATCTCGGGTCAGACCACCCCCATTTCAGTTGCCCAAGAACCACATGTGGCGAGGACCTGTTGAAGTGGGCAGCACAGATTTAGACACATAGATCCCAACCCTCTTAATAATCCTGGGGGCTCTGCAGGTAGTAAGGAAAGCATGGGCAAGATGAAGAACTTGTTTCCAGTTATTTACTTGATTTACTCGAAGCAAAACATGAAGAGAATAAACTCCCCAATTTCTATCTATAACTAATGGTTGGCTTAGTTGCCTAAGAGCAGATGAGAAGCTGCATCCTGGAATCTACAACATTTCATAACACGTATCAGGTGTCTTCGTGCCCTTAGAGGGGTGCCGGACACAAGAAGATCAGGAAGCCCCAGGGCCCTGACCAGAGACATGGCCCATGAAGCCAGCTCACTAAGGGCATCAACTAGGGCCACTGTGACTGTGTGGTCCTTCTTGTCTTCGCATTTACTCCCACGCCTGCCCCAGCTTGCAAGGCAAGGTGTACAAGCCAGGCCTAAGAAGCATGATATAGACTCTGTCCTTCTCACATTGATCTTGACATCTGGAGAGAAAAGAGAAACCTCAAACCTCTCCTTCCCCCATCCCATGGACAATCCTCTACTTCAGATGGTCCACAAACTTCTGCACACCTTATAATCGCCTAGAATGCTTGTTGAAACGGATTGCTGTGCCTTACCCCAAGAGTTTCTGATTCAGCAGATCTGGACTAGAGCCAGAGGACGTGCATTTCCAACAAGTTCCCCCAGGTGAAGCCAATGCTGGGAGTCAGGGACATCACTCTACGAACCAAGGCTCAATGCTAAAAAATTAACATATTTAAAATCAAGAACAAATCTAAGAAAAGGCACAAGCACCTTTCTTACTCTGCATGAAACAAATGTGATTTTTACATAATTGATGTGTTTGGCTATTTCTCTGCTGTTCCCCATCATTTCCTCTTGTCCAGGAAGGGATGGCGTGGTCATGATGATGGGAGAAAAGACTGATGGGAAGAAATAATGGAGCAGGAAGGCTGGAAGGAAACAGGAAGTCGGACCGTGATCGATCCCCTGGCATTCAGTGTAGCTGTGCTCAGGAAGGAAAAGGGCAGCAAAGCCACCCCCCAGAGCCCTCAGCTGGGACAGATGTACAGGCTAGAGGCAAATACACCAAGTCACAAAGACATCTCACACAGAGGTTATTTTCCTCTGTTTTTTGTTTTGTTTTATTTTGTGTGTTTTTTTAAGATTTTACTTATTTATTGAGAGAGCGAGAGCATCAGTGGTGGGAGGAGGGACAGAGGGAGAAGCAGATCCTCCGCTGAGCAAGGAGCCCGACAATGGAGCTCAACCTCAGAACGCTGAGATCATGACCTGAGCCGAAAGCAGACACTTAACCCGACTGAGCCACGCAAGCGCCCCTCCTCTTTGCTCTTTAAGAGGGGAAACTGTGGTTGAACCTCAGGTGACAGCAGGCAGCAGTAAACACCTGGAGCCTTGGCTACCCCTTTGTGCATGCTTATTCACCTCTAACCTTGCAAGGCACCTAGATTTTAGAAGGAGAGGCAGTAAGTAAGACTTGCTGAGTTGCAAGCAGCTGAGAATTTGGAATGCATCTCTGGAGATACACACTGAGCCTCAGAACTTCCAAGAAAACTCAGTGGGAGGGGAGGAAAAACAGGGTAATGACCCAATGCCTTGTAGGGCCCGCCTCGGCCTTGCTGATTCGCCCGGAGACTGCGTTCCAGCTGTGCTGCCGTGACCCGATGTTCCAGTAAACACGGAGGGGATGGCAGACCAGAGAGACCTCAGATCAGGCTACCCCGGAGCTTTTAAAACAGAACACAGGGGGCCCGTGGGGCGGGGCCGGAGTTGGGGAGTTGCCTCTGTGCAGTTCCTGGATGGGGGAGGCGCACACACACACCGTCCACCAGACACATGTTTACACATCCTCACCTCTGGTGGGACTTGGACAAATGCCGAAACCTCGGAGGGTCTGGTCTGCAAGGAACTGCTGACCTCCTTTGGGGCACTTCCCGGGAACTCCGGAGCTGGAGGGCATGTAAAGACCACGCTAGGCCCCTGACTAATAGAGTCCACTCTCTAAGCAATAAATTCCGCCTTCCGGGAAGACAAAGGGACCGTAGCAGACAAACACGGTCGTTCGGGTCACTTCCCCCCGTCTGATGCCACGGCAGAAAACAACGGACTGATGATCCTGTGAGTTCTCCAGTTGGTTCTACCCTCCCTGCCTCGCACCCGCACATCCCTATTTTCTCCAGTCTCTACGTCCGTTTCACAGCCAGCAAGCGGGTCTAAGTAGTACTCAGAGGGGCTTAAGTCAAAGTACGAAGGAGAGCGCTCTTGGCTCAGAGAGCGAAATTCTCCGTGTAAAAAGCCCTATGACCCCGTCCTTGGAACTCTGGGTGGTGTATTCCCGCAGTCTCGATTCCAGAGACTTGCTTCATTCGGAACATTAGGGCCCAACTGAGGTTTGTCAGCTTTTACTCACCAAATGGTCACGCCCCGATTTTTGGACAAGCAAAACAGCGTGAAAATGGATGATGATTGCTTGAGTGCTCAGGGCAGGAGGAAAGCCTTTCTCACGCTATTTCCTTAGTAAGAATGATAACAGAACCTGCCTCCTGTCTTTCTAGTGTGCTTAAAGCACCACGCACATTGTTTCTAATGTTTATAGCCATCTGCATTTTGTCGACTGGGGCTACAAGTTGAGGCCACAAAGGGTATCTGAATCCAGATCTGCGTGGCCCCGAAAGCCCTTATCTGCCCTGCATCAGCCCACAAGCCTGCTTTGGCAAACCTGACTTGCCCGCCTTCCCCAGAGGCTATGGAACCATTAGACCCTGTAGATGTCAGCCTTCATCGGTGCCAGGCCCTCCCTCATAACTGGCCACTCCTTTTCAGTCACCTGAGCAGTTTTGACTAACGCATAACAGATCCTTGCTTACTCTTCAGAAACCCATTTTTCTTTTCCACTGATTGTCCTTTCCCATTTGGCCTGGTGATGATTGCATTCTCCTGCGAGCCATAACATCTGCACACTAGACTCAGACAGCTCCAGAAAAGTCCTGGGAATGTACAGTAGGGCCTGGGCTAGGAGTCTGGCAATTTTGGCTAAAGTTCAGAGAGGACCCAGTAAAAAAATGAGATTTTTTTTTTTTTTTAAATCAATGAGATCAAAGGCTTAGTGATTTAGGGTCTAACTGGCCTCTGTGAGCAAGACTGGGCCCCAAGCCAGGCTCTCCCAAGCTAAGTTCCCACCAGGGCAGCACTCGGTGCCTGGAAGTAAGGAGCATGTCTGCTAAGAGTTGGAAGCAAAGTTGGGGAGACTAGGGGGTGCTTTAATTGCCTGGTCCTTCCAAGCACCCTTTCTCATCCCAACTGACTTATCTCTAAATCATTCTGCCAGGAGTACGTATTTCTCTTGCCTCAAGAGACCATTACTCACAGCACTTTTCCCTTCTCCTCCTTCCTCACTGCCCCTCCCCTCCCCCTCCAAACATAGCATGGAGCATACACTTGGAAATCAGACACCCTTGGGTTTGCTTCTTCTTGGCTGTGTGACTTTGGATATGTTTATAACTTCTCCGACCCTCGGTCTTCCTATCTATGAAGCAGGGATAAAAGAACTCACAGATTTGTTGAAAGGATTAAAAGAAGTAAAGTTATCATTCACTTTATATAGGGTAGTCACCCATAAATCGTTATTATTGATATTACTCCTGCTGTTACTTCAGGTGGAAGTTCTTCCTTCAGAATGAGCGAGCCCGAGAGTTGTGGGAACAGAGAGAATGTTAGAGAAAGAGCGACTTTGGCATTCATCTAACCTACTTCTTCCTTTGGGAAGGAACCTGAGGTTCAGAGGATGTTAATTGGCTTGTCCAAGGTTATATGCCTGACTAGTTCCAACCTTCCAATAAGAAGTTAATTAGCTGGAGCAGCAGAAAGAGCTTTGGCTTTGGAGTCAGACACATGCAAATTTGATTCCACTCCTCCATAGTCAACGTGGAGGAGGGCTTAGTTTCTCAACTTGCTTCTGCCTCATTTCCTTATCTGAAGCACGGGGAGAGTAGAGCCCTTCTCTCAGGAGGGGGAGAGGACTTAATGGGATAATGTATAGCAGGTACTCACTAAGCCTCAATGGCTTGGTTTCCCCTCACATCAGTGGAACATTCCAGGGCCCGTCAGGACATGGAAGGCCAGTACAAGGAACTGTATGGAAATTCAAAATACAGTGGGCTTTTCCTAAAAGATGAAATAGGAACATTCAGGGTTGCTTATCGATGTCAACTTTACAGTGGAGCTTGACACATTAATCTGGTGAGGCTCAGAGCAGATGGGGGAGCTAATCTGCGGACAGACCTCAAACTCCAAAGGGCGGGAGAGAGGGCAGAGAGCTGGGGGGAGGGGAGGGTCAGGGAAGATGATCCTGAGGGCTTACACTGCCCTTCCAGAGTATGTCCCAAAACAATTTTGGAAGCACCCTGGTTTCTAGACACAAATTATGCTTTGAATTGGCAACACAAAGTAGGGGGTAGCTTTGAGACAAGTGACCATTTTTCAGATGCAGTGGTTTTGAAATAAGAAGCATAGATAAGTTTTGCAATGAAAAGTGAGTTCCAAGATGGGTTTGTTCCAAGATGAATGTAGACAAGGACGCTGAGACATTCCACAGCAGGTCAGTCCCCAAATGATCCAATTACAGGTTTTGAAATGGACCCAGGGGCAGAATTTAGAAACCTAAAACGGAAAGGCAGAGGAGAAGCAATTCTGCAACTAGGCAAATGACTGACTCTGGAAAATGCGGTGTGGGCAGTTTCTAACTACCCCATAGGAGTTAGAATAGACTTTTCTAGGAATTATTAGGATAAGGTTGTTTGGGGTCCGAGCGGGGATATGGTGCCTGCAATTCACCCAGGCAACTGGATGACCTGAGGAATGGAACGTGGGAACAAGCACCATCGCAGAAGCAGAGTGTGTGGCCTTATTTAACAAACAACCAAACAAAAAGCAGGGAAATTTGTTCTGAAGTATGAAATTCTTAAGTACTTGGCCTATGTTTTTGTCACCTCATATTCTCATCGCCTGGCAGAGGGCACGGACTCGATGAGTTATGGCTTGGACTGCCTTATAAGATAATGAGTTCTCCAGCATAGGAGGTATTCAAGTAGTAATCCCTTGGCAACAACTGTTTAGAGGGTTTCAAGTGTCTTTGGGGTGTGACTGATAATCATTAGGGTTCTTAGCAACCTCAAGATTCTGGGCACCCAACATAGCACGGTAACTCTCTAGGACAGCTGCTTCCGATTTGAACATGGGGGTCCCCATATTGAATGAAGGGAAACAAATGAGAGCAAAGTCCTGTCCCAGTGGGAAAAGTAGCCATTCTTACCCTCCATTTTCTCATCTATTCTGTGGCCCAAAATCCTTCTTGAGACGACATGGGCTTTGCACCCTCATTACTGCATGAACACAGTCTGCTCTAGAGCATTCTACCAGTCCTTCCCTAACAGGTCCGCTGTGACCGAGGCCACTGACTGAGCACAAGCCCATTCTCTCCTCTTCCTGGGCAAACAGTCCTCCTCTTCGGGTCCTGCTGCAGTGAGATGTGGCCGTAGGGAATAGGAGCAGGAGTGACGTATGCGTGTCACTTCCAGGTGGGCCGAAAAATGCCTCCCACTTGGCTGCCTCCCATGCTCTTTCCCCATCCCAGCTGGGTGTTGACACCCCGGACAGGGCCGGCAGCTGCTGCTGAAGAGGGCAGTGCCTGTAGCTCCCTGGGTCCTCCCCTTGCCCTCCCTCCCACTCCTTAGACTCTTAGATGAGATAGAAACTTTTTTTAAAAAAAAGATTTTATTTATTTATTTGACAGAGGGAGAGATCACAAGTATGCGGGGGGCGGGGCGGGGGGGAAGCAGGCTCCCTGCTGAGCAGAGAGTCCAATGCGGGGCTTGATTCCAGGACCCTGAGGTCATGATTCGAGCTGAAGGCAGAGGCTTTAACCCACCGAGCCACCTAGGTGCCCGAGATAGAAACTTTTATCGTGTTAACTGTTTCAGCAGCATGCATATTGATTTCAGATGTTCATCCTCCTTTGTCTTCCCCTCCTTTTTTCTTTCTCTGCTTTTTAGTCTCTGACTTGACAAAGGACTCAGAGAGATCCGCGAGGTTATGGCCACGGTCAGGAGAGAATGTGGGGTGGGTGAAGAGATGTCTCAGGTGGTTTTAGTCACTTTCTTCTGCCTGAGCTGTTGGTCTTTCAATGTCCTCACTCCTAATGCAGGGGAATGTGGGAAGGGTAGCCAGGTGCAAAGTGTTATAACAGGTGACCGAAGTGTGAGCTTCAGACCCTCTATTCCCTGCTGCAAGCTTCAGTTGTCCTCTCTCAGCCTTCCCTGGGCTCCAGCTCCGCCCCCCACCCCTGCCACTGCCCCTCAGCTTAGGCAGAGCAGGAAAGGGAGGCAGGGGTACAGTCTTTGGGCTAGAGCCATGAGACTAAAGGCCTCGCTCTTCTGACTTCTTGCATTTCTCTCCTCTTCTGTGAGTCACCAGCAGTATCACACACCAGAGTGATGACATGAGGAGTTCGAGCATAACCTACGGGAAAGAAAGCAAATTAAAGGTGTATAGTTGGAGTGCAGCTTTGGCCACTTTAATTTTCTCTCAACCTCGTTTAGAGATTTTTTTAAAGATTATTTATTTATTTATCAGAGAGGGAGGGAGAGAGAGAGAGAAAGAGAGCACAAGCAGGAGGAGTAGCAGGCAGAAAGAGAAGCAGGCTCCCCGCTGAGCAAGGAGCCCAATGTGGGACTCGATCCCAGGACCCCGGGATCATGACCTGAGCCAAAGGCAGACTCTTAACTGACTGAGCCACCCAGATTTTTGAGATTTTTTGATTCTAGATCCTCTCTGCTAAACGGCTAGATTTCCTTGTTTCTTAGCACATAGTCTTCTTTCTTGTCCTGCCTCCTAAGTCTACAGAAGCTCCTACGGAGTGTTTCCTCTTCCTGTACTGACCGTGACATTCCCTTCCATGCCAAGTCAAAGCCTCTGCCTTCCCCTGAAATGAGGCTAGCTCTATTTACCTTGCATTTTGGCCAGTCTCTAAAACAGGCAGACTCTTAACAATCTTGATTCCATTTTAAGTA
Source organism: Nasua narica (assembly GCA_028533885.1). Taxonomy (NCBI): domain Eukaryota; kingdom Metazoa; phylum Chordata; class Mammalia; order Carnivora; family Procyonidae; genus Nasua; species Nasua narica. Next base: position 39,238,112 of record CM052814.1, read on the forward strand.
CTGATTTTCTGTTCTGCAATTTTTGGACATTTCCCTAGTTAACCCTTTTTGGGAAGCCTCCTCTAGCAGAGGTCATTATATTTCCTCTAATATGTGTTCTCTTATTCCTCAGCAACAGGAACCCCACAGCTACCTAGAATAAAAACCATATTTGACAGATCCCCTTGCAGGTAGGTGTGTCTATAAGACTGACTTCCACCAATGGAGTGTAAGGAGAAGGCCAACCACCATCTTGGATCATGAAGCGATCTTGGCAGTGGAAGCCATGCTGGACAGGGCAAAGAGACAGAAGGAGCCTGGTACCCCATTCTAGCTGTAGATAGCCAATCTCTAGGCTTTCACATGAGAGAAAAATAATCTTGAAACTTACTGAGTCACCATTTTTTATGGTTTTCTGTCACCTGCAGTCAAACTAATTCAACTACTTTAGCCTCTGACATTAAAAGCTAACCTTCCTCCTTGGGGCGCCTGGGTGGCTCAGTGGGTTAAAGCCTCTGCCTTCGGCTCAGGTCATGAACTCAGGGTCCTGGGATCGAGCCCCGCATCGGGCTCTCTGCTCTGCGGGGAGCCTGCCCCCCCCCCCCCCGCCTGCCTCTCTGCCTACTTGTGATCCCTCTCTCTGTCAAATAAATAAATAAAATCTTAAAAAAAAAAAAGCTAACCTTCCTCCCTCCCTCTCTTCTCTTTTAGAATCATATTGCATTAAAATAGAAAGGATGTTAATTATTATCTCATCTGAGCCCTTCACTTCACATTGAGGAAACTGAGGACCCCAGAGAAGGGAAATGACTGAGCTAAGAAGGCTTGAACCTGCTGCCTTGAATCTCATGCTTGGACTCCATTTGCACCTTGTTCATTACCCAAGGAAGAAGGAATTTGCAGACAGCTGGCCTGCATAGCATAATAAAGAATTTCTTTCTGGAAGAGTTTCTGGAAAGGAGAGAGTTTGCTGTAACTTTCATCTTAAAGTGATGATTAAGAACCTACTCCATAAAATGAAATCTACATGTATGTATAAGTAGAGTACACATACACATGCATGTGCTTGTGTGTGTGTGTGTGTGTATTAAGCACAATGCTCAGTGGAGCGATCAATTATGGGAGCTAATACCATGACATTCTAAATATTCATTCATTGGTAAATGTTAACTGAATTCCTCTCACCTGGGCATTCAGCACTGGCCAAAACAAATGACCTGGAAGTTGCCATCCACCGGTAACCTATAATTACTCAAATAAATGCCATAATTAAAAATGGTGGTAAATGCTGCAAAAGAAAAGAGCAGACACTATGAGAGAGTATAGCTAAGAGTCTAATTTGGAATGGGAGGAGATTAGAAAGCGATACTTAACTTGAGACCTAGAGGACAAGGAAGAATTAGCTGAGTGTCAAGCATTCTGGTCAGTAGGAACAGCTGGAGTCGAGTCCTCTGGAAGGAGAGAAGATGAGAGCATCTAGTACACCAAGACTATGGTGAGCAAAGAGGGTGGTGGGAGAAGAAGGCAGTGGCACATCACACAAGCCAAGGGGGCCACATTGAGAACTTCAGATTTCACCTGAGTAATGGGAAAACAGGAGATTTTTTTTAGTGTAGAGTGACCCAATGTCATTTATATTGTAAAAGATCCCCCAGGACCAGATGTTTCTGGGGAGGAACCCCCAACTAATGCAACCAGGCAATCAGTCAAAACATTTTTTGAAAATCTTTTATGAGTCAGTTAATAGGAAGAATGAATCCCTCTTATTTGCTAGTTGTGAACTAAGCCATAGAAGCATTCACTGTAGATCCCTGGATAAGACTTCAAATTCTGCATTCTAACTCCACTGCCAAAATAAGAAAGGCAGGAAGGGCTTCTAGAACTATCAGGCCACCATTTGAAGAGGACAGCCCAATTGCAAATCCAGACAGCATGGTTTTATTGCACTAACCAGGAAAGGGAGCTAAACATCAACTATGACAAAACATCAGTAATAATCCTTGGATGGGGCAGATTCCAAGACTTAATTGGTTGGTATCCACTACCTTTGTATGGTGAGTGAATCATAGAGTTTCCTAAGACTTTATTTGTGGCTAACTCATTCCAGTGGCCAATCAGGGAGCCATGTTACTTGGAACTAGACATTCCTCCCAGTCTTAGGAGGTTTCATTCTGGCTATGATGACCTGACTTGAAATATTCATGCTGGTGGAATTTTGGAATTTTTGTTAAGCACAAATTCTAGCAGGTCACTTATATTCGGAAGACATGTGGCCTCCTTCTATGTGAGATTATTGGTAGGTTCCTCTATTGCCATAACAAACATTGACCTTCTCACCCATTCCTCTGGTTTCTAAAACGGGTTTTCTGTTAATTAATAGGATAGAACCACTTCCTAAAAGCCTAACCTCAAACATCAACTGCTATCAAAAGCCTGGTCTCCTTATCAAATTTATTAAGTGTTTGGTTTAAACAGTCCAGGAGGCATGAGATCTATGCCCACTTCAAAATATTCTTAATATCCCAATGAACTGCTCTTACTATGTTAATGCTTCAGCATATTTTTTTCTTTTGCATTTATCAAAAATTGTTAAATTTCTCTTCTTTATTCACTGCAAAGTCGATATTGAGAACCTGTATTCCTTAGTACCTCCTCTTAGGTGAAAAGGATGATTCCATTTCATTCTCTTCCCTCTCTCTTTTCTTTTCTTCCCTTTTGTTTCTTTTTCTTTCTTTCACCCTTCACATGTCCAGAAAATCTTGGTCAAGTTTTATATTTAATCTCAGCCACTGCCTTACCTCTTAGGGTGGTTGGAAATTGGGTTTCTACTTCTTAGTTCTGTGTCCCCATTTAAATATCCTTAATTTGGTAACCTGAATATTTCTGTTTAATGAAAAAAATGTAATTCTGAAAAAAAGGAGAATATACATAAATCCAAGGAAATATATTTTTCTTATGTCTCAAAGTACTTCTCTGCTCTGAAATGTAAGCTGTGAGGACAGACCACGAGTGGAAGGTTAGGATGAAAGGTTTGGTCATCACTGTATGATTCAGAGAACTGCTTCCTATGAAACCACTCTGAATACAGCAGTGTTCTCCCTTCTTAATAAATTTACCCTCAGAGCAGACACTGCTAAGAGCATAAGAAGAGGAGGCAGTTACTGTGGATTCTACTACCTAGTGGCCTCCAATTAGCTATTAATCTTGATATGTCCCAGTAGTTTCCTGGAACTCACTTTCCTCATCTATAGAAAAAAAAGTTGGGCTAAAGATATACCGAACCTGCTTTCAGCGCTAACACCCTATGGTTCTCTAGCTTCTTCTAGAAAAGGCATAGAAGAGTGCTTCATGCCCCCAAGAAGCTTATATTCTTTGAAGGATGTAAAATACAAACCCATGCCCCATTTGTGGAAAATCACATATGTACAAGTAGATCTGCATATTGAAAGTCCGAGTTTGTCAGTATGACACCTGGCCTCTTATGATCGGTAAAAGGTAACTATGTCATTTTATTTTTTTTTAAGATTAAATTTATATATTTGATGGAGAGAGAGTACAAGCAGGGGGAGTGGCAAGGAGAAGGAGAGGGAGAAGCAGGCTCCCTGCTGAGCAAGGAGCCCAATATGGGGCTCAATCCCAGGACCCTGGGATCAAGATCTGAGCTAAAGACAGATGCTTAACCCACGGAGCCACCCAGGTGCCCCGAGCTATGCCATTTTAAAGATGAAATAGTTAAGAAAGAGAATTCTAGAAAGAATCAGCCACCCATATATTAAACTTCAGGAAACTAAATTTTATAAAATAAACAGAAAAGAGAGAATAACCCTGTGGCCAATAACTCTAAAAGGCAGGACACCTGAAGGGGCTTGGAAAATTACAAAAATACTCTTATTCATATAGTCATAAGTCATCCCATCTACTATGCATGAGTGCCTAAATATGCTGAAAATAATACATAGAAATTAACAATTTGGCCATTCAGTGCCCTAAGACACTATATTTTTAAATTTTATTTTAATATTTTATTTATTTATTTGACATAGAAACATAGTGAGAGAGGGACCACAAGCAGGAGGAGTGGGAGAGGGAGAAGCAGGCTTCCTGCTGATCAGGGCTCAATCCCAGGACCCTGGGATCACAACCCGAGCTGAAGGCAGACGCTTAACAACTGAGCCACTCAGGGACACAACACCCTCAGACTTTAAAAGGAGGAGTGCAAAAGATGAAACAAAAGGTCCCAAAGACCAATGTCAGAAAAAGCAGAGATGTGCAAAAAGCCTACGAAGGGCAAAAGCCTTTTTGTTTTAGCTGTGTTCAGAACAGGGAGAACAAGAAAAGACTGAGCTGCCTGCTTGAGGCAGTTGGTATAGCATTACAAACAGGACTAAAGATCTGGAAGCCAATATGGGATCATTAAGAACAAGTCTCATCACACTCTTCTCTGCTCTTTTTTTTTTTTTTTAATGAGATTACCAAACAAGTCATGTAAATAGTTTGATCTGAGCAAAACATTCTACCAAAGCTCTCATTATACTCCCATGGGCAAAATGTGGAAACTCAAGGTGACTTCCTAACTCACTGAGCAAATAAACCCAAGAGAGCTAAGTGGACTATGTTAGTCTGAACACCAGGCGTGCCTTAGCGTTGTGTCCTCTTCAATACTCGAATATGAAATTTGGTCTGAAAGTGCCCATTACCGTGACTCATAAATGACCCGAAGCCAGGGGGATGACTGATGTATATATTAAATGGTAGATTCAAGTGGAAGAAATATCTGCCAGGCTGAGGCGAGCAAGGTAGAGACATATCTATGTATCTTGTTTTTAAAAGTATTGGAACTAGTAAGAGATGTGAGAGGTTTGAGTTTACACTTTTCATTTGAAAAGGACCTGGGGATATCAACTCACAGAACGACAAGGAATGGACAAGAGCAGAGCCTTCCAAAGGGCTGCCATCTTTGGCTGTTTTCATAGAAATACGGTGTTCAAATTAAGGAAGAAAGTCTTTTCACTGTTTCCATATTTGGAGTAAATTTTTTAATTCAAAGAACCAAATTTGAAAAGAATTTTTAACCAATAAAAGAAATTGTTGATAGCAAAGGTTGACAATGGTATCTTGGGATCAGAAAACATGGAGAGGGCTGCCTGGATGGCTCGGTAATTTGGGTGTCCCACTCTTGATTTCAGCTCTCTGCTCAGCAGGGATCCTGCTTCCCCCTCTCTCTCTCTCTGCCTGCCTCTCTGCCTACTTGTAATCTCTCTCTCTCTCTGTCAAATAAATGAATAAAATCTTAAAAACAAAAAAAGAAATGGAAATAATCAGCTTTGAAAAAAAGAAGCCCGTAGGAATTCTGATGTTGAGAAAGCTCAGCTCCTTGGAGAGCAGCTCATGTGCTCCTTATATCACCGTGCGTGGAGTCTTTGTAGTCTTTGTTGCCATCTGAAATCATCTTGTGTCCTTATTGTCTGTTTTACCTTCTTCTAATACAAGATTCACAAGACAAGGGGCCTTGCCTGATTGTTTAGTATTTTATCTGCAGCACCTAGAACAGTGCCTGATGCATAGTAGACACCAAGAGAAAGGATGGGATGGTGTCTACACAATTTACAGAGGGCCTCTCTCTTGTCAAGTGGGTGGGTACAAACTGGGCTCCGGGGCTACTTGATAGCGTGCAATATACGGAGGGGTCATTTTTTAAAAGTCCTATGGTGATAAAACCTCCAAACATCTCACTCCATGCAGACGGACTTGTAGCTTGGACCATGGGTTTTTGCTGACCACTGCTGAGGCTTCAGGCATGTCTGGATATGTCCAGAGAAATGGTAGGAAACACTGGGTAGAAATGAAATTTACACAAAGCCTAAAAATCCTGCTGGAGAAACAAAATAAAATGAAAACCTCAAACGACGCCCCCTAGCAAACTTTCCACCTATCTGGGCATGTCTGGCAATTTGGTAAGGGAGTCAGTCAAAAGTCTACTTGCCAGAGAAACTGGATGAGTCCTGCGTTGCTGGTGGCCATGAACAATGGGCTAGGCACTCCAGAAAACGATTTGGCAATCTCTTATAATACTACGCATGCGATTACAATACAACCTAGCAATTGGAGCTCTAGGCATTTGTCCCAAAGAAATGAAAACTTATATTCATACCAAACCCTGGAAAATAGCAGTTTTAGTCATAACGGTCAAAATCCAGAAACAACCCAGACCTCCTGCAGCTGGTCCATGGTTAAACTGGGGCACGTCCGTAACATGGAGCACTACTCAGCCATAAAAAGGAACAAACTGTTGATAAACAAAACAACGTCCATGAACGTGCAGATAACCAGGGAATTATGCTGAGTAAAAAAAGTCATTCCAAAAAGTCACACACTGTATGATTAGATGTATGTAATATTCTTTTTATTATTATTATTTGAGAGAAAAGGAGAGAGAGCACAAGTAGGGGAAGCAGCAGAGGGAGAGGGAGAAGCCGGCTCCCAGCTAAACAGGGAGCCCGATGCACGACTTGATCCCAGGACCCTGAGATCAGGGATGACCTGAGCCAAAGGCAGACACTTAACTAACTGAGCCACCCATGAGCCCCTTGACTTATATAATATACTTGAAGTGACAAAATTATAAAAATGGAGAAGAGATTCGTGGTTGCCAGGGATCAGAGATGGGGGTGGGTGTGAAAGGACGTGGAGGCGGCTACAAAAGGTCCGTCTTGTGGTGACGGACATAGCAACATTCTGCATCATGGCGATGTGTCAATATCCTGGCTGTGATATTGTGCTATGGTTTTGCAACATGGAGCAAACTGGGGAAGGAGGACACAGGATCTCTCTATATTATTTCTTATAACTGCACACGAATCTACGGTCATCTCAGGAAAAAATTTAATTAAAAATTTTTCTTTGCAAGATGGGAACGTAGGAAGGGAGTGAAAAATGCAGATAAGCCTCCCGGGAAAGAACTCATCTAGATAAAGACGGAAACTGGCACTATACCCCTGACCTTCCCAAGAGGGCGGGAGTTGTGTTTGCCTCGTTTGTCACTGGATCACTAGTACTTGCTAGGACAGAGCTGGACATATCAGAGGGTTAAGGCGAGGGCTCCCCTCTTTCCAAATAAGAGCACTTAAATATTGACAAACAATGGACCATCAAATCGGCCTGATCCCCCCCACCCAGTTTTGAACAAGAAAAGGTTTTTCCAAAAATGCACTTCGCTCCGTGTGGTCCCTGAGTTCTGAGTGACTGAGAGCCAGGCTAGTAATAAAGCCCAGTAGTGCAGATACTAAATGGAACCCCGGATGCATGAAAACCGACAGAGCAACCAAGTTAATTCCTGCATCACACGGCAGTCAGAGTGCCACTACTGTAGGAGCCTCTGACCAAGTGGAATTCCACAAAGAGGGAGCCACTGCCCCCTACTCCCCACCAAATATCCTTGACAGCCTGTGGACTTGAAATGGGTACCAACAGAAACCGGCAGGCCTGGGAGTCGCGGGAAGAGTACAGATCCCGAAAGGCAGTGGTGGTGTTGGTGAGTCCCGGGCCGTGGCCCAGGCTGGTGTGGCCTCTGTAGGGCCCCGCAGAACCGGGGCAATCCCCAGGATCGAAGCTTCTGTGAGCAGCCTTATTTCTGAACTCATGTGAGAAGCCTTAGGGATTCCCAGAACTAATCAAGGAGGAATTTTCCAGAGGCTGAACTCTTGCATACACAGGTAGGGACTTGAATCAAGTAACTTGGATGACAGATTTTTTAAAATAATGGTGTAACTTTATACCATATTGGTCCTAATTTTCACTAGAGCGCTGAATTTGGGATCAGAAGACCTCAACCCCAAGTTTCAGGTTTATTTTCTAAACTGGTATACTAATGTTTGCTCTGCCTCCTTTACAAGGCTGTTGCTTGAGAATTATATGGAATAATGTACTATATTTGAGAAAGCTTTTAAAATCATCAAGTACTATATGCATGCAGTTTGTGGTGTTCTTTTCCTCACCTTCACTGTAACTTCCTTTTATCTCATCTTCTAGAAGCTGCACAATTCCCAAACCCCCTTTTTTGTGCTCCCTATGAAACACCATGGTATTTTCAGGTCCAGTGTGATCAGGGCGATCAGAGAAGCACATCTATGGTGTTCTTGGTCTCTCTGATATCATCTATGAGTTGTCCTGGGACCAGAATCTCCCGTGATTCCCGCACCCCGGCCTCGGGCTCTGTTGAGGGTGTAGTCATGGGCTGTTGGACTAAATGAGGAGGGAGAGGAGCCAATTTCCCAGGGGCTAGAAATTAGAAAATGGGCTCCAGAATTAGGTTCCTAATTACCCAATGTATAAAATTTTACAAGGCGCATTACCTGGAGACTGAGGAGTGGGAGTGAATCCTGGAAATGAGGGGCTGAAAGCCAAGAAGTCAGAGGCCCTACCTCTGTGCCCCTCCCCCAGCCCTGCTTCCACTTCTTCCAGGGCTGAAACCGCACGTGTGGCTTGTGCTTCCTGCTCCAGCATCCAGCTGAGAGCACAGAGCCAGCTCCTCTCTCCTGCTGGAGGTAAGCAGGGGCTGCAGGCTGGCGCGGCCTCATTCATTCATTCACATTCACTCACTCACTCATTCGCCAAGCGTCCGCACTGTGCTAGATGGCAGGGTACAGAGCTGACAAAGGCGAGCTTTCTGACCTCGGGACCCTCTCAGCAAGCAGGTGCTGCACGGAAGTCTCAGGAGAACCAGGGAGAGAGCCGTGCTGGAGCTGAGTGCACACATCTGCTCCAGACGGCCCGAATCTTCAGCTCTGGGAGCTTCTCGCTCCAGCTGCCAGCGGGAATGAGTCCCACAAAGGAACCTCAAGGTTTCAGGGCCTGCCTGGACTCAGCTGATCACAAGGACAGACAGTGCCTTTGCAAACATGCCGATCGGGGGGCCCCTAAATTATGATTACCTGAGAAATAGGTCACTGGATCTTTGAGGCTGGGTCCCCCAACCTGTCAAGGAATAAGAAGTCATGACCTCTTGCCAAGGTGGAAAGCAGACGTCGTCTTGGGCTTCCAAGGCCAGGGCAGAGTGAGACACTTGCTCTTCAGGGCTCCGAGAGAGCCGTGGGCCCGCGGCTCTCCTCAGCATTTCTCACGCCGCACAGTAGCCCTCCTCCCCGCACCGCGAGCTCCTCCAGGAAGGAGAGAGAGGGTGTAGTGAGTAGAGTGAGTAGGCACCTGGCCTCTGGTGGCAGAACGACCTCAGTTCTCACCTTGATTAGGTTCTTATGGACTGTGCGGTTTTGCTGGGAGGATGGAATTACATAACATCTGTAAAAACCTGAACTTAGGGTAGAACCAATATGTGGTGGCTGCTATTACTTTAATTTTGTCTCCAAGTAATAAGAATTGCATCCATCAGGATTCAGTGTAGGAAACGGAAATTGCTGTATTTACATTAAACAGGCAGGTATTTAATCAAGGAAGATGCTTACAAAGTGAGCAGAATAGCTGAACGAGCAGGTTCTAGGCTCGGGCTCCAGAAATGGCTCCCCAAACAATATAGAAATGACCCACTGGGAGAGTGAGCACCTCTGGGAACCTCTGGAGCTCTGCGGGAATCCAGGAGCTGCCTCTCTGCACCCAAGAGGCTAAAAATGGACTGTAGAGCACGACTGCACAGAAACTTCCCATTTCCACAGCTGAGCTTGCCAGCAAAAATGACTATAATGAGAACACGTTCTGCCTTTCCATTCTCATCCTGAGGTCATCTACTTGGTGCAAGACAGTTTGCATCTGGAAATTAAAATGCAAAGACACCTGGAACATGTGGTGGTCAGCTCCGGGACGTCCCCGCCTGGGAGACTGGGACGAAGGCTGAGTGAGCCAGGGCGCACAGCCGCCAACACGCACGGACAGTGACGTTCTGGGTACCCCACTGTGTGCTTCGTGCCCGACCAGCCCCTGAGCAATCCAGTGGGGCAAGCCCCTATTTCACCAATGAGGCAGCAGAACCTTATGGAAGTTGCTGATCCTGGGTCACAGAGTGAGGGGCGAAGATGGGAGGTGAACAGATTCTATCTTATTCCAGAGCCCATGCTCGTAACCAGCACGTTAGACTACTCGTCATCCTATCTTGCGAGCCTAACCCAGTGCCTGGGCACGCCCACATAGTTTGTTTGGCATGGGTTTAAACAGAAAATTAAACCCAGAATGCTGTGGCCTAAGCATCTTCACCTTCTGGGGAGGAGGTCAGAAGGGCAGGAGCCCGATGATGAGGGACAGGGAGGAGGTGTGCCCGCTTGGGGGTTGGGGGGTGATGCGGAGCCGTGCAGGCAAGTCCAGCAGGGGATGGGGCCAGGATAGTGGGGCAAGGCTGTTTGGTGGACTGGGTATACGTCACCCCTTCCTGGTTCTGGAAGAGGATCCCGGGATGTGGCTACGGGATAGGATACGGACAGGGCTAAGGAGAATGACCAACTAATTCCCCCAAGAGATGTTTTCTTTTTCTTCTTTCCTTTTTTTTTTTTTTCAACAGAGAATGAAAATAGGATCTTAGAGAAAAACATGCCCCCTTGGATTCGAGCACTCTGGTGCCTGTGATAGCGGCTGCCCGAGTGTCCTGTCTCTGCTGATAACCGCAGACACTCGCCCTCCGCAGACGGGGTTGGCCGTGGTGACGGTGACGGTGACGGTGACAGTGCAGGCTTGCCGACACCCACCCCGGGAAGGGCTGTCCCCACTCCCTTACACATCCAGCCCAGCCCGCGGGGCCCCCGGCAGCTCTCTCTTCTGGCACAGACACTAACGCCAGAGAGGGGGGGCCCAGGGTCTCCATCAGTGGGGCTGCAGCCACCACACGGAGGTGGGCACACACACACACAGCACCCACACATAGAGGCACACCACGTACACATGCAGGGAGACACAGATGCACCACGTGCATCTCAAACACACAACCACAAAGACACACCCCCAGAAACAGGCACACCATAAATAGACACAAATGTATATACACAATGTATACAAATGTATATATAAGTATAAACAAATGTATATATACACACAAATGTATATACAAATACGTGTACCACAAATACCACATACGTATACACAGACATAAACAACACAAATATACACACACGTCAACATATAAATGTACACCACAAACATACAGAGACATACATACATACCACACACACTGCAGAATACACACACGACACATAGACCACACACAGAAACACAAATATACATACCACAAATACATACATCCGAATGTACACACCACACACTCTCTCTCTCACACACACCATGCGCATGCACAAGCGTGCGCGGTGCACACATCCACCACATACACGCACATGGGTGTGAATACGTTCTCCTTCTCAAAAAGTGCCTCGCTACGGTATTAGCTATATTATAAAAGGTTTGAAATAAGTATTACGTGGGCGATGAGCATAGGAGGTATGCATATAAAACAGTGTCGGAAATGGAAAAAGCAGCAAAAATGGTGTATACAAAAGGATAAAGTCAGTTGAAACACATGCACGATATTTATAGAGACAGGAAGATAATGTAAGCAACACCAAAAAACAGATGATTTAAATAACCTCTGGGTCATTTTCGGTGAGTGTATTTAGGTGAACTGTCCATTTTTTTCCAGTGCCTGCTCTTTAGCCCTGACCTTGTGGCCACTGACTTATTGCCACAGGGCGGCATCGGCGAGGACCCCCTTCCCTTCTGAACACACCCTCCGGGGGCCACAGGACAGCAAACCCCTGCCCGGCCGCGTCTGATTGATGACAGCGCTGGCCACCCGCTCCTTCTTGTCTTCGAGCCTCCCTCCCTGCCCAAGTCAGGAAAACCCCGCGGTTCTGGCCTGGAGGGTTACAGGGAAGTGCAGGGATTTGGTGCTGACCTCAGTGAGAGGCTGGCTTCCCAGAGCCCTGATTTCTTCCACAGCTGACAGTTTGCCTCTGTGTGCCTAGGGGGCGCTCAGGCCCAGGAATTGAAAACGTCAGAAGATTCCCCCCTGGATATTTGTAAAACCCAGGAGGCAAGGGCAGGAGGTCAAAGTTAAGGGACAGGCAGGTGAAAATGGTGGTTGGGGATCTTTGAGGACAAGGAGAGGATGGGCCAGTGACGAATATACCTCCAACACCCATTATCGCGCTAAAGTTCCAATCTAAAAGGAATCATACTATCAAGTAGAATCCCTTCATTGCTCGGATGCAGAATCCAAGGCCAGAAGCGTGAAGTCAGAGCTAATTAGAAGCAACTCTGTGGTAGAGAACTCTCTGGTGGAGCAGTAGCTACCATTTTCCGCCTTCCATTCCACAGTATTGTTTCACTGACTCTGTGTATGGACCGAGATATAATTCTGGATATAAGATTTTATTAGAGCAGCTAATCAGTTAAACAAACTTTATTTAAGACTTGCCATTGTATTAGATGAATATAAAACAGAAAAGGCGCAAATCAGTTGTTTAATACAAGCATGTCCTGTTTTAATAGAGTTGAAAATCTGCACAGCCAAATTCAAAAATAAAGTATGATTAAGCGCTTCATTGCAAAATATACCATTCAGTAAGTCTTTTTCCCACCTCAGGAGGAAGTTCCCACTACATATTTCAACACTGAAGTTTTCAGGGAAGAAGAGGGTATATAAGTCAAGAAAAATGATAGTGAATTATGTATCATTTTGGCATCCTCAGAATTCACTAGTGTGTGTTTTTACTTTGTTTATTAAACAGTAAGAAACAGGGAAGATATATGGATTAGCAATGGGAGCCAGAGATTTAGTCCTGCTTTTGCCACTAATCCCAAGGCCTTACTGAGTCTCTTAATCTTTGTGAGCTCCAAGTCCCCTCTATAAAATAATAGGCTGGGACCAGATGACCTCCATGGGTTCTCCTAAGGTCACAGAGCAGAGTGGAATTGTGTTCAGACACAAGAGTCAGACCAACTACAGCCGGTTCGTCTCCATCTTCAACTTTCTGAGCTAGTCGCTGAGCTTCTCTGGGTTGGAGCTCCTCCGTGAGTATTAACTGCACCATCTTCCGCCATGCGGGGCTCTTTGAACGTTAGATGAGATAATGCACACCAAGTCCTTAGACATCGCCTGCCATATCAGAGGGGCTCAGTAATTTTTGTTGTAGCCCATTCTGTCATTGGAGAACCATATTAATTTTATAAAGAATTTGAGGCCCCATCTGGCTCAAGGTAATGTCTTGGGGATGCGGTAGTGAAGGATTTGACCATGAGCTTCCACACAAGGCCTTTTGCTATCAATGTAAGAGGGACAGAGGCCAGGATAGGTGGAAGGGGCCCTGTCCCAACTCCCTTGCCACATTTGGCACCTTTTAGGAGCAGACTTTTGCCCAACTGTGGTTGGCTCCATTCTGTTTTGCCTTCTCTTTGTTGAGTTTTGCTCGTTTGCTCTTTATGGATGGCTTCAGTGTTTTTTTTTTTTTTTAGATTCATTTTTCACCTGCCTCTCCCTTCACTTGTGCTATTATTTCCTGCTTAGATCATTTCCCCAACCTCCCCTCCCCTTCATCTGGCTAATCCTTCAGGGCTCAGCTTTCCTCATGGAAATTTTTCTGACCCATCACCACCCGTGCTATTTGCTTTCCTAGCACCCTGTTCTCCTTCCTAACTCTTACCACGATTACAGTTACATAATTTATTTTTGTCCTATTAGTCTCCTCCCTGGTAAGGAGAGCAAAACAGCAGCAACCTTTTCTACTTTGTTCCCTGATACCTCCCTAATGCTACCAGTGCTTGGCACATAGTAGGGGGTTCCATGAATATGTGTTGAATAAATAGGTGGATGAATGTATGAACTAAGCAGCTCATTAGTAGGAATATTCTGTCCCTTTTCTTATTCCAAGTTTAGATTCATCTTCACTTTTTCCCTTCGCAGGATTTCTCTACAGCTTCTCCCACTCTCAGAAAAGAATTTGATTTACTAATACCTCAAAAAATCCAACCAGGAAGTCTCTGGTAGATTCTAGAGAAATTTAATCTTGCTCAGACTGTGGCTTAAACACACATCTACAGTGCCCTCCATGTCCTCTAGTGGGGCATTTATTTTATTTTACTTTTTTATTATGCTATGTTAGTCACCAGACAGTACATCATTAGTTTTTGATGCAGTGTTCCATGATTCATTGTTTGCGTGTAACACCCAGTGCTCCACGCAATACGTGTCCTCCTTAATACCCATCACCAGGCTCATCCATCCCCCACCTCGTCCCCTCTAAAACTCTCAGTTTCTCAGAGTCCATGCTTTGTCTCCCACTCCGATTTCCTCCCCTTCATTTTTCCCTTACTTCTCCTAATGTCCTCCATGCTATTCTTTATGTTCCACAAATAAGTGAAACCATATGATAATTGCTTTCTCTGCTTGACTTATTCCACTCAGCATAATCTCCTCCAGTGCCATCCATGTTGATGCAAAAGTTGGGTATTCATCTCTTCTCATGGCTGAGTAATATTCCATGATAGATATGGACCACATCTTTATCCATTTGTCTGTTGAAGGGCACCTCGGCTCCCTTCACAGTTTGGCGATTGTGGTCATTGCTGCTATGAATATTGGGGTGCATATAGCCCTTCTTTTCACTTCATCTCTATCTTTGGGGTAAATACTGAGTAGTGTAATTGCTGGGTCGGAGGGTAGCTCTATTTTTAATTTTTGGAGGAATCTCCACACTTTTCCAAAGTGGCTGCACCATCTTGAATTCCCACCAACAATGTAAGAGGACTCCCCTTTCTCCACAGCCTCTCCAACATTTGTTGCTTCTTACCTTGTCAGTTTTTGCCATTCTAACTGGTGTAAGGTGGTATCTCAGTGTGGTTTTGATTTGAATCTCCCTCATGGCTAATGATGATGAACATTTTTCATGTGTCTGTTAGTCATTTGTATGTCTTCTTTGGAGAAGTGTCTGATCATGTCTTCTGTCCATTTTTTCACTTGATTATTTGTTTTTTGGGTGTTGAAATTGAGTTCTTTATAGATCTTGGATAACAGCCCTTTGTCTGTAGTGTCATTTGCAAAAATCTACTTTGGGATACCCACGCGATGATCCAGAGAAGCAGAATGGCTAAGTGATCTTATTGATGACAGAACCCATTTTAGATTACACTTTGACTTCCAATTTTCCCAGCCCAACCATTCACTACTAAAGATTCTCAGTTCACTCTCTTGGCCCCCCTTTTGCCTCTGGGATTTCCTACCTTCATTGGCCCCCCAGGTAATCACATGATCAGGTTAGCAGGTAGGAGATCCTTAAAAGGAAGGTGTGTGTTTAAACCGAATGGATGTTTTCTCCTGGAAAGCGACCTCGACCTCGAAGAAGGAACAGAGAGTGGAGGCAGAGGAGTGGGTTTCTCATGTGTTGTGGCTCACACCACGATCCTTCTTTTTCTCTTTATGTTTTTCTCTTTAAAGGGAGAGCAACGTGTAGCCTTCTCTGCTAAATGATAAATAGTTTTCCTCTTCCAGTCCAGTCTGGCTAAGGATTGGGTTGAACAACCACAGGCAGTTATGGAGGAAATATTTTCCACAATAGTTTTCTGGAGTTCTGCTTTGTTTGGGTCAGCCTTCAGGCTTCCTGACAATATAGCTTTGTTCTCATTTCCTCCTGATACCTGATCCAGGCTACATGTTTGTACCGAGCAGGAGTGAGTGCCCGTTCTCCAACTCCCAGAGGTACATTGTCATTATGAAGGAAACAATAGCCCAAGCTTAGGTGCAGAGGGTATATATTCAAGGATGCTGTGTTTAATTTCCCTGCTTCCATGAATAGTTTTCAAGATGAATAGCTTCAAGATTCCTGCGATTTCTTTTTTTTTTTCTTTAAATAGCATATCAGGGTCCCCCATTTCAGCCTCAAGAGTCCCCATGTCAGGGATTCGGCCCTGTCCGGGTGCGTGTGACGGAAAGGTGGGCAAGAGTCACATTGGAAGGGATTTCAGTGGCAGGAGCGGGAGTGGACATCTCAGACACCAGCAGCTCCCTCACTCGGCCCCAGGGGAAGAGAAGCAGCTCAAGCTACCACAGCACTTCTCGAAGCTGGAAGAGATGTAGAAAGCATAACTCGGATGTCAGAAAAAGGAATGGTAACTGAAAGTGGGAAGGGGGACCACTGCGTCAGCTTCTGTGCTCGCACTGCGGCGTGGCAGGCGGAAATCCTGACGTCTTCGGGGGTGGTAGCAGTTTGTTGGTGTATGCAGCTTTGGGGACAAAGTGCAGCACTGGCCTGAACATCAGCGCTGTCCGGTAGATGCCGATAGCTGCGGGGCCGAGGGGTCCTCAAGAAGCTTCTCAGGCAGCGAACGTCCAGAAGAGCACGTGGCAGAAGAGGAAGCACATGGCAGACGTGAGCGTGTGCAGGAAATCCCCGGAGACTCCCAGAAATAAATGCGGGAGAAGAGATCTCCCAGAGGGGGAGGGGAGGAGCCAGTGAAATGGCACTGCCCCCTATGGATGTCACCGTGGGGGCCCACAGTCACCTCAGCCCGGGGAAAGCACAGGTTCTGATGGAATGACACAAGCAGGGCTGGGAAGGCGCTAAGAGGTTACCTCGTCAAAGTCCCTCATGACACAGGTGATGAAATGGGGCCCAGAGATGTTAGCCTATTTGTCCTGATTTCACAGCCAGTGAACAACAGAGTTGGGGGTGGACCAACTCTTCCGAAGTCCCAGCCCGGGAGGCATGATGGGTTCCTGACGTTCTTCACAAATGTGGAGGGCATTAAGGGCTTCTGCTGTCTCCAGAAAGGAAGTGTCTTCTTGGTGCCTATGACTTTGAGGAGGGTCTCAGATGCCTTGAGTCAAATGGAACTTGTGGGGGGCAGGGGTTCTGTGTAGGAGGACACTTTGGAAAGTCACTTTTGGGTTTTTTTTTTTTAAGATTTTCTTTATTTGACAGAGAGAGACAGCGAGAGAGGGAGCACAAGCAGGGGGAGTGGGAGAGGGAGAAGCAGGTGTTGGGTCCAACGAAGAGGCAGTTGAGCTTGGGCTTCAGGTCCTTCCCCACCTTGCTCATCTCCTTGTGCCCTTCAGTCTGAGAGGTGACAAAGGCAGGAGAATGTGGGGGTGAGGCGCAGGGACCAGCGGCTTCTCCTGGTGCAGGCATGCTGGGAGATGAGGCCCCCCCCCAGAAGCGGCATCCTCTGGGAGGCACTCTCCCCGCACTCTCCCCTGCATCTTCTCCCGCTGTCCCTGGGTCCCTTCCGCTGGTGCTTGGGCTGCACACCCTTTCCAGGAGGCTCACACAGGTCTTCAGAGGGCTGGGGCAAATCTAAGAAGAGCTTCAACTTCTCCGGCCTCTCCTCCTCTTCCTCTCTTCCCTGCTGGGCAGCCTTGCCAGCAAGCAGTGCAGGCTCAAGGACAGGCCTTTCAGCACCTGCCCAAGGAACCCCACGCGCTGCGGTTCAGAGTGGCCCGGGAGGGGAGCGGGGCCGCGTCCGACCCCAGAGCACTGGGCTCCTTCCCGAACGTGAGACGGTCAGCAGCACTGTCCAGGGCGCTCGAAGCAATCCGCTCGGCCAGCTCTCGAGGCTCGTGGAAGCTGTTATGGATGATCCGGAGGAGCGCCCCGGGCCGCGGCCGGAGGTGCCGGCTTACAGTCCGTGAGTTCACCCCCAGCACACTGAGCCGATTCCTTTAACTTGTTCCGCACGGCAGGGCAGCCCGAGGACAGGAACAGCCCGAGGCCCAAGCCTCGGAGAACAGGGGTGCCGGGTGCCGGGCCACCAGCTCACTGAAGCGCCTCAGGGCTCGGCACTGGCCTCGGGGACGTCCAGGGGGGGCCTCCCAGCGCGCTCTTGGGGCGCAAGGGCCTGCACCCCTCTGTAGGGGAGCCTCCGCAGCAGCATCTCAGAAAACCGCGAAGTCCTTGTACCGTCTGCACACGGACGACTTGAAGTGCTGCCTGGAAACCTGATCTTCCGCACGCTTCAGGAAGAGGCCCTTCTCCGAATGAGCTCCACCTGCACCCGTCAGGCCAGCAGCTCCTGCGGGGCACATGCGGCAGCGGCAACTCCCCCTCGGCAGCTGCATTCCACGGGGCCGTGGGTCCCTCCGCTCTCTGACCTGGGCTGTTGGCCTTCGGCCTCGTCCTGGGCCCCCGCCTCAGCTGCCACCTGGACTGGAGCCGCACCTGCCTCCTCCCCACCCCACCGCCTTTTTTTTTATTGTAAAGCAAATGCCGCTGCAGTGCCAGCATTGCAGAAACAGATGGCCCAGGTGTCTGTGAGTCACGGGCCCAGACCCAGGCCCCCAGGTCCTTCTCCGTCCGGAAGCCTGAGAAGCTGACCCGCTGGCAGGTCGGGCTCTGTGGAGGCGGGCAGTCTGCTCGGAGCTGAAGTCTGGGGCAGCCACCGACAGCACCCTCTGAGCCTCGGAAGATTTTAGAGCCAAAGGGGGTTCCCCCCCCCCACTAAAGTAGCCATGAGGGCCCTCCAGAAAGATGAGTGGGTCGGTCTTGTAGAAGGGGTAGCAACCTAGTGTCAGCAGCTGTGGGGTCCACTCCAGGATCTCCCAGTGATCCTCCGTGCTGCTGTACAGGAAAACGTCACTCACATTCTGTCCTGATGTCGCTAGGAAGCTGACTCCATCGATGGTGGCTTGGTAAGGACTGGGGACCAGCTGGAGGGCGGAGTGGCCAGTGGCCAGTGGGAACATGCAGGGTGTGCAGGGGTTGCTGGGGGACCATGTAGTTGGTTGGGTCAAATTTGCCTGGCATCAGGTCAGCGAGTACCGAGGTGCTCGGCTGCAAGAGGAGCTCACCCAGCATTTTTACCGCCTCCAGGCTGGCTGCCTGGGTTTGCTTGGTTAAGTATGTGGCCTTATTGGTGGAATCTCTGCTCTGGGGGTTGTAGCTCAGGAGGTTCCCGGCAAGGATGACCCAGGATGTGTGGGCAGCACCGCACTGTTGCCCTCGTCCCCCAGCTGCCCTGTCACCACGTCCACCAGGAGCTGGGTGCCCAGCAGGCCCTTGCCCCCACCTCCACTCAGGCCCTCGCCAGACACCAGCAGCAAAACCCGTCTGTGTCAGGGTGGGATGTAGGCTTCTGAAGAGCGAGCTCTGCAAAGCAAGAGATCTTCCACCAGAAACTTCCCACTGACTCTCACAGAGCCGAGCACGGCGAGGACTGTCCCTGTGGCCAGCTTGCACACGTCAATGGTGCCTTCCAGTCTGATGTGTGCAATGCATCTTCCAAGACCAGTTCATCCTCTGGGTGCCTGTATCTGCTCCGAGGAGGCTGGGGCAGCAGGTTGTGCTCTTCGCCGACCTCCCAGAGGATGGGTGCCTGGAGCGGCATGGCCTTGAAGAGGGTCCCCACCACACAACACTTCTCCCCAGGCTGCAGCTCACACAGCTTCTTTATTTGGACCCCACCAGCCCAGCATCCTTGGACCCAGCTCACCAGGAAGGGCCTCATTTGGAGGAGGCGGCTGACATCGATGGGGGCATACTACCGGCCACAGCTGCGATCCCACAGCAGGAAGGGCTGGGGGGACTTGGTGTAAGTCAACACAGGCAGGGGGGCAAAGGTGGCATTGCTGGCTGATGGTGGGGAGAGGAAAGTGTGGGCCCTCTGGACGGCCTGCTCGGAAAACATGACGGTGCTTGACGCGTCCCGACCACTGTGCTCAGGCCCCTTTGAAGGGTAGCTTCATAGAAACAGAACATTAGCTGGATCTCATGGCGTTCAGTCTATTTACCTAACTAGAGCCATGCCTTTGGGATCAGATGCTTTCCCCTTCCACACTAGTTGACACATGGAGTCCAGATCCAGCCACCAGGGCAATAGGACACGATTTTTTTATTTTTTTTGCAACAGTGAGTTGTTGTATTTTTGTTGTTGTTTTAAACAAAAATTCTCCCTGCTGCTGTTTCAGCTCATGTACCCTTAATTTGTCCTAAGCAAATATAAGGCAAGGTTGGTTTTTTTTTTTATATTTTGTTTTACACTTCTTCATGAGATCTGGTCACCCCTTAGTCTATTCAAGGTGAAACAGCCCAACTCCTTTATCTACTGGCTTTTAGGAAGCTGGGACCCGGGTAGTCTTTTAGTATGGAATGTTCCAGAAGCTCACAAGAGAACCCAACTTTCCATATGTCATAGCATTCATTTTCAGTTATTTACCTTTATTACAGTATTACTACAGCCTGCTAAATTTAGTCCCCTAGAGGACTCAGGAGGTATCTTCTGACTTAGCAAAGGTGCATATTAGTTTGCTGGGTAATTTAAAACTTAATTTTTAAAAAAATGTACACACACATTTTTAACTTAAAAACACACATACATTAAGAAATATACACAGGGGCGCCTGGGTGGCTCAGTCAGTGAAGCATCTGCCTTCAGCTCAGGTCATGATCCTGGGGCCCTGAGATTGGGCCCCTGATCCGGCTCCCTCTCAGTGGGGAGTCTGCTTCTCTCTCTCCTTCTACCCCTCCCCCCTGCTTGTGCTTCTCACTCTTTCTCTTACTCTTGCTCTCAAATAAATAAAATCTTAAAAAAAAATACACACAATAAAAGTATAGTTCTCTCCTATGGAAGCTTACTGTGTGGATTTAGAAATTTTGATGTAGAAGAAACAAATAGCCAGCTGAGCCCATTTCAGGATCATGCAGACACTCTCGTCTCTCCGTATCTTGCAGCATTCTTGTGACTGGGCCCAAAAGCCTCTAGATACCTCTTACCTTCTCTTTCTTTCCCTCAACTTTCCTGACCCCACCCATGCACACTCCCCTCACCTCACTTCTCAGTTTGCCTTCACAAGTGTCCGTAAGAAAAGGAGAGCTTGTCTTCGACTTATTTCCGGTGCCTCTCTCCATCATGGTCTCATAGGAAGGCCTGTATCCACAGGGCCAGAGCAGTTTGCCACAAGAGGCCTTCCTGACCCTGTGGGAGAGACTCTTTGGAGCCATCGTTTCACTCTGTAGTAAGCTGGGGGAAATAGGAAGAGAATAAGCCTTCACTGGGTTTCTGGTTGAGTTCCATCCCCCACCCAGTGCAGCCGGGGACACTCTGGGATCGGCTCACACACAAAACATTCTCTTGGGCCTGTCTATTTACATTCCTGGAATCCTGCCTAATCTTCCTATAAAAAGAGTCAATATGAAGAATGTCTACTTCTTCACCCCAAAGCTCTCATGAGAAAGTTTGCTCTAAGAGAAGTCCCAGACACTAACTGCTAGAACTCACAGGGCAAGATGAAGCCAGCGAGACGAAACTCAATAGAGTTTGGGAAAGTTTCCAGAGATAAACAAAACACAAAAAACACTTAGATAAAGCCTATCATAAAAGAACTGAGTTTCAAGTACCGTGATGCAGGTAGATGAGGTGATATTCCCCACTGAAAGTTGTAAACATCAGCACAACCACAATGTGTCCTTAACATTGAGGGGTCATCACCATGAGGCCTGACACAGTTCTATCCCTGACCAAGTCCCACAAGGCTGACACGTCTCAGTGGACAGGACTTCATGGCCATTTGCTGCTCAGTGCTAACCCAGTGAGATAGCTCATGGCTGCAGAGAGGGATCGATGGTCTTTGACCTCTGACCTCCCACCTCAATCCAGAAGAACTGAGGGTTTGTCCTATATACAGTTGTTCTGATCCAAGATGTATCAACTAGGAATGGGCAGATGGCTCTCGGGAGGAAAAAGTCCCTGTTAGAGAAGAAGTTTTCAAATGCCACAGTAAAAGACCCAAAAGATGGGGAAGGAGCACTGTGACAGGATAATGACACTTTTCTTCTTCCATCTGGGGGAAAAACATCTTTGGAAGGTTTATGCATCTCTCACAGTTGTTTAGCTTTTTTATTGAACTTTTTCAGTGTGCCCTCACTGCACACTGCTCTCCCTCCATGCCGTCTTTTTTTTATCTTCGAACCAAAATGAAATTGTTGCTGACTGCTCTGAGAACCTGGGGTAGTTTGATAATGCTTTCCTATGTCTGTCTTCCCCACCACAGTGGTAACTTCTACGTAGCCATCTCAAGAGAGCTGAGCCTTTAGAAGGTGAGCGATCAGGGGACTGTGGGAACATGTAATTTATGAGACATCCCTGGGGACATGTAGACAGGCCTACCTCACCTCCATGCCCCTTCCATTCTGCACTCCAACTTTTGACCAGCGTTGACACCGATCCTGCAGTCCAGAGAGAGTGGAACTCACTGAGGTTGTATGGGAAAAGGGACTGAGATGAACAAGAGATATATGTGACAAAGCTTCAAATGAACTATCTAGAAAGGAGCGATAGTAAACCCAATAAAGATTACCTGCAAGTTGTTTGGCATTTCTCAGATTTGAAAAGGATAGGGTAGAGAACCCTATCTAGAACCCTATGACTCTCTAACCAACCAGTCCTTGGTTTCACACTTCATAACTTTACACTCTTTTTCCAGAAACTGCCCTGTCTCCTTCAGAGCATCTCCTGCTCAAGTGGGGATCAGTGGTTCATGTGCTTCCCCATGTACTCAAGGCTTGCTGGTTGGTCTATATCACTGTCATTAACACTATTGTCTCTATGGCGAATACTAACATCACCTACACATGCCTCTTGTGTCACAGTTCACAGAGTGGTGCCATATTCACTCTCTCATCACCTGCTAACAACAGCCCTTTGAGGACAGTTCTGCTGTTGGGATCGTGCGTCCTGAAGTCACTGGCTTTGCCTTGGGCCTTGAAGTGAATCCAAAAGAGTACTGTTGGATAATGTAGGTGAGAAGGACCCTTTACAATGATTGTGTCTTTCAGGGCCATTTTGCTGGGGTCGCCTAGTTAACACTTCTTTTTGTTTTTTGTTTTTGTTTTTGCTACTGAGATAGAATGATAACCAAAATAAAAATAAAGACTTTAGTAATGGGGATTGTAATAAAAAAGAGTAATTTCCCAAATTGGCCTTTTGTACAACAAGACTAAGACTCAACTGAGTCAAGTTGCACGTGAAAGGATGATAACGTAATAACAAAACTCGTAGTGACCAACAATGATATTATATATAAATGTTCAGCTCTTTATAAAGTGCTTTTATCTGATTTAGCCTCATAACTACCTTTCTGGTCATTTAAATAATCATTATTATCTCCATTTTACAGATGCAAAAGAATCTCAGTTAAATAGCTCACTAATCCGGTGTCAGAAACAGGACAATGGTCCAAGTCGCTGGGCTTCCGGACTAACGCTTCTCCCCATACTGGGCTGCCACTCTTGCATTCTGTCCATCGGCAGCCTGGGTTGTCTTAGGAATGCTGTGGGACAGTTGCGAAGCACAGTAAATTTTTTTTTTTTTAATAATAATTAGTGGGGCGCCTGGGTGGGTCAGTGGGTTAAGGCCTCTGCCTTCAGCTAAGGTCATGATCTCAGGGTCCTGGGACTAAGCCCCCCATCGGGCTCTCTGCTCAGCAGGGAGCCTGCCTCCCCCTCTCTCTCTGCCTGCCTCTGTCTACTAGTGATCTCTCTGTCAAATAAATAAATAAAATCTTTAAAAATAATAATAATTAGCACACCCAGTAGGGCATTTGCCCTTCCATTTACAGAACACAAATCAGAAACATTGTAAAACAATAACCTTGCATTTTATAGCCTAATTATTCCTAATCAATTCAGTATTAATACCTGAAATGTAGATTTTACATAATATTGTGTTTTGAAAGGCTCACAGGTTCTTTGTTGAATATAGAGACTCATGGGTCGTCACTAAAAATAGGCTTTGGCTTACCTGATTTCTGTAGAGCTCTTTTTGATGATTGCTTTAGGCCTCTTTAGGCCCCCCTCCTAAAAAATGCATGTTCCTGTGTGGGGATAGAAATTACCTGGTACTGGGGCACCTGGGTGGCCCAGTGGGTTAAAGCCTCTGCCTTCGGCTCAGGTCATGATGTCAGGGTCCTGGGATCGAGCCCCGCATCGGGCTCTCTGCTCAGCGGGGAGCCTGCTTCCCCCTACCTCTCTGCTTGCTTGTGATCTCTCTCTGTCAAATAAATAAATAAATAAATAAAAATCTTTTAAAAATTAAACAAAAAATTACCTGATACTAAGTCAAGGTCTAGTTCAGTGGTTCCCTACCAAGGCTGGGCACTAAACCTCCTGGCAGCTTTTTTAAAAAGGCAGATGCCTAGCTCCCTCCCCAGAACAAGTGAATCTCAGTCTCAGAAAAGAGAGCCTAGGTGTTAATATAATTTTTAAAATTCCCCAAGTGCTTCTTATCAAAAGGAAAGGTTTAAAAACCACAGATAACAGTTTTACTTAATTATTTTAAATGAGATTACGGTGATTGTTACCATTGTTCTTGCCCACGGACGCACCAGTTTAATTTTGTAAGGATTTTTGGTAACAAGGGCATTACCCTCGGGGCCTCTCAGCCGTTTTTGACTCTGTTTTCCTGAGGCCTTGAGGATTTTGAGGTAGCTACAGAATCAGAGGAGCAAAAGTGGCAAGGTTTCTTTAGGCCAGTCTTTCTTTCCATGATAAAGAAATGACCCCAGTTGTTTAAGTTTCTTGAAAGATATCAGCATAGTTTTCCAGTCTCTCCTATCTGGCGGTGGATAAACGGCAGTATCAATAAATTCAATAAACTGGAATGCTTAACTTATGCCCCACTTAAGTGGCAAATCGAGGACTCCCCTTCTCTTCTCCCCTAAAACTCGACCATATTGCTATAAATGCGAATTTAAGTGTACTTTCCACATACGCCTACATATGTTTACTTTAGATCTGTATTATTATTATTAGCTAAGCCTGGTACGGAAAATCACATGGCCTTGTTGAGGTTACTCAGAAGTCTGTGCCAGGAGGGGCCATAACCCAGAGCTGGGGATAAAGTTTCAGAAGCTATTAGGTTTGGATATGTTCTCTATGCGTGCGTGTACTCTCTCTCATCCTGAACTCAACTTCCTGAAAGGACAGAGTGGCCTCCTAAACCAATGAGGGACCCTCTGAGCTGAGGGAGGGACCCCAGAGAGAAGCCAGGTCAATCCTGAGACAAAAGGAGCCTTCCCTGGGGCACCTGGGTGGCTCAGTCGGTTAAGAATCTGCCTTCGGCTCAGGTCATGATCCCAGCACCCTGGGATCAAGCTGCATATCAGGTTCCCTGCTCAGCGGGGACCCTGCTTCTCCCTTCCCCTCTGTTTGCTCTCTCTTCTCTCAAAAAAATAAATAAAATCTTTAAAAAAATAAATAAGTAAAGGAGCCTCCTCCAAGGGAAGGGGAATAAAATCTCACCCCCTCACTCACAAGGCTGAGTAAGACATCAGAGATCATTCCTGTGAAAATCAGACTCCAGTAGGATGGACCCCTTCGATTCTCTAATGAATCATTGCTGGGCCCACCTGAGCTCATTTCTTGGTGGATGTGACAGGGGCCAGCTCAAGGTGAGCAGTTCTGGACTCATGGTCACTTGGTGTCACAAGCTCAGGCATTCGGCTTCCACGGCAACACAGATGTGACAGAGCCTGGGCTCACCTGGTGGGTCGCTGTGGAGTGAGTGTTGTCCATCATGGTGGTCCTGCGCTGGGCGGAAATGTTAGGCCTTCCTATCCCTCCTCAGGACTCAGTTACCCTTGAGAAGGGCATGACTCAGGTGAGGCAGCTCTCGGCCACTGCGGTAACCCTAAAGGAGCTGGTGTGAGGCTGTCTTCCAACCCCCCGCACATCCCTCGACCAGTCCCTTCCTCAGTGGGGGGTGAGGAGACACCTCCATGCCGTAAACGGAGGACGGCAAAATCAGGCCAATTTACCTCACCCGCTCCAAAGGACCAGATAAAATAAGGCAGGCGGAAGAATTGTACAACACCAACATTATTAAGGTAGAAATACTGCTACTTTGGTTGTTATTCAGAAATATATTGGCCACGGGCAGGGACTTGAAATGTTTACTTTATTCGGACATCTTCATGATTATATTATTTATAAGAGACTTTTACCATAAAACCAAACAAGCAACTTTTATAATAGCCCTAGAGTTAATAGATGCTAATTAGAAGACATCTGTCTTTTCGGCCCAAAAACAATCTGTGTGGCATGGTTTCAGGTGTGGTGGTTTTTTGGTTTTGTTTTTTTTTTTTTTAAACATGGTGTGGTGGTTTTTGTTCGTTTGTTTTCAGTGGTGGTGGCAGTGGAGAGAGTGCATATTTAGCATTTGCCCAGGAGAAGTAGTGACAAAAACCCTGCGTTCCCCACCCCTGCCCAGCAACATGTAAGCAGCCCTCTTATCAAAGTACTCCCAGGCTTCAGAAACGGATCTCTCTTTAATTTTCTTATCTGTATTAGTCATCTCTTCAAGAAATTCTCACTGTTAGAATTAGATTGTAGGTTGAAAAGAGCGGGCAGGGTGGTTCAAATCACCGAGGTAGCTGTATGCAGTGGGGAGAAGGGAGGAGGAAATCCACTTAAAGTGATATCTGAGCTTCCTTTAGAAAGACAAATTTTTTTCAGCATATATAACTGCAATTGCATTTTATAATTCAATTATTTAAGGCCTTCCATGCAAATTATCAGCAGCCCAGGAACGCTCTCACCCCTGCTACCTGCCTAAGGAGAACCTTATTAGCACCCCAGGAGGCAAGTCAGATGGTAATCCTCAATGGACCACAATGTTGGGGCCCCAGGCCCAGTCTTCTGACTGGTAGGTCCCATTCCAGGCTGTCATCCACCAAACTTCTGGCAACACCCAGCACTATTCACGTTTTCAGCCTAGGGAGGAGGTCCCTTCAGGCAGGAGAAGTGCCAGAGGGTTTTTGGAATCCCAGGCTCTGATGAGTGATGGCCATCCATGGCCCATATCTCTGGTCTCTGGCCTTATTTTAGCCTGTTTCTCATTTTTCCTCCAAATGAGACTGAGCTGCTGGTCTTGCTTGAAGAAGTCATCCACGGGGTTCATTAGATGCTTTTTCTAAGGTAGGAGATGTGTCTGGCCCAGTTCTCTTGATGTTACGTAAGAAGGAACCGGAGCATCCCGGAATTCCCAGCTCTCAAGGTGTATACCAGAGGATCAGAGGAGGCCGAAAACAAAAAGAAAGGGTGCTGTCGTTGGACACATGCCTGGGTCAATTTAGATAGGTCAGAACATTGGGCCTGGGGCCAGTCTTTCTGTGTTGGCTTTAACACAGTGCTTTTAGCAAACCCTGGCAGCGAAGCCCAGCCATTTCTAAGAACAGGGCTCACTGTATCAGGAAACAACATTTGCCAAAGATGTGACAGAAAAAAATCTCTTTCTTTCTCTTTCTCTTTTTCTTTTCCTTCCTTCCTTCCTTCCTTCCTTCCTTCCTTCCTTCCTTCCTTCCTTCCTTCCTTCTTTTCCTTCTTCCCTTCCTCTCTCTCTCTCTCTCTCTCTGTGATGAAACTTCTGGAACATTGTTGACTTGGAGCCAATGTCTTCATCCCAGAGCTCACACTGTGTGTATCGGTTCGCTAAACTGTCAGAGCTACGTGAGCTGCCATGGGCCACCACCCTGAGTCTTCCAGAGAAGTCAGCTCCGGTCTATGACCCAGACTTTTCCCTTTTCCCCTTAGAACCAGCAGCTCCCCTGTTGCCTCACGAAAACAGACCATGACCCCTCCCCTCTCACGTGACCTCCCCAGGCCTCCACAGCTACATCTTACCATGAGCCAGCACATTTAGCGCCTGCACAGAAAGCCTGACCAGTCACCTTTCACTGCCAGTATTAACTCTCAGGCTCCCCGGGTGCGTGGAGCCGTTAGAGTAAAAAGTATCTCAACACACAGCACCACTGGCTGTGGCGGGAGTGGCACAGTTGTGTCTGAGGTCATTTTGTCAGTTATGGGTGAACCTCAAACAGTTGAGAATTGGGACTCGGTTCCAGTGACGTCCCCAGGAACTTGGATGCTTCTTTTTCCCTCATGGGACTGCAGAAGAAGGCTGGCAAGTGTTCAAGAACAGGCCGTCTCATGAGATTTCCTGTACTTCCTGCTGCTGTTGCTGCTGCCGCCTGGGCCACATGTCCCCCAGAAAACCTTTCTCATGACAGATCAGCATTTCTGCTGCCAGTTGTGGCAGAAGCCAGATGGGAGGAGAAGCATAAAAAACAAAAGTGCGGAAGAAATATACCCTCTACTTCTTTTTTTGAGGGGAGGGTGTCGGAGAAAGAGGTGATAACTTGAAAAATGTTATCCACGCCCAGCCCCATGAGTTAAGCATCCAACTCTTGATTTCAGGGTCATGAGATCAAGCCCTGCCTTGGGCTCTGAGCTGGGCATGGAATCTGTTTAAGATTCTGTCTCCCTTTCCCTTTCCCCTCCACCCCGTGCTCACAAGCACATTCTCTCCCTCTCTCATAAGAAAAAAAAAGTACACGGAGGCTTATGGAAAGTCGGCAAAGAAGGCTTACAGAGGGCTGCCATTGTGGAGTTAGCCACTTGGTTGTTAGCTCCTTGTTCCGATATTTAGATGGTAGAGTATTGCACCAGTCAAGAGCTGATACCCAAGTTCTTTCCCTGCTTTCAGTCAGCCCCTCCTTCACAAAGTCCTGGGCAGTTCATTGAGTAGGACTGTCTTATATTCAAAAGGGGATCACCAAGTTCAGGGCAGTAGGCGACAATGACAGCCTGTGATCACCACAGGCAGATGGCCCTGATGGTCGTAGAGCGGTAAGATCGTAATGTGCAATGGTGAGTCCCAGTGCCCGGGGAAAGTGCCTGGAACCTAACAGGCGCTCACTAAATATGTATGGAGTAAGTGAATAGAGACAATTTTGGCTCAGGTTGACTTAGAGAAAGACAGTTATTTTAAAATAAAACAGGTATGCTATTTTACTGCCTGTAGAATAATCTCTGGCCTTCCTCCTTGTTCACTATCCTTGAAAGAAGCCACAGGTGAATCTCCGGTGCCCCACCCCAATCACACACCGGCTCTAGGTACTTTTTTTTTTTTAAATGACAATTTGGACAGGGAAGGGCAGGTTGGTTACCACCATATGGCAAGGTCCCTGGCCTGTGTATGTTCCTGAAACCTCAAATTCTTGTTTAGCCAAGGGCTAGAGATGCCTGGGGCCTGTGGTCACCCTGAGGTGGCTTTGCCACACCGAGACTCGGCACTGAGCCAAGGGCCTATCTAGACCACAACATTCAGAAATCCTCACAGCTGTGCTACATAACTTTTGAAGGCGCTTCCTGAGACTTCCAGGGTGTTTTTGATACTTGACTCCAGTGCATTTGTGGAATTGACTTACATTTCCCTGGAATTTTAAGACTGGTCTGTGGCTTCTTAGCTATCTGGGATTTGGAGTACATTCCCCATTTTTATCTCAACCCATCTGGTACTTTTCGAGGTGACCCAAGTACAAACAAGGGTGTCATTCCTCCCTCTCGTCCTCCTTTCCTTCTTAGAGAGGTGGTTATCTTATTACCATAGAATAGTTAAAAACAGTCTTCAGGTTCCATAAATATTTATTGAGCACCTATTCTGTGTAAGGTCTTCTTTAACGATTATAAGGAACAGGTAGATTTATGTCCTTATAAAAGGACTAACAGTAAGAAAAATATAGAGAAAAATAAATTGGTATAAAACAAACATGTAAAGCTTCCCTAGAGACAAAAGTAATGCTGCAGAAGTTTGGGGAGCAGAAAATTGTATCCATTTGGGGAAAATTAGAAAACATTATCATTAATCCTGTGTATAATTTTAAATAGTAGCTATAAGAAGAAAGTATATCGGGGCACCTGGGTGGTTCAGTGGGTTAAAGCCTCTGCCTTCGGCTCAGGTCATAATCTCAGGGTCCTGGGATCGAGCCCGGCATTGGGCTCTCTGCTCAGCAGGGAGCCTGCTTCCCCCTCTCTCTCTGCCTGCCTCTCTGCCGACTTGTGATCTCTCTCTCTGTGTGTCAAATAAATAAATAAAATCTTTAAAAAAAAAAGAAAGTATATTTGGTAAAAAGTACAAGACAAATAATGGTTTGGGGTTGGAAATTTTAGTTATATTTGAAAATAGCAAGAAGATAGTCTGCTTGGTGTATATCAACCCATGTAAAGGAACTGTGACAGACAAGACTAGAAAAAGCATCTGGAATAACTTTGGGAAAAATATGAATGGGGGTAGATGAGATTGAGGTCGGGACTCCTGGGTGACTCAGTTGGTTAAGTGGCCAATTCCGGATTTCAGGCCAGGTCATGATCTCAGACTGGTAAGATTGCATCAGGCTCCGTGCACAGTAAGAGTCAGAGCCTGCTTGAGATTCTCTCCCTCTCTCTCTCTCTCTCCCCTGCCTGTGTGCTCTCCTCTCTCTCTCTCTCTCTCTTAAATAAATAAATAAATAAATAAATAAGTAAATCTTAAAAAAAAATGATGAGTCTGAAGTCAAGGTGTTTAAACCAGTTTAAACCAGTAGATACAGAGTCGCAGAAGGTTTCTGAGTAATGGGTTCTTCTAGGAAGAATTTGGTTTAGAGGGAGTTGAGGCCAGAAGTGGAGACAAACGTTAAGCATAGATGCCAACAGGCTTGGAGAACAGTAATGAAGCATAGAGTAAGACAGCATCTGTGTTCATGGAAAACAGGACCCAGACGCAAGGGAAATAACAGGTAGAACTTAGCTCTCAGTGGGCTTGAGGGAAAGGGGCACCAAGAACAATTGAAGAACTGAGACCGATGCCTAGGAAGGTGGGAGAAACCACAAACATGGGCCACGGGAAGATCAAGAAGAGGAAACAATCTGAAGGGTCCCGCTTCTGCTTCCTGTTCCTCGGCTCCACCCCATCTGGTCAGCCATCTTGAGGCCAGCTGCCTGGCAGGTCCAGACTCTTGGGAGAGTAAGAGCCTCTTTATGTAAGAGGCTGGAATTTTTTACTCTCCTCTTGACCACAGTACTTCAAGGAATTTTTTACCCCACAGACCACTTGGATCATACCTTCTGGTTCCTTAACTTCCTTAGGAAAAACCATTGAGAAACAGGTTTTCTAAATCAACTGCCAAATGTTCTCAGTAGTATGGGGTCCTTGTTCCAAGCTGTGAAAATAATGTCAGTACCAGGACTTGAATAAAGAGCTCTTAGACTTGCTAACATGCATCACAATACTGGGATTACCCTGGTCTACATCAAAAGTAACAAGATTTTTTTTTTTAAATACAGTCAATCAGGGCACCTGGGTGGCTCAGTCAGTTAAATCCTCTGCCTTGGGCTCAGGTCATGATCTCAGGGTCCTGGGATCAAGCCCCGCATTGGGCTCTCTGCTCAGCGGGGAGCATGCTTACCCCTCTCTCTGCCTGCTTCTCTGCCTACTTGTGATCTCTCTCTCTCTGTCAAATAAATAAATAAAATCTTTAAAAATAAATAAATAAATACAATCAATCATTATTCTGGGTTCTGTATTTGCAGAATTGCCTACTTGCTAAAATTTATTTGTAATCCAAAAATCAATACTAGCAGCGACACTGTTCCAGGAATTCGCAAACTCATGCAGAATGGAGGAAAATGGGAGTCGCTGGACATACATGTTTCCAGCTAAGACTGAATTAGACAATACTCTGCCTTCGTGTTTCAACTCCTATACCACAAACAAGTGTCCTTTTTGCAGTCTATTTAATGCCACATTTTCACATTTTTGGGCTTTTTGTCAATGATTTCACTGTTTAAAGGGTCTCCAAGCATAATGCTGAAGTGCTGTCTGTATTCTTAAGCACAGGAAGGCTGTGGTGTGCCCTACAAAGAAAATACATGTGTTAGATAAGCTTTATTCAGGCATGACCTCTAGTGCTATTTGCCATGAATTCCACGTTAACAAATCACCAATATATACCGAATAAAGTGTTTTTAAATGGAAACTCACATAAAACAGGAGTATGTATTGATTGGTTGATAAAAAAAAAAGTAGTGACCAGAGGTTCCTACAACCTCACCCTGTGTCTCCCCTGGAGCAAGGTTCCATATTTCTCAACTCAGTGTTCGTGACGTTACAGAACATAAATACTACAAACCTACACCCACATGTGAAAACCCAAGATGCCAGAAATCATAGACAGAGGAGGCAGCCTGAGTTCAGCTGGATAAGAAAAATCTATGCTGCTCTGAAGACTCCATGAAGGAGACATC
Organism: Nasua narica; assembly: GCA_028533885.1. Classification (NCBI taxonomy): domain Eukaryota; kingdom Metazoa; phylum Chordata; class Mammalia; order Carnivora; family Procyonidae; genus Nasua; species Nasua narica. Next base: position 39,270,118 of record CM052814.1, read on the forward strand.
ACTACCCCCATTCCCACCACTCGTGTTTATGAATGTATGTACTGTATACACACCTTCATCCACAAGTGGATTTGAAGTGACTTCCCTGAAAGATACCATAAACCAGAGCTAGGTACAATAAAGAAGTGTTAAAGAGAAAGAAAAAGGACACACAGGGTTGGGTGCAAAATGGCGCCGGGAAAGTAGTTAATACAAAACACAGGCTCCTAGACATTTACCAAAGGTCACAGATCTGGCCCTAAGCTTTTGAGTAGTTGATAGGAAAGGGATTTAAATGAGTTCAAAAAAAAAATCAAAAAAAATAAAATAAAATAAATGAGTTCAGATATCCAGTTCATGGGGTCCATAAGATCAATACGTCAGAGCAGCCCAAGTGTGTTTCTAAGCTCTAGCAGCTTCCCTCACCACCCAGAAGCCCTGGTGGACAAGTCCTTCCCAGACTTTCAATCTCAGCAAATAGCGCACTGATTTCCACTTTGCTCCTTGAACACACGAGGGTCATTCCTGACTCAAGACCTTTGTGCAATGTGTGTGTATGTGTGTTTCCCAGAATGCCCTTTGCTCAAATTGTTGCATGTCCAACTCATTCTTGTCATTCAGGCCTCAGCTTAGAGTATCATTCTAGATAGAAGCTGCTTCTGACTGCCCAGTTGAAAGCTGTCTCTCCACCCCCTATCTCCAAGGTGGTTTGCTTCACCTTAAAAAAAAAAAACCAAAACAAAAAAAAAAACGCACACACAAAACACAAAAAAACCCCGCCTAATTACTACATGAACATTTTTAATTTATTTGATAATTTGCTTATGATGTAAGAACTACTATTTGTTAAAGATTATTATTTAGGCACTATGCTAAGCATTTTACATAAATACTCTCTTTTATTCTCTGCAAAATATAAGAGGATAGAAGCCTTTATGATCCCCTTCTACAGATGATGAAGCCAAGACTAGTTACCCCAATCCAGAAAACTGATACGTAGCCAAGAGTCAGAGTAAGCTCAGAATTTTCTGACCTGGAGCCTGAGCTCCTAGCTGCTATATTAAAATACCTTCTGTGGTCTTATTTCTTAGGTCAGGCATGTGGAACCTTCTAGGGAAGCTATTCATCCACCAAAAGAGTCAATCAGTCAGTCTAACAATAAATACAAATAAAAAGCAAACTGATTTAGTTTCTTTCCCTCTAAGAATGAAATTTATAAAGCCCTAAACAAGTGTGATTTTTTTAATCAAGAACATTTAAAAAAAAAACAGAAAGGACATTAAAAATATATTCATCCCAGCAGAGGCATTCCAGAAACTACTGAGCTGTGGCACTGATTATTAGAGTAATACATTGAGAGAGATGGACCCAGGGAGGCCCAGAACCAATTTGCCCATTGTTCACGGATAACGCAAATGCAATTTTTAGCCCCAGCTTCTCTGCATATGAAAATTTCTTAATGATGATATTCTCCCTGAGTGAGATGAAACTATATTTAAAGGCAGGTAAGAATCTCTCATCTTTTTATTGCTCATAAATAGCTAAGGCAGGGATTTTTAATGCATTCCACTAATTTGTGTTTCATAAAATTAAAGTGGGCTAATTCTTCCATGGGTTCAGAGGTTCCCTGATCAGGCATGCACATCAGAATCACCTGGAAACTTTCTCAAATATATATATCTGGGTCCCTCCCCAAACTGTTGACTCGGAACATGAGACATAAATATTTCAAAAACCTCTGTTCTGGATAATTCTAATGCCACCTCCAGGCTAAGAGATCTGGTGGTAATTTCCATTAGAGCTGAATCTCTAAAGAAAGTGGTGCCTGAAGATAGTGCAGAGCTAGCAGTCAAAAGACCTGGCTTGCTCATGACTTTTGACTGCATCTGTTTGTCTATCTGCAAAATTGAAAAATTATCAATAAACCTACTGACAATGGTTCAATATATTCCCACAGTATGATCAAAACTGAACTGTAGTCTGGCAAGTACTGCACACCTGCATCCTCTCTTCTGCTTAATGACCCAGGTCTCCACAGAAGAGGAGGAGTCTGGTAAATACATACACCTGCATCTATGGTGTATCCTGGCAAAATTTAGCCCTAGTGTGCCTTTTCAGCTTTATCCCAGCTGTAAGCTTCTAGACATGTGCACCTCCCCGCCCCCGACAGACTCAGAAACATTCACAACCTCTAATGGAGTCCCATAACTCATTCAGTATAAAGACAGAAAGTCCAAACTGTGACCTCTATGGCCACTCTTCCTCCCATAGCTTCCTGATCTCATCTCCTTCTAATTTCCTTCTCCCTCACTTGGCACCAGACACACTGGTTGCTTTGCTATTTCTAAATCATTCCAGGCTTGCTCTTACCTCAGAACCTTTGCACTTGCAGTCCTGTCAGTAATGCTCTTTCCCAGACAACCACATGTTTGTCACACCCTCACTCCCTCAACGCTTTACTTCAAATTCCCTTCTAGTGGGGCCTTCCCTAGCTATGTTATCTAAAATGTCAACCCCTACCCTGGCATTTCACATACTTCTTGTCTGCTTTATCTTTTTTCCTTAGCCTGTATTGCTACCAATGTTCCAGGTTTATTTCAGAAGGTGGAAAGAGAAAAGATGCCTAAGAAAACGCACTAAAAACAAGACAAAACACCCCCACAGGATTTAGCATTCTGACCTATTACTAACAAGAGAGGATGAAATTCTGGCCAAAGCTAGAGTAAGTCTAATAAGAACCAGGGAGAAGGTGAAAAAAGGACACTCATTTATGGGAACAAAGGGGTTTTCTACCAGAATGAGGAGACATCCCTAGATAAAAGTGCAAAATCATATTCTATGAAGGTTGCTAGGCATGGCAAAGAAAGACCATAGAGGAAAATCACTAAGAAGAGGGCATATACATAATGGAGTTCGGTAGCAAAGCCAGAGTTTAAGTAACAAAATTAACTGGAAATTTCCATGTAAGAATGCAAACACAATTTCAAAGATTTTCTAAGGACTTAGTAGACAGTGTCTGACAACTGCAACTTGGCCATGGAAGCCAGTGCTTTGCAGACTTGCTGAACCCAGCAGACTCAGCAAGTCTTGGATATCCATGAACTCAAGCCTAGGTTATGAGACCATTTAGGGGAAGTCTAAAGAAAGACAAGGTAAATCAGTAGTAGCAACATGGCTGGACTCAGGATGGTGCTATCTTAACACAACATAGAAAATATGGACATTTAAGGGATAGAATTTATTAATCCACAAGTAATATAATTAATATCTAATATTAATTAAAAATGGAATTTAAGAAACAAAACAGGATCATAGGGGAGAAGAGGAAAAATAAAACAAGATGAAATCAGAGAGGGAGACAAACCATAAGAGACTCTTAATCATAGGAAACAAACTGAGAGTTGCTGGGGGGCAGGGCAGTAAGGGGGAGGGGGCATGTGATGTAATGAGCACCAGGTATTACATAAGACTGATGAATCACTGACCTCTACCTCTGAAACCAATAATACATTATATGTTAGTTAATTGAATTTAAATTTAAAAAATAACATAAAAAAATAAAGTCCAGTTTGATAAAAGAAAAGAAAAATATAGACATGATGAAAAATCACAAGTCTCATTTTTTTTCTGAAAACAGAACTTCTCTCAATTCTTTTCTTACATACAAAATTGAGGAGGCAATAAAAGAAGTGCTATTCTATACTTACTTTTTATTTTTAAGACTTTATTTATTTATTTGACAGAGAGAGAGAGAGAGATCACAAGTAGGCAGAGAGGCAGGCAGAAAGAGAGAGAGGGAGAAGCAGGCTCCCTGCTGAGCAGAGAGCGCCATGCAGGGCTCGATCCCAGGACCCTGAGATCATGACCTGAGCCGAAGGCAGAGGGTTTAACCCACTAAGCCACCCAGGCGTCCCAAGACTTACTTTTGATCAACAAGTAAGGAGTCATTAGGTTCATAAAGATGAAAAAAATTTTAGGAAAAATAACCATGAACAGCCAAACAAGTAAATGGTGATTTCCATATTCCCAGCTTCTGGAGGGGGCAAATTAAAGTTCAGAGCCACAAAAAGATCACTAGTCTCATGGTCAGAAACTGATTCAACAAAATTGAGCACATGCCATATGCTAAGCATGTTCTATGGCTAGAATACAACATTGAATAAAACAAGCTCCTGTCCATGTGAAACTTACAGTAGAGACAGGGGAGAGAGGAACAAAGAGCAAATACACAAATATATATAATAAAATGTCAAGTAGTGATAAATGTTGTTAAAAACTAGAGCAAGCTCTTTGGACAAATGGCTGATTCTAGGACTGGGGCAGGAAATACACAAGATAAGCTTGAAGCAATCTTGTAGTGCCAGAAAGGAAGGAAGTGCTCAAAAATAAAAACAAAAACAAAAAACCCCCACAGTAATGGGAGTATGCCAAAGGGACACAGGAGTAGAATGAAAGCACTTCCAATGGCCCCAACTGGAATAATTTTAGCAGCCACATAAAGTAGTATTGAATTATAACCCAAGATGTAAAATACATGTCTCTGAGTCCATAGTAAGTAAATGACTGAATAAATAAACAGAGAAGAGACAAATCTGCCACGCACAAGAATTCCAAGTCGTTTGGGTGAATGATTCTCCCTGGAGGAAGTGGAACATAATGGGCACCCTTAAGAGTGGGCTGTGCATAGTGATTTCCTTCAAGAGGCACAAGGCAGAACAGGGTAGTGTGACTCTGGGACTGACCTGAGGTCTCCTCCCGGCACTTCCATACATCAGCTGTGTGATCTTGGGAAAGTCACCTACTACTCTCTCTCTGATGGAAATTCCTCATCTCTAAGATGCAAATCCTACTAGAACCCACCTCAGGTGGTTGCTGTAAGGGTTAGATAAGTTAATGTATGTGAAGCACTAAGATTCTTTGGCTTATAGTAAGTGCTATAAAAATAAAAATTCAGTTCCACTGAAAGTACTAAGCAGAAGGGTGCTAATGGCTCATATTACTTGTTAAAGGGATCTCTCTATGCTGTCTGGAGAGAAGAGATTTGAGGATAGCAAGACTAGGTGTGAGAGGTCACGACTGGAAGGCAGAGTGATGGCAGCTTAGAACAAGGTGCTCATAGTGGGAGTGGTAAGAAATAGCTTCAGGGTAAATTTTGAAAGTAAAATTGACAAGATTTACTAATAAATTGGAAATAAGGTGTTGGTGAAGGGGAGGAGGAAGCATGTCTCCAAGAATTTTAGTTTGAGTAATTGAGTACCATATACTGATATGGGGAACCCTGAGGGAAGTGTGTTCATGTGGGTGGTTTTTTGTCAGAATTATTAAGAAACATTGAGAGGGGGCGCCTGGGTGGCTCAGTCAGTTGAGTATCTGCCTTTGGCTCAGGTCATGATCCCAAGAGTTCTGGGATCAAGTCCTGGGTGGGCTCCCTGTTTGGCGGGGAGCCTGCTTCTCCCTCTCCCTTTGCCCCTCCCCTCCACTCATGTTCTCATTCACTCTGTTCTCTCTCTCTCTCTCAAATAAATAAATAAATAATCTTTAAAAAAAAAAAAAGAAAGAAAAGAAACCTTGAGAGGAATGTTCTGCTGAAATGGGAAGGTCTCAAAAATTCAACTCTGACAATATAACTACAAATGACACCAATAAGGGTGAAGGAGGACACCATCTGAAGACACTTAGGTAGTTACAGGGTTTATTATGTAATGAACTCAAAGTTTTTAATTCAAAAAATTTTCAAAAAGTGGGTGCCTGCGTTGCTCAGTTGGTTAAGCATGGGACTCTTAGTTTCGGCTCAGGTCATGGTCTCAGGGTCATGAGATCGAGCCCTGAGTTGGCTCCATGCTGGGGGTGGAGCCTGCTTAAGATCCTCTCTCTCCCTCTCCATCTGGCCCTCCTCTCCTTCTAAAAAAAATAGAATGCCATGGCATAGTACTATACCCACACATGGTACTGATGTCAATTTCCTGGTTTTGATATTACAGTTAAGAAAAGTGTATTCAGGGGCGCCTGGGTTAAAGCCTCTGCCTTCAGCTCAGGTCATGATCTCAGGGTCCTGGATCGAGCCCCACATCGGGCTCTCTGCTCAGCAGGGAGCCTGTGTCCCCCTTTCTCTGCCTGCCTCTCTGCCTACTTGTGATCTCTCTCTATATATATATCAAATAAATAAAGTCTTAAAAAAAAAAAAGAAAAGAAAAGTGTATTCATTGGAGGAAAGCAGAAGAAGGGTACTTAGGACTTCTCCATACTACCTTTGTAACTTCCTGAGAATCTATCATTATTTCAAAATTAAAAGTTTAAATAATTACTCTTGTTCAGGAGAAGGCACTAACAGTACATATTCTAGAGTTTTTAGGTAACCACAGGCTGTTATGAATCAATACTGTGATGTGGTTGACGAACTAATGTTGATGTGGCCAGGATTAATGGAAGTGTAACACTGCAAAGAGGGACTGTAGAAACACCACTTTGTGTTGCTCAGCCGAGGTGCTAGAGTCAACTCCGGACGCCATACTTCTAGATTAACGAGCACACTTAATGACAACTAGACCAAACACCCAGAACCAAGCAGCCCCATCATATAAAAAATAGCTGAAGGAGGTGAAGATATTTAGCCAAGAAAATTGCAGACTTCCATGAAACATAACATCTGTCTTCAAATACGCGACAGATCGTCAGTTGTTAATCAAATTTAGATGAGTCTTTGACATCCCTTCAGAGGCCATAAACTTATATTTGATTTTCACAAAATGCCAGAAGTATTTTTAAAGAGTGCTTAGAGAAGCCATTTTAGCAACATTAAAATCTCTGCTATTTATTTATTTTTAATAAATTATGTTATATTAGTTTCAGGTGTACAATACAGTGATCCAGCAATTCCATGTATTACTCGGTGCTTATCATGATAAGTGTAGTCTTTTTTTTTAACGTCTTAAGTTTATTTTATTTTTTTTCAGTGTCCTAAGATTCATTGTTTATGCACCGCACCCAGTGCTCCACGCAATACGTGTAGTCTTAATCTCCTTTGCCTACTTCACACATCGTCCCACCCACCTCCCCTCTTGTAACCATCTGTTTGTTCTCTATAGTTAAGAGTCTGGTGTTTGGGGGGGTTGTCTCTTTTTTTCCTTTTTGTTTATTTGTTGAATTTCACAATGAGTGAAGTCATCTGGTATTTGTCTTTCTCTAACTGACTTATTTCACTAAGCATTATACTCTCTAGCTCCATCCATGTTGTTGTGAATGGCAGGATTCCATTCTTTTTTATGGCTGAATAATATTCCTGTGTGTGTGTGTGTGTGTGTGTGTGTGTGTGTGTGTGTGTACATGTGCATACCACATCTTCTTTATCCGACTGAGCCTTGGGCTGCCTCCATATCTAGGCTATTGTAAATAATGCTACAATAAACATAAGGGTGCACATATCCTTTCAAACTAGTGTTTTCATATTCTTTGGGTAAACAAATTTCTGATTTTTAAAACAACTGAAGCAAAATAAACCTGGAACATCAAAATGTTTTCCCAACTGAATCTTAACTGTTATTTTGTTTGGTTTCAAAGTGAGTCACTGATTTTAAGGAGTTTGCACTTTATCACTTCCACTTTCAACCATCTCCTCCTACAACTGTCTCAAGACATATTAAGATATAAGGTCTGTTATTTGAACTTAGGGATCAGAAATCTGCCAACCTTTCAGATAGGACCAAGAAGTTTTAAATATTTGCCTTGACTAGTAAGGAAGGGTCACAATACCTTTCCTATTTTTCCCCTTGTTCTGTGGATGGAAAGGAAGATGATTGCAATACTGAAAGGTTAATGTTGCAACTCTTAATATTAAATTAATACTAATTGCTGCCTCTTAATATTGTAACACTGCAGTGAAGATTAGACCAAAATTTAAAAACAGAGAAATTACTTGGCACTTTGCTATAATAAAAGGCTAGAAAAAGGACAGGAATAAAACCCAGCAAAAAGAACCTTGCAGACACTAACTTTCATTCCCTGATCATGATGGAGTCCTTCCTTGAGCAGTCTCACTGCTGTCCCTATTCAGTCTGCTGAGGAGCTTTTCTGTTTATGACCTAGCAGAGATGAACATATTGCTTTGTCCAAAAGGGACAAACAAAATGCTGAACATTATTATGAACCAAAAACAAAACAGAAAATACTATTCTTTTTTCAAACAAAACCAAACTCTTGGTATGCCTGGAATAGAGAGTGTATGGGGTTCTGGCCACTAGCTGTCTGGAAAGACGCACACAGGGAAGATGCCTGGAGGAAATGGAGGAAATGGAAGAATGAGGCCAGAAAGAGGTTTTGCACACTTAGGATGTGCCTGGCTTTTTACTGAAGGGGACTGTGCTCAGGGGTCGTTATTTGCACTATTTCCTGTGAGGTTCACAGACACCCTGTGAAGTGAGGTCATACTACTATTCTCATTTTACAGATGAACAAACAAAGGCTTGGAGAGGTTAAGTAACTTGCCCAAGGACACCCAACTAGAAAGTGACAGGGATGGGATCCAACCACAGTGATCCATCCAGTGACCATTGAACCTTAGCGTTGAGTCCATGCTCCCTATCTTCCTCTAAATAATCAGGGGTTCAGAAAGCTGAGGAGACTTGCCCAAAACTGGCCTGTGACAGAACTGAGGCTTGAACCAAGGTCTCCTGACTCCCAGTCAGGATCTTCCTGCCATGTCATGGGACCACTCCGTCTGGAAATCTAAGAGCTGAGGGTATTATCAAACTTTGAAAATCACAAAGGATATGACGAGAGTAAGTAAAATCTTATAAACACCAATCGTATAAAAGCACCAGGATAAGGAACCATTCTGGAAGCTTGAGGTACATTTAAAACAAGAGGAGGAAGTCATACTGTATATATGCAGCAATGAACTTATAGAACTCATTGGCCCTAGCAAGCAAAAAAAGGGCTGAGAACAGGCACGCAAAGAAAACATTGGGCTTTAGTTTAATTAGTTTATTTAACGCCCTGTGCCCTCGGTGCCTTTCATGCGCTGCATTTGGTCTTCCACGCTCATCTCAAACTTTACATGTTAAAGCCCTAACCCCCAAGATCTGAGAATGTGACTGCATTTGGAGATAGGGCCTTTAGAGGGGTGATTAAGTTCAAAGGAGACCGTTAGGGTGAGTCCTAATCCAGCCTGACTGGTGTCCTTACAAAGAGAGATTAGGACACACACAAAACACCAAGGGCATGTGTGCCCAGAGGAAAGAACTTAGGAGGACAAAGCAAGATGGTGGCCATCTGCGAGCCAAGAAGAGAGACCTCAGAAGGAAAGAACCATACCAACACCTTGATCCTGGGCTTCCAGTCTCAAGAATTGTGAGAAATAAATTTCTGTTGTTTGAGATACCCTCGAATCCCTCACTTTCTCCTCTTCTGTGTTGGAGAGACAGCTATGTCCCTGCCACCTTCGTCTATAATCTATTGCCTTTGCCCAGAGTCCTTAAGATCAGCCAATCTGTACAAAGGAGCAGGAGGGGGCTCTGTGAACTTGAATAGAAGCCTTTGTTCATGTCCTTTACTGGAGGACACCTTAAGTCCCTTTCCCAAGAGCTACAGTGGGCCCCTAGGAGTAGAAAGTCTACCTTGCCTTCCTGGCCTGCCATTTTACCGGGGGAGGAGAAATGTTACACCCAGAATAAATACTCGCCTGACATTTTCCCACTGATTCAGAGGGTGTGGGATGAGCCGCTAGCAGTCTAACCATTCTGCCATAAACAATAGCAGAGTCGTACATCTACTTGTTTATTCACCAATTCATTCATTTATCAAATATTTATTGAGTGCCTTCTATGTGCCAAGCACTGTTGCGGGTGCTAGGGGTACAGCAGAGACAAAAACCCTGCCCTCATGCAGCTTGCATCACCGCAGGGAGGAAGCAATAAGCAAAATAAATAAGATAAAACTTGTTAGGTAAGATGTGCTATGGAGAAAAAGAAACTAAGAAAGGAGATTAGGAAATGCTGAGATAAAGTCCTAAAGATGGGAGTGTAAGATAAGCAAAAACCAGAGAGAAAAACAGTTCAGGAAGAGGTCCAGGAGTGTAACTGGAATATTCTAGAAACAATCAGAGGCACAGAAAGCTGAAGCAGAGTTAACAGTGTGACAAGTCACAGGGCTAACAGGAGACCATATTATGGAGCACTCTCCAGGCCACCATAAGAACTTTGGCTTCTCCTCTGCGTGAGAAGGGGAGTCATTTGGGGGTTTTGAACAGAGGAGTGGCCTGACCTAAATTAGTTTTATAGGATTCTGACTGCTGTGTTATGAATTGAGTAGATGGCATGGGAGGGAGCACAGAGGTGCAAGCAGAGCAGTCAGGGACCATTGTAATAATTTAGGTGAGAACTAATGGTGGCTTGCAGCAGGGTGATACCTACTTGAGGTGGGGGGACACCATTGGGTTCTGGGAAACTTTCTTGACTGAAGGTGCGGTCAACAGGATTTGCCAACAGCTCTATTCCAGGATGTGAGAGCTGGAGAAGACTCAAGGAAGGATGAAGCTGCCATTAGCTGTGATGAGTAAGACATTGGAAGAGCAAGTTCGGAGCATGGAGGACATCGCTTCCTCATTCAGGGGCAGTTTCGCTGGATATGCCTTTCGATATTCAGTCAGAGATGACAAGTGGGCAGTTGGGTGTATGAGGCTAGATGCCGGGAGTAAGTCTGTGCTCAAGATATACGTTGGGAACGGTCAGTATCTAGATGGCACAAATGGGCATTCGTCTAGATGAAAACAGTGAGGGTGAGTGGGGACAGCAGAGAGGCAGCCCACTGGCTGAGGGGAGGCCACCGACACTGGACATCAGAGGGAGAGGACCCAGGGGTACGACTGCAGGAGAGCCGGAAGGATGTGGCTCCTTCCTTGCCCGTCTTGTTCTCTCTCCAGCTCTTCATTTCTCTTTCCTACTCTCACCACCCTTCTCTCAGCCTTAGTCTTAGGTGAGCAAGGAAGCTTTCTATCAAAGTGCATGAGCCAAGATAGGTATTTACCAGGTAAACACTATCCTTCTCGTTGTGTGGTTCTTTTTAAAAGGCCTGCAGATCACTGTGCAGTGTGTCGTTACAATATGCGGATCAGCAAGAACATCCAGTTACTCAGCTTTGTGGGTTCCGTGGGCTGCCTGCCGAGTGGTGTTAGAGATACTCTCTTTACTGTCGCTATTGTTATTGTTCAAGAAGGCTTTGGCCCTTGCCGCACCCCTCCCTCCTTCCTTCTCCCACTCCACACCCCCTGATCAGAGGGCAGTGAATGCTCACATCATTTCACTTTGGTCCAGCTGCCAGGCTGGGGAACAGATGTTGTATTGTTAACACAAAGAAGAAAACAAACCACCCCACTCCTCTGTGTCCTCCTGCCTCTCCCCTCCATCCCCATTTTAGCCCCCCCCACCCCCCGGTGAAAATGGGCAAACAATGTCAGGAAGAAGAGAGGATGGGGCTCCAGTGAGTAATGCCACCCTCCCCAGCCAAGGTTGAGCCCTAACCGGAGGTGCACAGAGCGTTCTCCCCAGCCCTGTTTACAGCGGACACGGGTTCAGTCAGCTGAGAGGGCTGGCTCGTGGCTGGTGACGTGAGGATGCTCTCACTGAGAGGAGCATTGAGAGAAGGAAGACAATGGCCCTCTTCTGTGTGTGGCCCCAGGAATGAACCTACCTGCATTTTATGGGCAAGAGCTATGACCAAAAGACATGAGGGCAATCCTTAGGGCAGAAGGAAACGGTGTCTTGGCTGGGGTCTATCTTTGTTTGATTATTCTTCCTTTGAAAGCTTCTAAAAGATGGGGGTGGGGTGGTGATTTCTTCTCTGGAAGGTTTAGATTCCTCTGCCTTTTCTTTCACTTCTCATGCAGACTCTTTCCTCAGATGGGGGGTGAGAGGGGATGGAGGGGGTGGAGGGAGCATTGGAAATCTAGTGTGAAGGTTGGAAGTGAAGCTGTCCATGGAGATAAGGAGGTCAAGTAAGAAGCAAAGTGTGCAGGGCCTTGCCAGCTCGCCTCAGTACTTCCCTTGAAGTTATTCAGTGGCAATAGAAAGATTTTAGCAAGGAGAGTGACATATAGGAAGCAGATATACAGCTCTATGAAGGATGGATGGGAAGGAAAAGCTAGTTTTTTTTTTTTTTTTAGATTTATTTATTTATTTGAGAGAGAGAGAGAGAAGAGCGAGAGAGAGCATGAGAGGGGAGAAGATCAGAGGGAGAAGCAGACTCCCCATGGAGTCCGACGTAGGACTCGATCCCGGGACTCCAGGACCATGACCTGAGCCGAAGGCAGTCACTCAACCAACTGAGCCACCCAGGCACCCACTAGTTTTTTTTTTAAGTTAATATTTTTTAAATTTAAATTCAATTAATTAACATGTGGTGTATTATAAGTTTCAGAGGTAGAGTTCAGTGATTCATCAGTTGTATATAACACCCAGCGCTTATCACATCACATGCCCTCCTTAATGCCCATCACCCAGTCATCCCATCCCCCACCCCTGCCCCTCCAGCAACCATCAGTTTGTTTCCTATGGTTAAGAGTCTCTTATGGTTTGTCCCTCCCTAATTGTGTCTTGTTTTATTTTTCCTCTATGTCCCTCTGTTTTGTTTCTTAAATTCCACATATGAGCGAAATCATATGATAATTGTCTTTCTCTGATTGACTTATTACACTTAGCATAATACCCTCTGTTTCATCTATATCATTGCAAATGGCAAGATTTCATTTTCTGATAGCTAAGTAGTATTCCATTGTATGTATATATATATACATATATATATATATACATACATATATATCTTCTTTATCCATTCACGTGTTGGTGGACATCTGGGCTCTTTGCACAGTTTGGCTATTGTGGACATTGCTGCTATAAATATTGGGGTGCAGGTGCCCCTGGGATCACTACATCTGTATCTTTGGGGTAAATACCTAGTAGTGCAATTGCTGGGTCATACAGTAGCTCTATTTTTAAGTTTTTGAGGAACCTCCATACCGTTTTCCAGAGTGGCTACACCAGCTTGAATTCCCGCCAGCAGTGTAAGAAGGTTCCCCTTTCTCCACATCCTCCCCAACATTTGTTGTTTCCTGAGTTGTTAATTTTAGCCATTCTGACTGGTGTGAAGTGGTATCTCACTGTGGTCTTGATTTGTATTTAAGGGAGAGCTAGTTAAAAGCTGCTATAACGATCCAAGTAGTACACATCAAAAGCCCTAAGATAACATTAGAGATGGCTCAATTGTTGTCAATGAGACAAAACCAACAGATCTTAGGAACCAGCTGGGCATGGAGGGGAAGTAGCTAACGAAGGCCAGAGCTCTCACAAGGACTTAAGGGTTCTCAGCCCTGAAAAGTTTATATCCACCTCCTCTATACATCATTCAAAATAAAAGTAATACCTAGCCATAAAAAAGGTGTAAGGAATTCCAAAAAGCTTCTGTTTTTTGATGGCTGCTTTGATATACTTTCTAAGCACTGAATTCTCTGAAAATAATTTTTTGGCACCCTGGTTTTGTTTTCTTGGTGTTTCAACCATGGGTGTTTTTATGCTTATTGGATAATTCAGTACTGGGAGAGAGTTGCAGATTCGTGTGTGGTCCATTAGATGGACGACATGACTTTCACAGAGAAGGAGAATGCAGGAAGAGGAGCAGTGGGCGATGGAGTGGGAACGATGAGCTCAGCCTTGGACGTGTGAGTGGGAAGTATCAATGGAGACAGACACTGCCAGAGGGCAGCTGATTAGACGGGTCCGGAGCGGAGATGGTAGAATGGGGTATCACCCGCACTCATGGGTGGAGGGGGTGGGGCGAGAGTCAAGGGGGAGGATAAGGTCATCCAGGGTGAATGTGTAGAAGGAGAGGGGAGACGGCTTGCAATGAAGCCTGCAGAAATTTGGCATGTTAGGGATTAGGCAGGAAAAGGAGGCTGCTGAGGCGTATCTAGGAAGATTGAAGAAAATTTAGGAGAGAGTGGAGCCCCAAACACTAAGGAGCAAAGCAGTTTCAAGAAGGAAAAAATAATCAACATCAAATGCTATAGAACCATTCAAGTCAGATAAGAGGATGGGCAGAGCTGAATAGCACCCGTGCACGCACCATCAAAGAGGTACCTGGTGGCCTTATTATTGACAGCAATTCCTGGGGGCTTGTATATGTGGAAAGATGAGTGAGAAGCAAATGAGAAGACAAGCTAGAGGTAGAGAGTTTGCACTATATAGTGGTACTATAAAGGAATGGAAGGGTGAGGGATGGTTTTATGTAAACATGGTAGAGAACATACTGTATTTCATTATGGCTGCCAGGCAAAACATCAAGACATACCAGATTTGGGGGCAGGTGATGGGGCTTTAATACATAAGTAAGTTTTAGGGGAATAATTCCCTTTGTATTACCTACAGGCTACAGAGAGTCAGCTGAGGCAATAATTTTGCTTAGCTTGGATGTGGTGTTCTGGAAAGTTGGACAAGCGCTTCTCAGGCACCTACCCTGCATGCTGGTTCACATATGAGCTGCTGTGGGGAATTCAGAAACAAGGAACTCAAGATGCTCATCATGTCATGGAAAGAATACTTTGATCAGAGGCTGCAGATCTACAATGTGAAACACCCACGGTGTTTGTGCTACACAGTGTTTTTGTAAAATTGAACCATCATTGTTTTAAAAAAAAAAAATCACATAGAAATCTGGATGTCTGGCTCTTGTTGAAAACCTGGAAGATCTACGACCCTTGACCTACATTCCAGCCAGGCAGCAATTGACTGGGACAAAGGTACAGCTGCCCATTCCTGAAAGCACCCATTCTCCCCTTCAGTCCTGTCCTTGGAGCTCTGTATAGCAGATTCATGGAGAAGCCTGCATTTACATTAGCTGCCTAGTGCTTGGGAGGCATGTATGTTTGTGGCCACACCTGAGGACAATCTAAGTCATGAATCACTACATGCTAGAATGTGTGATGCTGACAGCTGTGCTGTAGGTTTTCAGGAAAAGGAGAAATCAGTGGAACTCAATAGCTGAATACAGCTTCTTAGACCTGGCCTTGACGAGTAGGTAGGATAAGGATATGTGGTTGGGTGGATAGATGAATAAATAGATGAAAGAGAGAAAAGCATTCCCCCTGGGTTCTGGGATGGATTTAAGGCACTTGTATGGCAGGTGGTAGCAGAATTGAAGAAACACAGATCTAGCACTTTTCATTTCAAATCTGAAAATTCCTTATTTTCAGAGCAGGGAAAAGACATTTCAACTTATTTACAGACAGCGTTATGTGTAAATTCTCTATTTGCCCATGACTGTCCCATTGCAAACAACTTCCTAGTCAAGAGCACTAATCCTAGAGTGATATTGCAAGAAGCTGCTCCCTTGAAAGTCAAATACAAAGATCAGGTAACACTAGGGTTTTATATCTATACAAGAGTCCCACTGTTGCTTGACTCAACTGCATCAATCCCAATTCCATGGGTAATCATAACACTCATATAATCTTTCTTTTAATCTTTTCCAGCTGATTGTTTATGCCCATCTCCAAAGAGGGTGTTCTTTGGGCTCAGTGAGCTGAAGTTCCAACCTCACATCTAGTTCTAAGTTTTGGAAAGCATGTGGAATTATCTCAAAGGGGTAATCACTTATTAATCCCTTTGATGATTTCTAAGGTTCAAGAATGAAACAAAGGCTCCCTAAATGAAAGAGGGGAAAGCACTGAACTTTTACCCTACTAATTCATTGCTCCCTGTTTCAAGGACCTGGCCTTTGCACTGAAATTCCTGTCTCCCAAAATACAACCAGCTGTGTGTGAAAAAGGCCAGTTGCCACTAGATGACCCTAAAATGTAATTCACTACAAATTTCATTCTTAAGTAAGAACTGACAAGTAAGAAACATCAGTACTGAAGAAAACCCTTCAAGATGAAAGATGGAGATAATAACAAATAGTAACAAAACAAATCGGAGGAAGCAGAGGTAATTCATAAAGCAGCAAACTGCTATGAATATGTAATTAGTATCTTCAGAGAGGTAGAATACAGGTTGTATCCATAAAACAAGAATGAGTTACAAAAACAACAACAAAAGGAACCATGAGAATAAGAATAAGCAATTTATTGTGGAAGTCTATTATAAAGATAAATTTTGATACTGTAAAATTACAATAAACCCAGTGAAAAATGGAAAAACAAGTTGAAGAAATCTCCTGAAAGGTAAAAAAAAAATGTGTAAAGTGATGGCTAAGTAGATTAAAAATCAGGGAATCGATCCAGGGAGTTATCTTCTGATCAATGGTATTCCAGAAAGGGGGGCGGAGGGAAGCAACAGAGAAAAATAATAGAGAAGACATTATTGAAAAATACAAGAAATTGAATAACACAAAGTTCTAAACTGAAAGGGCCCAGCAAGTGCCCAACATAATAAATAAAAAAAGACTTACACTAATATACATAGTCATGGAATTTTAACATACAACGGAAAAACAGAAACTTCTGGGAGAAAAAATATCTTACAAAGAAATGAGGAATAAGAATAGCAGCAGAGTTCTCAACATCAGCACTAGAAGCTAAGAGGCAAAAAAAAATTTTTGAAGGAAAGTTATTTTTATCCGTTCCCAACCAAAAGTCCCAAATAATGCGAGCATCGAATACAGACATTTTTATACGAGCAAGATTTCAAGATACTACCTATAGACACTTTGTCAGAGAATTGTTAGAGAATGTGCCCCAACAAAACAAGATATAAACTGATACAGGGGAAAATAAAAACTGATAGAGGATCCAGGAAATAGGAGGTGCAACATAAAAGAAAGACGATGCAAATTCCAGAGATGAGTATGAATGAGGTCCCATGTGGACACCTTTGTAATGGGTTAGGAGAACAAGTGAAAGAGAGCTGGAGGGCAGAGGCCCCTGGAGAAAGGTCTGCAAGGGGGAAAAAAAATGAAACAAGCTTCAAAATAAATGAGAAATTATCTCCATCCCCCATAGACACCAGTTTTGACCACATAGAAATTGGTATAGAGAGGATATTGAATGATATTAAGGAAATTTAGCCATAGATACAAAGATAATGAACAAAAGAAGAAGAAAGAGGAAGACGGGGTGGGGAAGAGGAAGCAGGCAGTCATGAATTACTGGGAAAAAAAACAACAGGTTGGAACTATAGTCTACTACTTGGCTTAGCACAAGCAATCTCTCAGGGATCATAAAAATCTGAACACTGAATATAGTTCTAATTTTCTGTTGGAGGAAGTGGCAGCATGAGAGGAAGAAAAGGGAGATTAAGAGATCTAAAACCTCATCTGTGCCAAAATTTTAAAAATGATGTCAAATTATTAATCAAGTATGAGCATATTATTTAAGAGTATGGACATACACATGATAAGAAGGTGCTGAAAGACCGGAAATGCGGTCACCTATGGGGGAGGGGGTCAGCAGGCTACTGGACTACTGTGTTGGTAACTATTTAGAGCCCAGTTGACTTGTTTCAACTCAAAGCTTAGGTCACTTTGATTAAAATTTAAATTAACTTACTGTCAGAAATAAGTAGAAGTCTCCAGTTTTAGAATAACTATGTCCCCACCAAGGTGAATATCTGGAAAGATAACAACTCACTTAGATACACCATTTGTGCTCCTGGCATTTTATCAAGCACTTACCACCTGACAGCTCCCTTCTGCACAGTAACCCATGCAGACACACACTTGCCAGGTGCACTCAAATAACAGCAGCTTCTGTGGGTCTGTGTTTCAGGAAGAAGGAAAAGTGGATGAGTTAGACAAAAATAAGCATCTGTGTGGGATGGAGCCATTTTCACCCTCCTCTTCTAAGCCTGTTATGTGTACATCTACTGTAACAGAAGTCTGAATTGTGAACAGTGTTGTGTGTTTGTTTTAAGATTTTATTTATTTATTTGACAGAGAGAGAGAGAAAGATCACAAGTAGGCAGAGAGGCAGGCGGGGGGGCGGGGGGAAGCAGGCTCCCTGCTGAGCAGAGAGCGCCATGCAGGGCTCCATCCCAGGACCCTGAGATCATGACCTGAGTCGAAGGCAGAGGCTTTAACCCACTGAGCCACCCAGGTGCCTCAATTTTGGATAGCGTTGAAAGCAACAACTATTCTCAACCTCATTTGGAGAGATCTGGATAAAGCTACAAAAACAAAACAAAACAAAACAAAAAACAATGAAATTTGCCAACGTGCTGAGATTTGTAGTATCACCTCCTCACAAAAAGCTATCAGCTTAATCTGAAAAAAAGGTTCTACCCAGGAGTGCTGGAATGCTTCACACCGAAAGGTAAAGTTAGAAGGGACTTTAGAAATCATCCAGGTTAACCATCTCATGAGACCCAGCGAGGCAAAGGGATGGGCATGCCCCAAATGTCCCAGCTTATGCGCATCAGGAGCAGATGTGGAACCCTGGGTAGGACTGTGCACTGCCCACCGCAAAGACTGATCAACAGATGTAGGTGCTAGAGCAAGGTTGGAGTCTGAACACAGTTGTAGTTCTGAGACGGGTGATCTGTCCACCACTCCAAACTGCCTCACGCAGCAATAACAACGAAAGGGAGTCTATAAAAGTCAAAAAGTCAGAGGCCTACCTTTGCCTCTGACCTTCAGGGTTTAAGAGAGCCCAAGCATTCAACAGTGACTAAGGGAGCAGCCACTGTGTCCTGGGGGACTTCCAAGCAGAGCTGTCTAGCGGACAGGTAAGTGCTGGAGGCTGGGAAGAGACTTCGGAGTCATCCCATAGAAGTGTGACTGCGGTCAAACTGAAGAACGAGACTGCCCAGGGAGCATGAGAACACGGAGAAGAGAAGATGTGCCACACGAAGTGCTAAGGAACACCAACCTTAAGAAGAGTAAAGGAGAAGACAGGTTGCTCCTGGAACCTTTACCTGCCTCCAATAGCTGTCCTGTATGCTTGAAGTGAGCATACAAGATTTATATGCTTCATTGCTTGTTTTCCTCTCACGTTTTAAACATGTGCAGCCAATGCTTGGAGTAACAGAAGAAAGGAAGAGGGAGGATTTACAGTGAGCAAAGACATTTGATGCTCGTCCTAGAAAAGCTGGTGGGACTGTTTCTGGACTTCCTGCAGAGAAGCGGGCTGCTGCCCACTCTGTCGCCCATCCCAGCACTGTTGCCACTAGCACAGGCCCCAGGGGAACCTGGGGAGGACAGGTGTTTCCTGGAAGGGTCAGTAGCAGGCCACCCACCCTCTGCTAGGTGGACTTAGTCCAGATCAGAGGATGTGCTGCTCAGAGCCATGTGGTATAAAGGTTGAGTAAATAGGCTTTTTCTTTGCACTGAGGGCAAAGACCAATGAGACTGGGACGTGACCATAAAGGTTATCATATATGAAAAACAAAGAGAAAAAGGCAATGGCATCCACCTTTCACCTAGTTCAATGTATTTGTCAGAGAAATGTCATTTTGGGAAAAAAAAAAAAAAACCAGAAATTCCAAGTGAGAAAGTGTTGAGTTGGCCTAGAAGGGGTATTGGGTGATTGTTAACTTGGAATTGGCCCAAGACCAGGTTTTATGAGCAAGGATCTCCGATCTCCTCCCCCATTATTAATTATACTAGGCCCTCTTTGAAAGCTCTCCCTGGCTAGGATTTCATACCCAAAGGGAACAGAGAGAGGAGGAAAACACTGCAATGGAGAAGACAGAGCCCAGGCTTTGAAGCTAGGTGGCCTAAGTTTTAACCCCAACTTTAGTGATTATTATCATTATGACCTTGTCAAAATTATACAAATTTCTCGAGTCTTAGTTTCTTCACCTATAAAATCAGAGTGACACTTATTGCAAAGGATCGAATGAAAGAGTATTCACAAAAGGTATGAATAGGTACTCAGTAAATGCTCCCTCACTTCCTACCTCCTCCTGCTCATCTTACCCTTGAGAGCCACCATTGAGTGATCAAGATGACACTTCATCTTAGCTCCCTGCAACTGACTGCAAATTAGACACATTACCTACATGGACAATGATCTCAGCATTTTCTCTGGACCATCAGTAGGTAGGGGTCTACTATTATGTCATCAAGTTATGGCATCTTGGACGTTGCATGCTCCGATCATTGAGTATGAGCTGATGTGCTTTTGTAACTCTCTGCTATTTATCTGGTTCTTTGAAAAAACAGTGGAAATTTGAAGTGGTTCGTGGTCTTCTGTCATCTTGATATGCCCAGGATGGCACAAGTGCCTCATTTAAAGACAAACCCCCTACTTGCACCCCCACCCCCTCCCACCCCAACACACCGTGATCTAGCTAAGCAGCGGCCGGCTGCTGGTCAGCGCTGGTGAGATCGCCCTCTCTCGCTATTGTGATTCATCAGCCATGGGTACTGTCCTTTCTGATCTCTCTCCCTGGCATATAAGTGGTTCCTCATTTGCACTTTTTTTTCCATGAAGTTCATGGCCTCAAGCACTTCAAGCAACCTGGGTATATTTAGCTTTGCTCAGGGACCTTTGCTGACTTTGTTCCATGACTGATGAAGGTTTGGTTGCCCCCTAGAAAGAGTTTCAGACTGATTCCCTTCATTGTAGGTCTCATCTGGCTCTAGTGACTGCTGTGACACTTGCATAATTGGTCATTTGAGTCACCTCAGACCATAGTATTTACTTTGACCATCAACCTGTTCATGCTCTTGGAAGCTGAAATTCTTCATTCCAGCCTCTGACCCCTTAGAACTCCTTCTCTGTCTTTTCCTTGCCCCGAGCATCCTGTGGCTACTGCTCTTAGCTCTCATGGTCATTTCCCTTTAGGGCTAAGAAGGAAATAAGTAACTGGCAACTAATTAAGGCTTCTCGACCCTCTTTCCCAGGAGCAGGGCCACAGATCCTATTACCAGGATCCAGGAAAGTGAGGTGCACTTAGCAGAAACTCACTTAATGTTTACTAATTTGAATTGTCTTCTAACTAAGCATAAGGGAGGCTAGAGTCAGACTGCCTTGTCAGCAACTAAATGAAAGAGAAATGCACACAAAGGCCATTATATGTTTAGACATGCTCACTTTTCAAGGATCCAAAATAAGGCTCTTGGATCATGCTAAGCCTTTTATCATTTTAATGATTATTATCTTCTCTTTAATATAGACTATAGATAAATCAACCCATCAGCGAGCATGTATGGATCACCAACTTTGTACAAGTAGCCATGGACATTTCAGAAGTGAATGGCAAAGGGAAGATAAGTGATCTTGGGAATGAGAGCTATCTTAGGTAATGTGGGCAAAGCATGAAAAGAATCCAGCAAGGTGTCCGCCCTCCTGGAGTTCACAGACTCCATGAGCATAACATAGACTGAGTCACATAACATAAAGAGACAAGAACCAGGACAAAACTGTGAAGAAACACAAGGGAACATTCTGGGGAGGCTGTATGGAGGAGGGAGGTTGCCTTGGACCTTGAAGAATGATAAGGATTTGAAAAGACACAGAGAAAAGGGAAGGACTTATCAGGAGAAGAACAGCATGAACACAGGGAACATAGAGCAGAGGAGAGAACTGGCAGAGGTGCATATATGTATATGCTATGAGGGCTGTCTGCAAAGAGTTAGTCTTACTCTCGTGAAAATATGTATGAGGGGAGGAGAAAAGAAAAAATAATCTGAGGATAGTCGGCATCTGCTGGGCCTCGAGGGCTAGCCTATGACCCCAGCAACCAACCAGCTACAGACTCTCATTAGCCCCTAATAGAGCGAGCAGGCTCCTGTAGGGGAGGGGAGATTTTTGCCCTTGTTGATTGTTCCTTAGAGAAACCACTAGATGTGGCTTCTTTCCAGTCCCATATTCACTCCCACCCATTTATCTGTTCTTACCGCATGGAAAACCAGGTTTAAAAGTATCTGTAGAATGAAAGTAATCTACTCCAGATGCATGAGACCATCCATGCACTTGCCCCATGGTGCGGGTCTCTAGCAGCGTCTGGGGCAGCAAACACTCTTGTGAGGCCTCCACCACTTGGGCCACCAGAGGCTATGGCTTCCGGAGACAGTGAGAGGACCAAACAGCTGGAACCTGGATAGACAAGTAACCCACGCACTCCTGACTGGCCATTGTCCTGACATATGAGTGGAACCAAGGGCTCATTAGTCACTGTTCCCTTCCTCCTTGATCTGCAGAGAGGAAAGGTCTATTTTAAGAATCTTTTTGACTGGTCACATGGAGAAATTGCTACTCAAAAACAGCTATTTACCAGGTAAGTAAAGCTGCCTGCAAAACAAAAGCTTAGTATACTATCCCCAGTCACTCTTTAAACCAAAGCAAACATCCAGGCAGGCCATGTTTGCTCTGCATTGTACTTGCTTTCTGCCCTCAGTCACCTGATTCCTAAGGTTCCTGGTTGATTTCCTCCTCGGGATGAAGCTGAGAAAGGGCAGCGCTAATATCAAAGAACAGGGTCTCTAAAGGGTAAGGGAATTAGGGGCACACAGAAGTTCTCTTATTAAATGATGAGACTTTTGTTGCTTTTTTCAGGGAAGTCAAGGAGCTGGGCAAGGCAAAACCTAAAAGAATCAGGAAGGTCTAAGACCCTTCCAGAAAAATGTCCCCTCCTCTTACATTTGAGGAGTCTATGTTAATGGACGGGAAGGGCATCAAATATGGTCTCTAGAGATACTGTTCAAACTAGAGGGTCAAACCATCAAGGTAATACCAAAAGCATTAAAACCAACATTGGAGAGACCAAATGTGCTGATTATGGTGCCTATGCAGTGGCAGGCACTTTTTACAACCTGTCACAAAAGTGTGATTCCCAGCTTGTCCATGGGTACCCTCAAGCCTTCCTTACCTCTCAGCTTCGACACTATGCTACCACACTATAGCCTTATCAAGTTAAGAAAATCTTTATGTGACCTAACCTATGGAATTCACGATCTTGTTGAGGGTATATGGTGACACATACAGCCAACAGAGAAAATAATACAAGGTAATGTATAAATACTAGAGAACCATGGAGGTGACTGAGTCAAACATCTGCCTTCAGCTCAAGATCGTGGTCCCGAGGTCCTGGGATTGAGCCCTGCTTCAGGCTCCCTGTTCAGTGGGGAGCCTGCTTCACCCTCTGCCCCTCCCCCCAGTTTGTGCTCTCTCTGTTTTTCTCAAGTAAAGTATATATATTTACTAGAGAATAAATGGCACAAATCAGTGTGTGGGCTTGGGGGGACAGAGCAGTGTGTCACAGAGAGCACTCACTAAAAAAGACAATGCCTGTAATGGAAGTTGAAGTCCTTAGCTTGCTTTCCAGTGCTGTCTAGAGTCTGGCCTCAACCTGCCCCTCAACCTTACCTCCCAGGATCTCTCCTCTACAATCAAACTAGACAGTATCCTAAGCTCACCTTGCCCCGTGGCTGGTTTTTTTGTTTTTTTTTTTACTACTTAGCACAACTTTTCCTTCCCTCTCTGCCATGCCAAATGCTAACCATGCTTGAGGTCTCGCTCACACTCCTCCTGTTCCTTGACACCTTTCCAGCAGCCTCCCATCCTCCGCCAGCCCTCAATGACCTCACCCTGCTCTAGGTCCTCCAGCAAGTCATGTGCGACTCATTGTCTGGACACTCATTCATTCATCAGCTGTAGACAGCCTCAAGATGGCTCTAGACTTGTTATCTCAGACTATGCCTAACCTTTGACCTCTTCGCGTATCACTCCCCCAAGTATATTATTCTGTCTTTTAGAGCTTGCATCTTGGACATCCCACATTACCTAGCACAAGACCTAACACATAGTAGGTGGTCAATAACTATTTGTGAAGTGAATGACAGAATAGAAAACTTTCTGATGCACAACTACCTTTCCTGATTTATTCCACTTCAGGGAGTAAGAGAAGGGGCTACCCTTCATGAGGATCTGTCATGTGTACTCCTTGGGCACTTTCTGAATATCACATCATTTAAATTTCCCACAGTCTGAGAACTAAGAATATTATCTTCAAGTTGCATATCATGAAAATAAGGATCAAAGATGTTAAATAATTTGTTCAAGGTCAGTCAGCAATAATGAGATGGCGCTGAGAGGCAGACTCTGGGACGCCTGCCTTGGAATAACATGCTCTTCTGATGGTGCCACACTTCTTTCCACCTGAACATCCACGGGAAGGTTGCTGAGTTTCTTCCTGAAGGTCTCTCAGGCACCCCTCCCATGACTCTCTCTTCATCACTCTGTATATGCCCCCTCCCTTTGAGCCACCCCCCGAAGAGTTGCTTTTCCTGCAACGCATTGGTGCTTTCAGATTTCCCTGTAATTCCCTTATAATTCCCTTATCCTGGAAAACATCCTTCCATCTTGTCTACCTGAGAAATCTTACTTATCCTTGAAGGGCCCACCTGAACTGAATACGCCTTCCGTGAAGTTTTTGGAATCCTACCCTATAATAGAATTGCCCTCACTTCTGAGTCCCCTACTGTCTCTTCCTCAGTTTAGGACTTGCTTTATTCTACTTCAGATTCCAGTCAGTCATTTGCCTTCTTCCTCCTCTCCTAGGCTGTGAGCAACCTGAAGGCAGAAGATGCACCGTCTTCGTGGCTGTATGTAATTCAGGTCTCGCAGCACGGCACGGTCTCCCAAGAGTCTTTGATGGTAAAGACGACACAGAGAACATTGATTCAGTAGTGGCACAAATACCTTCAGTGATTCTGCCTGGGGAATGAGCCATTGGGGACCAACTGAAGCCAAGAAAAAGAAAACTCCAAGCAGATTTCTCATGTTTGTCCCCAGCTCTCAACCCAGGGGGTTCACCTTGAGACGACGTAGGTCCCCAATCACCTTGAGATGCCATAGGTCCCCAGTTTCAGGTGGTTCGAGAATGGTTCGACCTCCCTTCTTAATCTGGTCTAAGATGGTTTCCAAGATAGTTATGTCCTGGGGAGAGGCTGTCATAACAGTTTTCCCACTGGTCTCAAGTACTAAGGAAAAGAAATGGTTACATATAGCCTTCTTTAGCCATGCCTTTAGGAATAAGGTCTAACCGCTAGGTTTAAAACACGAATGAACTTGGACGTCCAAATAAATGAATTAACAAAGGGTGGATGTTCCAGGCCCTATCTCAGTGAATATAGGACATTTGTTTGATTTGCCTTGTAGAGTTGCAGCCCCACCCTTCGTGAACACATTCCATCTAAAGATGGAGACAGGGTGTCCTTTGGAGCGCCAGCAGCCATATAGAGATGGTACCTAGGAAGCCAGCCTGATGGATATGGCCAGTATGGTCTCGGGAGCCCAGAAACCTGTACGCAACCTCCAACTCCACAGGACTCAAGCCTAGGACCACCTGGGTGATCCAAACAACAAAGGTCTTTAAAAGCAATTGCTACAGCAGAGGTGTAGGGAGCAAATCTGTGGCACACTATCCCTTGAAGGCAGGGCTTGAAAGTGTCAATTCTTTTATTTTTTTAAACATTTATTTATTTATTTGAGAGAGAGCAGGGGGAGGGGCAGACGGAGAGGGAGAGAGAGAATCCCAAGCAGACTCCCTGCTAAGCACAGAGCCTGATATGGGGCTCAACCTCATGACCCTGAGATCATGACCTGAGCTGAAATCAAGAGTCAGACACCTTAACTGATTGAGCCATCCAGGCGCCCCAAAAGGGTCAGTTCTATGTCCCCAGTAGCACAGAGCCCATGACCTGATAGATACATACTACATATTTGCATA
Organism: Nasua narica; assembly: GCA_028533885.1. NCBI lineage: Eukaryota > Metazoa > Chordata > Mammalia > Carnivora > Procyonidae > Nasua > Nasua narica. The sequence continues at coordinate 39,295,749 of CM052814.1, forward strand.
TGGACGCCATCCTTGCCCTTCTCTCTCCTTTTACCCTTCACTTTCTCCTCATTTCTCAAGTCTCCTTCCTGCCCATTCAGAACCTCTTGAGACCCTATTAACCAAAATTCACTGAGGCCCTAATTACCTTTCCCTCTCTACCTCACCTCATCCCCCAGGTAATACATGAATGCTCTTTATGAAATATTAAATGTTAAATTCTATTTTCTTTTGAATGGGTGGTTCCCTTGTCTTCTGGATGGCAGAGTATTGATAATCGGCCTCTTGGGCAATCAGGCCCTGCTTCTCTTCCTTTGTTTACCTTCCTTTTCGCTCTTCTCTTACTCCCAGTGTTGTCAGTCCCTGCAGAATCCAGCTGCTGACCCTCAAAGCTGAGTAACTTGGCCCTCAGCGCCATGCCTTGGAAACTCTCCCTTGAAGCTTATGTCAGGTTTCTTGGCGGTGGGCTCACCCCTGCTTCTCACCCACACCCCATTCTCCTGTCCTGTGCCAGCCTCCCAAGAACCCAAAACATCACCAGCAACTGTGCCCATACTGGGGGGCACACAGGCTGTGCCAGTGGCCTTTTGGGCTATACTGGCCACGGGCTTCACAGAAAGGGTGCATTTCTTCTGGAATGTGTGCCCAATTAAAGGCAACCCAGGGAACCAGGAAAATAAACCACAGTGTGGGAGAATAACGTCAGCACTCCCAGGAAAACAGATAAACTCTCTTGTCTAATCCAGTCTCATTTTGGCATTCATGTCGAGTTGTTTTGCTAGAGCATCAAAACATACACCCACATAGTTCTGAGCCCTGGTCCCAGCTGTCAGGTAAGTGGTTCACACTCTCTCCCAAAGGAAGTTCTCTGGCCAACGAGTGGAGGCTTCAAAAGGGGGGATGAGCAGCTGTAAACAATCTCCCTGTGCCCACAAGTCCCTGTGCCCCCAGCCTTCCACCCCACCCGAAGCCCACAGATCCCATCTGGAGAGCCCATAGTGAGGGATGTTTAACCCACCTGCCTTCCTCATCAACTTTCAGAGGGGAGAAGTGTGTGCCAGTGTGAGTGTGGGTCGTGCTGAGTGGGGATGTTAATGTCATCAATACAACTTTATATAATAAGTTAGATAATATAAGATACACAATCTTATCTGTGGATAAGGACACAGTCTTAGTCTTGGAAGGCAAATGTCTATTCATTAAATCATTGCTTTAGATGAATTTTTAGTGGAAATACTCAAAAAAGAATAGCAATGGGGAAGGACACCTGGGTGGCTCAGTTGGTTAAGGGTCTGCCTTCCGCTCAGGACATGATTCCAGCGTCCCGGGATCGAGTCCCATATCATGTTCCTTGCTTAGCAAGGAGCCTGCTTCTCCCTCTGCCTGCCCTGCTTGCCGTATCCCCTGCTTGTACGTGCTCTCTCTCTGACAAATAAATAAATTAAAATCTTAAAAAAAAAAAAAAAAGAATGGCAATGAGGGAAGAAAGCAACCCATCAAATGGCATATATTTTAGGCAGCGATAGGGACAAAAGTAGGCATTAGAAAGAGTGGAAGGAAATGTTACAGGATTTCTTTTCCTTAGGCATCTACAGTTCTTGGTCATGTGCTTCGAAGAATGAAGAGATAGACCAGACAGCGTGGTGGGCAGCAAAGCAAGGTTCATTGAGCAATAGTGAAGTGATAGTACAAAGCTCCCAAAAAGGGAAGGGACCTGAGAGGGTTGCCACCAGAGTTTCTAAGTCTGGGTTTTTATGGGCTTGTCGGCAGGAGCTCTTTTAATCTGATTAACCCTCCCTGTGCCTGCCATCCAATAGGGCTTTTATCCTCTATCTATCTCGTGGGAAAGGATGGGGGGCTCCTTCCCGGGGGGTGTAAGATCATTTTAAGGGTGGTCTCCTCTTAGGGTGGGGGTCTCTTGTCCCTGCCTGCCTGCCTTCCAACCATCCTCCATCAGAAATACATCAAAATGCCAGAGGTTTTTTCCAGGTTGTGGAGTGATGGGTGATCTTAGCTTTTCTTTCCCCCCTGTATGTTTCTGTGCTGCCCCAAATTTTGTGTTGTTGTTGTTGTTATGGTTGTTTTTACCATGAGTAAATGTGACTCTAGTAATGTTGGATTACTAGAGAGGAATCATTTTTTAAACTTGATCTTCAAATGTAGATCACCTTGCCCCAACTCATTCGCATCAAGAAGCCCAGACGAGGGGCGCCTGAGTGGCGCGATTGGTTGAGTGACTGCCTTCGGCTCAGGTCATGATCCCGGAGTGCCAGGATCGAGTCCCACATTGGGCTCCCAGCTCCATGGGGAGTCCGCTTCTCACTCTGACCTTCTCCCTTCTCATGCTCCCTCTCACTCTCTCTCTTTCCTAATAAATAAATAAATAAATAAATAAATAAATAAATAAATAAAATCTTTTAAAAAAAGAAGAAGAAGAAGAAGACCAGGCGAAAGCCGAGTACAAAGGCCTTCAGGTCTTCTGACCCCATGGCTCTGCCCTCCCTCCTGTGGCTCAGCACAGTGTCCAAGGGAGTCCATTACCCTTATCTGAGGCCAGAGACATAGCTGAAAGCCATCCAGGGGAGGGAGCTCAGGCACGTAGATTGCGGGGGAACCATGATCAGTGATGGGCCTAGAGGCCACCGATGGCTCCACAGCTGAGCCCTAAAGCGTAGCCCGTTCCAACCTTGCTCCAAAAAGATTCATTAGCAAAATGGGAACGGGAGACAGTCAGGAATAGGAGGGGAGGGAGGCCACGGAGCCAAGAACGGGATTTCTAAACTTCTCTGTTCAAGACCTGGCACATTTCCAAGGTCTTCTAAGGCTCGAAAGAGACGAGCTGCGAGAAAACCAGGAAGCGGAGGCAAGGTTCAAGTCAGCTCGGGGAGGAGGATCCCACCTCCTCCAGCCCCAACCTAGTCTGCTCATTGTCAGACCTTCCACATTCCCTTTTGTGTTTCTCTGATTTCCTTCACCCAAACTCTAGCCCCCACACCCACCCGCCACTTAATTCTATCCTGGACTAACAACCTGGGCTTGTGGCTCCAGAGCCTACGGCTCCTGCCGGAGGGGTGACAGACACACCCCAGTTCCTATAGAGGAACTAGTTTGCGAGGTCAGGGAGGAAGGAGTGGGTGGGGGACATCTCAGAAGTGGAGAGGGCATCTGAGCTCCCGCAGCTCCAAGCCACCCCCCACCGCCACCGCACTGTTACGGGGCCTGGCGACCTTGAGCAGCCCTCAGTGTTGGGTCCAGAGCGGGTGACTGTCCAAGAAGAAGAAACTATGGAAGCAGAGGGGAAGAAAAAATAAGCGCAGAAGCGTGGTGGGGGATTCCTACAGGAGGTAAGGTAGGCTCACAGGCTCACATTTACATTTACCCAGGAGGGCCCTTTCTGGGAGCAAAATTAGGCTGACATTTGTTCTTTAGATACTAATACCAAATAGATTGCTTGACAGTAGTTTCACATTCACACCCAAGAGGCGCATGCGTGCGTGCGTGTGTGTTGGTGGTAGGAAGCAGCGTGAGGTAGTGGAATGCAGGGAGGGGAGGGTCCTTCTGGAGAGTGAGAAGATTAACTCTGCATTCCTCCGAAACTCCTGGGGGGGAAGAATTGGATAACAAGTTCAGAAACGTTATTAAGTCTTGGAGGATTCTGAGCCAATTTTCCCACAGCAGGATATGAGCACATCTGTCCTTCAGTCTTCTTGGTCTCCAGTTTTTCTTTTAAAAAATTGACCGCTTTCAGATAAAAATGTCTGTGTTCTTGAGAAAACATAACCCATCATGTATGATTTCTACAGCGATGATACTTTGCCATAGGAAGCCGTATGGGGAAGTGGTAAGTACCTGTACCTCAGAACCAAATAGTCTTCAAAAGGCTGGCTCTCGACTGCCTTCAGCTCAGGTCATGATCCCGGAGTCCCGGGATCAAGTCCCACATTGGGCTCCCAGCTCCTCAGGGAGTCTGCTTCTCCCTCTGACCTTCTCCCCTCTCATGCTCTCTCTCGCTCTCTCTCTCAAATAAATAAAATCTAAAAAAAAAAAAAAGTTGTACAAAAGGCTGGCTCTCACAGTTACAAGCTGGGTGACCAGTTTGATCATCTGTAAAATAAAAATAGAGATGCTCCTAGTTCCTTCCTCACAGGGCTGTGGTAAGAAATAAATGCGAGAGTATGTATACTGAGCCTGGCACTCAGTAAGCCCTTAGGAAATCAGGCTGCCATGATGATATATTGTAAGGTCAGCATTCTCCATATGTCTTCACTTCCAGCAAAGCTACTCAGGGCAGTAGAGTGATGGATGGACTCAGCACTAGAACAGGAGTAGCAAACTATGCGGCTGGACCAAACCCTGCCTGACGCCTACTTCTGTAAGGCCAGGGAGCTAAGCATGTTTTTTATATTTTTAAACAAATGGTTGGGCAAAAATATCAAAAGAAGAGTCCTATTTTACAGTATGTGATGTGAAAACTATATGAAATTCACATTTCAGTCGCCATATGGTTTTGTGCAACACAGTCAGGCTCATTCATTCATGTATCTTCTATGGCTACTTGGGCATATGAACAAGAAGTCCTAAAATACTTAACCATCTGCAGAAAAAGCTGGTCAACTCTGCATTAGAGGATCAGTTGTCCAATTCCAGCCACGCTTCCCACCTCCCAGAGAAAATACCTCCCCCTCTTCACCCAAAACATGCCACCAGCACACACATAACACCATTTGGCTCACTCACCATGATGTTGTTAACACCAGCTGGCCTACACTTTGAAAAGTGTAAGAAGGGACTGGCTGTAAGGCATTACTGTTCTTTTCTGAGCTAGCACTTGGGGGGTGGTGCAATTCCAGTCACCCCTACTGAAAAACCCTCAATGTGTTCTTTGTTCTCCCAGCCCTTGATCTTTCACTCTCGTTACTATTTCTCAGGGCCTGCTGTGTCCTTTTGCACTTGTTCAGCTGGGAAAAATATGAGTTGGGCTTTGTCGATACCTTTAATCAGTTTACTGAAAACAGTTCAAAAACCAAAGAGAGAGGAAGCATTAAAACATACACATTATTGAGTGCTTACTATATATCAGGGACTCTGTAGATTGCAGTGAGGAATCGGGAAAGGCCCCAGGAGAAGAAGACACAAAGAGTGAGGCAGGGTTATAAAACCCTGCAGTAACTGCTATAATAGAGACAGGTACAAAGCACGGAGGGAGCAAAGAGAATGATTTATTCTACTGGGGCGCTGAAGACAAAAGGCATCAGGAAAAGGCACAGGGAGAGGGCAGCTTTGAAGAGTGGAGGAAAGTTTATCAGGTGTGAAGAGAGGATGAAACCATGAGGAACAAGAGAACAGCAAGGGCCAAAGCAGAGGTAGGCACCACCAGCATGTCCAGCATGTCCGTGTGGAAGGGTATGCGGGGCAGACCCTTGACAAGTTAAGCTGGGACTCGACTGTGGATGGCCCTATGAAAAACAGCCAGGGGGTGACACTTTATTCTGGAGGTGATGAGGATCCTTCAGGGACTTCATAGACCTCAAAGAAGGGAGAGAGCTCATCAGATGTGTGCTTTAAAAGTGATCATTGGTAACTATGAAGAAGGATACACTGGAATAGAGAAAACCTAGGTTGAAAACAAGTCAAGAGTGACGTAGCGGGAAGAAAGATCTTGGCTATAGAGTTAATAGGACTTGAGCTCTTAGGTTAGGGAGCTCAGTTGGTTTTTCATGAGCACCAGAAAGAAGCTCCTGGATTTGCAAAAAGGGAGTCATTGATGAGATGAGCAAGAGCAGTTTCGGTAGAATAGTGGGGACACAGGCATATTTCCCCAGTATCAGGAGTTAGTGCATCTGAAGAAGAAGGAGCAAGGAACATAGAGTGCACTTTCCAGAAGTGACATTTCTATAACTCTTCCTCCCCTTCCTCTTCCTACTCCTTTTCCTCCCCTTCTCCTTCCCCTCCTCCCCTTCTTATTGTGGTTCTCTTTCTCTCTCTCCTCCTTCTCCTCCTCCCCCTCCCTCTCCTTCTCCCTCTCCTCCCTCTTGCTCTTCTCCTCCTCCTTCTCCTTTTCCTTGTCCATCTTCTCCCTCTCAAAAACCAATCATCTGCCTTGGAAAATACCTCGGCTTTCCAACTCATTAACCTGAGCACTATGCTCTGGAAATAGACTGATGGGTTTTTACAACTCTCCAAGGTGACATTTACCCTTTCATGGAATTTCAAGTGGGTCTTTTGGGAACCTATTATTTGAGAAATTCTTGCTTTTTTCTAAAAAAGTATTTTTCAATAAAATCAACAAAAAGGATCAAAAAGTCTTACTGGGGACGCAAGCCCTGCAGCATGGATTCCTCTGTGAAGGTGTCTGCCAAGAATCCATACAAGAAGTCAGCCGTCCTCTCCATCTCGGATACAGAAACCAGGAACCAGGAAAGAAGGGAAAGGTGGTCAGCAACGCTCTTAAGCTTCACATCTCACATCAAGTTCCCTTTTTCACTCTAGTCTGAGACTGAGAAAGACCAGCGAACTGACGGTAGTAATGATGGATAGTTGGAAGGCAGGCAGGCAGGGACGAGGGGTTCCCACCCTAATAGGAACCCACCCTTAAAATGATCTTACCCCCCTGGAAGGAGCCCTCCACCCTTCCTATGGATCTTGAAAGGTGACAAAAACCTGATTGGATGACAGGCACAGGGAGGGTTAATCAGATTAAAACAGCCCACTATTAAGCCCATTAAAAAACCCTAGACTTGGAAACTCCAGTGGTAACGCTCACAGGTCCCCTTCCTCCTGGGGAACTTTGTATTATCACTTCGCTATTCGATAAAACTTGCTTTGCTGCCCACCAGTCTATCTAATCTACCTCTTCATTCTTCCAAGTGATGTGACCAAGAACCATGGGCACCGAAGGAGAAAAAAAATCCTGGAACCCTAAGGGACCAGCCCCCTGGAGAGCTGCATTCTAGTTCCGACTCCACTTCTCCATGGGTCCTACCAAAAGAAGACAGTTGTCCCTGTTACGGTTCAATTTGCTTAAAATACAAATAACAAGCAATGTATTCGCTTAATAAAATATCCAATGGCTTCATCTGACCCTAGGATAAAGTCCGGGATCCTTAATAGGGCAAACAGAGCCTTGCACATCTAACACCCCCAGATCCCTCCTCAAATCTCTTGTCTGACCCATTGGATTGTTTTTTCCTTCCAAAGCAACATGTAGCTCTCCATTCTTGTAGCTTTGGAATGTGTTAACCCCCTGTCCAAGTGGCCTCAACGGTCGCACTTTATCTTGCAACCTTAAACTCATCTTAAGTCAAATGTCAGGTGCTCCAGGGAACTCTATGACATCCCCTAAGCTAGGTTAGACTGCTTACATCAGACTCTATGTCCCCTTCTTAACACTCCTGTACCCATACTTGCTTAAGGTCAGTCTCTCCTACGAGAATATTAAGCCCTCAGAGAGCATATCCATAATACATGGAAAAGCTCTTTGAAAGGTATAACACAAGATCCAAAAATTTGGAATGTTTTCTGCAGAAAAATGTGAAGTCAATGTAAATAAAATCAACATTCCTGAAAAAAACCTCAAAACATTCTACATAGGACAGCCTTTACAATCAAGGACAATACTATTATTATACACACCTCAAACAACTCTTCATAACATATTGCCTTCATAATCAAAGGATGATATTATTATTACTATACATGATCTCAGACAATTCATTATATCTCAGGACCAGAAGGGATCCAGAGGCCCTTTGATATTCCACAGACACCATCAAAATCAATCAAGTGGGTGAACGTTGGAGTGACTGAATAAGCTGCATTCTTCAAACACACAAATGTAAGCAAAATAATACTCTTTCAACTTCTACTGTCAATGAATGATAAAAATTATAACCCAAATATCTTATTAACTAACATTTTTTCCCCTTAACTCCTTATTGAAGTAACTTCTAAACATTTGAGTGACACCAGATCAATCTTTACAAACATATACAACCATAAATCTAGGACCCAGATCAAGCTATACCAATGTTATCTGCACCCCAGTAGTTTCCTTTTGCCCCTTTCTAGTCAACCCATCTCCACCAAAGATAACCAGTATCCCAACTTCTTTCACCATGGACACTGTTCGTGAACTTCATTCAAATACAGTCACACAGTATGTTCTCTTTTCTGTCTGGCTATTTTTCCTCAATATTATGTGGGTGAGATTCAGATACACTTTTGTATGCACTAACAGTTTGGTCTTTTTTCATTAGTGTATAGTATTCCATTGAATATATATACGCTACAGGGGCACCTGGGTGGCTCAGTTGGCTAAGCATCTGCATTCGGCTCTGGTCATGATCTCAGGGTCCTGGGATCTTCGAGCCCTGGGTCAGGCTCCCCACTCAGTGGCGAGTCTGCTTCTCCCTCTGACCCTCCCCCCTGCTCATGCTTGCTCACTCTCTCTCAAATAAATAAGTAAAATCTTAAAAAAAAAAAAAGAATATATATGCTGCATGTATTTATCCACTCTACTATTGAAAGACACGTGGATTATTTCCAATTTTGAGCTATGACGACTAAAAATGCAGTGAGCACTTTTGTGTTTTGGTCCTCATTCTACACCTTTCTGTTGTGTGTTAACTTAAGAAATTGTTAAGTCACATTAGCAGATATTACCCGGAAGTTTTCCCATGTGATTGTGTGAACTTACTGTGTTAATGTATACACCCACAAGCAGGGTATAAGAATTCCACACACCCCACATCCTCCCTAACATTCAGTGTTGCACGTTTGTTTTTTTTTTTTTAATTTTTTTAAAGATCTTATTTATTTATTTGACAGACAGAGAGAGAGAGATCACAAGTAGGCAGAGAGGCAGGCAGAGAGAGAAAGGAGGAAGCAGGCTCCCTGCTGAGCAGAGAGCCTGATGTGGGGCTCGATCCCAGGACCCTGAGATCATGACCCGAGCCTAAGGCAGAGGCCCAACACACTGAGCCACCCAGGCACCCCAGTGTTGTACGTTTTTGTTGGATTTATTTATTTGTAGTTTTTCCAGTAGAGAGGTACCTCCTTACAGTTTCCATTTGTTTTTCCTGATGAAATTGTATTGTAAATTGTAAATACTCAGTATTGATACTGAGCATTTGTTCATGGTATATTAGCCCATCTGGATGTTCTCTTTTATAATGAAGTTTATAGAAGAATATCATAAAATATTGCTATGACCTTGCAATAGGCAAAGACCTTTTAAAGAGAACACAAAAAAGATGATCCATAAAGAAAAAGGGTGATAACATACACTTCCTGAAAATTTAAATATTCTGTTCATCAAAGGACACCATAAAAAAGATTAAAAAGGGAAAAAAAAAGCTTCTAGGTGAGAAAATATAATTATAATCATAGCCAGAATTATTAAAGAAATTTTGGAAATCAGCAAGAAAAAAAACAGATTACTCAATGCAAAAGTCCTTTTTTTTTTTTTTTTAATTTTATTTTTTTATTTGACACAGAGAGAGAGAGACAGTGAGAGAGGGAACACAAGCAGGGGGCGCGGGAGAGGGAGAAGCAGGCTTCCTGCCAAGCAGGTAGCCCGATGCAGGGCTTGATCCCAGGACCCGGGACCACGACCAGAGCTGAAGGCAGACGCCAAAGACTGAGCCACTCGGGCACACCAAAGTGAGCAAAAGTCTTGAACTAAACCTGTTTTATCGTGAAATATTACAAACATTAAAATTTTTTTAACTGCACTTTCTTCTTTTGTGTAATTACAGTCTTTAATAAAGACAGTTCAGGGGCGCCTAGGTGGCTCAGTGGGTTAAAGCCTCTGCCTTGGCCCAGATCATGATCTCAGGGTCCTGGGATGGAGCCCCGCATCGGGCTCTCTGCTCAGCAGGGAGCCTGCTTCCCCCCCCTCTCCGCCTGCCTCTCTGCCTACTTGTGATCTCTCTCTCTTTGTCAAATAAATAAATAAAACCTTAAAAAAAAAAGATCTTTATAAAAAAAAGACAGTTCATTCTAAGTGATTTCATTGTTTTATATCTTGCATGATCTTTTAAGTAAATAAAATCACAAATCATGATTTAAACAATTCTTTTGTGCCATAGTTAATTTGGAAGATAGAGTCACAGTAAATACTTTATCTAGTCCAACTCCTCACCCACCCTGAGCCCTTATCTGATGAATGAACTCCCTATTCCCAGGACTTCAAATGCTCAACAAAAATAGGAGTGATCCCTCCCTCTGCCTTACAGGGTCAGATGGATACTCCAGTTCAGATAAAGCTTTCTAAGCCTCCAGGCCCTTAGGGAAAATATACAACCTCATCTTTCTTAATCTCTCCTGGGACTGTCTCAGAAAGTCAGTTTCCTCCACCCTCAAGCTATATACACACCGCCATCTCCCCATACTGCCACTACAACCATATTCTTTGGAAATCTTCAAAGATCCCAGGAGTGGGAAGAAGTGGCAGGAAAAGCAGGAAGGGATCTCCGCAAGGGGCGAGGGAGGTGGGCCAGTGGAAAAGACTAGGGCAGGTGCCCACGCTCTCATATCTATAGAAATAACATCTTCCTGCAGTCCCTTGGGGCCTGGAAGATGGCCCAGGGCTGAGAAATCTCTAGATGCAAACGAAAGTATCTTTTTCCCCCCTTTCTTCTCATCTTAATTTTTAAAAGGAAAAAAAAATTCAGATTGAAGATGTGAAGTGGCAAATGCAACAATGAAAGAAGAGGAAAGATATAGAACCAAATATCTACTAAATGACCACTCAATGCCAGGTAGTACACTAAATATTGAATAAATCAATGCCCTCGAGGCATTAAGAGCCTAGTATGGATGAGCGATAGTAATAGGCAGAATAATAACAGTGACATATTTAGTGCTTACACTATACAAAGCATTGTAGATAGCATTGTACCCTATATTTTAACATGCGTTTTGACATATGATTATAAAATAATACATTCTAATATGTAATATATTTAATATATGTTATATTCTTAACATCTTAATACCTTTCATCTTCGTAGCACATTTAAGAGGTAGAGATTATTTTCACTCCCTTTTATAGATGAGTAAACTGAGGTACCAGAGGTTAAGTAACTTGCCTAAGGTCAAGTAGTAAGGGCTTTATCCTGAAGTTAAGTAGGTCAAGTAGGAAGAAGGCAGGCTAGGAGTTGACCCTAACTCCCAATTAGAAGCGAGTAATAACAAGTGCATAGATAGCAAAGTATATATAAAGGATGCTGGGAGAACAAAAGAGAGGCCTTTAGCCTAGCCTGAGGAAATCAGGCAAGGCTTCCTGGAGGAGGTGGTACACGTGCTCTTCTGAAGAGTAGGTAGATTTTCAAAGAATGTGGTTGTAGTGGTGGTAGTATAGGGGGAAGAGGAGTTTGCATGTAGCTTGGGGGGAAATCCAGTTTTCTGAGACAGTCCCAGGCAGATTAGGGCAGGGATTTCAGGCAGGAATTTCAGAGCCTGGAAAGACATGAGGCGTGGGACCGTAGCCCATGCAGCGCGGGAGCCTAGTTATTTACAGGAGGGAGACAGAACCAAAGAGGGTGGGCAGGACCCTCTCCGGGAAGCATTTTGCATGCCAGCAAAGGAGCGTGAAGAATTGGGCTTTATCCTGAAGGCAATGAGGATCTTCAGGAGAATCTCATTAAGGAGGGAAGTGAGGGAGGTCAAATTTCGATGGTGTTAAAGATGATTTGCAGAGAGAAGGAGGGTGGTGAGGAAACCGGTTAGGAGGCTGTGGGAAGCCCAGGGGCAGAATTATTATGGAAATAAAACTCCTCTGACCTCACCTCAGAGCTGCGCAGCCCCGCAGGCAGCAGTTTCCTCTAACAGGCAAGACCCAGCCCACCACCAGCTGTGGCTAAAATGGCTTCCTCCTCCTTCCCGCCCCAGCAAACAGGTGCAGCGGCCTCCCCTCCTCGCCCAACCCACCACAGCCAGGCTTCCCCGCCGCCGGGCGCTACAGCAAGCGCTCTGCGAGGTAAGGATATTTTAGCAACGTGCACACGCAGCGGGGGCGGGGCGAAGGACCTGTGTATGACGTAGGCCGTGGAGTGGAAGAATCCTGGAGGTGAATTTCAGCTGAACCTTACCAGATCTGGAGCCCCTGCGGTTACTTGCTGTAGCGTGTGAATAATGACACAGGGCGCATAAAAACACTAGCAGTCTTGTAGGTAAAGTGCACTTCGTTCGGCGTAGCTCCTGCCGCTCTTCTTGTCATACAGACCCCTTGTGATGGGGCTCCCCCCTCTCACTCCAGGTTCACCTCCGCTTGCCTTGCACTCTACACCCCCACTGATATTGCTCTGCTTATATTTTCTCAGATAAGCGATTTGGCTTCAGGTACTCGTGCCTTTTACAGGCTATTCTCAATGCCAAATATAATACCATACCTTTCTTGCCTGCCATGGCAAGACATTCCCATTTCTCTTTCAAAAGGGATGGTATCTAAACCTGGCAAATATTGTGGCATTTTTATTAGAGCAAAAGGCTGTATATGCTTCCTCTAATTATCTTTGTAAACAGATATGTTTTGATATATAATATGATATATATAATATATATTCTAATATAGAACATGTATGTCATAATATATATGTATTTTTTAAGATTTTATTTATTTGTGAGAGAGAGCAAGCACAAGCAAGGGGAGCGGCAGGCAGAGGGAGAAGCAGGCTCCCCACTGAGCAAGGAGCCCGATGTGGGACTCGATCCCAAGGCCCCAGGACCATGACCCCAGCCAAGGGCAGATGATTAACCGACTGAGCCACCCAGGCATCCCTGTAATATATTTTTTTATATCTTTAATCTTCATAGCACATTTGTAATGTAGATATTATTAAATAAACAGTTCCTTTGGCTCCCAGGCAAAACTGGAACTAAGCTAAACTCAAACTTTGGACACGGGAAGCGTAGATGATGCGTGTATTAAAGCTTTGTACACTCGCTTTCGGTCTTTGACACACAGGTGGATAAACAAATTTACTTGTAGATTTAAACAAGTTTATTTGTGAATTTGCTAATTGTTGCAATTAACTGACCAAAAGCTTCAACAGAAGGGTAAGTTTTAAAGGCACTCAGAAGGCCATGTCATATCACCACATCAGGGAGGACTTTCCTCAGATTCTGTCTTGCAGTTAGTCCCTACTGTGATTTTTCTACATCGCACATCTTGTATGCTCTTCCACTCTTGCCCTTATCCCTCTGATGAGTTCCTACAGTGTATTTTTCTGATTATTTACCTGTCTCTAAGTGCCCAGTCCCCTGTGTACCGCCAGCACACAGCCCAGGGCCTGGGATATAGCAAGGGATCACTACATCTCCACTGAATGACTACTATGACAGAGGGCATAAACCTAAACAGACCATAGGTTCTTGGTAATGCCAGGCCCCAAGACAGGGATTATAAAAGAGCTGGGTTAGCGGTTGAGTTCATCCAGTGGTGTTCTAGCAGGCAGTTTAGGACATATAGCTAAAGGTCAAATGAGAGATAAGAGCCTGATATGGTTTTAAGAACCCTGTCCTCGTCTATATGGTAGCCGAAGCTATGATCTTGGCTATGATGCCCAAGACTTGTGAATGGAGTAATATTCTAAATATTCTTGTGAATAGAGAAATGGACAAAGCCAAGGACTCTTGAGGAACATTCATTTCAAAGGCCAGCCAAAAGATGTGAAGATGAAAAGATGAGCAGCTAGAAAATGCAGGAGGAGAACCAAGGAGGAAAGCTATCCCAAAAAGCCAAGGGAAGACAGAAATTCAAGAGATGTCGACCCTCCACAGATGCAAGTGGATATGGATTTGACAAAATGGCAGTCAATGGGGAATTTAGTGAAGCCATTTCCACAAAAAATCAGAAGGATGGAGTGGTTGGGATTGCAGATTGTTACAGTGAAGGGATAAAAGGAGGAAGGGGGGATCCACTCACCCATTATTCAAACGTAAGCACTTCCCCACTTAAAGATCTGAAGGCACTATCTATAATCTCTCAGAGGACAGTCTCAGCTCTAGAAGTCCATAGAGAGAGCAACCTCACTCTGGCCTTTGCTCCTGGAAGATCAACTTATTAATTTTCCAGTGTGATATCTCTCGGCTTCCCTACCACTCAGAATAGACCTCAGTCTATACAGATACAGACATGATAGCTGAGCCTCAGGAAGCATCTTGCTCAAAGCCTTCATGGATGGATAGTGCCCATATCCTACTTCCAGACCCTCTCACAGGACCCTGAAAAAAAAAGGCAGTGCACACACATCTTCCATCAACTAGATGGGATCTAAAAATGGGTAAGGGAGAGGTGCTAGACCTGATGGATTTTTATAAGCCTTAATGGTCTCTCTAGACCTCTCTAGCTCCTCAGTAGATAGGGGCTGAACCAAAAACATACAAATAATTTGACAGCCTGGTTTCTGAGATTTGAAATTTTCAAATACGCATGCCATCCACCTTTGGTTAGATTATAAGATTCTTGGAGAGAAAGAGCATCTCAAAGTACTAAACATACAGTAAGATCTTACTAGACAATAGAATGCTTAGATACAGGAATGCCCCTTAGAGATCTCTAGCTCCACTGTATCAAATTATGGTGCAGTCACTTTCTGGTTGACTTATTGGTCTCCTCCATTTGACTATAAACTCCTCTGGGACAGAGTCCCTGACTTACTCTTTTTTTTTTTTTGCGGGTGGGGGATACTAGCCAACACTAAGCCTGACCATTAAAGGCATTTGGTAAATGTTTGATAAATGAATAAATGCACACATAAAATCTCACACAAGACATGAGAGAGTCAGTGAGTAGTCCCTCTCTCCAGATCTGGGATTAAAGGTCACTTCCTCAAAGAGGACTTTCTTGCTCACTGGCACTCACTGATTGCTTCACAGAACTTCTCAGTGTACATTTGCTTTGTTTACTTTTTTATTATTATTCAAGTATAATTAACACACCATGTTATATTAGTTTCAGGTCCACAATAGAGTGATTCAACAATTCTATACATTTCTCAGTGCTCATCATGATAATTGTACTCTTAATTCCCTTCACTTATTTCACCCATCCCCTCACCCACCTCCCCATTGGTAACCGTCAGTTTCTGCTCTATTGCTAAGAGTCTGTTTTTTGGGTTGTTTCTCTTCTTTTCTTTTGTTTCTTAAATTCGACATGTGTGAAATCATATGGTGTTTGTCTTTTTCTGACTGGATTATTTCACTTAGCATTTTACCCTCTATATCCATCTGAGTTGTTGTAAATGGCAAGATCTCATTGATTGTTATGGCTGAGTGATATTCCACCGTGTATATATCACATCTTCTTAATCCATTCATCTGTCCATGGACACTGGGGCTGTTTCTATATTTTGGCTCGTGTAAAAATGCTGCCATAAACAGGGGTGCATGTATCTTTTTGAATCAGTGTTTTCATTTTCTTTGGGTAAATGCCATATAATCCAGTAATTCCAGTTCTGCTTTGTTTACTTTTCAACTGTCTGCTCTTCAACTAGAATGTAAGTTTCAAGAAGTTGGTGATCTTTTATATCTTGTTCGATGTTGTACTCGATGCATAGTGCTAGCAAAGACCTAACACGTAGTAGGTCCCCAATATTTGTGGAATGAATGAATGAGTGAGTAGAACCAGAAGAAAGTAAGGCTAAAATCAAAGATACAGATCTGTGAAGGGAGCAAGTTTTGGGCCAACTGTACCGCCCTGGGGGCTTTTATAGTCCTGGAATAAAGTAGCTTCTAGCCCTATTTCATTTCTTCCCACTATCCAAGGAATAGGGGTAGAGCCTCTGGCTTCAAATCTTTTTTTTTTAATTCTCCATACTCTAGTAAATTTTGTTAGATTGAGCTGTGACCCAAGCTCCCCAGGATTAATCAGATAAACCTAGCTAATGAGTTAGCTAGGAGTTTTTACTCTTCAGTAACTTGAAGTTTTAATCCCCTTCTGTCTCCAGAAGTCCCTAAAAGGAGGGCTGGGTGGGGGGGGGGCGGAATCGGTAAGGTTTTTCCAAACCCCTGGGTTCTGTCCTTTCCCCTACGCCACTTTGACTCTCCGAATTCTGCAATTCCTCCCACCACACAAGCAGAAAGATGGGAACTGGTGAATGAGAAGACTTCATCAGCAGTAGGGCTCAGAGGTTATGGGGCGGTCACACCCAGATTGATGGAGATGGGTTCCAGCAATCTTTTGCCTTGTTTCCTCGATTTATTGCTTGTGTCAAGGCAGCTCTGGGAGACAGGGAGAATTGCTTATGTCACTGCCCTGGCCTAAGGGAAGACCTCTGGCAGCTGAAACTTAGCCCATCCTGCCACCATCCCAGTTTATCCGCTCCCTCTCTATCCGTGCTCAGCTCGCTGCTAGCGGCAGGATGGCTGGGGGGGCCAGGGGGCGGTTCTTCTGTTGATGTTGCTGGTATTGAGTTTTGCTTTATCTTTCTCCTAATGTAGAACAACAAACAGAACAAGGAAATGAAGAACACTTGAGAATCCCAGAAGCCACTCATCTTTGATAAATTTCAAAGAGAACGTGGAAGCAAATAAACAATCCCTCGGTAAAAAAATATTGGATGCACACTGAGGAGAGTAATGGTGACCCAGATTAGTACTGGCCAGTAGAAATATAACATGAGCTATGCATGTAATTGAGAAATCTTAGTAACCACACTAAAAAACTAAAAACACGGAACAATGTGATTAATTTTTAGAATATATTTTATGTGACTTAATATACCCAAAATATTATCCTTGCAACATGCAATCAGTATAAATGTATCAATATGATATTTTTGTACCAAATCTTCAAAATCCGGTGTGTATTTTATACCTGAAGCTCATCTCCATTCAGACTAGCTGCATATCAAGTTGTCAACAGCCACACGTGGGTCTCGTGGCTGCCACACTGGACAGTGCAGATCTAGATGAAAATGTCTCTTGTCCTTCCGCGAGTGGGAAGGTCAGAAAATAAGGAAAGAGATAATAAAGACGGTGACTTTAGATTATGGTAAATGCTAGCAGCAAAATAACGTGATGAGCTAGCGACTGAGGAGCAGGGATGGGAGGTGTTGCTACTTAGATAAAGAAGTTAGGCACCTGGGTGGCTCAGTCCTTGAGTGTCTGCCTTTGGTTCGGGTCATGATCCCAGGGTCCTGGGATTGAGCCCTGCATCAGGCTCTATGGTTGGTGGGAAGCCTGCTTTTCCCTCTCCCACTCCCCCTGCCTGTGTTCCCTCTCTCACTGTGTCTCTCTCTGTCAAAGAATTAAATAAATTTTTTAAAGGAAAAAAAAAGTCATCTGGGGCCTTTCACAGAAGGAGCCTTCAAGGGCATATCTGCAACCTAAAAATGGACCCGCCAGGTGAAGAAGTGAGCAAGAGCAATCCAGGCAGAGGCCCAGTAGGAGCAGAGGCCCCGAGGCATCTGAATGCTTGGCTGGGAATGTTCTCCAGCATGGCCAGGGAACAATGATCGTGGAGGAGGGTGCCGTGGGAAGACTTAAGGGGTGGGCAGAACCGAAGCGCGTGGGGCTTGCAGGCCTTGGCACAGAACTTGATATAATTCCAGGAACAATGGAGAACCGATGAAGAGATTCAAGCAGGGAAGTGCTGTGATCCAGTGTGCAATATGAACGATTTCTCCCTGTTCTGCCTGGAGAATGACCAAGAAAGCAACAAGAAAAGATGCACAGAAGCTCCTCGGAAGAGGTTATCTGGTTTACCAGGTGCGAGAAGGTAGAGGCCTGGCTGGGTTATGACGGTAAAGGTGAACAGGTGTAAGGGACTTCAGGACACACGTCCAAGGTGGGACTGATGGACTTGCTCACGGACTGGTGAGAAGGGGTGAGAAGGAGAGAAAATATCAAGAGTGTCACCTACAATTTTGTCTTGAACACATGGCTCGCTCCCCCCTTCTTCACCCTTCGCCCCAGCTTCTATAACCCACATTCCAAGAATGTCTGGTCTCCCTGCGACTTTAGCCAGAAAACCAGCTTTCCCAGGCACTGGACTGGAATCTGTCTCCAGGGTCTCAAGCCAGCAGATGCACCCCTCCTCTATGTCCGCTTACGCTTATGTCCTCCTCAAATCTGTAAAATCTGTGCCAGGACCACATTCCTGAGTAGAGTGTGCCTGTGTACGTGGGCCCGAGAAGTGCTACGAAGGCAGCCCTCTTTAAATCCCTCACAGGGGTGGCCAGGTGAACCATCCTAAACTGGTGTGGGGATTTGTCCCATTGACTGGAGAAAGGGTAGAAATTTATTCTAGGGATGAGTGTCAGTTAACGACGCGTTCAAAAGGAGTCAGAAAAGCAGGCCTTCTGTGCGCTGCACTAAAAAACAGCTCTAATAACAAAAGGTACTGGTCTAGTTTAAGATATCAGTAAGATCACAAGGCATGAATTTCCTACCAGCACTTCCTTATTTACTCTAGGCAAATGCTGAGGCTTAGTACACCCGATACAAAGACCGGACTGTATATGAAATTCCCATAAGCATTTAAACCTTGGCATGGCTTGAAAACTGAGGGAGGGTTTGAGTGCGCATGTGTGGGGTCAAGGAGTGGGGGCGGGGGTGTCAGTGAGCTGGGGTGACACGCAGAACACACAGAAAGGGTGTGCGGACGATGGCGAACACCTCACCCCTGCGTCTCTCCCTGCTGCCTGGGCCGAGGGACTAGGAGGCATCCGCATAGCAACTACACAAAATGGAACTAACAGCATTTTTGCTGCCTAGAGAGAGGATGGCATTTCCCAAGAGAACTGAATATGAGGCCTAAGGGGGCCTGAGCTTAAATCCGGGAATTGACTGAGTCACGGTAACTGCGAAGGAAAAATCTCCTGTTCAGCCTGGCTTTCAGCCTCTCCAGGCACAAGGCAGCCCCCTCCGCTCCCCAGCCCAGGTACCCATGCTGCACAGACTTAAGAAATAGGACACTGTCCCTGATGGGTTTCATTCTGTGCCGTGATACTTTTTCCCCAGTGGGCATAAAGCTTGGGGCTGGCTTTCCAGAAATACTCAATAGTTCCTGGGGAAGGAAGCCTGACTTTCCCTCTACCTCGAGCCTGTTTTCCTTTCCTGACACTTGTCCATGCCTTCACTGGGCGCCTGAGGAGGGCATTGTTGTGTAAAGGAGAGCCCAAAAGCTAATTCATTGCTAAGATAGAATACCATGACCTGAAGCCCATCCCCCAGGAGACTCTCACCTCCCCACCAGACCCAAGATATGAATGGATGGGAGGGAGAAATGAAGTCGAAAATGAAGGTAGGAAGAAGAGTAATGGAAGAGAGAAGCCATTAGCTGAGTCCAAATCCACAGGACCTTAGATCCTGACCTGGTAGATCCTGACCTGGCAACCTTAACTGTATACCGTAACTAACCTTTCATTATTCACCCTCCGATAGACAGCCACAACTCTGCCCAATAGCTTTCTCCCCACCCTATTTACTTGTGTTTTGTTTTCACTTCAAAGTGTTATAACCACGCACTCGTGTTTAGTTGGCAGAGTATTTCCCCAGATCAGAACCGACCTTTCAGTCGGTGGTGGGACACTTTGCCCAGAATTAGTAAGGACTGAAAATTCTAATCAACGGGCCCCACAGCATTCTGATAATATTGTGTGGGCACGCATGTGTAATTTGAGCAAGGCGTTGGATCTAATCTAGTGCCTGGAGAGCAGAGACCCAGAAATCAGATGTCCTAGATTCAAATTTCAACTTTGCCATTGAGTTGTAAGTCTTTTAACAGGTCCCCTCCCTTCTACTGCCCACCTCCTTAGGTGAATTTAGGACAACACCAAGTCGAAAATAGCAACAATTTTAGTCGCACAATGTTACATTGTTCTGGGAGTTTAATAAGGATTGAAAATGGGGCAGGGGGGTGGTTTAAATCACTTGCATTTTTTAACAATAGAGGGGCACATAGAAAAATCCACTCAGCAATGAATAAAAACCTGATCTGAGATAAAATGCTGAACAATATCCTCATTATGAGAATCCACAGATTTCTAAAATTTGCTAGCACTTCTTGGTCATTTGTGTTTCTGGGGCTTTCAGATCGTTCATTCTTGCTCAAGCAGCAAGCGTAATCAGGAGGGAGATTCTGCAAGGAGAAAGTACTTTGCTGATCCTGGCCAAACAGACTTGTCTTTCATTTCTAGAGACCTGGAATTATCCTGCCTGCCTGGGAGCCAGGGAGGGATGAAGGGTTAATCTAATCAGACTCGCTGCACAAAGCAGCCCTATTCAAGGGAAGGAGGGGCAGAGGACTTAGGGACTTACCTACAGGCCTTCAAATTACAACTGAGAAGTTAAACAGAGTCTGATTCTGGAGAGGTTTGACTTTCTCGGGAGAAGAAAGGTCAAAAATAAAGTCCAGAGAGAAATGCAGGCAAGTTAGATCAGTAGTTCTTAACTTGTTTTTTTTTCCTCAGTCTGTCATAAGGTGTTATTTCACGTGTTATTATTTGCCTCTCTCACTATCATGTAAATGCCATGAAGGTAGGGATCACATTTAATTTATTTCTATTATATTTTTCTGGACTCAGTAGCATACTTCACATACAGTAAGCACTTGAAAAATATTTGCTGACTGAATAAATCATGACTTCCTTAGACTTTTTTTTTTATTCTGAACTTCTTTTTAAAAATTGGGTAAAAGTTGAGGCACCTGGGTGGCTCCGTCGGTTAAGTATCTACCTTCAGCTCAGGTCATGATCTCAGGGTCCTGGGATTGAGCCCAAGGTTGGACTCCCCACTCCATGGGGAGTCTACTTCTCCATCTCCTTCTGCCCCTCCCCTCATTCATGCTCTCCCTCCCTCTCTTTCTCAAATAAATAAATTAAATCTTTTTTTAAAAATTGGGTAGAAGTTATAACTCCTTTCTCCATAAAATATATATATATTTTTATTTTATGTTGATATTTATAAATTTATATTTTATTTATAAATATTTGTAAAATATTTGTATTTTATATTTTACACTTTATATATTTATATATACATATAACTCTTCTCTCCCTTATATATATATAATGTGTGTATATATACATATGTGTGTGTGTGTGTATAGATATAGATAAATTGAATCTTCCCACACAGACTCCAGTTTCCAAAGGATATTCCTGCTTCAACTGTGACACTTAGAATCCCTCAACAGCGCACAAACAAACACTCTAATGTCACATATTCTCTGGAGGAGTTCTTCTGGAAAGGACCAGGATTGAGACCAGGGTCTTCTGACTCCCAGGCTAAGATATCTGAAAATGGCCCTTGGAGATGTCTGAAGGATTCTGGGTAACCTTCAGACACATATCCAGTAAGAGAAGATCCTGAGTGAAAGGGAACAGGAAAAAAAAAATCCTAAATTCGTGATTCAGAAAACTTGAATTGAAGCCCAGCTCTTGCCCTTCCTAGCTGTGGTCTTCTCCTAACTGGGTGCTGGATCTCTGCGGGCCTTAGTTTTCTCTCACGTGAATTCAGAGGTCAGGCGTAGGCCCAACCTCCTATAAGATAACTTGTGAACCAGGCCAATGATGAGCTGGCAGGACTTTAATGCAACGGGACGTTGCTGTGTATTCAAATGTCTGTCTCACAGCAGTGCTCCCTCACTATAAGGGGAAAAGAACAGGGCCGCCTGGGTGGCTCAGTTGGTTGAGGGTCCGACTCCTGGTCTCGGCTCGGGTCATGATCTCGTGGGTGGTGGAACTTAGCCCCACAGTTGGGCTCCATGCTCATCGAGGAGTCTGCTCGAAGATTCTCTCCCTCTGCCCCTCCCCCCACTGTGCTCTCGGGCACTCTCTCTATTTCTCTAAAATAAATCTTTTTTAAAAAAAGAAAAGAACACAGTTTATGCTAAAAGCAAGAGAGATTCAAAGCAAGATATGAGGAAGAACTCTGAACTCTCTAAGGCTTGTGAGACACGGAGTCGGCTATCTGGGTGGTGGTAGGATCTCCTTCTGCAGGTGTGTGGGGATGATGGCAGATGGCTCTCCGATGATCCCTTCCAGTCTTGCCCGGAAAGGAGACCTCCAGTCAGATTGCCTCCAAAATCCAGTCACTCTTTCAATTTGAGGAAAAACTCTGGGCTTCCCTTTGCCACAAATAAGATCTTAAATGCCAAATTCCTGACAATTTATTCTAATGGAACAGAATATTTGTTGCCTTGAGGTGTTTTTCTTCTAGTCAGTTCTTTAGTACAAAAAAGTGTGAAAGAGGGGCGCCTGCGTGGCTCATTCAGTTACGTGTCCAATTCTTGATCTCAGCTCATGTCTTGATTTCATGGTCATGAGTTTGAGCCACTCATCGGGCTCCATGCTGGATGTAGAGTCTACTTAAAAAAAAAAAAAAAAAAAAGCCTGTACAAAAGCAACATTAACTGAGCCCCTACCTGGCAGTCTTTCCGTTTGCTCTCTTGTTGGATCCTACAGCAACCCTGCAAGGCACGTTTTTCCCTACCAATTCTACAGATAAAGAAACGCAGAGAAAGAAACTAACTTGCTGTCACACAGCTAGGAAACAGAACTTAAGTCTAGGTCTGTCTGGCTTGGAAATTCTTTCCACAACACCTGGCTGCCAGGAGGGAGAAGATAAGTGTTGGTTGGGCACTGAGGGGGCTCCAGGCTTCCAGGAGTGCTCTAGACGAAGCATAGTTTACTTACTCTGCTTGCCGAGGGGCAATGTACATTCTGTCTGGGGCATTCTCCGCTTAATCTTTTCCCAAGTTACTATCTCTGAATATCTTCCTTAAAACAATGGACTAAACCCCAGTACATAGTTGGAATTCAAACAGACATCTGAAAAAACAAAGAGACAATGAATTTGTGAAGAGATGCTCAACTTCCTTAGAAATCAGGGAAATGCAAATTGAAATCACAGTGAGAGTGGAGTTCATACCCTCTACAAAAGCAAAAATTAAAAAATCTGACAGTACCCGATGTGCAGTGAGGATACTGAACACAGCAAACTCATGTACACCAACAGGAGAATAATATTTATACCATCATTTTGGAAAACAGTGGGCCTTGTCTTGCAATGCTGAACATTCCTATAACCACTGACTCACCAATTGTTGCATATATCCTTCTGTATGTGTCAACCATTTAATAGTAAAAATATATTAAAATAAACAAATCAGATAGACATGGACATTGAGGGACCATGGGACTAAAGGGGTTCACAGCAGCCTTAGAGGAAGAGGTTCCTAGTAGGGAGGGGTCAACCATGGAGCAAAGCACTCGGTGGCCTCCAAAGGGACTGAACTCACCATCTTGGTCTCATTCATTATGAATATGAATATCTTATGGAGATAAGATACAGGATATCCAGGAAATTTGAATTTCAGATCAAAGAATAGCTTTTTAGTGTTGAGTAGGTTCCACTCAACATTTGGGACATACTTAAATTATTAAAACTAAAAAATTACTTAACCATCTGAAATTCAAAAATACTTGGTACTCTATTGGCTAATTCTGGCAACCCTCATAATGAATCTCTTATTTGTAAGGGAAATGTCTTTTGATGCATAAATCAAAATCAACATATAAAGAGAACCATTTCATAATCGTAGGAGTTTCATAATGGGCATAGAATAGTACTGTTAAGAGTTTAAAAATAAAATTAAATTTTAAAAAAACTAACCACTAGAATAAACTGATAGCATCTTGGTGGCCAGGACATCATCTTCATTTCTGGGATAGTTGGGACAAAATCAGAGGCAAGAATCCCATCTTCGCCGGGGTGCCTGGGTGGCTCAGTGGGTTAAGGCCTCTGCCTTTGGCTCGGGTCATGATCTCAGAGTCCTGGGATCGGGCCCCGCATCGGGCTCTCTGCTCAGCGGGGAGCCTGCTTCCCCCCTCTCTCTGTCTGCTTCTGCCTACTTGTGATCTCTCTCTCTCTCTGTCAGGTAAATGAATAAAATCTTAAAAAAAAAAAAAAAAAAGAATCCCATCCACCCCACCTCCCACCCCACAAATTCACTCATTGTCTGAGAGCTAGAAGGCAGGAGAAGGGAGCAGATAACCTCCAAAGTCCTCCCAACACCAGCATTTTGTGGGCTTTATGTCCTTAGCAATCTCATGTTCCTGATGGCCACCCTTCTTTATAACTGTAAGTGACAGATGTCAAGTTGGGTTCTAACCAGCATGAGTTGGTCCAGTCATGGGGACACACTCTGAGGCTTTGAACCATATATTCATGCCCTTACTCTAGGAAATGCAATTTCCCTTGCTTTCTCATTCCTATTCCTAGCTCAAGTCATCACCCTGGATCCAGAGAACATATACGTGATTCCATGAAGACATGGCCAAGATTTAGAGATTTCAGAGACCCCAACAGCAACACACCATCACTACAGAATTCCCTATGTCTCTCCATGTCGCTTTCCCTTCCCTTGCTATTGTCCTCGCTGTCTCTATACTCCAGACTTTCTTTCTGTCTCTATCCCTTTATGCTACATTAGAGAGTGTTTTTATTAGCCTAGCACAGGTATAAGCAACAGTTTCTGTCATTACATGTTAACTTTGAGAACGTGGTTTAGAAATAACTGATACTTGATGATATTGCCAACCATAAAAATGCCCTGTGTCAGCCACAAAAATAAGGAGCAAAGTATCTAGAAGAGACGTCATCATGCTCTGCTTCAGCAGCTCCACAGCCATCAAACAACATGAAACAATGAACAGGGAGATTGTACTCACAGGAGGAACGAGATGGGTAGGTTTTGTTTCAGCGGCCCGCCCTGAGCTACACGATGGCTATCCTTCGTGGGAGACAACTTCTCACAGCATGACTGAGGCCCAGAATTTACCTGGTCATCCCTGGCCATGACCTCCTGAGTTACACGGAGGGACACAGGGTTTCCAGTGATGTCCGGGTCCTGATACGCTTCCCCGAGCCTGTGGTATTCCGCACCCTGCTCAGTTTCCCTCTCTTTCCATCATAGAAGTCTCAGAAAGCCTAATTTTGGCAAACGAATTGTGATTCGGTGCTCAGAAAAGCATCAAGCATATTTTCAGTATCTTTAGTTTTAGGATAAGCAGCCTCTCTCAGCAGGGCTGCTCACTTCATCCTCACCTCAACCCACGACTATGACCAAGGTGGCCAAGTCCTCGCCAGGATGCTGATGGATGGATCCCGCCAAAGGTCCTCAAAAGTGCCATGTCATGCTATGCCTCAGAGAGAGCTCCAGCAGAATGCATGAAATCACATAATAAATACCACTCCAACCTCCAGCATGAAAGGGTAGAAAGAGGCAGTGCTGTGTTTAAGTGTCCTGAGCAGGAGCCTCCCCTTTGGGCTGCCATCTTCTCTGAGGGGATGGGTCCAGGCGATCCCCAGGGTCGCTCCTTGTTCTGACATTCTGTGATGTGCATCGTTGGCATGGGGAAGGACGCTCTGCCCTTACTCCCCCGTGCAGATTCTGATGGCTCTCTATTGTTACCTCTCTCAAAAGAGTGATATTTTGTGGTCCTTTCCCTTTTCATTGAAAAAAAAGAAAAGAAAAGAAAAGGAAGGACAGAAGGGAAGAAGAGAAGGAGAGAGGAGGAAGAAAAGCTTTTGAAAACAAACAAAATTAAAACCGCACAACAAAGCTATGCTTTTTAGAGTGGCTCGGTAGCCGGGTGTCAGTGACTGAGCAGCCTCTCTGCAAGGCGGGGGCTCTGTAAGTGGCACCCATCCCAGGGCCATGAGTCTTTGACCTCACTTAGTTATCGGATCCAACTTGTTTATTCAAAGTGAAATGTGGGGCCCAGACAACTTGCCAGGTGGCATCAGAGGTCACCAATGGATCAGGAGATGAGATATCACATCCTTCCTGGCTCCCGCGCCACAAAGATGTGAGCCTCTTGGCCTCTGCTTCCTCATCTAAAACTCCCATCATCTGAGTTTCATTAGGATGACTGATGAAAACATCATCCATTAGCCCCAAATTGGTGTTTTGTTTGAAGAATATAAGACACTGAGAAGTGTTATTTAAGAAAAAACTGAACGATCCTTGCAAACACAGGAATCTTTGAATGCCCCTCCTCTTGCCAACGGTCAGACGTGGAAAGCAGACTTTGCTGAGGCACTTGGGAAGAGGCTTCCTCCTTGTTTCCATCACCACCGTGAGACAAATGGCCCCGAACTGCGGTGACTACAGCAATGTTAATCATTACGGAAAATGAAGACAAGGTCACTTAGCCATGGGATCTAGGCAACCAGGGGTGCAGCATTCAAATCCACTTAGTTCAAAAGGATTTCCAGAGGAAAATTCCACTTGGTGTTCTCTAGGTCAGGGCTTTCCTGGCTGGCTATCACCGACTCCCAGAGCTTCCTCCTCCTCTTCCCCCCAGCTCCCTGCCCCGTTAAAGAGCAGCCCCCGTGCCCCACCCAGGCAGCAACTGAGGCTGTCCCTCCAGGCAGCTTCACATCTGGAAGGGAAGAGAACAGCAATGGTCCTTTGAGATACTTCCTCTCCTACCAATCTGGTGATTGAGTCTGGAGGCCGCTGTGTGAGGGCGAGTATCAGATTGTTCTTGCGTGCCCCCATGAAGTTTCCATCCGGAACAAAACAAAATTCCTCCCTTTGAAGAGAGAAGGTTTCCAAAGGCAGTGCTATTCTCAGTATGGGCGGCAGAGAATGTCATAAGGAAAGATGCTCTTCGGCCTTCTTTCCAGAGACCGAGTTTAACGATAATCACCCGATTTCATGCCTACAAAACTTCTCCGACGTGCACAGTGGGTCTCCAAGGTGGGGCTATGGCTTTCGGCATCCTCTTATTTCATTTGACCGTGGAACTCTTTTCATCATGACGCGACCCCATGGAACTAGTATTCTTCAGAATACACTTTGGGAAAAAGCTGTCTTTGGATAAAAATAAAAATTTCCCCACGTTTTAACCTCTGATTTGGATCTTTGGGGACTGTCTTAGCCAGAATGGGTTTAGAACACAGGTCACCACAGCCACTCATGAATATGATGGATATCCATTCGGGGGCCTATGAACCATTTTTTAGCTCGGCTTATCCTGGCACCTGAGGAGACACTGATCTGTTTGCCCACCGGGGCTTCGTCATCTGAAAAAGAGCCTTTTATCTCAGAGGCCCAGGATCTCTGTGTAGAAAGAGATCTGACCTTTGTCCTGGAGCCCCTTACCTTTTCCACGGTAACTTTGAGGTTAACTTGCCTTGACTTCTCCTCTTTCTCAACCTGACCCCTCCTCCTCCTCGGCTCCTGCCTGTGACTGGCCAAAGGATACCCTTTAATGGGGCTCGGGGGGAGTGTGGTCTTGTGCAGTGTCTCCCAAACTACGGTCTCTAAGCACATCACGGCAAGAACTAAGGGGGAGTGTGTGTTCTAGAAGGACTCGCCCTGATATCAAATGCTGTGATTTTGTCTATTTTAAGGGTCAAACCCAGGAACAAAACTGATGGCTGAACCCTTCGTTAGTTCTTGCCATGCGCCCGGAACAGAAACCAGCCTCCAAGACTCCCTTCACAAGCTCCCACTGCTGCCGGAGTGAAACCCAGCTGCAATCTGACCAAAGCCAAGTGCACCAGCCACCGAATACGTTCCTGCCTCTCAGCCCTCTGTCTCGTCTTCTCCTGGCCCAGGCTCTTTGTCTTCTCAGAGGCTTTGACATTGCTGTTCCTACTGTCTGAAGAGTCTTCTTCTGGCTCCTTGAAAGGATGGCTTGTTCTCATTCCTCAGCTCATAGGTTCGTTATTGGCCTGTACATCAGGGGAATCGTGATGTATATATTCTTCTATGGCTTGATTTTTTTCAGTGAGCTTCCTAGTGCTGGGTTTCATCTGTTGATGCACAGAGTTCATTCATTTTTACTGCTTATAGGTTCGATGTCACCAACTCAGGGAAGCCTTCACGGGCCTCTTTAGGGCATCTCCCCCTCATTTATTTTACCAACCACCTTATTTATTTCCTTCACTGCACTCACAACAATCTCCCTCTTGTTCTTCGCTGGCTCCATTCATTTCCTTCCGGTTGAGGACACTGCCTGTCCCAAATGCTACTGTAGTTTTGACCTTCAGATATTTGTAGAGTGAATCAACGAAAGTGTAAAAGAGGGTCCCTCAACACAGGGAGAGCCGTGCATCTCTGCAGCTCCTCATTCAGTGATCTCATGTTAAAACCCTGAGTTTTCTACACGGGAGGAATTTACACCACAGGAATTGGCAAATGCTACACATCAATGCTTGATTTATTGTTTTGTCGACCATCAGACTTAAGTAATGAAGAAAGTGTTCGTAACGCAGGTAAACACTCAAAGCATGTCCCATCTGTAGTTACTCTATTGTCAATGGCACAGAAAACTGAGAAAATATTCATGTATTTGCATGTGTGTATATGTATGCATATATACTTTTTTTTTTTTTTTTTTACCCATGAAGAGGCAGTTAGTAGCTGGTTACAAACACACAACTGGCTTGGACCTCGCCGGTATTTGCAATATGGTGTGGCAAGTGCTATGATAATGTAGGGGGAGTGATAGCTTCCCCTGGAACCAATGGGGAAGGCATGACAGAGGAAGTGAGTTCAGTTTTAGCCTATGGAAAGAGTGAGAAGTTTTCAAGTTAAATACCCTGGGGATGGGAATTCCAGGAAAAGAATCCACAAAGATTATAAAACATTTTGTGTCAATTCCACACCCTGCTTTGTTTGCTCTGTTATTGGCCTGTACATCAGGGGAATCGTGATGTATATATTCTTCTATGGCTTGATTTTTTCAGTGAGCTTCCTAGTGCTGGGTTTCATCTGTTGATGCACAAACAGAGTTCATTCATTTTTACTGCTTATAGAGTTTGACACTGTAGCCACTTAATGCTCTATTTTTTTCTTCTACTGTTGACATGCATTTGAAAACTTACATAAACTTATATTGAAGTAGATCATATTACAAACAAAAGTCATACTCATTATTTCTTAATTAGTGATCACTTCATTTTGCTATTTTGGGTTACTTGTTTCAGGTTTTTTTTTTTAATATTTTATGTATTTATTTGAGCGGGAGAGAGAGAGAGAGAGACAGCACTAGCAGTAGGAGCAGAGGCAGGAGAGAGAATCTCAAGCAGACCCCATGATGAGCATGGAGCCTGACACGGGGCTCGATCCCAGGACCCTGAGATCATGACCTGAGCCGAAACCAAGAAGGACGCTTACCCCATTGAGCCACCCAGGCACCCCCTTGTTTCAGGTTTTTGTCTGTAAAACAATGTTGCCATGAGCATTCTCTTGTACATGCGAAGAATGGAATACCTCCCTACAAGCAGGACTGCTGAGTCATTAAGCATGCAGGCATGGTTACAACTTTGCTTCCGAGTATCCCCTCTTTTTCAAAGGAGTTGAACCATGGGCAGTCTACCCGCGTTTTTATTATACCACATGCTATTGTTGACACTTGCTATTGTCATATTTTTTAACTTTTGCCGGTCTGATGGGTACAAAACTGTTTTCCATGATCAGTTTAATTTGCCGTTTCTTTGTCTTTCATGAGTTTTATTATTTAGCAAATTTTCCAAATGGCCCAGCTATTCTGGCCCCGCTGTTTAAGGGAAATAAATTACCCCAGCTTTTCTTATAATAGAAATCGTATGACTCACTTTATTTTGCCCAGGTGATATGTTCACCAGCCACTAGGTATCAAAAATACCTTCATGACCTAACCTGGATTTGGTCTTTAGTCAGGCAATGCTGATTCTATGTTAGTCAGTTTAAATCAGATATTTGGGGAAATAGGGAATTCCTTCAGACAGGGTAAATCTACCTCCATGTGCTTTTGGACCTTCTCTCTCACCCAAGGGAAAGAGAAAAGTAGGTAGTACCATTAATTTATTTAGCATTTTGAGTATATATCAGGCCCTGGGAATATGTAAGAACATGGCCCCTACTTTTCTGGAATTTGCATTCTAGGTGCACATACGAGTGGTCTAACCCAGCTCCCCTTCCCATCTCTCCAAGTCACTGGGCCCTTCATTCACTCAACCATCTTTACTGAGCACAGGCTCTGGGCCCTGGCATTGAGTGAAGTATTGGGGCTCCCTCTGGGGAAGCATTCTCATTACACGTGCTGCCTCCAGGAACGCTGCCCGGCAGTTGGCTTCAAGGCTAGCCGAGGACCCATGGGTCCCGTGAGGGAGGAACTGACTGGGTCGCGCTTCGGTGGTTAACCACGTCAAGCAGCCATGTTTTTCGAAGTGCAATTTACTTGCCTCAGAAACACTTTTCAATGTCTGTTAATAATGCAAATTCCTGCACCCCTACTCAGTGAGCTGCTGACTCAGCAGGCATGAGATCTCTGCACTTTCACCAGCTGGTCGAGAATTCGGACACCTCAAGTTCGAAAACCACTCTCCCCCTAAAGTCACGCCGCCGGAGAGTGGTAGAGCGTGAAGGGCATAAGTCATAGATAGGAAACTGAGCATCAGGCCCCACGCCTAGGAGGTGGAAACCCCGATGTTGTGGCTCCCTATGCAGGGTTCTGGGCCCTCAGGAAATGTGTGCAGACAGAATCTGAAGCAGCAACAGGCTGCCCTGTGCCCACCCGGCTGAGGTTGGCTCGGCGGGTCCGTCAGTGAACTTTGCTTCTGGGATTCCCTGAGGGACATGGGCTGCCTGACCGCTCCACATACCTCTGGGCATCTGTCCAGAAACAGAACACATGTGCTGGAACATTCCAGCCCCTAGATGGCCCCTCTGGGTGGTTAATGGCATTGGTTTATGAACACAGCATGCCGGGAGCCCCCCTGGCTCCCAAAAGGAATCTCTCTGAAAAGCAAAATAACACACAAAAGGGACTGGAGCCACCATGGACCCAAACATGAACAGCTGGGAGAAGTGACCTCCTCAGGCCTCAGACATGGAGGAGGGGGTGTTACTTCCTGAGTTCCTGCTCAGAGGAGGACCCCTCTCCCTTAGCAGGTGCTCCATGAATGTCAGCTGCGTGCTGGAAGAAGGGTGACAAAGAGCGGAAGCATTTGGGGACAGGAGGCTGGGGAAGGAGCAGGGGCCTCTGTGGAGATAGATCATCATGTCCTCAAAGAGAGCCGATCTCTCAGACACTTGTCACCAAGGGCCCGACTCTCGGCCTCCTGCCTGCCATAACTTGTCCTAGCAAGGCTTTCCAGACACCGGCAGGTCGTGCTGACTCGAGACTCCGATCCGGGAACATGGGGCAAAGCCACAGGGAATGAAGGTGGTTTAATTCACATCAAACTGGATGTCTGTGTTGCTGGACGTCTATCTAGTTCTAAAGCATTTTTACTTGTTAGCCTGTAACTCTGCCTGGAATGTTTCTGCCTGCTTGCCAGTGCTACCTTTTCTCCCTCAGAGCACTTGCCACAGTCAGTAATTATCCTGTTTCCGTGTTTGCTGGCTGTCTCCTCACTCTGGAGGGCAGGCTGCGTGAGGGCAGGACCTTGTTCGTTTAGCGAGCTGTCTTATTTGGTACCATATCCCAACCCTGGACGGAGTCGGCACACAATTTTTTTTTAAGGAATGAATGACAGTTCTAAGGCAGGTGTGGTTGAGATGAGTCCCTGGGGCGCAGAGAGAGGAAAGTTTGCCGCCTAACCCTGAACACCTGATTAGTGGCAAAACCTGTCCTAGACCCTGAGGTCTCGGGCTCCTAGTCTAAGAGTTCACAAGAGGCCAGCCCCTGTCCCTGTCTGTGTCCTGCAAAGGAAAGGAAACTCACGGACCTGCCTGTAGGAGAGAAATGAGGGTGAGCCAAACACAAGACCGAGCTGTGAGTCTGTCCTCTCGTTAAGTAGTGTTTCCAACTGATTTCCTGCTCTGAGCTTGGGACCTGGGGCAGAGGAGAGAAAGAGTTTGGGTCCAGGTTAAGCTGCACCCAAGGGTGCGTCCTCACACCCCAGCATCACTTGCCACCTGAGCCTCACCAGGACCTGAGGTCATTGAGCCTGTCTTAGCTTGGGCTGCTTTAACAACATACCGCAGACTTTGTGGCTTCAACGGAAATTGATTTCCTCACTGTTCCAGAGGCCAGAAGTTGGAGATCAGGGTGCCAGGATAGCGGGGTTCTGGTGAACACCTCCTTCCTGGCTTTCTTGCTGGATCCTCTCATGGGGGAGGTACAGAGGGGAGGACGTTGGTCTCTTCCTTTCCATCGGAGGGCACTAATCCCAACATAGAGGCTCTGCTTTAATGACCTCCTCTCCCTCTAATTACTTCCAAAGGCCCCCCTCCTAACACTATGACATTGGAGGGTCACGGCTTCACCATATGAATTTTGGGGTAACACGAACATTCAATTTATAACAGGGACCCAGAAAGTGGCAGCCTCGGGGCAAAGAGGAACCAAACTCAAACCTTCTGTAATCTTCGGCCAAAAAGATAAGAGGCGAGAATAGGAAGTGAACAGGGAGATGGAGAATTCCACCATGGGTTCGTTGGCAAGAGCCTTCCAATGGTTCCCATGTGTTTCCAGGGCTCACCTGACACAACTGGGGAGGAAGGCTGCCCAGCTGGACCTCATTAGTGGGCCTTGTTTTCCATTCCAGTTTGCCACTGACCTGGCCCTGGTTTGCGTGCTGCCCCAGGCTGGGAAAGAGCAGGGCACCACCTCATGCTGAATCACCCAGCTCAGGGACCAGGAAGCTTACATAAGAAGCCCCATGCCGAGTGTTTGTACATCAGGTTCAAGTTCCATGGACAGAAAAGAAGGAAGTGAGCCCCGGGGCGGCAGTGGGAGCATGGGAGGTGGAGGTCCTTGGGACCCCGGGGTCTGTCGGTGGCCGGAAGCTGCTGTGGCCCCAGGAGATCATGAAAGGGCTCAGCATGCACTAAGCAGCAGGGATCCTCGGATTACAGATGCAGATGAAGGAGAACGGCCACACATGGGACTTTAGCCTTTAATCAGTAAGGCACCCGTCCCTCAAAGCCTGTCCTCGCCGCCTGGGGAATGTGAAGCCCGTCCAAAAAGAACACAGGTGGCAAAGGAGGAACTTCATAAAAATGTGAACTCCTGAACTGTCTAAGCTGTGTCTTCGGGGTTTTGTTGTAGCCACAAGAGATAGCCCTGCAGTGACATAGGACGACGTTTTTTGAGGAGGGAAACAGCCTGTGGGCTAGAAAAATGTGAGTGGGTAGCCATTTGAACTTCATTGCAAAACTCCTTTCAGTCAAGACCCCTTTACAGATAAAGATTAAGAGATTGGCTATGGCAGGAGACATTCCTAAGAACTCGTGGAAAAGGGATACTTTCCTTTGTAAGAATATTTTTCCACCCTAACCCTTTGAGTGCTTCTGGAAAAACAGCCTTCCAGAACCCTGCCCACCTCCCATGCATACCCTATACGATGTGGCATTATCCTGACCTCTATAGCCCTCGCTTGCTTGTGCTTCTTCATGGTTTCCATATCCACGTGGACATCCTCCCGTACCACAGCTCAGACTTGCCTACTTTTTAAAACTTGGTATGTCTCCTGAGTCTCTTTTAATCTACAGGATCCCCTCCATCACTTTCTTTTCCTTCTTTTTTTCCTGTTGAAAAGCCTGGGCCTCATGATCTGTATACTCTCCCCTAGTATGGGTTTTTATAGATTGAACACCATGATGCATTTCTTTTTTTTTTTTTTAAGATTTTATTCATTTATTTGACAGAGAGAGAGATCACAAGTGGGCAGAGAGGCAGGCAGAGGGAGAGGGGGAAGCAGGCTCCCTGATGAGCAGAGAGCCCGATGCGGGGCTCGATCCCAGAACCCTGAGATCATGACCTGCGCCGAAGGCAGAGGCTTTAACCCACTGAGCCACCCAGGCGCCCCTAAACACCATGATGCATTTTAACACGTTCCTGTGTCCTCCTGATGTCCTGTACATTGAAAGCTAGATCCTGGGATGCCTGGGTGGCTCAGTCATTAAGCGTCTGCCTTCGGCTCAGGTCCTGATCTGAGGGTCCTGGGATCGAGTCCTGCACTGGCTTCCTTGCTCAGCAGAGAGCCTGCTTCTTCCTCTGCCTGCTGTGCCTGTTGCTCCCCCTGCTTGTGCTCTCTCTCTCTGACAAGTAAATAAATAAAATCTAAAAACAAAACAAAAAAAACCCTAAACTGTTTAATAAAAAATAAAGCCGGATCCAGAGTCAGCTCAGACTCTGGTCTCATTCCTTTGGCAAGCTGCGGTATATTCTTTCAATAGGAAACACAGAAAGTCTGGCATCCATTCTTTTTGTTTTATTGTTTTTAATAAACTTCATTTTTTAGCTTTCACTCTTTTTGATGTTAGCAGCCAATGACGCTCATTGCCTAGACCCATTCATTCATTAGGGTTTGCGAAATGGGCGTATCCTAATTGTATGATTCCGTTTCCATTTGTTAGCTAGAATAATTGTATGAGGAGATGTTTCCTTCCAGTAGCATTACAGTTTACATAGGAAAGGCAGGATATGTGTTTGGCTTATCTCTCAGATCTCCTGGTTCTGAGCTCCTCCACTGCTTTGCTCTGGAGGGCCCCTTCCCACGTCTCTTTTGTCCTCTTTTGTTCTATTTTGAATCCACCCACAGCAGCTTCTCAGGGAGGGCCATGCTCAGGAAGGAAGAGTAACTGTTGCCGATTTTGTGGCTCTCCTGTCCTCGGGTCCCGTCCCTCTCCTCTGCAAAGATGCCGATACCATGCAGGTCTTGGGGCTTTCGGTGACTGGTTTCTGTCCACTTCTATTTTGGGGTCTATGAGAATACCTTGTCGCGGAATTTTGAGGGAAATGTTGTCCAAGGGTTAATAGTTTTCATTCTGGTCTCTCGGTTAGTTGTGGTGTGGGATTCAGAAATATCCAAATACTATGCTGCCACTGCGGCTGCCATCTTTCTAGGGTGCTCCTTCTGAAACCTGTCAGGTCACGCCACTTCTCAAAAGTCCGGAAAATGGGGCACCTGGGTGGCTTAGTTTGCTAAGCATTGGCCTCTTCATTTTGGCTCAGGTCAGCAATGACTTCCCATTTCACTCAGAGTAAAAGCTGAAATCTTTACAATGGCTGATGGGGGCCTGTAGGATCAAGGCCTCTCCTGTCTTCACTCCTCAGACCCTTTCTCGTGCCCTTCTCCCGTCTCCGCTCTCTGCTCCGGTGCCACTGGCGTCCTTGCTGTTCCTTGAACATGCGGCGCATCCTCCCATCTCCTGCCTTTGTTCCAGCAGTTTCCTCTACCTCAGTCCCTCTTCCCTCAGATAGGAACTAATTTAACCTCATCCTTCAAGACTTTGAAATCACTTTCTCCACGACATCTAGTCTGAGGGCAGCCTCCCCACGGAGGCTCCTCCCCACCCCCTCTCCTCTGCTCCATTCTTTCTTCTTTCCAGAGTATTTCACGTCTTCTAACACTAAACATTTCGCTATTTTATTATGCTACTACGTATTCTCTAGCTTCCTCTCGCTAGAATATAAAATCCGTGAAAGCAGGAATGTCAACTCTGCTTATGTTCTTTTATGTCCATCGAGAACTACATCTGGCAGCAGGTGTCGGTGGTTAATAAGTGCGCGGATGAATAAATAAATGAAGCAGCCCGCCGCCGGGAGCAACGTAGGGGCCGGGCCACCACCTCCAGCCCCTCCTGCCCTGCTCCCTCTGGATGCCACGGTCTGCAGGCCGGTCGTCTGAACGAGTACCGAGCGCAGTCGTTCAGAGTTTGTCCTTGAGCCTCATGGATTATCAGAAGGCCAGCGGTGTCAGAAACATTCTTTCTAGGACTTCTGAGCTCAGCCCGAGCCAGAAATAGCACCCCAGCCCTGTGCCTTCTAGCATTTCAGCACATCTGCTCCTCATCCCGCTGGAAGGGCAGAGAAGCCTGGAGGGCAGAAAAAGAGAGACAACACCAGCCCTCTGCAGAGGGGCTCCGAAGTAGGCAAGAAGAGGACAGTGCGTGACAGTCAGCCTGCCCCTGGGCGCCAGCCTGGGCCCAGCTGCGCGCCGGGCTGTCCTGAAAGCCCGTAACCCGAGTCACTTGCGTCCTTGCCCCTTTCCATGGAATTCCTGACTGTTATTTACTTGGTGTTCTCCGCTTGGTTTCGGGGAACAGACGTCACATGGCCCATCTTCTAGCCGTTCCAGCCCAACTGACAAAGTCAGGACCGGCCCGCGCAAGCCTCGGGCTCAGGCAAGCGGGGTCCCCACCGCCTCTCCTTCCCTAAGAACAAAGAAACCTGGGGTGGAAGCCATTGTAACAGGGAAGTCCTGCGCCAGACGGTCTCTCTGAAACTCGACTTAGTCTTGGAAAATGCTCCCTGAGCTCGGATGCCTGAAGGATCATTGCCCAACCAGGAGATCGCAAGCCTATTGCCAGACCCAAGAAACAGGTGAAAGGTCAAAACTGAGGCCTTTTCCAGCCCCACACTTAGGATCTCAACTCTTCCCTTCAGTTCTTTTTTTATTCTGCTGGAAACTGCCCACACAGCAACCAAGATTAGCTTCCAGATTCTCTCTCCAGTCCCCCTGTCCCCACCAGCCACCAGGGGCCCCAACCCCTCTGAGAGACACTACTAGGCACCAGACATAGGACATAGGACATCTTACTTATTCCATGTAACCCCCTTGAGATAAATACCATCATACCCATTACATACATAAGGACACTGAGTGCAGTTTGGTGGTGTGGCTTATGCCAAGTCATGCAATTCGGAAAAGGCCCCATCCGTTTTGACTGCCTTATGGGGTTTTCCAGCAAGCCTGGACAGTTGTGTTCTCTGTGTTTAAAGATGACAGAGACACTGACCTCTGGGTTTCTGAAATGTTATGGAAATAGGACTTCCAGATAGGGAGACCGTGCTTTCTGGTGTCCCCAGGAGAGTTCTGATAGCACTGTGTATTATTCACAGTTCTCTTTTTTCAGAATCATCTACTTTTGGATAGTAAGTGACATAGTCCCCCTATCCAAAGGAGCAAAGGAGTGGGAGGGGGGGAAAAAAAAGAATTGTTCAACAGGTCACCGAGCAGTGGGCATAGAAAGGCCTCAGTAGGGCTTTGAGGTTCTCAGGGTCTGCCCCACCCCAACTTCTCTTGCCAGCTTTGCCTCAGGTGTTCCCCTCCACACTGCTCATACTTCTCCTTGCACTATGCTGGCGCTACGACCTACCGGACAGGAGGAAATGAGATCAGCATGCCGGAGGGTTCTCAGTACCCCAGATGACCCTTCCTGTGGATCCCTGCACTACTGAAAATAAACTAAGGCTCTGGGCAGGTGACCCGGGTCTTTCCAACCCTAACAGATAGAGGACACTCCCGTGGAGGAGAAATCTGAGAGACCACCAAGGTTTTGAATGTCCTACAAGGAAGGAAAATAGGAATGTCTTTGACCAAAGCTTTCGTTCCCGTCGGAGCTTCGCCAGACACGCTCTTTCATCCTGTGGTGACAGGACCCTGTGGAACTGGTAAGCGTTTAGCCGTCAAAGATCCAAATTGTATCCTAGCTTACCCACTGATGAGCTGGGTGGTCTTGGTAAGTTCGTCAACCTCTCTGAGCTTAAACTTTCTAATTCATCTGAAAAATGGGAATAAGAATGCCTACTTTGCAACGCAATTGCAAGGTTTCAGATGAGATTATGTGTAAGATGTCCGGCATGTAAGAGGCATTTATTTCATAATTTTTAAAGATTTTTTATTTATTTGACAGAGAGAGAGAGAAAGCACGAGAGAAAGCATAAGCAGGGGAAGCAGCTGAGGGAGAGGGAGACGCAGACTCCTTGCTAAGTAAGGACCCTGATGCGGGGATTGATCCCAGGACCCCGGGATCATGACCTGAGCTGAAGGCAGACGCTTAACTGACTGAGCCACCCAGGCATCCCTAAGAGGCATTTATTGACAGTGATGATGATGATGTTGAGGAAGAGGTTGATGATGACGATAAAAGCTGTCTCTCACTGAATGGGACACAGCAGTGCTCATCTCAGGGCATGGAGGAAATATTCCAAAGGCATAAACTCCCAAAAGAGTCACCAATAAATACTTGTCAACAGTCAGAACTTTTGAGAAAAAAGGGTTCAATTAGTTAACCAATTCAAACTAAACTGAGATTTATTTGGCAACTAGTATGTGCCAAATAAGATAATGGATACTGAGGATTACAGGAATTTATATAAATGAGTTCATGCCCTCCAGGTGCTCACAGCCAAATGGAGGTCCAGGTTCAAGGGGGACTTGTGTCCCCATTTTGCCATGATCTCAGGCAATTTCAAAACACTGTCAGAGCAGAGAGGATAAGACAGACCATTTTGCTTAGCAGGTTCAAAGACCTCACAGAAGAGTAGACAAGGGAACTGATCCTTCATAGCGAGGCAGGATTTCTAGGCATCTGACAGCATGTTTAAATTTTAGGCTAGAAAATTTCAGTTCCATTCTTTGCTCCACAAAGAAGACAAGTTGTTTCCCGAAAACGAAGCTGAAGGAGACTCCATCATATTCCTCTTCCACTTTTTCATATGAAGTCAGTGGCCAAGTCTAAAACTGAATACACAATCTGAAAGTCACAGAGACCTGAGATTGAAACAGGGCTTTTGATGTAAAAATTAATCAAGACTTGGATACAAATACATGTCACATATAAAAAAAAATGTTTCAACTTCAAGTTAACTATGAGACATTTAACAGAAAACAAGGTATTGAATCACAAAATAAATGCACAAAACATGACTTATCAGAGGTAAAAAGATAAACAGTACTTGAGATATGTCACTACTGAGAAATATTATCAATCAAGGTCACAGTCTGGAAAGACGGATTAACAAATTCATTCATTAGCCCTCTGCTTCTACGTCTATTCCCAAACCTTGTTTAAATTAGTAAATTAGAACTTCTTGGTTAAATAAACAGATAAACAATTGGCTGTGGAATAGAAAATGAGACCGAGTCATGATTTAGTCCAACTGCTCTTCTTTAGATATTAGCTAGTAGACCAGGAGGTGTTTCTGTGTCTGCTACTGGCCTCCTTGTCCATTTTTCCTTCTTTTGCCATAAGTCTGAAGCCATAGTTGTCAGGATAGGGAGACTGCTTCCCAGGGGACATTTGGCAAAGTCTGGAGACATTTTGATTGTCAAGATGGAAGCTGGGGAGCAGAGTGCTACCGACATCTAAGAGATAGGGACCGGGATGGTGCTAAGCATCGTGCAATGCCCAGGATAGCCCCACAAAGCAAAAAATGACGCAGCCCAATATATCAATGTTGTTGAGACGAAGAAACTCTGGACCAAATCTGGGTAAGTTGAGAAAGACCTTGCAAAGAAAAAACAGAAGATGGGATTCATAAAATTGGTACCTTTCTTCATCAGGATAATGTGAGGAGAGTATTAATATAGGCAGGTACCTAAAACCGAAGCTCTTACAGCATTTTTGAGGGAAGCAACAGGAAAAGGGCAGCTCTTGGCTTCCTAGGTCAGAGACTCCATGGCTGCTGCTCAGGTCCTTCAGTGATTATATAGTTTATGAACTCCAAACTGAGTGGTCAAGGATTTCTTTTTCTGATTAGTGAATTTGATTATCTGAAAATTTTAAGCAGTAAAAAAATTATACCATGTATATTTGGGTGTGTCTGTATCCATACACATATAGCAATTCCCTTTTATTAAAAAGAACTATACTATGGAAACAACTTCAATATCCATCAACGGAGGGCTGCTAAAATACATTATGGTACATATCTTTATATCAGAGTATCTGTGTATCTGTTAAAAATAATAAAAACAAAGATGGAAATACGACATGTTGTAAGGGATTTGCCTTAAAATCCTACAATAAAGATTTTTAAAGTAGAAGAATAGATTTAAAAATAGGCAAATGCTCAATTGCTGAAGCTGGGTGGAGGTTATGGGAGAGGTTAAATGTTCTATATACTAAGTTTTGGGTCACCTGGGTGGCTCAGTTGGTTAAACATCGAATTCCTGGTTTCGGCTGGGGTCATGATCTCAGGGTCGTGAGATCCAGCCCCAAGCCTGGCTCCCTGCTCGGCATGGAGTCTGCTTGAGATTCTTTCTCTGCTCCCCCCACTCTCTCTCTCTCTCTCTCTCTCTAAAATCAAATAAATAAATAAAATCTTAAATTTCTTCTTTTTTTTTTAATTTCTTCTTTTTATACACTACGTTTTAAATTCCTGTGATAAAAAAAGTCAAAAGTAATCATTGGGAAGCACTCTATGTTCGTAGCTGGAAATATCTCAAAGATACAGCGTGAACAGGAAGAAATGAGGCACAGTATGACAGGACACAGTGGGGAAATATTCTTATCTTTACATACGTAAGTAGTTAAGAAATTATAGAGTAATACCCAAGAAATTAATTAAAGCAGTTACCTGGGGCATAGATAGAGGAGTCAGGAACTGGAAAAATGTGGAATAAGGATGGTAGCTAGACTCTTCAACGTGTGCCTTTTTGTACTTTTGAATTTTTCAGCCACATGAATGTATTCAAAAGCTTAAATAATATGAAATGCAAGTTCATCAGATAAAAGTTAACCTGTTCTAAGAAATGTAGGACATGTCGTTGCCGCACTTACATTCCAGCCTTGAAAAGAACTCATGCTACTTTCACAAATATTATCTCATTTATCTTCACAAAAACCCTGAAAATTTTAAAATGGGCACGGTGGAGTGAGAAGCAGGAATTACAGTCTGATACGGGCCAGGCACAGCATGTGAAACGGGAATTAAGCTTGTTTTCCCTGGCTCTTAGAAGTAGAAAAGAATCAAAGTGTAACATTAGAGAGATAGAAGGGAGAGCATTAGAATGCAACAGAGAGAATTAGCAAAGGTCACATGTCTTAGGAGGTCTCCAAATATGTCAACTTCCCGGTGTGATCTCCACACACAATTTTGGTGGAGCATGCAATTTAACCATAGTTTATTGAACTTAGGCTGTGCTAGGCCCAAAGGTAGACCTGATTTGAAGATTTAAAAAACCACATTCTTAAATACAGATAGAAACACTGCCTCTGCAAGGGGGTGAGAGTTACCCGGCAGTATCTTAAAAGACTTAAAATGCCCACATCCTAAAACCCAGAAATTTCATTTTATGGTGTCCACATGTGCAAAAGAGGCACACGTATAAGGGTAATCTTTGCATCATTGTTTTGCAACAGCCTGAGTTGGAAATGACCTGTGTGTCGATTAACAGGGATTGGCTGAATAAACTATAGTATTAATCCATGTTAGGAAATACCACAGAGCAATTTGGCAAAGGAAAATAAAAGACAATTTGGGAAAGCTACCGACAATAAAAGAAGAGATTGCCAAGATAGACGGTTGAGTCGAAAACAAAAGAAAAAGGCAGTGGAAGTAGGATCCACAGCATATGGTATGAATGAAATGTTAAAAAAAAAAACCTCCGTATTTTCCGCAGGTACACAGGCCTATATGAAATGTATAAGAAAAGGTCTGAAGGATAAACAAAGTGAGAAGTGTTCCCTTCCGGGGATTGGGAAAAGGGATGGCGAAGCCACGGGATTGTCAAAGGGGCCTTGAGCCTTCTCCGACGTATTTTTAATTTTGACAAAGCAAGTGAATTGATGGATCAGGTGTTTAGCAACAATCGTTGCTTTCTGTTTAAAAGTAGAGAAGAGGAGAAATCAGCATCCTTGCTCAGCGGGCTCACAATCTTTTAATGATGCAATATGATCTTACAGCAATCCAATACCAATAGCTGACACTTGTTGAGCTTATTATGTACCACGGGCTGTCTATTTATGAAATCATTTCATCCTGACCACAACCCTAGAAGAAGGAACAATCACTACCCCTACTTTGCCAAGCCCCTAGGGCCAGTGAGAACAGAGCAGGGATTTGAATACATAGGCTTCTGACTCCAGAGTCCGGACTCTTAACCTGCCGCCCTCTTGCCCAAGTGTGGAGAGACCATCGACGATCTCCGGCAGTACAGGGGGCCCTCGGGGGGAGTATGGTCATGGCAGACGGGGCTACGTACATATGCAATATTCATTTCCCCTTTCTTTTACAGTAAGAGAACCTGACTTGGTGCTAGGTGTCAGAACTCAGGTAAAACTCTCACAGGCCCCTTTGCACGGAGGGGCAGGCGGGTGCTGGCCGGAGGGATGCAGGCAGAGCGTGTTTGCAGGAGAGCTTGGTAAAGTGGCCAGTGCCGCCGGTAAGGGCCACTTTGGCCTTTTGCCCGTCACCATTGCTCCTTTTCCTTGCCTAGAATGCAGAAATAATCCTGGAGATGCAAAAGCCATCTCAAAGGAGTTTGCTACGTTAATTACATCCTCGAGCTGCTGCAGAGCCCGGGCACCTCCCTCCGACTTCTAGTTGTGCAAAAAAAATAACCCTCTTTTTGGTTAAGCCAGGTTCCATGCTGATGAAGGCAGTCGAAAGAACACATGGGAGTCCAGAGGGGCTCATGTGGGGGAAAGAACAAGATGCCTGAAAGGTCTCAGCCTCGCCTGGCTTTGGAAATGTAGAAGATGGACTGCTTCACTTCAGTTCCCCGGGGACCACGAGGCCCAGGGTATGTGCCAGCCCCAGCCAGGCATCAGACAAGAGCGTCAGCCCACAAAGACACAGGGAAATGTGGAATGGAGCCGCGGGCTCCACCGAGCCTCTGGAGATCCCCCTTAGGAAAAAAACACAGGGCAGCAGCAGGGTCTGCTGAAATCGAGTACCTGCAACTTGACGCCAGAGGTTAGGGCTATAGATCCCAGGCTACTTATAGCAGCAGGAGCAGCGCGGGGGCGGGGCAGGGCAGGGCTCTGGCAGCTGCTTGTTTTGAACCTGCCTAGGCAGCTCCTGGAACATTTGTTTCAA
This sequence comes from Nasua narica, assembly GCA_028533885.1. NCBI lineage: Eukaryota > Metazoa > Chordata > Mammalia > Carnivora > Procyonidae > Nasua > Nasua narica. Next base: position 39,338,456 of record CM052814.1, read on the forward strand.
AAGCCCGAAAGGGAGGGGACTTTTGGGGGGGAGGGGAG
>CM052814.1:39338993-39356134 GCA_028533885.1 Nasua narica
CTCTCTCTCTCTCTCTCTCTCTCTGCCTGCCTCTCTGACTACTTGTGATCTCTGTCAAATAAATAAATAAAATATTTTTAAAAAATAATTCATTAAGCAAGTCTCTCAGGCATCATGCCAGGACTGGGATACAGTGCTGAGAGGACCCCTGCCTTCCTGAAGTTTATAATCAAAAAGTCCTGTTGAGGGATGGGCTTTCTTTAGGGTAGCGAGTTACTTTCTAGACTTGACTGTGTTGGTGTAAGGGCTGAGCAGTTGCTGGAATTATCTAAGGGAAGACTTTGGTGAGATATTTGAAGTCTTGGTGCCACAGGCCTTTTCAGGAACTTCCATACTCACGTGTCATTCCACCCACGAGCACAGATGGGGCTTGTTAAACGGCCCCAATGTGACCATCCAATGAATGCCATGGAATCCTCCATTTGCTCCCTAACATTCCCCTTATTAGCCTGGGCCGTTGTTTGGCTCCTACCCAGTAACTGGCGGAATGAAATTGAGGAAACTCATGTTTAAAGTGGAGAACTCCTTTTGTGAACACGGGCCTCTGTCTCTTTAAGGCTGGAGGCCTGGCTGCCGTTCTGCTTAATCTATCACTGATAACTTATCATGTAACCCAGTGTCTGTTAAATGAGCTATAAAAAAAACACCTTAGAATGCAAGGGGATTACACTGCAACCTGTAGGTCAAAGCTAATTCTAGGTGAGAGGGTAGAGAAGGAAATAAACTTGTTTCCGCCAAAGTCTGATCACATTAATTTAGAATTCCTTTTCGTGTAATCTTTGCTGGGGAACCGTGCTCGGGCCATTGCCTTGATCCAGCGCTTGTGCTGCAGATAACAAACCCTCCCCCCTGTCCCCCATCCCCCCACCGCCCTGCTGCAAGGGTGCTCCAGGGAACAGAAGCCAATTTCAGCTGGGAAGGGGAAGTAGAGCTTCAGCAGACAGAAAACCCCACAATTTATCAGCAAAACCAGGAGAATGCTAAGTGACAGAGGGCACTCTTGATCATCATGCTGAAACGCCCGATCCAAACTGGGACCATACCCCAGCAAACCAGTAACATCATCCAACTTTGAAAACGTGGGGAGCCGACCTTCCTAGGGAAAAAACCAAAACCAACCACGAATATCTAGGATTGCTTACAACTAGAGCGAAATCTACACTTGCCCAAAGAAAATGGTCATCTCTATGTTTGCTGTAACAGGACCCACCTACTTCCAAACCGATTGAGGATATTATCTTTTTAAAAGACGGCAATTCCTATTGCACCCAAAACCTGGCGCATTCGCTTCAAGTGTTGGATGAAGAGTGCTTCTGGCTACAGGTACAGGCACAGCACTATGGAGAAGGGAGCTCTCCCTGACCGGGCATGGACGTGAACTAGGGTAAGAACAGACCAGAGGAGGTAGAACTAACTTCCAGGTCAAAGGACTAAGAACAACTCCCAGAGGAGTCACATGGAGCTTTTGGGGGGATTGCAAGCAGCCCATTGGGCCAGTACAGGAAAGGCATATCCAAGGCACAGCCGGGCTAGCTGACCCTGAGCACATCCGGTCTTGGACGGCTTCAACCGGGGCAGCCAGAGAGTCAATATGGGCTACTTAAAAGAACCCCTGGCAGTGGGTAAGTTTGAAATCAAGACCAGTAGGGATACTAAGAAGCCTTTGCAACGCATTAACAGTTTCAGGCTGCTTTAAAATTAAGCCAGAGGGGGCGCCTGGGTGGCCCAGTGGTTTAAGCCTCTGCCTTTGGCTTGGGTCATGATCTCAGGGTCCTGGGATCGAGCCCTGCATGGGACTCTCTGCTCAGCAGGGAGCCTGCTTCCCCGTCTCTCCTCCTGCCTCGCTGCCTCCTTGTGATCTCTCCCTCCCTCTGTCAAATAAATAAAATCTTTAAAAAAATAAAATTAAGCCAGAGGGTGCTTAAGACAATGTTGTGCACTGTAAGTTAAAGCCAAGGTCTGGAGCACGGAGAGGGGAGGGGTGGGGTTTGTATTCTCCTACTGAGATCTACAGCTGGGTCTACAGCTGGGATATGCCTTCATCCTGAGATTCCCAACACCCGGAAGTACAGGGAAGAGCTGGTTGGCAATGCGACTCAGGACAGATTTTTAAAAATTCCTTGAACAAGTAAACTTGAGCTTCCTTTGTCTCTTAAAAAAAAAAAAAAATTCCCCCCTTTTGGGTAGATAAGAACAAAAAAGCACATAGGGATTTAAAAGAAACACAAAGAATGAAGTCAGAAGAGATCTTATGTTAGGTCGATTTATCAGAGCTGCTCTGGGCAGTTGCTAGTCTGTTTACAATGAGGGGGTGTCTACCGCTGAACATACTGTAAATGGCAATTGGAAGTGGTCACGGCGAGAGAGAAAGCCACGGCCGGCCTGGGGGGCCGACAGGAACCACACGAAAACAGCCAGACACGGAAGGGAAGATGGAGGGACCACGGCGGGGTTTGCTTTTTATTATAAAAGAAAAAGTAACTCCGCAGGAATCTTAACACAGGAAAAGAGACTCTCACACACAGAGAATCGACACCAGGATACGAAATGGCCGGTGTTCGGACTCCAGGCTGTCCCCATCTCCTCAGAGAGCGGAGATGGAAAGGGGACAGTTGAAGCAAACACGCCATTCTGTAAAAACCAAGACTCAGAAACCCCACAAACAGGATTAAAATCTTAACTTCTGGTTTTGCTTTTTAAAAAATTTTCGTATATCAAAAGGCCTGCTTTAGTGACATGCTAGTCCCACCAGAAAACAATCCCGATCACCCCCGTCAGTAACACGCTCGAGTTGACCAGCCAACTCTTACTTCTAAACCTCTGTGTGGACATGTGTGTCTTTTAAACCGAAGCCACAGGGCTCAGGGGACTGCTCCTCCCACAACGTGCTTCCACCTGTTAACCCGACCGGGGCGCACCCCCAGCTCCGGAAGACTGGGCAGAGGACGGGAGGACCCCACAGTGGCAGCGAGGGAATCGCAAAGAGCCCCACATAGCCAGCTTTGCAAGCACGGCCTCCCTCCCCCCCACTCAATAGGAGATTCCTTATTTCCAACCAGACTATTCACCTCCAATTTGGCTCCCCAGTGACCAGAACATTCTCCCTCCTTTAGGGAAAAAAAAACACACATATCGGCACACCCCATATATATAATTTTTTTTGTTTTTACATTTAAATATAAAAATACTACTCTGCTTTGTGTTATAAATGGAGGACCAAGCAGGAAGAACCTTTTCTTCTAAGGTAGGTCAATCCATCCTTAGGCTGAGCTTGTCTTCAAGGGAGGGCCATTTCGCCCCAGGTGAGGGAAGCACTGTACCAGGAGGATGGGGTACATTTCTCTGCCTGGTTCTCTCCTAAGTCTCACTTTTAATAGAAAGTTGGTTATAACCTGACACGAAGTGGAACTTCCCACCAAGAGGGGGAAATCCTAACCTAACCCCAGAGTAAGTAACCCCCCTCCCCCAACACTCAGCTACCTCAAAGAAAGAGCCCGCCCCCTCCCTTCACAAACACTATGCTCTGTCCGGATAGCTACGCCTATTGGACAAACACACCTGATTAAATGGAAACAGTGGTTATGTCTCCCCACCCCCACCCCACTAACGTACTAGACAGCTTCAGTGACAGGGAAAAAAAAGGGGGGGGGGAGGTTGTAAAAAGATTAAGACCCTGACCCCTCTATCCTGACCAAAGAAAGCAAAGAGATATTAACTGGGCATGAGGAATAAAAAAAGACCTTGATATTCCGCCCTTTGAGTTATAGCTATTAGGACAGTCAAGAGAGGGGCAAACATGGAGGCAAGACGGAGAAACAGGAGGGGTTTAACCAAGGCTGCAAGTCTAGTCCACTTAGTTTTTGTACTGGAAGGGTTCGTCGCCAGTTTCATTGAGAAGACACGTGCGGATGAGGGCTTCTGTCACTGAAAAGGGGTCACAGTTGGCAGAGGGGCGACGGTCTTCAAAGTAACCCTTCTTCTCCTGGCCGACAGTCCGGGGAATGCGGATGCTAGCCCCACGGTTGGCCACGCCGGCGGAAAAGTCGTTGATGTTGGACGTTTCGTGGAATCCAGTCAGGCGCCGGGCGTTATCCAGGCCCCCCTTGGGATCGTAGGCTCGGATGTGGTAGTGGTGCCGCTTGCTCAGTTTCTCGATAGACTCCTCGATGTACCTAGAGGAAAGAGAAAAGACGGGGGTCCAACCTGGCACCAGGAAATCTGCCCTTCAACGGCAGGGGTGCGGGTGTGGAGCTAAGAATGAAGGGACTCATCTATCCAGGACTGTTCACAATTCACCAAAGCATTGTCCCTATAGATCAAATAATCCGTGAGGGCAGCAGCTCTGCCTTCTTACCCGTGTGGCCCACGTCTCAGAATGGTGCCGGGCACTCAGTAGATGGTATTTGTTAAATGAAAAGAATCTAACCAAAGACCCTGCCCCACCCAGAAGCATTACATTCATTCGCATGCTTTTATTGTTACTAAGTTATTCCATACTGAAGATCTGAATTTCAAACACATTAAATTAGGTCCCCCTTTCCAATCGCTATCCTTGGATTCCATTCCTAGAGTGTGATTTGGTATTCCTCAAATAGGAAGAAAACAAGAGGATCAGAAGACAACTTTCAAAGCCAAGTGCTAAAAGCTGAGGTATGAATAGAGAAGTCTTGGGGCTTGCTTATTAGCCCCAACACATCAGACCCTTGGCAATTATGCCAGCAAAGCAAGGAAGATGGCCCCATCAGGAGAAGGCACTCACTTGAGACCATTGTCCTCTCGCATGGCCTTGGTGCTGAAGTTGGTGTGGCAGCCTGCACCATTCCAGTTGCCAGGAATGGGCTTAGGATCAAAGGTTGCTATCACTCCAAAGTCTTCGCATACACGATGCAAGATGAAACGGGCCACCCAGAGATGATCTCCCATGTCGATTCCTTCGCAGGGTCCTATCTGGAATTCCCACTAGAGAGAACAACATGGCTGGCCTTTAAAAAGAATGCCAACTTCTTACCCCAATTCACAAACCCCAAACCCTGTTCTTTTCTCACCTCGATTCCAACCCACCTAAGTTCTGGGTAAATGAGGGGTGCCAGTAAGTCCCCACTGGCCCACATGTCCTATAGATGAACACTCTTGTCACTTACCTGGGCGGGCATGACCTCAGCATTTGTCCCAGCAATCTTGATGCCGGCATACAAGCAGGCCCGGTAGTGAGCCTCCACGATATCCCTGCCATAGGCTTTGTCTGCCCCGACGCCACAGTAGTACGGACCTGCAGAGGCACGAAGATGAAAGGTCAAGAGACAGGAAAGCAAGAAATCCTTTTCCACAAAAGGCAGAAATCAGAAAGCTCTCTACACTTGCTTTCTGGAATCGCTATGCCTGCCTTCACCAGGAGGCGGGGGTGTGGCGTGCAAGGGACTCCTCTCGGCCATAACCTCAGTGGACCCAAAGGGTTTCCTTCCACGTTAATGTCTAAACATCCATGTCTGGATTTGGGTAACGGAAGGCTCTTTACCGTATTATTTCAGCCAGCCTCAGCAATGTGCCCATAGCTTTTCTGATCCATAAGGAGTCACTGTCATCTCTGGGGAGGGAGTCCTTCCTTGACAATGAAGCAACTAGGGAGCAGGAGGTTCCTCTCACCAAGGGAACTTACCTTGGGGCCCAGGGAAGCCGTTGGAAGGCCAACCAAAAGGGTGCCCATCTGTGCCCATGAGAGTATACTCCTGCTCCATTCCAAACCAAGGATGCTGATTGCTCACCATGTCCATTATCCGTTTACAGGTATGCCTCAAATTGGTCTCTAGAAAAAAGGAATCAATGTGCCATTAGAGACATACGGGAAAATCCACTGAATCCCAGTGCTGCTGGGGAAAAGGGCTTTGGAGTCCACGAAGCTGAAGTGTGAACGCTAAGGTGAACTGACCCAGAGTAATAAACCTGTTTTGTGTCCCATCAGCCTAAGTGGGGAAAATGGGAGAAGCGGAAATCATCCATCCACAGGGAGACTCCTGGGTCACAAACAAATCCCATGACCGGGGATCCAGGACAGAGCAAGTTTGCACCTTATCTGCAAGCTGGCCACCTCCCAAGTGCCACACGCTAGGCACTTCAACTCTCTGTGCACAAGATAGCCACTTCTAATTGTCGGACTTATCCCTAGTTTCTCAGCATTTAGAGCCAAACCTACAATTTTCATTGAGAGAATCATTTGTCTATTGGGGGCCTCCCACTGCAGGTGAGAAGATGAAGGACTAAGTTGCCTAGCACAAAAGTAAAATATTAAAATGAGAGGAGCTCAACTGCAAACAACTTCTAAGCTGGAAAAGAAGTTTAAAATAAGTAAATACAGGTGTATTATCGGCTACTTAACTACATCCCAAAAAACCATTTTAAGACATCTGCATTACAGAAAACTCACAAGGGGAGTCTTCCTGGCGACCCCGAGGGACCTATTAAAGCCTCTACTTTTAAACAACAAGAGAAAACGCAGCTCGGCTCAGAGACACCGAGCGGCCTGCCCAGCTTACAGGGCGAGTAGCAGAACTGGGAAGGCCACGGCTGCCTTGGCTTCAGAGCTCATGCCCTTTACCACGATGTGGTACTGCCTCCCAAAACAAAGGCAGTTAAGGTCCAGGCACAGAGTGTAGCAAGGGACTAAACAGCAGGGAGGATGGGGGGTGGGGGGATTCCACTGCGGTAACAAGATGAATAGCAGAGAATTGGGATCAATGGCCACGCCAGGCAAAAACCAAAAATGCAGATACAGTCAACCTGGAGGCACACGTAAGGTGAATCCAGACAGGAGATGGATTTTATACCCCCCCCCCGCCCCCACCACCCTTTTTAAAATCAGGGAAACTAAGGACAGGGGATAAATAGCTTGCCAAGGTTCATAGCCATGTAAGTGACAGATCCAGAATTCAAACCCAGCATTTGGACTTCAGAATCCATGGTTTTCAAATCTAGAGGCAGGTAGGAGGGCTGTCACGGGGGAACTCTACTGGTGGACACATTTAAAGGAACGCACTATTGTTTTATCCAACCAGTAGAGGACACCGTGGGTAGACAGACCACACTACTTGTGAATGAGGAAGTTCGAACAGGAGATGCATGTCCATTTACCCAGTTCTGAGACATGAGACAGTCTCATCTAGTCTAGTGTTCCCAGTACCGATTTTGCAATCTTCTGTCCCTCCCCTTTACAACATTCACGGATAGAGGAGGGGGCATCCATCCCTATCCAATACACACCTGCGGGCTTCCGGTTGTACTTGAAGACTTCACAGAACACCAGCTTGTTGGGGTCCTTGCGGAAAGGGTCCCGAAACATGGCAACAGGGACGAGATACATGTCACTGTTGGAGCCTTCAGACTGAAAGGTACTAGAGCCATCAAAATTCCACTCAGGCAACTCTGGGGTAAAAAGAGAAGGGAGAATAAACTTAAAAACGCAGCGCTTTTCAGGCAAGAGTACGGCCTCCTCCTTAACCTTTCCATGTCTAAAGATCCACACTTTCTTTCCAGAAAGTCAGAGAGGTAGGCCTCCTGCTATTCATATGCAAACTCTTAACAATTGCACACCGCTTTAAAGTCCTTCCTGTGTGAGCTGCAAGACAGACCTGGGCATCAACAACCTGACGACGGACGTATCTCCCCGAAGCCCGTCTGCCAGGCACCAAGGAGACAACTTTTCTGACAGAACCAGGAGGTCAGTCATCATTTAAAAAACTGGAATAGGAGAAACAGATTCTAATTCCTCCACTAGGCCACCTGTCTTGCTTCTTTAACACATCTCCCCACTGCGTCTAGGGACTGTTCTAGCTCAAGTCACGTCCTCCTCGTTCTATAGGTGAGGAAATGGGCAACCAGCAGGATAAAGTACTCACGGGCGCTCCCATAATCACTTATCCGCTTTCCCCACTATGTTTGCAAGGTGGGTTTCTTCATCTCTCAAGTTGACTATGACTTCTCTGAAAGCAGAGACCAGACTCTTACCTTGTACCCCCCAGCACCTGTCTAATACCAGCCACACAGCAGGTACACGCCCCATACTTTATGCTCAAGCATTCACTCCGGTGTGACTATTATCAGAAGAGTAAGTCATCCTAAAAGTAGGTAAGAGGTGTTATTTTTTTCTCTGGTCCCCTTCCAGGAGGAGGGCTGTGGTTTGTTCTAGACTGAAAAATGAAGGTCACGACTCTTATCTAAGAGCCCCTAGTGTGATAAGCAATCAGGTGGTTTAAGAATTTCCAAAAGTGGAATCAACCAGAAACAAATGAACAGCCAGTCCTATTTGGAAACCACTTTACAGAGCCTGCTTTACATCCAGAACCTCACCGATAGGAATCCGAAACAGTATTCTAAAGAGTTTATATGGTAAATAGCAGAGTCAGGTTAGAGCTGTGGTTTTCAAACTGGGTTCTTGGGGATGCCTTAGAGCCAATTAAGTGGGGATGCCCAAGTCAGCAAAGTCTCCAGCCCCCCTCCTGCCCTAACTAGACTTTTAATCTTTTTTCTTCAATATACTGGCTTACATGGAAGATTCTATTGAAATAAAGGGGTCCATTGTTGCTACACTTTGAGGCAGTGGAGGAGCTTAGCGTTGACTGAATGAAGTCTGAGAAACCCTGCCTTAGGAAAGCTGACAAACAGAATAATCAAGTGGCCAAATCTAGTGGCTTGCTTTCAGACAGCTCCCGCCCTGCTTGGTCTCTCACCTTCTATACACTTGGGCTCACAGTCCAAGGTCCGGGTCTTGCAACGTAATCCTTCTCCGGTCCCGTCAATCCAAATATACATAGCTTGCACCTTCTCGCCCTGAGGCAGGGACATGTACAACTGCTTGATGCCTTTGTTCAGGTGGGAGCTCGCCGAGGTGGCCATGGTGGAGGACGTTGTTCTGCAGAGAAGAACCGACCAAACAATGATCATCGACTGCAAACTGATCCTCGGCAAGAACGACTCAGTGAGGACAATCAAAGCAAAAAGTCACAGCGGGAAATGTCGTTGCCTCCCTTTGGAAGCCACACTCTCTGGGGTATACTTACTCACGCTGCTTTCAGAGGGATTTAAGCTTTTATATTAGACAAAAATCTCCCTCTAGGCTTCCTAGAGCTAGAATACACACTTGTGAGGACTAAGCTCTATTTTTTCAGTGTAGCCAAGGTAGGAGAAGTGTTTTATATTTTACACTAAAACACCAGGCAAAACGCTAAAATTCAGAAAGACAGCGTTTACAGACATCTCTCTCCCAAGAGGAGTGAAATCCTGCCACAGAAAGTCTCGGCTACTATGGTGTCTGGGTTGGTCTCTCCTTGCATCCTAGCCGGCACCTCTGTGAAAAACCCTTTTTGGAGATTCTCCATCTCTCCCCAAAGCACCCCCACACATTGAGACAGTGGGAAGAAGAAACAAGGAGGCTAGCTAGAATATTCAAAAGCCTGGTGGGGTTCTCCTAAGAGTAGTGCAGTTATTACAAATCCCCGAGGTATCAAAAGAGCTGATCTGCATTGGGTTCTGAGATGCATGCACACCAGGGGTCTTCTCACTTTGGAGGGTAGACTGACATTTGCAAAGGACATTTCTCAGATCCCACCAGAGAACTTTAATAAGGAAATTCCCACTTCCGTTACCAAAAAGATCTTGGTTTTCAAACGCTGGGCATGCTAAAAACTGCCAGCCACCGCCACAAAACCTCAGAAAACTAGAGAAACCCAACACAAGAGGAAATGTACGCCGCTGCCCCCACCCCCCCCAGCTCAGTGGCCCAGAGTGACTGGAAAGGGAACACATTGTTCTCCAACGACTTGGGCAACTTTCTGAAGTACAGTGGCTAAGTTTCTATGGGCAACCGTCCATGTTTGCCCAGCTGAAAACAGAACTACACCCCTTCCCTTGGGGAAGAGCAGAACCTCCTCCATCTGGTCTCCCGCACAGTATCGCAGAACCGGTCCTGTTCCATATCTCTTTGCATTACCGCGCCGGCAGAGGTCTCGGTGGGCCACACGCCGCCCCCCAACCCTCCCCCACCCGCCTTTAAAGGCCGGAAAGAACAACACCTGACCCCCTTCAGCTCCCACTGAAAAGTCTACAACCCAGTCTCTGACCTTCCTCCCCAACTTGTTACCGCCATTAAGCCACACTTTCTCCCTTTAAGCCTCAGTTCCAGACTTCCTGCTCTTCTCGGTGAGACGAGTTGGATGCCAACATTCTAGTCTACTGTTATCGACTGGTAACGCGGTGCCCCAAGTTTATGCAGGGTAAAAATTGGATTCTGCACTTTCTAGCTCTTTCTGCAGCTGTCTCCGCCTCCGGGGTCTTCCTCCCTGTCTCTTCACTCACCCCAGCCACAGAAGGTCAATCGAATCGCTGGGGTAGCCCTCCCTGGCCCTTCTCCTTTTGGAGTTGCGTTCGCGCCTCTCCTGGTTCTCCGGCTCTCGCTGGTCCATGCACCGGAGCTTTCTGGGCGAGGGAGACGGAGACGGAGAAGGGGTCAGGGAGCGTTCGGGATCGCATCGGGACGAGGAGGAATACGAGGGCTGGTGGGACAAGGTCTTAATCTTGACTCGCGATTTCTCTCCGGAGTTCATGGAGTAGGCGACGAAGCCGAAGCAGTTGGAGGGGGTCTCCGAGGACCGCGATTCCACTTCGTCTTCATCTTCGTTGTTTGTGGTCTTGGTGGATTTGCGGCTGGGGGGGGTTCCCCGCTTCCCGCCCCCGGGGCAGTTGGGATAATCCACTTTGAGGGCAGCCCTTTCCCACTAAAATGTCCCTAAAGTCGGCGCCCCGCCCCTCGGGCCCCCGTCCGGATCTCAAGGCCTGGCCGAGGGGGCCATATCCCTCCGAGGGCCGAGGCTGGGAGGGAGGGTGGGGGAGTCGGGGGGGAAGGGACAGCGCACCGCCGCTGTCTCTGCCCCGGCAGGCCTCTCCGCCGGCTGCGCCCGCCGGCCAAACCGTGGCCCGGGCTCCCCATTGTTCAGTCACAGTGCAAGGCCCCCGGGACCCCGCGCAGGAGCGGCCCGTACTAGCGACGGACACGGCCACTCGCCTTGGTGTAGGCGTCTAGAGAGCCTCAAGACCACGACGGTTCCCCAAGGCCCGCCACCGCGGAGCAGGAGAGCGAGGCTCCCGTGGGGCCACCCAGCCACTCCATCCGCACGCACACCACACCGCCGAGCTGGGAACGCTGGGCCCGAGCAGTGGCTCCACCGTTCGCCTCGCAGAGCGACCTCCAGGGGCGGCGCTTGGGGCCGCGAGCAACGAAAGAAAGATCAAAACAACTCCCCGCCCTCCTCCAAGCCTGGCGATCAGCGCATCCCACAATCGCCAGCCCAGAGCCTCCGGGAGCCGCGGGAAGCACGCGGAGGGCGCGGGGGCAGAGGAGCACCGTAGGGGCGGGAGGTGCAAGCGGCTGCTCCGAGCCGCGCGGCCTGCAGGAGGGTTCCGGGGATTCGGGGGGGCGGCAGGGGTGGCGCGCACCACTTCGAGCCCCGGGCCGACGGCGCGCTTACCTGGGCGGCGAGCAGGCGGCGGGACTGGCAGGCCTCGAGAGCGAGGTGCGGTGAGGAGAGGAGGCCGGCGTGCCGTTCAAGAGCTCCACTCCTCTCCCATTCTCGGCTCTGCGGGGCTGCTCGGCGCCCTGCACTTTTTATCGGCGGCCCGGGCCGCCCCCGGAGCCCTGATTGGCTCCCAGCGGCCGGGAGCCGGGGCGGATCGGCTGATGCGCGCCCGGGCCCCGCCGCCATTGGGCGAGCGGTCGAGCGGGCGCCGTCGGGGTGGGGAGGCGAGGGCCGGGAAAGAAAGAAAGGGAAAGGGCCTGGGGGGGAGGGGGCGTGCGGGGGAGGAGAGCGGAGCGGAGCGGAGGAAGGGCTGGCGGGCGGCGCGCGGACGGGCGAGTTCCTGCCAGGAAGGACCCCGCCTGCCCCGGCTGCCGCTAGCCGCCGCGCGCCCGCCGCCGGCCTCGGGCCGTCCCTCAGCCCCCACCCCTGGGCCCGCGCGAGGCGCCCCGCACGCCGCCCGGCCTCCGCCCTTGCCGCCTTCAGGGCTGCCAGTTTTGCAGAGGAGGCCTCTCATTTTCGAGGTCGTCCTGCAGACCCCAGGCTCTCTAAGGATCCCCTGGGACGGCATTTTGCCTTTTGTTGTTAGGGAACCTGCAGCCCTCGCCGGCGCTCGCGTCTAGTGTGAGGCGCGGTGCGGGGAGCACCGAGGGGGGGCCTGCCCGAGGGGGGCCTGGAGCGCGCCCGGCCGCCGCCCGCCCTCTGGTGGGACTCGGGAAGGGAAGCGCACCGTGCGACCTCCCTTCGGTCACCACCACGCTGTGCTTAGGTCAGGCCCCGGAGAGGATCCTGGCGGGACCGGCCAGGAGCCCTGTCAGATTCCGCCTCGCTCACTCCCGAGACAAGGCTCTCAGCGACTCTCTGGGCCCAGGCTTCCTCATCTGCAGATAAAGCCCTCCGAGAGAGGACCTTTAGAGCCGCCCACCAGATTTGAAATTCTGTGTGCGAACTGTTCCCCAAGGGCAGCTGAAAGAAAAGTGAGGTCTTCGCATGCCCCCTTGGAAGCGCAGGGTACGTCAAAATTTTAGAATTTTTGAAAACAATGTTTTGCTTTTCAAGTAACTTATCACACCTTCTTTTTAATCTGGAAAATTCGAATCGGTACCCCTTCCTGCTGTCAGCCTTGCTATGATGGTTGAGAAAATGTGTATGTGAACACAATCTTGAAGTGGATGCTTGTCAACAGATGCGTAATAATTATATACTATATAGAGAGATACACACAACACTCACACACCTACGATATTTTCATTGCTACCAGTGCCCTTGCTTGCGTATTTTTCTTGCCTAAAATCCCCCTGATGGTGTCTAGTCTTTATCGCATCTTTCAGGAGCCCCAATATTTGAGACTTGGAGAATTTTCTGTTTGAAGACCAAGAAGTCAGGCTTCATTGCCTTTGGAAGAGGAAGGGAAGAAGTTTGTTCTTGTAATTATTTTTCGTACCACAAATATGGAAAAGATGTTGCCTGTGACCACACACACGTAACTTGGCTTCTTTGGTCAACATCCTTCCAGAGTGTCTGACACTGTAGTGCTTTCAAGTGACACATGCAGATTTCACCTCAAACAGGATTTTGACATATTTCAGACAGATGAGCTTCCGTACTGGGTAGAGTTCCTTGTAAACGTAAGAGAGTCCATCTTGAATTTCAGTGCTGTGTGTTGAAGTATTCTGATGTGGTTAAAGGCTGGGGTTCACGTCATACAAACACAGGTTCAAATCTGAGCTAAAGGCTGGGGTTCACGTCATACAAACACAGGTTCAAATCTGGGCTTCCCTTCTTACCAGCTTTGTGTTAGCTTTCTCATCCACATGAAACCACAGTCTTCTTGCCTACAGAATAGGGTTAACAGTTACTATTGTAACTGTATTGTAAGGATTCCTTCTGATAAGCACATACAGTAGATGCATACAGTACACTTAGAAAACAGTAATTATAATTATTACAGGTCAAGGTAATCCAAAGAGATTGGATTCTTTCTTTCCCCATAATGACCCATGAAGTACAACTTTCTGACTCAGCCTTGAGTTGAGGAAGGGAAATGGGGGAGAGGAAAGGTAATGTTTTTATTTTAAAAGATGGTAGTTTCCAGATGCCCAACTGCCTCAACATAAACTAGAACCTTCTACTGCACTCACCACCACCAGCACCTGAGACGCAGGTGGCAAACAGAATAGAAAATGGGATAATAAGAAGCAAATGCAATTTTTAAAACTTATCGGATTCTATTTGCTGTGTGAGGACCTGCTTCACTTGCTAGGTACCTTCAGTGCCTTGAACAACTGATTCATCTTTCTCTTGCCCAATAGTGTCCAGAGGGAGTGTTCAGTAAGTAATGTTTGTTGATCACACCGAAATGACAGCGGCACCATCAAGAAAACATGTGCTTTGAGCTGCTTTTCTGAGAATGCAAATGGATTTGCTTTGATCCATTCACGTGACCAGAGGCATACTTTGTGAGGGTTAGAAACGTAGTACATGACCACTGAGTCTTTCAGGAAGGAACAAGAGACCTTGTCCTTGGTTGGCTCCATACTTCCCGAAACCAGCCCAAGTAGGGCCTAAGTGAGTCTGGGGACGGTTCACGGGAGCTTTAAAGAGTATGAGGGGAAGAAAAAGCAGAAGAAACTAACTGGTTCTCCCCCAGAAGCCCAGACTGTACTTTTAGAGAAGTTAAAAGGAGGACTGCATGTTCCATTCATTTGACTTTGCTGTGTCTGCTGCCCTTTGTTCTCTTCCCCCTTCTTCCCTAAATTGCCACTCGCCCCCATTTTCCACCCTCTCCATAAAAGAGCATCGGCGTGCTTGAACCGGTGCACTGTACCATCTCTCGGGACACCGAGTATCAGAGCTGATAGGGGGTTCTATTACATGGGCTTTGAAGTCAGGTTTTTCTCTCTTAGAATAGGGTAGCCATGTCCAGGTGAGTGGAGTGGGAGAGCAGTATTACAGGCAAACAGTTTTTGTTTTGAATCTACAGAAAGGGCTGGGGACTAAGAGCTTCCCTTCTGTGTCGTGCTGCTACCTGTAATAAAGGCCTTGTTGTGGGTGGGCTTTATCTGTGAGTTCTTCCCTCAATTTCTTTCTCTCTTCTAAAGGACCGATTCTCCCTTGCCAGTTGCAAAGTTCTTAAAGATCTTTCTTTCTTTCTTTCTTTCTTTCTTTCTTTCTTTCTTTCTTTCTTTCTTTCTTTCTTTCTCTGAGAGCGAGAGAGAGCACCCAAGTCGGCAGAGCAGCAGGCAAAGGGAGAAGTAGAAGCAGGCTCCCCGCTGAGCAGAGAGCCCAGGACCCCAGGATCACAACCAGAGCCAAAGGCAGATGATTAACAAACTGAGCCACCCAGGAGCCCTGTAAAGTGCTTAATCTAGTGGTCTGAGAGTACTTCTCAGGGCCTGTATGGTTGTCTTGCACTCATCAGAGACAGGACTGGGGGTGGGGCTCCAACATACCAGGCAGTTTGAGAAGTAGAGTTTTCCGTATATTTGAATGATTTCAGTAAGCATTCAACAAAACTCTTAGCTCAGGGTCAAGAAACGTAGCTGAGACCCAGACTTGAGGAACACCCTGGAAACCCAACCCAGAATTATAAGCTATGCTTTTTTCTCTTTTTTTTAAAATAAAACAATACCAGTTCTTTCCCAAAGAATAGATCATAGTATAATCTTAAAACAGAGAGAAAACAAAAAGAACAAAACAAACAGCCTTGGAAGTTGATATCGTGACTCTTAAACCAAATTCTGGGGAGAAGCTACCATTGGCCAAGCTTTCCAATTTCACTCTCCATAAATAAAGAAGGAAAGACCAGGTTTTACTTCAATTCAGTACCGAACACTGAACATAGAAGAATTGCTCTTTATATCCTTTCTGGTGGTTTGATATTCTCCCATCCAAGTACTAGCCAGGCCCGACCCCGCTGAGCTTCCCAGATTCGTCGAGATGGGATGTGTACAGGATGGTATGGCCGTAGACTGATTTTAAGATATTCTTAAATTCAGATTAGGAAACTAGAGGTTCAAGTCTCAGCTAGTTGTTCTGTAGCCTAATTTGAGGCTTGTTGAAGGCCCCTTGAAATCACTCAAATATAGGGAACACTCCATTTCCCAAAGTGTGTGTTATGACTGAAGTTTTATTGGGCTTGAGCCTTACTCCAGATCTTGACTCCAATAGGAACCTGGGGAACCGAGAAGAATTAAGTTCTTCTTAGCTAATACCGTGGGGAAGAAAATTAAAGCTGTGCACTTCTGGAACTAATCTGCACATCATTCTGAAAGATGAGGAGGCCGAGGCGCCCATAACCTATAAGAGCTTAGGGCAGTATTTCGCAGCCAAGTACACTTCCCAGGTGCAACTGCCTTGAGAGCCTTTTGTGTTTCCCTTCCTGCAGTCTCCTCAGGCTGCTGGGGGTGCATTCCTGGGCCACCACCTCCGCAACCCTGCAGTCCCTCTCATACCCACTGAAGAAAGGGCTCAGTGAGGGGACCAGCCAGTCTACCTCCGAATCCTACATGATGTCTTATCCAGTGTCTCCCACATAGTGGGCATTCTGTATATTCTTTGTGAGTAACAAAGGGGGAGGATACTTTATGTCAGGTTCTCTTTAAAGGAATCTTTGGGGAATATTTTGCCTATTTAATCATCTGTCCCCAGTTTCATTATTTTGTGAATCTGGGATTTTCAAGATAAATCTTGTTCCTTATTTTCAAATATACGTTATGGATCTCTCTTTGTTCTCTAGATTGATTGGAACATTAGAGAAGCTCATTTTTAAAAGCTTAGGAAATTTAGCATCGTGGTTTAAAAAAAAAATTGCCTAGACCAGAGTGTGTCCTTTAGTCGGTACTTTTCCCAGAGATAGCCTCCGCTGGTTCCACAGTCCTGCCTCCCTACCCTCTATCCTATTAGTTGATTTGAATCCCTGTTTACTTCACATTCACATGCCAGATTTTAATGGGAAACAAACAACCCTGGGATATGTTCTCAGGATGCTTGCTTGGGCAATACTGAGGCTTAGTTCCTTATTTTTCCTGACCTCCTATCCCCTCCCCCACCCATCCCTCTTTTAAACCAGTTCTGAGGAGACTTGTTTACCAGCTTGGAGAGCCAGAGACTTGGCTGGGGCGGTGTGATGGTAGCGCCCTCTGGTGTAATTTTGTGAGAATCTCCCCAAAGCTTAAGTGGCAATTTTTTTCCAACTGGCCTTCAAGCAGAGGGCCTCTGTGTTATTATCTCACATATAGTAAATTAATAACATGCAAGTTTACTGCCCACACTGGATATCTAAGAGATACTGTGTTGGGAGTATGAGTTGATTACCAGAGGTTTATATGTTATTATAATTTTAGGCTTCCAATGACTAGGAAAGAGCAGCTTAAGAATGTTTGGTGCTTTTTCCTCATCTCCCACCAGTGGGTGCAAAAGAGAAAAGGATGTCCGCCAAGAAGAGTAACTGAAAAGAGTCTAGAACCCATAAGTTAAGGGGGAAATGGCGAAGATCAGAAAACGTGGTGACAAACAACTCTTATCCTCAGCCCTCCCTTGGATCTGAGCCCAGAAATTTAAGACCCAGCCAGAAGTTGAGAG
>CM052814.1:39356634-39375268 GCA_028533885.1 Nasua narica
TACTCACATCTTGGGCCATATATTGAAAGCAACCATATTCTTTCCAGACATGGAAGTGTATAAACTTTTGGGGCTGTGCTCATGTATACACAGACTGAGCATCTACCTGGCCTCTATATTTTTCTGTAACAGATTTGGAGGGACCACCAGGAAAGCCCCTCACCTGCCCTTAAATCTCTTTCTAGTGGATAGTAGATAAACTTGAAAAGCCACTTTTTGAGGCCAATTTTGGGATGTTAAGGTGTGATTTGTTATTAAAAAGTAGGTATGTTTAGACAAGTAGATTCAGTGAGCTACTTATAGTTAATGTACATTAGCTCATCAACTTTATTTTCAAATTATCATTTGCTATGTGTCCAATACATATAGGTAGGAAAAGTCCTAAGCATTAGATGATAGCCAGTTCTATCTAAGCAATGCATCAGGGCAAGAGTTTTCATTTAGAGGGGAAGATAGAGAACAAGGTACAGGGAATGCAAGGCAGGTGGTTCTGCACACAGGTGGTTCTGGGTTTATTGCAGGAGGTATATGGAATAGGAGTCACTGTGAGTGATAGGTGTGCAGGGGAAGAGAAAGCTCATCACTCAATGTAAGGATGCTGCCATCACAGTCTTCTGCATGATTTGTCCTCAGGCTAGAGCAATGCTTGGGGCAGAGAGGCAACACCTGTATACTCACAGCACCCCCCAGTGGGGAGGAGGAGTGTTTACACCCAGGTCACAGCACTGATTATGATCCCGCACCACCTATCTCCCTTTCCTACACCCACTTAATAAATAGCAGGAAAAAAAAAATCCAGTCTGTCCATGCCCTTGGGGATGAAGGTCATTTCTTAATAGTGGGAGAGTGAGGATTTGGATGTAAAAGTTCTGTGAAGAGAGAGCTGAAGATTGCTTTCCAGAGGGACTTGACTTTCTTATTCCATTTTAATTTCAATTTTCCTTTCTTATACAAGTGTGGCATACATTGGCCAGCATTTCACTATATTCATTTCCGTTTCTTCCTTTGTGCATCGATAAACTACATTTCCTACCCTGCCTTGCAGTTAGATATAGCCTGCAACTGAATTCTAACCAATGGGGTATAAATGGAAATGATACAGATTACTTCCTGGTCTCGCCCATAAGATCATCCCTCACGTACTCTTCCATGTTATTTTCCTTTCTCTGGCTTTATACAGAATATCATAGCTTACTATATGTCGTTGAGGATGGAGGAACCCTAGGGTAAAAGGAACAGATTTCCTGGATTACTCCTCCTAGGAAACTATACATTGTTTGGGAACACTCATTTTGGACTATAGATAAACAAGGAGTGAACCATTTTTCTTGAGTGATAGAAATTTTCACATATGTTTGCTATTGCAGCTGGAATACCCAAGCAAATGCAAAACTAACACATAGCCTTTTTAGAAAAAATTTAGAAAAATCCATAAGCAAAATGAGAGAAAAATAAGCACCTGCAGTTCCAAACCTGACGAGAACCACTGTTAACATTTTGCTGTAAAATCCCAGCTTTGGGGAAAAAAGGACTGGAAACTGAGAGACAGGATTCCAGTCCCAGTTTCTCCCTAATTGGCTTCTGGCTTCTCTAGTAAAGAAAAGAAAGAACTGTCATCTGTGTTCTCTAAATTGAGAGGCGAGGTGAGGAATGGATAGGGAGGAGGAGGGAGGGAAAGGAGTGATTTTGTCACCCACAATTTTTCCTTTTTAAAGTGGTCAAAACACCCAGGGGGGTGCCTGGGTGGCTCAGTTGGTTGGGCGACTGCCTTCAGCTCAGGTCATGATCCCGGAGTTCCGGGATCAAGTCCCGCATCGGGCTCCTGGCTCCACTGGGAGTCTGCTTCTCACTCTGACTTTCTCCCTGCTCATGCTCTCTCTCTCTCTCTCTCTCTCTCTCTCTCTCTCAAATAAATAAATGAAAAACAAACAAAAACAAAAACACCCAGGAAACTTCAAAGGGCTGAATACTCAGGGAGAGGAGGTACAGAGGGAAACCGAGAGTATGATATTATGATAGAGGGGACTAGGGAGGAGAAATCTCTGGTACTCTCTGTGGTTTTTGCCTTGACCTGCCAAATTGTTGAGCTTCTCTGAGGGGAACTGGCCATCAATACAGCAAAACCTATTGCTCTACTAAGTGTTTACCAACAGCAAAGAGCCAGTGTGTGTTTCTGAGTAGCCCAGTTCTACCTAGAATGGACTGCAGGTGTCAGAAAAAACTGTTTGGGGTCACTAGTAATGTTATCTCCAGCACCTCGGTGCTGCGGGTTTGATGGACATAGCAGGCGTTGAGCGACAAGCGGATACCGTTTGTCTCCTGACCCCACATCTGTCTCCGTGTTTGGCCACTCCTGGCAGCTAGGAAGCAGTGGTCAGGGGAGGAGGGAGATGAGCGGCACTGACCCGGCAGCAATGCGAGGTTGGAAGTGGCACGTATGAGGACAAGTGGCTCCACCTAAGGTCCCATCTGGGATGCTCAGGCCCCCACCTTGGCCAGGCACTAGCACTACATGTTGTTCATTAAAACATGAACATCCTGATCTCGGCCTTTGAAGATAGGAATCACCTGCTCCAAAGCAGACACTGCCCACAAGTAGCCGAGAAGGAAGCCAGAGGTGGTGAATGATTAGCAGAACTGGCAGACAGTTCCAGAGTCTGTGGACAATGAGTGCCCGGACAGCTGTTTCACGAGGGAAACTCCACCTGACCACAGGAGCCCCCGGAGGTCCTTCGCGTCCTGCCTGTTCCACACTGAGACGCCCCTCAGACCTGCCCTCCTGCCCCCAGTCTCAAGGAGCCTCAGGCACAACCAACACTTATCTGGTGTGAAATGCCAGGGTGAGCAAGAATGTCCTCAGGAAGCTAGTGCACATGAATTTTCCAAATGCTGGGAGATAATCTTGTCCTCACAAAGCTTACAATGTAATTAAATGTGTAGTACACACAGACACCGAAAATATACAAATAGACATTAATTACAGCATTAGTCAGAATTAGAGAATGTCATGCTGAGTGATGTATAGAGCACAGTTTAGAGGATTTCACCGACAGTTGTTGTTCATGGGGGAGGTTCAAGTTTAATCAGAATCATCCCTAGATGTGTCCTAGAAAACTGCCAGTAACTCAGGGAGTGTTCTAGTGTCAGATTCTTTCAAAAGCCTTTCTACCAATTTTCAAGGAATCCTTCATTTCTTACCATTATAGGGCAGGTATGGCTAAGAAACCAGGGTAGCATATGAGTTCTAGAGTGGCAGGGTCATTCAAGTGCTCAGCCCACCAGTCTCTAAATCAAGGGCACTTAGGGACGCCTGGGTGGCTCAGTTGGTTAAGCGTCTGCCTTTGGCTCCAGTCATGATCCCAGGGTCCTGGGATCGAGTCCTGATCCCAATTGGGCTCGTTGCTCAGCGGGGAACATGCTTCTCCCTCTGCATCCCGCTCACCTTGCTTGTGCTTGCTCTCTCTCTCTTTCTCTGACAAATAAATACAAAATCTTAAAAAAAAAAAATCAGGGGCACTTATAGGAGAAGGAGTAAGTCTGGGACAGGACCGGGAAACAGGTGAGGCTGAGAACTTTGACCTCCTCGATTCCTTTCTGATGGAGGCAACCCCTCTTCCCACCTGAGAGAAGTCTTCCTGTGCATGAACACCTTTCAGTGTCTGCACCAGGGAGAGTCCCGTCCAAGGGGATGCCAGTTTCTGTGGGACCCACTCCCATCACAATACCTCCATGGCCACAACTAAACTAGATCTCAGTACAGCCCGGGCAAAGATGTATGAGACTTCGTCTGAAGTGGGGGAGGAAACCAATACACCAAAAGAATTACAAGGCCTCACCAGTCAGTGTTGGCAAGAGTGTGGGGAGCATGGGTGTGAATAAATTCTAAAGGTGTTTGACCATGTGAAGTGAAATTGGATCACTCAGAGAGCCGGTCATCAATATGAGTTTACTTTCCTGAGATTCTGGTGTAAATAGCCTGCTAGGTTGGCCAACTGAAAGCCGGACTTAATGGTGGCTTACACTCAGTGAAGTTAACATACCGGAATTTCCCTGGCAGACTGTAGAGAAGCACTGCCGAAGAGAACTTTCTGTAAAGATGGGGATTATCTATCATCTGTCCTGTCCGATATGACAACTTCTAGCCCCCTGTGGCTACGGCGTACTTGAAATGTGGCCAGGGCAACTAGGAAACTGAAGTTTTCGTTTTAATCATTTAAATTTAAGTAGCCACATGGGGACAGTAGCCGTTGTACTGAATGGTGCAGTTCTAGAGTAGGAAGCCCGAAGCCTCAGGGGAAAGGCAAGGACACTTCGGTTTTTTATCTAAGTCCATTCTGGTTGCATCCCACAGGTTTGGAAATATGGATTGCTCTCATTACTGTTCACTTTTCAATTTTTACATTTCTATTTTTATTTTCTACTGAATCTAAAAGTTATCTAGGAAAACATCTTCTAATTTGCAAACAAATTGCATCCTTTTTAATTATCCTTTTTATGTTGATGGTATTTCTGCTTTTTAAAACTACGTTTTTCTTCATAAATGTCCCATGAGATGTATTTGAATATCCTATATTCCTATTCATTTCGATATGATACGATGATTTCTGAGATGGTTGTATTATGGATTTTTTTAAAAATCATTTACTTTTTAAAAACATTTTATTTGTTTACCTGTTTATTTATTTGAGAGAGAGAGAAAGAACGGGGGAGGAGCAGAGGAAGAGGGAGAAGCAAATTCCCCACTGAGCAGGGAGCCCAACGTGGGGCTGGATCCTGGGACTCCAGGATCATGACCTGAGCCAAAGGCAGATCCTTAACTGACTGAGCCACTCAGGCGCCCCTCTATTATGGTTTTTGACTCTGACTCTGAATTTGCTCATTCTGTTTTTGTGTCTTTCAGTTTTTATTATATGTACATAGGTGCCCAATATTAATACATTAAATTTATAATCATCATGTCTTCTCGGTGAATTGAATATAATAGAAGAAAACACATTTATCCCTTTTAATTATTAATGATTCTCATCTTTAATTTTGTTTTATCTGATATTAGCATTTTAACATTTACTTTCTTTTCTAGTATATCTTTATGCCTATGTTTTCAACCCTCCTGTGCCTATTGTTTAAGCATGTTACGTACTTAGCTTAACTTTGCATTTTAACTTGTTCTGAAAAATCTGTTACTTCGACAGGGGAATTTAAGATACTCACTCTTACTGTGATCATTGATATATTTGGACTTCTTTTATGGTTCCACCTTCCTTTTTTGATCCCGACCGCAGTTCCTCCTTTGAAAATATTTCCATAGGAATGAGTAACTTATATTTACTAGATTTAAAATTTCCACTGAAATAAACATATCTGTTGAACTTGAAGGTTTGGGGACTTGGAATTGGTGACACATTACTGTGCTTCTGTGTTGTCCAACTTTCCTCACCCCTTCAGCTCCTGTTTTGTTAAACTTTACAAACAATCCTGTGGAATCTTGGAAACTTGACGTGCCACCAGGCATTTCCCATAAGGCAAAATTGTCCTTGGGTTCTTGTAGCACCAGTAGTTGAACCAACAACCTCTATTCTTTTATTCCTTATAAATGATTTTTATATATGAAATTTAGTAAAAAATAAAGGCCTCACCTCACGAGTATCTCATTCAAAGCTGCACCCTCAGATGTCCCAGCTATTGGTTAGAATCTTTCTTGCCTGCCAAGAAAGACCAGAACATTCTAAGATAGCCTAAGAAAAGAATATAGTGAGGCAGTTAGTAGTACAGACTCTAAGAGTACTCTGCCATTTTTAGAATGTTATTTATTTCCCATAAGTATAATATGGGGTCAGTAATAATATCTCCTCAAGGGGTCACTCTGAGGATTAGAAAAAAATAACCCATATAAAAACATGAGGCACAATTCTTGATACACAATCAGAACTCAGAAAATGGTAGCTGACATTGTTAGCAATTGTCTTAGTCCACACCCGGGACTCTAGACAAGACTATTTTCATACAAATTGCTGGTTCCTTATTGTGCTTCCCCTTCCCTGAAGGAGAACCTCGGAGCTCCTTGAAGACTCTTGGAGAGACATGATCTACTTCTGTCAGTATCCTTAGCATTCCCAAAGCTGACTGAAGATGTGAGTCCATGAACAGAGGGTTTGGGCTTTAAACAGGTACTACAGGCGCTGGCCTCATACTGGCAACCTCTGTCCTATGTTTACGTTTTGTCTGCAGTTGGTGCATTAAGAAGACCTGACCTCAATGAAATATTCAGTCCTAGATCTTTTCATGTCCCAAATTAACTTTAATGAGCAAACAGGGAAAGATCAAGAGGCTACGACTGGGACTTAGGGGAAACTTTGAAGCAGAAGCCAGGATGGGGTAGATGCCCTCTGGAGATGGGCCAGCGTTTGCTTTTGATGACAGCGAACCTTCAGATCTTGTTCATTTGAGCTGCAAACAAGGTGCTCTGAGAAATCAGTATACCTGAGATCTCAGTTTTTGCAATGCCTCTGTGTTGCTCATTCAACAAACATTTGTTGAATACCGACAAGAGCAAGAAATGTGCTCTAATGCTTTTATTATATGCTTTGGGTCATGTCAAGGTGGATAAGGCACTGTCAGATTTCATGTTCTAGTAGAGGAAATAAGGTGCACACAAATGGCCACATTCTATGTGGGGGTCGGGAGGGTGCGAAGACTGTGACATGTCACAAAAGAGGTACAAATTTCCATCAGCTAGAGGAAGAAGCGACTGCTTCCACCTTGGAGGGAACCAAGACTGCTATATGCAGGGAGGTAGATAGAAGCTCCCCTTTAAGAATGGCGGGATCTGGACAGGTAGGGGTGAGCAGTGGTCTTGCAGGTGGAGCACACTGTGGGAACTGGCCGGGAAATCCAGGGAATGTTCTGGTAATAGCCACTTGTTCCTACTCTGTTTCTTCTATCTGTGTGTTCATGAGAAAATCTCTTAATCAGCTCGAGCGTCAGTTTTCCTGGGGGCTAGTTCTATTTACTCCTCAGAATAATTGCAAAGATTAGATAACTTGTTTTACAATAGGCAAATATGTAGATCATTGTATGCGCTTGAATAATGGTAGTTAATGTCCCTCATGCTTATTTCTGTTTCTCTCCTTTATTCCAGTCCCTAAGCTGGTGAGAAGCATATCCCCAGGAAGTTCTACTGGGATATGGAGTTTGAGGAGGGGGGGAGGGAAGGGAGGGAGGATGTTTAAATAAGGACATTTAGGATTGCCATAGGCAGCCCTCAGCAGAGGCAGTTTTCTCCTATCGTAAGAGGACCCTAGTGTCCTGAATAGAACCAGTCCTAGACTGACTAGCCTCACTGTTTCTGTCCTATTACAAACTCTTGGCTGGCATAGTCATCTTTTCCAAGTGTCCATCACTAAATTTTTTTTGTGTCACACCACAAAAAAAAAAAACAACTCTTCTATCAAAGACTGTTCCTTCACTGCTTCTCCAGGCTTCCGGTTGAAGACTTTCCCAGAAAGGAATTTAAGAATCCATCAGATAATCTAATCCATCAGATTAGCAGAGTTGGCCTTTGGACTTGTCTCAAGAGTGGTAGACCTTGTTTGGAGCTGTACCTTGTCATGTTCCATTTGTGGTATTCAATTCAACAAATGTTTGAAACAGGATCTTAACTGTAACTCAGTTGCTTTTATCCTGAGTTTCAAAGGTTTACTCCCACCAATAAAACTGTTGGTGGGGAATCCTATTGTCATTCCAAGGAGAGGTGTTGGAGCCCCTATGCAAGACTTTTGCAGGAAAGGCCTGGAGTCATGCTGCTGGCTTTTGCTCACCACCATGCTCTAGCTCATCTAAGAAGTTGATGTTGACAGAAGACTGGAAAGTGGGGATTTCTTTGCAGAGAATTGTCAGTGTCCTGTGCATTTTTTGCACCATCCTCACTGGCTAGCAGGAGGGATGAAGGTCCAGTCCCCTATGTCAAGCCATGGGGCCGTGGGATGGGGACTCCACGAGGTGCTGTGAGGAGAGCAGGACTGTGTTACTTGGAGGATTGGAGGGCCTAAGTCTGACTCTCACCTGGGAGTCCAGTGGCAAGAGGCTCTCATGGGGTTGTGCCTACCTGGTGCCAGAGTGGTGAGAGGTGGCACAGAGGGAGTGAGGTGCATGCCCACTGACAGAAGGGCAATGGCGCTTGTGTTCAAAGTCTGCTTATTAACCCTATGGAAATCAGCAGGACTGGGCTTCTTCAAGAGTTCTTTCCCTAGAAAGCCCCCTGGAGCTGGTGAAAGGACCCAAAGGATTGAAAGAGGGGTCACAGGTGGTCGTGTGAAGGCAGGGCATAGCCAGCATTGAGGTAGCCTCAGTGCACAATCTCTGAGAAATAGAGGTAACTCTAGAAAGAGGATCATGAAGAGGGCATGGACAAATATACTAGCCTCATAAGACCATGCTCTTTTACCCCAATCTCCTTTTCCCTGAGCCAACCTGGGACAGATCAGGAAGGAGAGCTAGAGAGTGGACAGAGGTGAAGCAAGGAAGAGAGAGAAGCTGACCACACACCATCTCAGCTACCTCCACCACCTCTGTGAACTTCTCAGCCTGAAGCAGCCCACGCTAGAAGATGAGTTTTAAACTGGACAAACGTTCAGAGTTTAAATAATGCATATGAATCGGGCTAGATTATTTGATGAATGTACCGACTGGTCCTTTTTTTTTTTATCTGAGTGACTGAGATTTTGGCCCAGGAGCAAAGAAAGTTGGTTCCACAGAGCAGGTTTTAGGGGGCTATGGTAGGAAAGAATAAATTGCTTCTAGCTTACACCTCGATTGGTTGGGCTCATTCAACCAACTAGAGTCTACACTATAACCACAACTGTGGGAGTCACAAAGGTGAACACGGCCCAGTACCTGCAGTCTGGGAGCTGCTAAAGAACAGGAACACCTTTAATAAAAGGCACACCCTGAGAAGACTGACAGTAGCATTTCAATGGAATATAGGGAAATGGGAAAGAAAGCAGTGGAAGGAGAAAGACAATAAAAAAAAAATGAGCCTCTATGTATTAGATGCTGGTAAAGGCTAGAGAGAAAAATGAAATGGGGAAAAGGAATAGGACATGCCAGGCCTGTGAGAGATGGCTATTTTAAATGGGATCATCTTTGAAGGCCAGTGTGCTAAGGGTGACATTCGAGCAGAGACCTGAGTGGTAAGCTGGTGAGTCATGTGGATATTTGGGGAGAGACTGGTTAAGACTGTGGCAGTTATCCACATGGAGGCTGATGGTGCTGAGGACCAGGAGGAGGGATGAAGATGGTGAGAAGTGGTCAGATTTTTGCATGTTTTTTGAAGGTAGTGTCAAAGGGATTGAGAGAGCCATTAGATATTACTACATGAGAGCAAGAAAGGCACCAAAAATGACACCAAGGTTTTCCATCTGAAAAACTGGAAAGACAAATTTACATTTTGTGTGTGTGTGTATTGGCAAAAGCTTCAGGAGAAAAAGGATTTGGAGAAGAGATAAGGAGTTTGGGACACTTTAAGTCTGAGATGCCTGTTTGATATTCAAGTAGTGATGGCAATTAATTAGAAATGCCTGGGCTTCAGCAAGAGGTCAAGACTAGAATATAGATTTGGGAGTGAGGATGTACTTCTAGTAAGTGTCAGTGGGACTGTTGTCAAGAACTTGGAAGGATCTGAATTTTACCCAATTTACAAGCCAACAAGTCAGCCTACCACAGCGTCATGGATGCTGGCAGAAGACGTGAGCCTCTGGGGTCATAAAGACCTTTATTACAATAATCATGGTAGACAGAGTATCTGCCTTTTCCTTCCTTGGTTCCCTGGGTCTCAGTCCCCCAAGGCAACGTGGAAGGGCCAGAGATACGTGAAATGACAGGAGTGGAACCCCAGGCTGAGGAACCTGTATGTTTTGTAATGGACAGTAAGTGCACCTACCCTTTGCTCTGAGGGGGACACTAGCTCTGTGTTTGAAACCTGTTTGCTATATGAACAACCTTGAAAAGATAGTTCAGAATAAAGTTGGTCATCATCTCTTCTCATGAGTTGTGCCCCATGTCCCATACAGCTTTTACTGTCAAGCATTCACTTTAGTGAAAAAAAATATATAATTATTTAAATTATTTGAGTCTAGACTCTATTTCTACTTTACAAAAAATATTCAGTATAGCTTACTGTACACTTAATCAGTATAGCTTACTGTACACTTAATCACTTAAAGGAACATTGTACTTTGCTTTGTTTAGAATTCTATAAAAGTTACCATTTATGGAAAAAAATACATTCCTAACAGCAATACCAGTTATTTGAGTAGGTGTACTTAATGTCAGACCACAAAAGTAGCTGACACAAGTAGGGTGATTTTATGTGTATGTGTGTATGTATTTATTCCACCTTTATTTCATAAGGTCAAATATGAAGTTTTTTTGGAATATTATCTAACTTCTCTTAAAACTCATGAGATGATATAATACAGTCAGATTCTTGTACAAATACTGCTGAGATGTCAATGAAGACGAGCACTGGAAATTGACTGTTGGATTTAGAAGCATAGAAATCATTAGTGACCTTGAAAAGAGCAATTTCAGTGCAGAGAAGGGGACAAGAGTCTGTTTGAAGTTGGTTCAAAAGAGAGTGAGAGGACAGGAGTTGAGACAGAATATAAACAACTTCTTTGAGAAGGTTTTCTGTAACACGGAGCAGAGCAATAGGGTGATATGCAGAGCATTTGGCACAACGCCCAGCACACAGAAAGGGCTCAGTACGTGTTGGTCAGAAAAGGACTTGATGACCCATGGGAGTCAGGAAATGGTTCATTGCCTGGGTACTAATGAAAAGACATATAGGCATAGGGGCTGATCAGGAAAGTCTTCTTGAAGACTTTTCTTTTGAGCTTTACAAGAAATGATGGAGTTAGGGGAGGTGCATGGAGGTGACAGAGTGTTTCAGGCACAAGCCAAGGAACCAAGATGGAGAGATGCTGATGGGAGGGGCAGCCTGTTGGCCAAGCCAGGGAGTTTTGGGGGGTTCCGAATAGGAGGCTTGAAGAGGAAGACCTGGAGACACAGCTGACTGAAGACCTTGAGTGCCAGACTGTGGCATTTATTTTGGGTCTGTTGAGTCAGTAGGGAGCCAGAGATCTTGAGCAGTCAGAGATCTAGTGGGAATATGGAATTAATTGTATTTTCAACTACGTGCTGTATTTCTATTCCAAGTGTTGAAGTTGGGCAGGTTACAACTCATGTTCCAGACAATCTAATGAGAAGCACATGTTTTTAATGCTCACTCCAACCTTTAGTTTCTTCCCTAGGCTAGGACAACCCTGGGAATAAAATTCTGGGGATAAAGATTAATAGAAAATAGAAATTCACTTTAGGGATTTAAGGAGGGATGGAGAGAAGGGGTCCTCTGAATAAGTGCACTTGATGTTGGCTTAAAAACAGACTGTTTCTGCGGAAAACCAGGGACTACTGTCTAGGCTGGCCCCCTTAGCAGCTGTCTCTGGTTTCTGAGTGGTGTATGCCTTAGTGGTGTCTCTCCCATTTGCATGAATCAGGGTGAAGCAAAAGTGACCTTGCTGGATATTTTAGAGTCAGGACCATTCATCTTGTTACATATGGTCTTTAGGTTCTGACCAGGTACGGTTGGTGCAGTCCCAGCACACAGGAGAATGAGTGGTGAGGATGAGTCTAAGAGGCATTGTGGCCCAGGAGCAAGCACCAGGCTTTGGCTCCAGCTGGACCTGGGTTTGAATTCCAATCTTTCACCTCTTGCCTATGTGACCTTTGGCAAGTCCCTGAACTTTGATTACTTTAGCTGTCAAATAGAGATGATGCTAATTATAAGCATTAGTTATCACCAGCATTTGCTGATAAGAAGAATATTTATTACTGCCATGAGTTTTTAAATTCTGTCCAGCCAATAAATGATGGAGTAAATGAAGAAAAATGGGGGAGAAGTAGAGTTTCAGGCTGAAACATGATGGTACCACCTAGATAAACCCCTCTATGCTTCAGATTATAGTGCTCTCTTTGGCAATCCTATTTTGTTCCCATGGTATAGGTTATAAGGAAAGCTCAAACAGGAGATTGCAGTCATTTCTGAATTTCTTAAAAAGATTATTAGATTATGAGTCAATATCCCCTTGGATCCTTGGGCTTTTGGCATAGAGAGATTGGGCAGGTGCATAGCTGCAGGGAATGAGCAGGCAAAAATAATGTAAATAGGTGACTTTGGACTCTCCAAGCATCTTAAACTGTAGCTTTCTATTAGATCATCAATTGCTGGCTGGGATGATTGGGATACCAGATATGTTTCTGTGAGTGTGAGAGCCTGGCTTGCCCCACTCCACCATGGAGAAGTTGCAATGCTGGCTACATATAGGCAGCCACAGGAATTCAGCATGGCCAGTCAGGGAGTTGAGTCTGACCCCTCCATCTGGAAGGGAGTTTGAATTATTCTTCAAGTAGAACTTCAGTGGCTGACCATAAGAACCAGGGGCCAGGGCAGCCTCTGTGCCTGTAGAGAGAGGTGAAGAGAGAGCCATACACCAAAGTGTGATATGAAGGGCCTTCCAGAATCTCTTCTAAGCTGCCTCTTCTCTTTCCCTGATCTCCATGAGCCAAAATACCTGAATTCTGCCATTGTATGAAGACCCACACCTGGGGTCTGGAGCTCAAACCCAAACTCTAGCATTTATTAGCTGTGTGGACTCATGATAATTAGTTAGCCTTTATTTATTTATTTTTTTTAAGTAGACTCTACACTCAGCATGGAACCCAAAACAGGACTTGAATTCATGACCGTGAGATCAAGACCTGAGCCTCTGAGATCAGATACTTAACCAACTGAGCCACTTAGCTGCCCCTAATTAGTTAGCCTTTCTCAACGTTAGTTTCCTCATTCTCAAAGTGAGGACAATAATTAGCATTATTATTAGCATAATTTCAGATATTTTCGAGACGATTAAATGATAAAACACTATAAAGTCTAGAGGTGCCTGGGTGGCTCAGTCGGTTAAGTGTAAGACTCTTGATTTCAGCACAGGTCATGATCTCAGGATCGTGGGATTGAGCCCCTCAATGGGTTCCACACTGAGCATGGAGCCTGCTTAAGGTTTTCTCTCTCTTGCTGCCCCTCCCCTAATCCTCTCTCCCTCTCTCCCTCTCTCCCTTTGTTCTCTCTCTCTCTCTCTCTCTCAAATAAATAAATAAAAATAAAATCTTAAAAAAAACCCACAAAAGTAATAAAGCCTAACTCAGTGGCTGTCACAGAGTACCTCAATAAATGTTAGCAACAAGGACATGTAAGAATGTTACATTGGGAAATAACATTTTTAGAAAATGCTTTCCCAAGCATTATCACTTTCAATTTTTACAACACCCAAATATATAAGAAGAATCATCACTCCTTTTAATTAGATGATTGAGGTTCAGAGAACCTATGTGACTTTCCAAGTTTATGTCATAAGAAAAATTAGGATTCAGTGGTGTGGTCCAACTTTAATGCAGGTTTTATTTTATCACTATGTGCTGCCAGCATGAATGGTTGGAAAGAAGGGGACAGAGCAGTATTAGGCAGGAATGGGAGGACACACAGAAGGAAAAATGAGAGGGTGCCCAAATCTACAATTTTATGCATGGAATCAGATATTAACTAGTGGAATCTCTGAGAATAGATCTGTAATTACACTCAACTTACCTTTGAAAGATCACATATAGGAGCATCAAGTATTCAGAATACAAGGAATGTCCAAGAGAAAAGAAAGGAGCATCCCTAAAATTTTAGTTTGAATTAACATTCTAAGGTTCGAGCAATGACAATTATGCAGAGAGACACCTAAAAATCTCATTCAAAACCAATTTACTGTCTCTATATAAGCAATGTTAATT
Organism: Nasua narica; assembly: GCA_028533885.1. Classification (NCBI taxonomy): domain Eukaryota; kingdom Metazoa; phylum Chordata; class Mammalia; order Carnivora; family Procyonidae; genus Nasua; species Nasua narica. The sequence continues at coordinate 39,370,525 of CM052814.1, forward strand.
TGTCTTACAGATTCATTCCCTAGGTCATAGATTAGAAGCAGCATAGCAACTGAAGAAGAAAATTCACATATTGACAACAGATAAGAACTGAGCTGATGGCCTGACAAGAGAAAAAAACTGTGACAAGCAGAATAAAACTTAAAGTAATGTAACAGTTTGGGTCTAAGTGTAGATACTCACAGTGCTCCCTCCATATCCCACCCCCTGCTTCATGGTGTGCCTTCCTATATGATGGCTGAACAAAATAACTAACCACGCCATAAAAAGATAAAAAAGTAACATATATTCATCATACCTTATCAAAGGTAGCAGATATGTTTTAATACATTTTAGCAATAATCGTGCCTAAAATTGTTTTAAAAACTGAAGAAAAAGAAAACCCATTTTTATTCCAATTTCCTGGGCAATTTGATAACAGACAAACTTAGGTGTTATTGTCACTAAAATGTAATTCATTTGCATAAACATTATTAAGTGCAGAGGACCCGTGGGTCAGATCTCAAAGTCTTGGCACATCCTTTTCTGCTACGAAAGAGTGAGCCATTAAAAACTCAACTTGATGGGCCCCTGGGTGGCGCAGTTGGTTGAGCGACTGCCTTCGGCTCAGGTCGTGATCCCGCAGTCCTGGGATCGAGTCCCACATCGGGCTCCCAGCTCCATGGGGAGTCCGCTTCTCACTCTGACCTGCTCTCTCTCACTCTCTCTCTTTCCTAATAAATAAATAAATAAATAAAATCTTTAAAAAAAAAAAAAACTCAACTTGAATTTTATGTTTCTATACATCTGGAATACCTGGTGGGACTTTTCACTGTATGTCGTGTAGGTGTCCCTGGTGCAGTCATCGTTCCCCTTTCCGTCCTGGAAAAAGAGGTGGAAACTCATCCAGAAGGGAAAAAAAGATATTGTCCGGACTACACTGCCATGATGGCACAGAGGATTTTGTGTTCCTAAAGTTTGGATCCTCCTCCTTGGGAAGGTGGATGGCTCTCTTTTTATCCTGAAAATGCAGACCCTTCCTCATGGTGCTCAAACTCTTGAAGCAGAAGAAATCAGAATGGATTTTTGGGCTTCAAGAAGTTGGAAGTGAGCATCAGCCTGGTCCTGGAGGAAATCCCAAGGACTGGGAGTAAGTGCAATCACTTCTTCTGAGTAGGGTCTCAGAGGGGACCCCAGGGGTCTGATAGGATTGAATGGGAGAGACAAGGTCTTGGGGTCCAGGTAACAAGCTCTGGTATCTGAGGCCATACCAAGTGACTGTGTTGCTCAGAGTAGCCCTCCTTCAAAGGCCTCTGCTGGCTTGAACAGGGAGTAGACTGTGGCAGCCACTAGCTTACTGATGCTGAATCACCAGAAACATAGTGCTCTCTTGAGCTGGAGGGGCAGGGACATTGTTGCTGTATCAACAGCAAGAATACTATATCATGTCCCTCCTCTGTCTGAGAAAGGCCGCATGACAGACTCATGCGACTGCATTAGTCATGGGGTTCTTGGAAAAGGAGGGAGATAGGCAGTGGGAGATGACGAAGGATCCATTTCCTAACAATCTGGTAGATTGGGGCTGGAGCCAGTTCTATTTTCATTTCCAAAGCAAGTGACATTACTTCTGTCCAGAGAGTGTGAAACCATTTATGTGTAATTTTTTTTTTTTTTTTTTTTTTACAGCTGTATAGTTAGAAGACCAGGGAAAAGGGATAGACCTTCTCATGTCTGGTGTTCATATAACCAAACCATCTGTTCTTACAGCTATTCAAAGGAGACGAGTAATTCTGATGCTCTTCTTCTTAGCAAGCCCATCTGCGTCTACCAGATTTGACACTGGGATGCTTCAGCCAGCTAGTTAGCGAGCCCAAGATACTTCAGAATAGCCTTGTGTTGCAACACTTAAAAATCAAATATGGGTCCTGGATGTGCCTCTGAGAGAGGAAACATGCTTGAATTCCCCATCGTGAGAAATGAGAGCTTCCATATTGCATGGAGTACTTCGTGGTTTTTAGGGTGATTCTGAAAGCTGGCCAGCATCCTTGGCTGGTTAACTTGCCGGCTGAAGCCTCACGGTGCCAAATCTAGTAGATGTAGATGGGTTGCTAAGAACACTTCAGGGGACTTCGGGTTCTCAGGAGACCTTAAAGTAATAGACCCTCTACTCCTTCCCTCACATGAGAACTTGGACTCCCTTGTGCGCTTGAGTCTCTTAAGCTCATGATGGAGATAATGTTAATGAGAATGGGCAGAACCTCCTAATTACGATCATTAGCACAGATTATGGGTTTAGTGGGATATTTCTGATGGCTATGACCCTGAGTTAAGTAGTTGGGATTTTCCGTAATTGGTTCCCTTCTGTCTATCCTCCCAATGAAAGGAGAAATCAAAATCCTTTTCAGGTGGTTTGAGACTCAGTTGCGGTCCCGCAAAGTTCTCTGATTTCTCATGAGTATTGTAAAGCTCCTGACAGGAAGGGATATGGGAGGAAAGAGAGTTACACTCGGGACCCTCCTATGGGAGCAACCTTAGCCCCCAGAGAAGGCTCTTTCTAGACTGTGGAACACCCTCTCCCAGCCCCATGCATACAGTGGCTTGGCGGAACCAGCAACATCACACCCTCAAAAGAAAGCAAAGCACCGACCTAGATGTGTGAACTGCCCCAACTCAACACCTTTGCTCCCTTTAAAAGATGAGTTTCTTTTTAATAACTACTCCAAGGACTTCTGTTTTAGGCAACGTAACAGACTAATCTAACTAACCCCCTTCCCACTTCTACAGGAAAAGACATGGGGAACAAAATAAATAAGATATAGCAGAACATGATTACTATTTTTTTTTTTAACCAAGATCTAAAGAAGAAATCCCCCAATCCCCAGGTAATAAAATATAAACTGTAGCTCAGAGCTAAATGACAAGATTATGAGTTGATTCTGTGGCCCTACTAGCTGGGGTTTTCATGCCAGTAGGGGGACAGGAAGTATATGCTTGGGCTTAGACATTGAGAAAACTAAAACACAGATTTCTACACAAAGATTGGATTTGGAAATGGTCCTGTCAGCGTAAGAGAGACTAAACAAATTCTTCCCACCTGCTCAGGAAGTAAGGAAGCTGTTCTCTGCTATGAGCCCAGGGTAGAAAATAAAACAGTGTCCATGTGAGAATCTGAAGCCTCTCTGAATTCACACTATTCAAGTATGGGGGGATGCAAGAATCTCAAGCCATGAAATTAATGTCAAATGGTGTTAGCACCAGCCTAGTGAAACTCATGGGGTGGCCAGTGAATCAAATGAGACTCCCAAAGGAAAAAGCAACCCTAGCAGAAGTGGGTTCACAATCAGATTTATAGCCCCCTGCCCAAGGAGACGGTAGTAGTTTGCTAGAGGTGACGTAACAAGTGCCACAAACTGAGTGGTTTCAACAGAGATTTGTTGTCTCTCAGTTCTGCAGGTGGAGAATCTGAGTTCTAAGTCTCAGCAGGGTTGTTCGTTCTGAGGCTGTGAGGAGGGGTCTGTACTGTGCCTTTCCCTGGTCTCCGGTGGTTCACTGGCAATCTTCAGTGCTCCTTGGCTTGAAGAAACATCACTTCTCTCTCTGCCTTCATTTTCTTTTTTTTAAATTTCATTTTATTTTTTTTTCACATTTAATTTTTAAAATTAGTTTCGGAGGTAGAGGTCAGTGATTCATCAGTTGTGTAACACCCAGTGCTCATTATATCCCGTGCCCTCCTTAAAGTCCATCACCCTGTTACCTCATCCTTTCACCCTCTCCCCTCCAGGACCCTTAGTTTGTTTCCTATGTTAAGAGTGTCTTATGGTTTGCCTCCCTCTCTGATTATGTCTTGTTTTATTTTTCCCTCCCTTTCTTCTTTATCCATTCATCTGTTGATGGATATCTGGGCTCTTTCCATAGTTTGGCTACTGTGGACATTGCTGCTATAAATATTGGGGTGCAGGTGCCCCTTGGGATCAATACATTTGTATCTTTGGGGTAAATGCCTAGTAGTACAATTGCTCGGTCATAGGGTAGCTCTATTTTCAACTTTTTGAGGAACCTCCATACTGTTCTCCAGAGTGGCTGCATCATATTGCATTCTCATCAACAATATAAGAGATTTACCCTTTCTCCACATCATTGCCAACATTTGTTATTTCCTGAGTTACTAATTTTAGCCATTCTGACTATGAAGGGTATCTTTGTGGTTTTGATTTGTATTTTCCTGATCATAAGTGATATTGAACATTTTTTCATGTGTCTGTTGGCCAGCTATATGTCTTCTTTGCAGAAATATCTGTTCATGTTTTCTGCCCATCTCTTGACTGGATTATTTGTTCTTTGGGTGTTGAGTTTGATAAATTCTTTATATATTTTGAATACTAGCCCTTTATCTGATGTCATTTGCAAATGCCTTCTCCCATTCTGTTGGTTGTCTTTTGGTTTTGCCAACTGTTTCCTTTGCTGTGAAAAAGCTTTTTATCTTGATGAAGTCCCAATAGTTCATTTTTGCTTTTGTTTCCCTTGCCTTTGGAGACATGTCTAGCAAAAAGTTGCTATGGCTGTGGGCTCCATTTTTAATTCCAGTTCTACTATGTACAAGTTGTATGACCTTGAACCAATTAATTCTCAAAACTTGTGTTTCTTCAACTGTAAAATGGAAGCAATTATTTGTTTGCCTTCTTAATAGCCCCCTGCCTCTTCTTTTATCCTAAAGAAATATCATCCCCCCAATCTTGTGTGTGTGTGTGTGTGTGTGTGTGTGTGTGTG
>CM052814.1:39375768-39415579 GCA_028533885.1 Nasua narica
TCAATCTGTCGGGGATCCAACCTATACTCTAATTGATGTTAAATGTGAGTCTTATTGTCTTTTTGTACATGTGCATTTGATATGGGTTAGGAACTTGTGAGAAATTATAAGTGTGCTTACAAAGAAACAAGTTGAACAGAGTTATGACTTGACACCACAGCTCAAAATCTCTTCTGCTTCTCTTCTACCTAACAAGACTTAGATCTTTTCTTAAGCAACTTCACTCAGGAATAAGGAAAATTTTTTTTTTATAAAAGACCAAGATTTTTCTTTCTTACCAATTCATTCACTCCTTTGGGAGCCTCAGCTAAAGTCTTCACTCCCCTTAGATACTATTTTTAATCAACATATGTCTTCTGTGGGCCAGATACTGCAGGAATGAAGTTATTTATTGCCTCTTGCAAAGCTGCATTTCTTAGCAGTTCAGTTCCATTTCTCTTTTCTGTTTCCATTTTGTCTGGACCCTAGATTACAAAGTACAAAGGACTATTGACCTGGTTGGAAAAATACCGCTTACCTTTCTTCTGTAAAACCAACTTGTGTTTCCATTACATTCTCTGTCAGGAGCTCATCAGTTTCATTAACTCCCCAGAAGGAGGTAAGCATGAGAGTGTGTGAGTGGAGAAATATGGGAAACTAGGCTGCAAAATGATCCTGTGCCTGTTAGTTCTATAGTAGTGTACCACCTTTGTGGCCTTAAATGTGAGGGTATCACAGCTTGTAATGTAGTGCAGCAGTAGGTGAACTCTTAGGCTGAAAAGCTGATACCTAGAGCAATAAGCAAGAATCAGATAGGTTGTGTGTGTTAGTTGTCAGAAACGAGAGAATTACTGGTGGACATACAACATGGCAAAATTGCCTAAAATATATCCAGAATCAAACATCGTTCACCACCTTCATTGCTACCACCTTGTCTAAGCCTCCATCATTTCTCACCTGGCTACTGAAATCATCTCTTAATTAATCTCCTTGCTTCTTCTCTTGTTCTCCTGTTCTCAGTAGCCAGAGAGCAATTTAAAACTTAATTCAGATCATGTCACTCCTCTACTCCATACGCCTGCCAATGGCTCCTGTGTCAGTATAAAATCCAGTGCCCCTCCAATGGCCTTCAGGGTCCTGGAGATGTGGTTCCATTACTTTTCAGACCTCATCGGCTCCTACTGCCCCACCTTGCTTACTCCATTCCAGTTATACTTGACTTGCCTGCAGTTCCTCAAACATGTTGGACACATTCTCACTTCAAGGCTTTGCATTGACTGTTCACTCTGCCTGGAATGCTCTTCTCCATATATCCACGTTGGCTCCCTCTCTCACCTCTTCAGATCTCTGTGCAAATCTCACCTCCTCAGTGGAGGCTACCATGATGACCCTAGTGTCCACTCATCCAATTCTTGCCCTAGCTCTCCCAACCCCCTTTACCCTCTCTTACTTTTCCATTTTTTTTCCTGTAGTGCTTATAACGTTCGACCTTACCAGATAATGTATTTATTATGGTTATTGTTTATTAACTGTCTTCTTCACCAGAACGTAAGCTCCTTGAGGGCAGGGACTTTGTTTGCTGATATATCCCAAACACCTAGAATGGTACGAAGTAGTAAACATGTAATAAATATTTATTGAAAGAATTAATTAATAAAATTTCCATCTGGAGCTTTGACTCTCAGCTCCAGCCTGGGAAAAGTCAAGATTCAGGAGATACCATTGGGTAAAATGTAACAAAACACCCAATATACTCATATACATATCTCCTTCCATATATATATCTCCTTCCATATATATCTCCTTCCATATATATAATATATATATTAGAAAAATTGAATTGGCAAAATCACTGTCAGGTGGGGATTATAGAAGGTGAGAGGTCTTGGTCAGAGGGTGTTTTTAATCTGTGGGTTGTACTGTTTGTGGGTCCTCCGTATTATGCATGTCACTGGAGGGTCTGTTTCCTACCTTCAAAAGTACCACACACTCATAACCAGCTCATCCAACTGGCCACTATTTGTCCTCACTCATTCTGACTGAATGGGGGTCTAGCTGTGTGAGGCTGAGAGAGGTGCTGGGGGAAGAGCTCATTCTCTCTCTCTCATCATGAACTTTTCCTGGCAGCCAAGATGATGAGATGGAGAAAAGCAGACCAGTGGCTCCTCCATAAGTGCATCGGTGGGGTCAGAGGGATGTGGCGCTTCTGTACCTACCTCAACAGCAGTACAGGTAGGTTCTTGGAGTTGTTTCTGGAGCATTCGCAAGTTCTTAACAGCTTCCAGGATGCCCAGAGCACTTATTGACAGCAATGTATGTATATGGGAAATATATAGTTTTATTATTGGTGTTTGGGTGAAAGTCCTTGAAAATGGGTCCACAGTGTAGGTTAGGGCAAAAGCAATCGGAGCACCTTTCTTTTATTCATCCATCCATCCATCCATCCATCCATTTAACAGTGTTTGTTGAGCACCACTGTATGGCCACCACCATGAACAGAGCCATAAATCCCCACTGAGTAAAGCTGCCACAGTGGTGGGAAACAGACAAGGAACAAGTAAATAAACAAACCTATAGCACAGGTGTTGGGATGCGCAGCTTTCTGTTCCATTGGGTCCAGTGGCCGATGAGTGCTGGAAGGTCAGCGGCCACACTCGAGGACACTCCAGTTCAGCAGCATTAAGTTTCATCTAAGAACAAGCCCTCATTTAAGGGTGAAAGCCCGTATTTCCAGGGAGCAGATAGGGAAGAACTAGACAGACTGTCTTTTGTTTGTCACTCAGGCTCCAGCCCTGGCAAAGCTGTGAAACAGGGAATGTAGTCTTTGGCACCTTTGGGCTCCATTATTCTTCTCCTGGCTGCTCTTGGTCCGTGATATAGCAAATGTTCTTTTTTCTTCTCATCTTCATTTTTTTGGATAAAACTCAAATGTCTCATGTTCCTTTCCTCAGAGTCTTGCAGTTTTCCCTAAAGTGACAGCTTTTCTCACAACAGCAGCAGAAGTCACAGAAGATCCCTATCCATTAAGTTCCTTTTCTCTATGCCTCCATCTGCCCCTACATTGTGACATTACTAGAGATGATGACTTAACCTAAAGAAGTGACTAATGGTGATAGTGAAGTCAATAGAGCAGGTGGTGGGGAGTGGTATCAGCTGCTACACCCAGATGCACCCACTGAAGGGGCAAGATTGGGCTGTAGCTCTGTGCTTACCCTTTCTAATCTGTAGGTGAAGAGCTGGTGGATTTCTGGATCCTTGCTGAGAAGATCTTGAGCATAGATGAGATGGACCTGGAAATGAGAGACCACTATTTGTCTCTCCTCCTTGTGCTGAAAGCTACCCATCTACAGGAGGGCTCAAGAGTGGTAACTCTCTGCAACATGAACATCAGTAAGAATTATAGAGAATTATATCTGAACTGAAACCTCTGGGGGATGTGACAAAGAAATCAATTCAGGGTCTGATAACACTCAGTTTCTCATTTTGCAGACTGCTACCCTCTCCATTTTCTATGTATCAGGGATGCCACGGGGAACCCTGAACAGGGAAGGGTTGCAAGAGACCGGTTATCCTTAAGCCTCTTCCTGAGATACAACTCACCAGTAAAGGTTGGCTGGAAAGAGTGAGGAGGAATTGGGACAGACTAATTTAATAGCTCCTGCATCTTCTGAGACTACATGGCTTGTCTTTTTTTAAACTGAGATTCCCTAGAACAAACTACAGTTCACAGGCCAAACATAGTTCATGTAACCTATGAACTAAGAATGTTTTATATTTTTAAAGGGTTAAGGAAGAAGATATGCAGCAGAGCCTGCCTATGGCTCTCAAAGACTAATATTTCATTATCTGGCCTTTTACAGGTTTGCCAGCCTCTTCTCTAGAACATCAGATTCATCTAAATGTATTTATTTGTTTGTTTATTATTTGTTTATTATTTATTTAGTAAGTAAGTAAGGAGACATTCCTAACCCAAATATAAATGTGTTCCAGAAGATATGCTGTTTGGGATTGGTCACACTCCTCTATTCGTAGAGATGCGTGAGAATTTATGACATTAAAATCAGGGCTAGTAATGACTCCTTCAAATTATCTGTCTAAGCCCCTTCCTCCAGGCAGATCTGACACAGAAATCCCATTCATAAACATATTTTCTTGTGTCTTTTGCTTTTCCTTACAATAACATCCAAGTGTCTAAAAAATAATCCAAGGAATCCCATAAACTAGCTTACTTCTATGGGAAAGAAGGAAGGTAATCAGAGAAAGGGGTCACTGTTCCTTGAGAAAACCCAAAAATGTGTTTATTATATATTTGTCCTGTCCACACCCCAGGGTGGTGTGAAGAACAAATGAAATGCTATACACAATGACATTTGGAAAAATTCAAAAAACCACTCACATCATCATCATCACCACCACCGCTACATCATTTTCATCCTTCATGTCTCTTCTCTTTCCAGAGTCCCTCCTGAACCTCTCCATCTGGCATCCCAACCAGTCAACCACCAGGAGGGAGATCCTGAGCCACATGCAGAAAGTGGCTCTGTTCAAAATTCAGAGCTATTGGCTCCCCAACTTTTACACCCATGCCAGGACAATTATGGCCAAGGAGGAATCATGCCAAGGTCTGATGCAGGAATATGAGACTCGCCTGTACACTATTTGCTGTATTCATGTAGGAGAACTCCCTCTAAACATGAGCATCAAGAAGTACCACCACCCCCAGAAGCAGTACTCCAGCAGGAAGACCAAGAGGAGGATGTGGCAACTGATAGACCATGGCTCTACTCTGGAAATGGATACCAAGCCAGACACCAACATTATGCACCCCCAGGAGATGTGTTCTCCAGAGAAGGACACGTACAAGTATAAATATATACAAATGCCTTCCCTGAAAGTGACTTCTTCAAAAGAGAGAATAATCAGTTCCCTGGAAAAGGATATTTTCTGTGCCAGGAAATCCAACATGAAGAAGAAAGCCAAGAGCCACCACCACATGGAGGGCCTCTTTGAGACAACGTTCTCTACACACCTGAGGACTGTCACCCCTATCATCAGTTACTCCCCCCAGATGAAAGTCAAGAAGGCCATCAAGCAAAGCATCTCCTTAGGGTACACCCACTGGGCCTTGTGTGCTGATGCCTATGCAGGGAGTCCCTTCCGGGACCACCTGAAAAAGCAGAATTTGAAAGTGGAGACCCAACTCCTGGACCTCTGGCAGGACCTGCATCATTTTCTCAGTGTCCTGATGAATAACAGGAAGACTGGGAATGCCACCTTTCGGCACATGCTGGGCAATCGAATTTGTGAGCTCTACCTGAATGAACAGATTGGTTCATGCCTACCACTCAAATCACAAACCATTGAAGGCCTGAAGGAGATGCTGCCTTCTGGGGATATAAACCCCTGGATTCCCCGAGCCCAGAGGGAGATCTGCAAGGTAGGCTATGCCTCACAGAAATGGGTTAGTATCTGGAAGATGAGGTCAAGACTGACCAAAAATCCTATCTGGTCATCTAGACTGGTTAAGTTAATGATATAATTACATACATAATTTTTCACATATTGAAGACTTGGTTGATCTTTTAGGAAAAAACTATACAAATTCCCAAAAAACAGCCAAAATCCAAAGTAGAATGGAAGGGGTGATTGGTCAACATCCACTTTTTATTTCTTAATTAATATCCCCTTATATGGAATCTCCCAAAAACATGAACCTCAGAGTGTTCTACTGAGGAAAGTTCTAAGAATTCTGTTCCAAACATAATGTATTGAAATGCAGGGTAGACTAGACTAACTATCAAGAAGTGGCCAATTGGTAGGAGTTTATTCTTATCCCAAAACATTAGATAAAAGCTTGTAACTCTCCAGAAGACTCACAGGAGATGATCCTTAGCTTGAATATTATGGTCAAGGTCTTGGCAGAAGACAAATGGCAGGATCAAGTTGGGTAGCAGATTAAAAGCCTGATATAAGGGACTGCTTACAAAGGAAAGGGGAAGAGGGTAGGAAAACCAAAAGAGATAGTGCAACACCTCAGGGCCAGTAAGGGTGGGTCACTTTTCTCCCTCCGAGGCCTGAAGAATTGAGGAGAGGGAGCAGTTACCAGAACCAGGAGAGAAAGAGCTATAATGGGTGGGACACTTGGCAGGAACTCTGTCAGTGGAAGTGTAGAGCCTGTCCTTAGTGATCTGGCCAGAAGGGATCAAGGGGAATAGCTAATCCCAAGCTTACTCTCCTCCTGCTTTCCCATGTCCTGTTAGGACTCCTAAGTAGATCAACGTGAGGTCAAGGGAGCCTGTTGATGTGGTCCATACAGGTTAATTTCCCTAGGCATAAGCCGAGTGAAGAAGGATAGAGAGTAGATCTGGAAGGGCAGGTGGATATAAACAACTTATTTAGTGCATTAAAATGTATTTGCCTGAAAAGGGTGTTTACATGTATTACCTCTTTTAGGCTTCTTAGACCCTCAGAGGTAGACAAGGGCAGTGCCATTGTCACTGTCATACAGTTGAGGAAAGTGAGGCTTACCCTAGAGGGTAAGTGGGTTAGCCCAAAAGCACACAGCAGCCTAGTGGAGAAACCAGGGTCAGAACCCAGGAGGTCTTGGCTCTAATACCAGCACAATTTCCAGTACATCTTAGTTATCAGTAGTTGCACATCGAGTAGTATAAGACCAGATCAGTCCAGTGGACTATCCTATCACAGTTTCTCAGGTTAAAAATCTTGATATCACTCATGACGTGCCTTTCTGTCTCACACCCACATATAGTCTGTTGGTGATCTGTTGGCTCAACCTTAAAAATATATCCAGAAACTGGACATGCCTCCCCTTCCCTGTTACAACCACTCTTGTCCAAGACCCATCCATTGTCACCTGGATGACTGCCGTGGTCTCCTAACATCGGATGCCTATGGATTTGTCCTTGGAGATGACAAGCAGGCTCATTTCCACGCTGGCCATGGTGATTCTGCAAAAACATAAACTGTAATTTAACTGAAAATAAGTAAAAAGAAGTGAATGGGGACCTTGAAAACAGATGGCTTTCTGTCTTCGGTAAAATCCAAAGTCCTTGCCAAAACTGACAAGGCCTACATAATTTCTCCTCTACCTCCCTCTTTGGCTTCATCTTCCACTGGCTCCATGCACATCACTCCAGCCATGCTAGGCAAACTGCCTGCTCAGTGGCAGTGCTCCCACGGTGTGTAAAGTGCAGATGCTCACAGAGCTGTGCTCCTCCCTCCCCCTTCAGCTGTTTGCTCAAGTCATCTCAGTGAGGCCTTCCTTACCCACTTCATATAAAATAGTTGCTATCTGGCCTTTTATGCACTGCTCTCAGGATGGGACAGGAGAGTTTACCAAGGGATGGATGAACTGAATTCTGAAGGAAACCCTAATATATTTTAATGAAAAACAATTATAGAGTGAAACCATATAATGGTCTTTCTCTGCTTGACTTATTTCACATAGCATAATCCCCTCCAGTTCCATCCATGGTGATGTAAATGGTAGGTATTCATCCTTTCTGATGGCTGAGTAATATTCCATTGTATATATGGATCACATCTGCTTTATCCGTTCATCTGTTGAAGGGCATCTCAGCTTCTTCCACAGTTTGGCTATTGTGGACATTGCTGCTATGAACGTTGGGGTGCATGTGCCCCTTCTTTTCACTACATCTGTATCTTTAGTGTAAATACCCAGTAGTGCAATTGCTGGGTCAGAGGGTAACTCTATTTTTAACTTTTTGAGGAACCTCCACACTGTTTTCCAAAGTGGCTGTACCAACTTGCATTCCCACCAACAGTATAAGAGGGTTCCCCTTTCTCAACATAAGGAATAGCATGGAGGACATGAAGGAAGGGAAAACTGAAGTGGGGTAAATCTGAGGGGGAGACAATCCATGAGAGACTATGAACTCCAGGAAACAATCTGAGGGTTTCAGAGGGGAGGGGAAGTAGGGGATGTGGTAGCCTGGTAATGGGTATTAAGGAGAGCATGTGTTATAATGAGCACTGGGTGTTATACACAAACAATGAATCATGGAACACTACATCAAAAACTAATGATGTACTGTGTGGTGACTAATAAAAAGCAATTATAGAAAAATACATTTATATTAAAAATAGTAGGTCAAATTTTATTTATTTTTTATTTAGAATCAATTAGCCAACATATAGTACATCATTAGTTTCAGATGTAGTGTTCAGTAACTCATCATATAACACCCAGTACTCATCATATCCCGTGCCCGCCTTAATGCCCATCACCTGATTACCCCATTCCCACCACCTCCCCTCCAGCAACCCTTAGTTTGTTTCCTATAGTTAAGAGTCTCTCCTTTAAAAAAAAAAAAGGGTGCCTGAGTGGCTCAGTTGGTTGAGTGGCTGCCTTCGGCTCAGATCATGATCCCGGAGTCCTGGGATCGAGTCCCGCATCGGGCTCCCAGCTCCATGGGGAGTCTGTTTCTCCCTCTGACCTTCTCCCCTCTCATGCTCTCTCTCACTGTCTCTATCTCAAATAAATAAATAAAATCTTTAAAAAAAAAAAGAGTCTCTCATGGTTTTTCTTTTTTTTTTTTTTAAGATTTTATTTAATTGACAGAGAGAGAGATCACAAGTAGGCAGAGAGGCAAGAAGAGAGAGGGGGGGAAGCAGGCTCCCTGCTGAGAGTCCGATGCAGGGCTTGATCTCAGGACCCTGAGATCATGACCTGAGCCGGAGGCAGAAGCTTTAACCCACTGAGCCACCCAGGCGCCCCTCTCATGGTTTTTCTTTCTCTCTAATGACTTCCTATTCAGTTTTCCCTCCCTTTCCCTATGATCTTCTGTGCTATTTCTTATATTCCACATATGAGTGAAATCATATGATAATTGTCTTTCTCTGACTTATTTCACTTAACATAATACTCTCTAGTCCCATCCTTGTCAATGTAAATATTAAGTATTCATCCTTTCTGGTGGCTGAGTAATATTCCATTGTACTTATATACCACATCTTTATCCATTCATCTGTTGATGGACATCTCAGCTCTTTTCACAGTTTGGCTATTGTGGACATTGCTGCTATAAACACTGGGGTGCAGGTGCCCCTTCAGATCACTACATTTGTATCCTTTGGGTAAATACCTCGTAGTGCAATTGCTGGGTCATAGGGAAGCTCTGTTTTTTTTAAGATTTTTAAAATTATCATTATATTCAATTAGCCAACATGTAATACATCATTAGTTTTTGACATAGTGTTCAACAATTCATTAGCTGCAAATAACACCTCTATTTTTAACTTCTTGAAGAGCCTCCATACTGTTTTCCAGAGTGGCTCTACAAGCTTGCATTCCCACCAAGAGTGTAAGAAGGTTCCCCTTTCTCTGAATCCTCGCCGACATTTGTTATTTCTTGTCTTATTAATTTTAGCCATTCTGACTGGTGTGAGGTGGTATCTCATTGTGGTTTTGAATTGTATTTCCCTGATGCCAGCTAATGTAGAGCATTTTCTCATGTGTCTGTTGGCCATTTGTATGTCTTCTTTGCAGAAATGTCTGTTCATGTCTTCTGCCCATTTCTTGACTAGATTATTTGGTTTTTGGGTGTTGAGTTTGCTAAGTTCTTTATATTTTGGATACTAGCCCTTTATCTGATATGTCATTTACAAATACCTTGTCCCATTCTGTTGGTTGTCTTTTGGTTTTGTCGACTGTTTCCTTTGCTGTGCAGAAGCATTTTATCTTGATGAAGTCCCAGTAGTTCATTTTTGCTTTTGTTTCCCTTGCCTTTGGAGATGTGTCTAGCAATAAGTTGTTGCAGCCAAGGTCGAAAAGGTTGCTGCCTGTGTTCTCCTATAAGATTTTAATGGATTCCTATCTCACATTTAGGTCTTTCATCCATTGTGAGTTTATCTTTATGTATGGTGTGAGGAAATGGTCTAGTTTCATTCTTCTACAGGTAGCTGTCCAATTTTCCCAGCACACTTTATTGAAGAGACTGTCCTTTTTCCATTGGATATTTTTTCCTGCTTTGTCAAATATTAGTTGACCATAGAGTTGAGTGTCCATTTCTAGGTTCTCCATTCTGTTCCATTGATCTATGTGTCTGTTTTTGTGCCAGTACCATATTGTCTTGATGATTACAGCTTTATAATAGAGCTTGAAGTCCAGCATTGTGATGCCACCAGCTTTGGTTTTCCTTTTCAACATTCCTCTGATTATTCAGGGTCTTTTCTTTTCTTTTTTTTTTTAAAGATTTTATTTATTTATTTATTTGACAGAGAGAGAGAGAGAGAGATGACAAGTAGGCAGAGAGGCAGGCAGAGAGAGTGGGAAGCAGGCTCCCCGCTGAGCAGAGAGCCCAATGCGGGGCTTGATCCCAGGACCCTGGGATCATGACCCGGGCCGAAGGCAGAGGCTTTAACCCACTGAGCCACCCAGGTGCCCCTAGGGTCTTTTCTGATTCCATAAAATGTTAGGATTATTTGTTCCAGCTCAGTTGCATTTCTATGCGCTAACAATGAGACTTGAGAAAGAGAAATTAAGGAATCAATCCCATTTACGATTGCACCAAAAATCATAAGATACCTAAGAATAAACCTAGCCAAAGAGGTAAAAGATCTGTACTCTAAAAACTACGGAACACTTAAAAAAGAAATTGAGGAAGACACAAAGAAATGGAATAACATTCCATGCTCATGAATTGGAAGAATATTGTTAAAATATCTGTGCTACCCAAAGAAATCTACACATTCAATGAAATCCCTACTAAAATACCACTGACATTTTTCATGGGTCAAATTTTAAAAAGTAAATATAGGTTTAGATATTGTTTTATTATAGTTATTATTTATTACTATTATTTTGCTGCAACTCTATTTCTTCTAATGGAAAATGTTTTATTAAGCATTATTTGTTAAGATACCAATTAGATCACTTATTCACTAGTTACTAGAGTCATAAATCTTTTAAGCTAGAGGGGACATTAACAGGATACTCATTTCACATGTTTATTATTCATATTTAGTATATATATCTCGAGATTATCCACTGGTTCGTCACATCATGTTACATTATATATTGCTAATACTAAATCACTGAGCTGAATTTTCTCAGGAACATACTTCACTCTAGTTCCTCAGGAGCCCAGGAGATCTGATGAAGTTACTAAAACTCGTACTCTTCGACTCACCTTTTGGCAGCATGACTGAGATGATCTGTGGAAACAATCTTACATTCCTTAAAAATTACTGTTATTGAGTTGTTCCTGGCAAAATAATGCCTAGACTACTTAGCAAGGCATTCGAGTCCTTCACGATAGTTCCAACCAATCTTCACTGCCTCATCTCTTGCTACTACCCCACCCCTGTGCTCTCTGCAGGATGCTACAGCTCGCCCATGCTGGAGTACTCATCATTCTCAAACATGTCCTTTCCCATCTCTGTGCCTTTGCTTAAGTTCTTCCTACTGCCTGGAATGCCCTTTGCTCAACTTCCATATGGTGAGCTCCTACTTATCCTGCAAAATGCAAATTCTGGTTAAAATTTCCTTGCCTTTTTGAATTCTTTCTGGATTTCCTGGACTCTGCTCCCAGAGAACTTTCTTCACCCTTGTACTATAGCATGTGTTGTCCTATGCTGTTCATCATGCTAGAAGGTGTGATCCTTGAGAACAAGGTTTGTAACATATTTATCTGTATATTCCCAGCCATTTGCATAGTGCCTGGCAGATAGGAGGCCCTCAGAAACTGTCAAATAAATGAATGAATAAAGGTGAGAGTACAGACAAATAAACCTAGCTGAGCACTAACTCTTAGGTGTTTTTGTTGTTATTGTTGTTTTTCGTTTATTCTAATGTAATGAAATATTCTTCACAAGTGGGTAAGGTCTTCAAGTGGGAGATATTGGGAGAAGACACTTCAAAAAAGATCTTTGGTTTTCAGGACCATTTTGAGGATCAAATGAGATGGTAATTTATTTAGAAAAGAACAAGGAAGTATGAAGATGCCAAGTAATTGTCCTCCAGTAAATTATTATTCTTTTCTTAGGTAAATATCAATTACCATTCTCTGAGATTCAGAGAGAGACTGCACAAGCTGCCATATTCAGGGAGGCATAGGTTGCCTCCTGGTTGGCTATGGCTAATGTTTGCTGTTCCATTGTATCTCCAAATTAGAGAATCCAGAATCTGCAGCCTGCTCTTCTCCCATATGAACACTAGGACAAGAGATGCAGCAAACTGAGCATCACCTCATAGCGCTTATGTCCTGTTTGGATTTCAGATGCTCAGCTCCTGGTATGATGAATTCCTGGATGAAGAGGACTACTGGTTTCTCATTTTTACAGTAGGAGGGACTTTGAGCTGGGGAGGAATCAGGAGGTTGTGGGAAGAAAAAGGAGTAACTGCTCTCTTAGAAGCCTTACTTATAAAGTAAATGAAATTTTTATTTTTCCTACAGGCCCCTGGGCATTGCAATGGTCCCCGATATTCTTTTTTTCTTTTTTTTTAAATCTTTTTTTTTTTTAAGATTTTATTTATTTGTCAGAGAGAGAGGAGAGAACACAAGCAGGCAGAGTGGCAGGCAGAGGCAGAGGAAGAAGCAGGCTCCCTGCCCAGCAAGGAGCCCGATGCGGGACTCGATCCCAGGACGCTGAGATCATGACCTGAGCTGAAGGCAGCTGCCCAACCAACGGAGCCACTCAGGCGTCCCGGTCCCCGATATTCTAAACATAAACCTCAAGGAAAAAGACTCAAGTGCAATAGCTGATTGCGAAGAAGTCACATTCACATAGAATTTCTCCCTTATGGATATGGGTTTGATTAGAAGAGGGTGGGGGTTGGGGTGTAAAGGAGCAATGTTTCATTTCACAAATCAGCATAGGTTCACGTGACAAGGAGGCACAGGAGGACGGGGCTGTTACAAAAATCTTGCGCTGGTCTAGTTCCTATAGCAAATGCTCTTTGCCCCCATCCCCTTTTCTTAGACTCAGGCCAAGTTCATCGGCAGCAAATGGCATAAAAAAGGATCTATAAGTAAAGAAGAGAACATTCTTCTTTATAAGAGGTGTGAGAAATCCCTGGAGCTAAGCCAGGGTTTGGCTAACATGGAGGAAATGGATTCTATGCTGTGGCAAAACATAGCTACTGAGGACCTGAAACAAGGCGGGTCTCTCCAGGTGGAACTAAAGTCTCCAGTGTTCCAAGCAGGTAAGGGCAGTCACCACAATTTTTTGACCCTAACATATAGGCAACGGGGAAATATTAATATTTAACATTTAGTGATTATTTATGGCACATCAGCACTGTGCAATGCAAAGATTACCTCATTTGATCTTCAAAATAACCTATGAGGTTAAGTACTGAGTGACTGCCGCACAGAGAGGTTAAGTGACCTTCCCAAGGTCACACAGTAAGTGGCAGAGCCAGGATCTGATTGCCACTTAAGTTTGGCCAGACTCATGCCCATCAAAACATCATCTTAGTTACAGAATAATTCTTAGTTGTACATCTGATAAGCATATTCCACCTTACTGCACCTCCTCCAGAGTCTGGTCCCAAGCCTGTCTGTGAATATATTTTTAATAGCTACTCCTCTCTCCCGACATAACACACAGCTCGCTCAGGCAGTAGAGAGGAGTGGTTAGGAGCACAAGGCTCTGCTGTCCCGGAGGACGGGGTTATATCCTAGGTCTGGTAGTGACTGTAAACTTGAGCAATGTATTTAACCTCTCTGTAAGCCCCAGTTTTCTCTTCTTGAAAATGGGGCTAATCATAATAGGTTTGTTGTTTGTTGTGAAGAAACTCCAAGGTCACCTATGAAAGCTATTACAATTCGGCAATAGTTAAAGTCCAATAACGTCAGCCATTAATATCCAAATTGAACAAACTGCTTTAATTATCTATGCTGAGACAGAGCACTGTAGTACTTCAATCCACAATAAACACATTTGAGGGGTGCCTGGGTGGCTCAGTGGGTTAAAGCCTCTGCCTTCAGCTCAGGTCATGATCTCAGGGACCTGGGATCAAGCCCCGCATCGAGCTCTCTGCTCGGCGGGGAGCCTGCTTCCCCTCCCCTCTCTCTCTGCCTGCCTTTCTGCCTACTTGTGATCTCTCTGTCAAATAAATAAATAAAATCTTTAAAAAAAACACACACATTTGACTTCAGGGAACATGGACTTGTATATATGTGTGTGCGTATCTGTGGAAAACACTTTCACAAAGCAATACCTGTCCTTATTATATAATATGATTTCCTCTAGTTTCTCTAGTCTGTTTTATTCTATTTCATTTTGTAAAATCTGGCAATGACAATTTTTCGACATATTATTAAGTCATGACCTGCACTTTTAAAAACACAGAAGAGGAATAACGCTTTGAAAATTCAATTTCACTGCTCCCTTGCTCAGTGAGCCTGGGGGAGTTACTTCACCTCTTTGAGCCTCATTTCCTCAGCTGTAGAGTGGGGATAATGGCCCCTACTTGGTAGGATTGTTGAGGGGATTCGAGGCAGTGCATTTATACAGCAAGCAGGTGCTCAATAAGTACTTGTTAGATTATACTAAAAAACATTCGACTTTTTAAAAACCCTGATGTGCACTCCATGTACAAAGCAAGATGCCTTGATTGCTTGCCTCTCATAGCCAGGCTTGGGCATGAGTTATTAAATCTAGCATTAAAAAACCCTCTGTTTCATAACAGAATTTCACTTTCTCTCTAAATACTGTACATGCCAGAACCTGTCCCAGAAATCAAGAGAAAAGTGGAAGAAAGGCTGGTTGGTAAATTTGACTGCACACACACTTGATAATAGGCATTGCTTTGGTAATCTTGGAGTGCCAGGGATGCCAGGAAGAGTGGGAACCCTCTTCACTCTCCATGAAGATGCTTCTTCCCTCCCCCAGCACACATCATTACTTTCTCCACCGCTGCTTTTTGGAAATGCAAGTCTGACCTGATAAAGATTCTCCTATATATTTGCCCAGCCCAGGGCCCTGACTCCCAGGTGGGCTGATGCCTCCACTCAGGGTGCACCATAAACTCACAGCACATCAGAGCTAGAATACTCTCAGCTTTCATATGGAGAAAATGAGTCTCTGAGAAGTGGAAAGACTTGGTCAAGGTTGCTTAGCAAGTGAGGGATTGGTCCAAGACTAGAAACCTGGATCTATTGCAGGAATGATCTACTGCTCTTACAACTTACAGCCAGATTCCCCTGGCTGAGAGGTGATAATAACAATGATAATGCTGACATAAGGACAACTAACATTTGTGGGTCTGTACCCCAGCATTCCTTCTAGACTCCCACCAGTATAATCTTCAGAAAGTACTGGACTACCTTAGGAGAGTTTCTCAAGAACTGAGTGCAATTAGGCTTACTTTAAACCCCAGAACTCACAACATGATTGTTTTCACCCTGGTAGGAGGCAAGGTGCTGCTCATCTGCATTTATTGTTCAGTACATGGCTAAAACTTCCCTTGATGTCTCAGCCTTCATGTCTCATCTTATTTTGGATGCAAAAAAGTATTCCCTCTCAATTAACTATGTATAGCTAGAAATAATGTATGGCTATTTCTAGAAAAAATAATTCACTCTCAAAGGACAATGATTTGCAACTATTAATGATATTCACATATATGAGCTGTCAATTCTGAAAGTAATTCCCAAAGACAGAGCCAAGCAAGAGAGAAAGTTCCTAGCATATTATTTGCCATATATTAGACCTAATACACTTAGGCTATCAAATTCTTTGATACACTTAGTGTATCAAATTCTTTGAAGCAATAGCAGAATGTTTGAAATATATTTGCAATTCCTTCCCACAACAGATGGCTACTTGGAAGGGGTCATTATTCATTTAGATAAATTACTTTTTGTATATGTGTTAACAATTAGTTACCTCTTTCAAAATCATGTCTCAGTTAACCTCGTATCCCTCAGGCAGAAAATCTCCATGGGTCGGGTGTCCCCAAGAAGGGCAGAATCCTCCCATTCTGGAGAGGAGGGAAGGCTACATTTCCTTGCTTCTAATTCGGCCCGAGGAACTTACATTCCTTGTGTAAACATTTTATTAAAACATTATTGTCTTACTTAAATAACATTTTAAAGGTAATACTGTCAATAAAAGCGCATGAAGCTTTGAACCAGAGTCAGCAACCAGCTATCCCCTTTTTCCCCCTACTTGATAGACATTGAGAAAATGTCCTTTGAGGAACTCTGCTATAAGTTTCCAAAGGTGGCCATACAGAGGATCAGCGATGACTACAAAATATATTGTGAAAAAGCACCTAAAGTAGGTAAGTGTTTACAACTCAGAGAGAGATTTGAGAAGATCAGGTAAGAGAGTCTCCAGCCACAAGAGGCGTAAGTCAAGAGAGGAATCATGCTTCTTTTGAAATGAGGGATGGTCAGGGGAGGATTGCCACGTCTTTTTTTCTCCTACATGGCCACAGAAGGGCATCATGAAACTGACAGGCAATTATAAATGAATTGAGGGTGGTGTTGAAAATAGTTTATGCCTACCTTCTCACCTAGTTATCATTCTGGGGTTTTATAATGCAGATTTGTCTTCTACCAAGTTTCTTAGAGTCAGAGATGTGTGGAAGGAGGTTTGTTGGTGTGTGTTCTTAGTAATAACCCCTTTCAGGAAATAAGGAAAGCAGAACTGGTAGAGGTAGATGCTGAAGAATTGAGCTTACAATAGACCTCAGCAGGTCCTGCAGAAGAAGCTCTAAAGCTAGGATGATCTTTCAGAGTTGTGCCTCACTGAGACAAAGGGCTTTTTTTTTTTCCCATTCACATTGACTCATAAGGGATTTGGCTGCTTGTAGGAAGGATATATAACCTTGGGTGAGGCAGCGCCCTTTGGCTGAGACAATGCCCAGAGGGGGTCTCAACTATGAGCTGTCTGTAGTCCGCATCCCAGGCAGCTGAGAATGAGTGCTTTGGTCCTAAAAGGAAGATCGGAGCTGCGCCTCAGCTGTGCACCGTAGCCCCCTGTTGACTTTCTTTGTATGGAAATTTCACTCCATTTCGGAGTAGCTACCCCAGGATATTGCTTAGGTTTTTTTTCCTAGGGAACTTAGACTAGAAGGGCTGACTCACACTCCTATAGCTTATCTGGAAACCACAGTGAATACTCCTCTTCACCCTCCTTTGCTACCCGTCCTAGAGTCCCTTTATTTTCAGCTGGTGTCTCTGCTGGTCTTGAGAGATTTAACTGGGAGGATGACGTAGACTGTCATCCCTAAGGGGCCGAGCTCCCTGGTCAACACTTCTTAGGCTATAGTTACTGCACTTGACAATTTACCATCAAAATTGGGCAGCAGAATACCAAGAGTGCCAAATGAATTCTCCACTGCCCTTGCTGTGTTACTGATGACCCCGATGATAAGAGTCAATTACCCTGTCAGTACAGTAACTCCTTTTCTTGCCTGCTAGCCTCTTAGCCTAAGGAGTTTAAAGTGACTGAGTGCCTACTCTATCCCTGGTAGAAGCATTGCTATCAGGAGGCTTACAAGATCCCTGAATGAGATCCCATGTAACATTTCCTCTGACCAAGGGATACACTTACAGCCAGGAAGTTGGTAATGGACATATGATGATGAGATCCACTAGTTCTATCAACTATGAGAGCTGCCGACCTGGTAGAGCAATGGAGTCATTTTTTGAAGGTGCAGCTGTGAAACCAGCTTGATTATGATCTTGGGAAAGGGGACATCATCCTCCAGATTAAACTGAAGGTGTTGTGTCCCCAGTAAGTAGAATACATGGGTATGGGACAAGGGATAAAAGTAGGAATGATCCATTTAACATCAGTATCAATGACTTACTTAGGGAAATTTCTAAGGTTCTGTGAGTCTAGACCAGAGCTGTCCAGTAGAAATAGAACATGAATCACATATATAATTTTAAATTTTCTAGTAGTCACATTAAAAAAGATAAAATTAAAAGGATGAAATTAATTTAAATAATATGTATTTTGTGTAACCTATTTGTATCAGATACATTTCAAGTGTTCAATGGTCGCATGTTAGTGGTTCCTGTACTGGACAGTGCTGGTCTAGAGATCCTGGTTCCCAGAGGGGAAATGCTTCTACCAGGCAGACACTTAACGACCGAGCCACCCAGGTGCCCCTCAGGGACACTTTCTTTCCTTTTTTTTTAAAGATCTTATTTATTTATTTGACATAGATCACAAGTAGGCCGAGAGGCAGACAGAGAGAGAGGGGGAAGCAGGCTCCCCGCTGAGCAGAGAGCCCGACGCGGGGCTCGATCCCAGGACCCTAAGATCGTGACCTGAGCCAAAGGTAGAGGCTTTACCCCACTCATGGACACTTTCTATTGATTTCTTTTTTTTTTCTGTGAATGGGCCATACTTGGTTTTTTGCAAGCCTTATAGTTTCTTTGTTGAGGACTAGACATTTTGGACATTATAATGTGGCAACTCTGAAAATCAAATTCTCCCCTCTCCTTCACATTTGCTGCTGCTGCTTTTGTGGGTATTGTTTTTTTCTGTGGCGAAATTTCTCAACTAGTTTTACAAGTCTGTATTCTTTGTTATGTGTGACCACTGAAGTTCATATTATGCTTGCTTGTGGCTAACCAGTGTTTTGATAGTTTCCTTAAATGTCAGAAAGAAAGAAAGAAAAAAAGAAAAGGAAACAAACAAAACAAAAAGAAAAATTATTCTACTGGTCTCTGCAGATTGGCTATGTGTTGGAGTACTCTTTCAATGCTCAGCCAGGGTATTTACAACTCTGCCTTAGCCTTCATTTTCCATTTGCCTAGACACTGAAGTTCAGCCAGAGGTGAAAGTTTTGGATCTTCTCGTGGTTTTTCTGAGCACACATCCATTTTTGGGCATGTGAATAGCTTTATTGATTCCCCGGTATATGAGGGAGCTTTAAAAGCCCTTATTACCCCCATGTGTCTACTTTTACAACCTCACCTTTCCCCAGCTTTGTGTTGTCTAATGTCCCAACTCTTGGCCCGGGCTACTGTAGCCAGTACTTGTGCCTATAAATGCTTTCAACAAATGTCACATGGGATGCCTCTCAGCTGTAAAAATACCCTAAATAGGGAAAAACAAAAGCTAGTCCTTATGCTAGTTCTTCGGGGAGCCAAGAGACAACTTCATTTCAAGAGACAAACACATTCTTTGAAAATTAGATCCAGGGGCGCCTGGGTGGCTCAGTGGGTTAAAGCCTCTGCCTTTGGCTCGGGTCATGATCTCAGGGTCCTGGAATTGAGCCCCGCATCGGGCTCTCTGCTCAGCAGGGAGCCTGCTTCCCCCCCCCCTCTCTGCCTGCCTCTCTGCCTGCTTGTGATCTTTCTGTCAAATAAATAAATAAAATATTAAAAAAAAAAGAAAGAAAATTAGATCCATATTGCTATCTCTAGCAATGGCAACCTGCATCGAGAATGTAGGTTGCTGTCATATGGCCACCGCTGATGTGGCATGATGAGGGAATGGCAGATGGGCAACTTAAAATGCCACAACACTTTCTTAGCAGACTCAACCTCTTCTATCTTCACTAAACCTTCCCCTGGTTATTAGAAGTTCTTGACCAGGTCCAGAGTTCTATAAAACCCTGATTATGACCATTTTGCCACATTTTTAGTTGCTTTTATGGAAGATGGATCCCTGGAGCTCCCTACTTATCATTTTCTGTGATGTCATTCCCTATTGCACTTTTTAATCCATGAACTTAGTGTATTTCTCCACTTAAGTTTTCTTTAATTTCTTTCAATAATGTTTTATGTTTTTCCATGTAATATTATTTTATACTTTCCATTATATTTGTTTTTCAGTCTTTGATGTTTTCTAATACACTTGTAAATGGTAGAATTTTTAAAGTTTCATTTTTAAGTTGTGTCTGGCGTATAGAAATATGTTGATTTTTACATATTGGTCTTGTGTTCTACTGCTTTCCTAAATTATAAATTCTAAAAAATTGTCTATAGATTTGTTTGATTTTTATACACTTGTGCCCTCTGTCAATAAAGAGTTTTATTTATTGTGCTAAAATATTTATACCTTTGATTACTTTTCAGTACCTCATGGGTCTTACTAGGTCCTCCATTACCCTTTCAAATAGAAATGGTGTTGGCAAGCACACTTGTCTCAATCTCAGGGAAGGGTTTAATTACAACCTTAATTTCTTTAAAATAGATAGGATTTTTCAGACTTGTATTTCTTCTTGTGTCATTTTAATATGTTGTATTTTCTACAAAATTGTTGATTTCATTTGAAATTTCAAATATTTTGTAGTTTATGATATCCTCTTATTACAATTAATTATCTATAAGCATATAATTTTGGATGTAGTATTCTATATCTGCAAGTAGATGTATTTGATCAAGTATGTTCAGATTTTCTATATTTTTTTTAAGATTTTATTTATGTGAGAGAGAGAGAGAGAGCATGAGTGATGGGGATGGGCAGAAGTAAGCTTCCTGCTGAGCAAGGAGCCCAATGCTGGGCTCAATCTCAGGACCCTTGGATCATGACCTGAGCCAAAGGCAGACACTTAACCGAGACACCCAGGCCCCAGATTTTCTATATCTTTGATGGTAGTTTTAGTTTACACTGGTGTCCATTGTTGAAAGAGAAATTTTTAAATCTCCACTCCGGGATTTTTCCTTCTTTTTTTAAGACTTGCAGTTTTGGGGGCACCTGGGTGGCTCAGTCGGTTAAGCATCCAGCTCTTCATTTCAGCTCAGATCATGATCTCAGCATCATGAGATTGAACTCCACCGGGCTCCATGTTTGGCGGGAAGTCTGCTTAAGATTCTCTTTCCCTCTTCCTCTGCCCCTCCCCACCCTTGCTCTCTCTCTCTTTCTCTCTCTCTAAAATAAATAAATAATTCTTTTTAAAAAATGACTTGTCGTTTTTCCTTTATATTATTTGAGGCTACATCTCTAGATACAAGCAAATTTGGAATCATTATAGTTCTATGGAAGAAAAATTCATTATTTCTAATAATGGTTCTTTATTGTTTCCTTTGTCTGATATTATCTAATCTAACTAGATATATAATTATATCTAATACTCGTCACCTTTATTTCTGGCTAGTGTTTGCTTGTATATACTTTCCCATTCTTTTATTTTTTAATATCTCCTTCTTTTATATCTAAGGTGAGCCTCTTTTAAGCAAAATCTCTCTTGTTTTGGTATTTGCATTTTTGTTTAATCCTATTTGAGAATTACCTTCTAATTATTTAGACTGATCATATTCACTGTACCTTCTCATGTATTTGGTTTTAAATGCTACCTTACTATTTTCTCTATGTCCCTTCTGTTCTATGTTCTCTTTTCTCTTCTTTTGGCTTTCTTTAAGATTACAAGTTATTTTTTGTTAATTCTATATATTCTTTCTGATAATGTGTTGTTTTTACATGTTTTTTCTCTTACTGGTTACCATATAGATTTCAAAGTATATCTTTGACATATTAAAGTTTAATATAAGTTACTACTTTTACTACATATATATTACTAAATCAGTATTCTGTTACACTTATTCACAACATATTCACTTTTTCAGGAAATTCACTTTTTCAGGAGCAAGAAATGTTCCTCTAAGTTGCCTCTAAGAACACCTTTGGTGCTTCCTTTAATGTGAATTTTAAAATTATTTTAGTTCTATTTGCTAATACAGTCTTTGGCTGTAGAATTCTTGTTGGAATTATTTTCTTTTAGCACTTTGAAGATATCATTTTACTATCTCTTGGCTTCCTTAGTTCATTTTTTTTAAAGATTTTTTTTTTTAATTTATTTATTAGAGAGAGAGAGACTGAGAATGAGAGGGGAGAAGGTCAGAGGGAGAAGCAGACTTCCCACAGAGCCGGGAGTCTGATATGGGACTCAATCCCGGGACTCCGGGATCATGACCTGAGCCGAAGGCAGTCGCTTAACCAACTGAGCCACCCAGGCGCCCTTCCTTAGTTCATTTTGAGGAGTCAGCCTGAAGTCTTCACTGGCATTGTTTAGTAGAAGGAAATATTTCTTTTATTCATTGCCCACCCACTCCCCATTTTCTCTTTGTTTTTACTTTCATGCACTTTTACTAAGATTTTTTTTTTAAAGACTTTATTTATTTATTTGACAGAGAGAGAGAGAGATCACAAGTAAGGAAAGAGGCAGGCGGAGAGAGAGGGGGAAGCAGGCTCCCTGCTGAGCAGAGAGCCCAATGCAGGGCTCTATCCCTGGACCCTGAGATCATGACCTGAGCCAAGGCGGAGGTTTTGACACACTGAGCCACCCAGGCGCCTGTTAAGATATATCTAAGTATTATAGTACTCGTGGTTTCAGGACTTCCTGCATTTCTGATTTGATGTCATTTTTGTCAGTTTTAGAAAATTTTCAGTTATTATCTCTTCAAATATTTGTCCTGTTCCATTTTATTTCTTCCCTCTTTCTGATGATCTTACTACACATATTTTTGACATTATAGGCACTTGCCCGTATGTTTCAGTCTGCATATTTTCTTTTGATCTAACTCCTAGTTCAGAAATTCTCACTTTGTTTTGTATAATTTGTCATTAAACCAATTTACTAATTCTTAATTTTCTTAATTTCAGTCACTAAATTGTTTTATTTTCAGAATTTTTTCTTTATATGATACTTAGTCTATGTTGATATTTTATTCCTTTTAATCCCTTAACTATATTAATAATAGTAATTTTTAAGTCCATATTTGGATATTCTATGTCAATTTCAACTATCAATTTTTCCCCCTTTGGTTTTCGGTCAGGTCTTTTTAAATACCTTGCTATTTCTGCTTTACTTTTGAACATAGTTGGTTAAAAAAAAAATTGTAGAGATAATTCGAGGCTCTGGGTAATGTTATTTTCCTCCAGAGAGGATTTTATCTTACATCTGACATACGCTAAACTAGTAGCATCCAAATAACCTTAATCCATTTAGGGACTGATTCTGTTCAAAGCTGGCTTTTATTCCTTTTGATGGATGAGCTATTTCTGGTTTCCCTTACTTCTTGGGATCACAGTTGAAAGACTGGGGTACTTACCAGAGCCCCTGCTCCTTTGCTGGTTTGCAATTTTGTCTTCTTCTGCCCTGAGAGTCTGCCAAAAGTCTTGTTAAATTTTTCAGTAGCATCTATCATAATTGAGAAGTGTCCTGAGAATAAAAGCAGTGCCAGGGGGGTTTTGTCCATTTTCTAAAGTCCGGTGGTTTTTGTCTTCTGACCTATTGTGGTTTTAACACTGTGAATACCTCTAGGGTGTCCACTTAACTCTCTGGTTTCTAACATCCTCTTTGTTTCTAATTTCTATATTTTTATTTTATTTTGTTGTAATTGTCTACATATTTATATATGAGTTTAAAAATGTGTTATTTTTTTATCCAGCATTTATAAGTGTTTGTATTGGGAGGTTTTTGTGTTTCTTTTGTGTGGATTTTTTTTTATATCCAGTCTTCCATAGTCTGGATTTTATTTTTTTTTTCACATAATTCAATTGCATTTATTTAAAACCAGTGTAAACTTCTATTGCTTTCAATCTTTTTTCTATTCTATCACTGCTGGTATTACCAAAGCATATAAAAATTTTCTGTGAGAATATATTCTATTCAATAAACATTTTAAGGCATTGACTATATAACTAGGACATGTTCTAATTTCTGGGGGTGAGATAAGTAATATATCATCCTTGCCCTTAATGAGTTGATAGTCTATATTTTCTTCTACAATACTCACCCCAAAAGGCTTTCCTAAGATACAGAGATCCTTGGAATCTATTATTCTTCAACAGTAATGTTTTAATATACCTTTTGAAATAATGTTTTTTATATGGTAATAGGGAACCAGACACCCACTCTAAATTGTGTATGGTGTGATAGAATACCTTTTAAGAAGCTTGCAGTGGAAGCAATGTTCTCAGAAGAGAGAATGATTTCAGTTAAAGCAAGAAGATAGAGGGAACACTTAAGAAAGAGCTCAAGATTCTGTGAGCGTTTGCCGATTACAGAGCAGGAGTTCCAGAGGGCAAGTGAAAGGGCATAGGATGGGATAACAGAGGTGTCAAGGCAGACTGAATGTCTTGTGGGGTATGGTCCACTCAAAATGGCTGATTAGGGGAAAGATAGATAACATTTGGTGTTAAAATGAGAAGAAATACAATAGACTTGGTCTTAGGAGTCTTCTGAGGAAGGTGGGTTCTTGGCCTCATGGCCAACAGACTTAGATAACACAACCTGGACTGAAATCAGGGGTAAAAATCATCCCCAAGTCTCTTTTCAGCAGTAATGTCCTGAGATGCTGGCAGTTGTGGGAACTGTGGTTTTTCCACATGCACTCGATGTCTGATAAATATCTTTTTTAATTTGTCCCTTCTTATTCTCTGAAATGTTCTTTATAACATGGTGTTACCTAACTTTGTGATTTTTTCATTAGATTTTGCAGTGGAAATTGTCAGAGAACCAAACGTATTTTCACCCTCACATAGGAAAATGTCCTTCTTAAAAAAGACTGGTGCAAGGAAGCCCTCGTTAAGACCCAGGTAAGACATAGGATCTGGTTACAGCAATATTCTCCAGACACAAGTTCTCTTTAGTCTCAACATGTTTAATGCTGAGCTTATTTTTCTGTATATGGATTTTTTTACTTCTTTCCACATATCCTATACATACGCAAGGCATACTTTGTAATTTATTTATTTATAAATTTTTATTTTATAAAAAATATGCAGTATTTATTTATACAGTGAAATATTGGTTTCTGCAGTAGAATTCAGTGATTCATCACTTACATACAACACCCAGTGCCCATCATCCATCTAGCCCATCCCCCACCCAACTCCCTCCATCAAGCCTCAGTTTGTTCTCTATCATTAGAGTCTCTTATGGTTTGTTTCCCTCTCTCCTTTTTTCTTTTCCCCCCTCCCCTATGTTTATGTTTTCTTTTTAATTTCCATATATGAGTGAGATCATATGATATTTGACTTTCTCTGACTTATTTCACTTAGCATAATACGCTCTAGCTCCATCCATGTCATTGCAAATGGCAAGATTTCTTTTTTTTTTTTTTTGATGGCTGAATAATAATGCACTATGCGCACACACACACAACACATCTTTATGCATTCATCAGCTGATGGACATTTGGGCTCTCTCAGTAGTTTGGCTATTGCTGATAATGCTGCTGTAAACATTGGGGTGCGTGTACCCCTTTGACTCAGTATTTTTGTATCCTTTGGGTGAATACCTATTACTTTAGTTGGTGGATCATATTTTTAAGTTTTTATTTTATTTTTAAGTTTATATTTTAAGTTCTATTTTTAAGTTTTTGAGTGACCTCCATACTATTCTCCAGAGTGACTGCACCAGTTTGCATTCCCACCAACAGGGTAAGAGGGTTCCCCTTTCTCTGCATCCTCACCAAAACGTGTTGTTTCTTGTGTTCTTAATTTTAGCCACTCTGACAGGTGTGAGGTGGTATCATTCATCATAGTTTGGATTTGTATTTCCCTGATGATGAGTGATGTTGAGTATCTTTTCATTTGTCTGTTAGCCATTGGATGCCTTCTTTGGAAAAGTGTCTATTCATGTCTTCTGCCCATTTCCTACCTGGATTAATTTTTTGGGAGGGTGTTGTTTGATTAGTTCTTTATAGATTTTGGATATTAACCCTTTATCAGATTTGATATTTGCAAATATCTTCTCCCATTCTGTAGGCTGCCTTTTATTTTTGTTGATTGTTTCCTTTGCTGTGCAGAAGTTTTTTATATTGACCAAGTCCCAATAGTTCATTTTTGCTTTTGTTTCCCTTGCCTCTGGCAACATGTCTACTAAGAAGTTGCTATGGCTGAGATCAAAAAGGTTCCTGCCTGTGTTCTCTAGAAAAATTGATGGATTCCCGTTTCACATTTAGATCTTTCATCCATTTCGAATTTATCTTTGTGTATGGTATAAGAAAGTGGTCCAGTTTCATTCTTCTGCATGTTGCTGTCTAGTTTTCCCAACACTATTTGTTGAAGAGACTGTCTTTTTTCCATTGGATATTCTTTCTTGCTTTGTTGAATATTAGTTGGCCATAGAGTTGAGGGTCCATTTCTGGGTTCTCTATTCTTTTTTTTTTTTTTAACATTTTATTCATTTTTAAGTTAGAACAATACCCAGAGTGGTGGGGAGGGGTGGACAGGGGAAAAGGGGGAGGGAAAGGGAAAGAATTGGGTTCTCTATTCTGTTTCATTGATCTATGTGTCCGTTTTTGTGCCAGTACTGTACTGTCTTGGTGCCTCATGATGCCTCCAGTTTTGTTTTTCTTTTTCAGAATTGCTTTTGTTATTTGGGGTCTTTTGTGGTTCCATACAAACTTTAGGATTGTTTGTTCTAGCTCTGTGAAAAATGTTGGTGATATTTTGATAGGGATAGCATTAAATGTGTAGATTGCTTTGGGTAGTGTAGACATTTTAACAATGTTTGTTCTTCCAATCCATGAGCATGGAATGCTTTTCCATTTCTTTGTGTCCTCTTCAATTTCTTTCATAAGCGATCTGTAGTTTTCAGAGTATAGATCTTTTACCTCTTTAGTTAGGTATATTCCTAGGTATCTTATTTTTCTTGGTGCAATTGCAAATGGTATCGATTCCTTGATTTCTTTTTCTGCTGCGTCATTATTGGTGTATAGAAATGCAACATGTTTCTGCACATTGATTTTATATCCTGCAACTTTGCTGAATTCATGTATTAGTTCTAGAAATTTTTTGGGTGGAGTCTTTTGGGTTTTCTACATAGAGTATGATATCGTCTGTAAATAGTGACAGTTTTACTTATTCCTTACCAATTTGGATGCCTTTTATTTCTTTTTGTTGTCTGATTGCTAAGGCTAAGACTTCCAGTACTGTGTTAAATAGGAATGGTGAGAGTGGACATCCTTGTCTTGTTCCTGACCAGAGGGGAAAGTCTCAGTTTTTCCCCATTGAGAATTATATTAGCTATGGGTCTTTGATATATGGCCTTAGGATGTTGAGCTATGTTCCCTTTATCTCTACTTTCTGAAGGTTTTAATCAAGAATGTATGCTATATTTTGTCAAATGCTTTTTCAGAATCTATTGACAGTATCATATGGTTCTTATCCTTTCTTTTATTAGTGCGGTGTATCACATTGATTGATTTGTGAATTAAAAAAAAAACAACTTAAAAATAGTCCAGTGCTGTTAAAGCATAGAATGTATGAGGTAAAGGGACATAAAGCATAAGATTAGAAAACCAGATTGAGACCAAATAATAGAAAGAAGGTCTTGAATGATTAAGGAATTTGTATTGCTTAACTAGAAATGAGAATTCCTTGGCATTTGTTAGAACAAGAGTACCAGAAATGCCTGTTATATGGATTTTAAAAACATTACCCTGACAGAAATAGTAATGATATATAAGGAACCTGAGAATCAGAGACTGAAGACAGAAATAATAGTTAGAAGGTCATTGCAGTTGTTCAGACAAGTGATATTAAAAGTTTGAATTAAACAGTGGGAGTAGAAATGGAAGGGAAGATACAGATTTTAAAATGACTGAAGAGGAAGAATCAAACTTCTGGAATGGTGGAGTAAGAACATCACAAATAGTTTCCCCATAAAAGCAGTGATAAAACTGAACAAACCTTTCAAAACAATTCAGAACCCTGTAAATTATATTCCAAAATGTCAGTTTTAAAGAACAACAACAAAAAATTATGAGACATACCCCCCCACCTCCCAAGAAAAACACACAGGAAAGTATGGTTCATACACAGAAGGAAAAAAGCAGTCAATAGAAGCTGTCTCTGAAGTGATTCAGATATTGGACTTACCAGTGTCTTCTAGCCAATATGTTTCATTAAATAAAGGAAACCATGCTTAAAGAATTAAAGGAAAGTCTGAGGATAATAACTCATCAAATAGAAAATATTAATAAGATAGAAATTGTAAAATAGAACCAAATAAAAATGTGGATTTGAGAAGTACAATAACTGACATGATAAACTCATTAGAGAGAATCAACAGCAGGTTTAGCAGAAGCAGCAGTGAACTTGAAAATAGCTCAATATACATTGTACAGTCTGAAGAATAAAGAAACATAAACAGAACCTCAGGGATTTGAGAGATTCCAGTAAGCACACCAACATGCAAATAATGGAAATCCCAGAAAGAGAAGAAAGAGAGATAAAGGGGCAGAAATTTTTTTGTACATATAATGGTTGAATATTTTCCAAACTTTACAGTCCTAATTAAGACATACAAAAAGCAAAAAAAAAAAAAAAAAAAAGACATACAAAAAGCTTCATGAACTCCAAGTAGGAAAAACTCAAAGGATCCACATCTAGACATATCATAGTCAAAATGTTGAAAGAAAAAGAGAAAAATCTTAAATACTACAAGAGAAAAATGACTTAAATTCAAGGGAACTACAAAAAAGATTAAAGTTTACTTGACATCAGAAACAACAGAGACCAAAGTTGGGATGATAAATTCAAACTAAACTCAATGAAAGTAGAAGGAAGTAAATAATAGATACCAGAGTGAAAGTCAACAAAATGTAGACAAAAAATAGAAAAAAAATCGAGACATAAGTAGGTTTTTTGTAAGGATAAAAAAAAATTGATAAATCATTAGCTATAGTGGCCAAGGGGGAAAAAAACGAGATGACACAGATCCCCAACATCTGGACTGAAAGAGAACTAATCACTGACTCTACAGAAATTAATAAGATTTTAAAGAAATGCAAGGAACAAATTAGACAACTTAGATGAAATTAATAAATTTCTAGAAATACCCAAATTTCTGAAACTGACTCAAGAAGCAGAAAATATAAATAAATCTATAATAAGAGAAGAAATTAAATTAGTAACTTAAAATATTCTCACAGAGAAAAGTCTAGATACAGATGGCTTCATTGGAGAACTCTATGCAGTAGTTAAAGGACAAATAATACTAATAATAGTCCATGAACTCTTTGAAAAGATAGAGGAAAAGGAACACTTGCTAAATTATTCTATGAGGCCAAAAAAGTATTATCCAAATCCCAAAGTCAAACAAAGATATCATAAGAATGAAAGTTTAGAAAGAAAGAAAGAAAGAAGGAAAGAGAAAGAAAAGTTACAGACCAGGGGAGCCTGGGTGGCTCAGTGGGTTAAAGCCTCTGCCTTCGGCTCAGGTCATGATCTCAGGGTCCTGGGATCGAGCCCCGCATTGGGCTCTCTGCTCAGCGGGGAGGATGCTTACCCCTCTCTCTCTCTGCCTGCCTCTCTGCCTACTTGTTATCTCTCTCTCTCTGTCAAATAAATAAATAAAATCTTTAAAGAAGAAAAAAAAAAGAAAGTTACAGACCAATTTCCCTATCAAATCTAGATATAAAAATCCTCAACAAAACAATAGCAAACCAAATCCAGCAAGATATAAAAAATATTATACAGCATGACCAAGTGGGATTTATCCCAGGAATGCACAGTTACTCTAACATCCAAAGATCAATTAATACATATGCCATATTAATAATGATTATCCTAATTGGTGAATGAAAAGCATTTTACAAAATCCATCACCCATTCATGATACAAATTCTCAATAAAATTAAAATAGAAGTGTACCATCTTATTCAAATAAAGATCATCTATAAAAAAAAAAAAACTTAGGCCTAACATCATACTTAATGAAACAGGCATATAAAGGAGGAAGGATAAGTTGGACAGCGTGTGGATGTGTGTATAGAGGTTTAAAAAGTATGACAAAGATGAGGTGAATGGACAGTTGAAATTTTGGAGTAGAGGTCATCAGAACTAGAGATATGGTATCAATGAAAATCAAAATGAAATTAAACCACTTCTTCATATCAATGAAAACTGAAAGCCCAGAAGATGCAGACATTACCGGGGGGGGGGGGGGAGTCATAAAGCAAAAGTAAAGAGGATTGAGAATAAAATATTAGGAGCACCTATATTTAAGGAAATGTAAAAGAATAAGTCAGCAAAAGAACTTTAGAAATATTGATCAATAAAAAGCACTCACTCATACTGTGCTTCATTGAAATGAGTGCCAATTAGAGGTTGCTTTGAATCAACAATGTAAAAAGAGGGTTTCCTTGGAGGGAAAAAAAAATTATCTCCTTTAAAATACCTCTCCTCCTCTTCTATTGGGGTTGTCAAATGATTGGACCAAGCTTAGGGTAGATAATATAAAAGTTTAAATTTATCTCCAAGGAAATAGGCATAGTAACCAATTTATTCACTCTACTTTTCACACATGGCTAAAGTCTGGGAGATGCCCTTCCCCATTCCTTAATTAGACCAGAATCTAGGGCCAGCATCCTTTTCTCTTCACCAATGATGCTTTCTTATTTTCCAGAAACTTAACAGAAGTCCTCCTAAATACACACCACTTGGAGTTCTTCAGAGAGTTCCTCAAAGAACGGAAGGCTGAAAGCCCCTTGCAATTCCTGGTAGCCATACATAAGATCAGTATTGAGACAAACGAAAAAATGTACAAGTCTCTCTTTGAAAATATAATCAAGACTTTCTTCCATGGCAAAACCTCTGCTGGTATACATCCTCTTCTCCTGATATTGTTCCCTTCTCCCTTTAGTACCTTAGAGAAGAGTTTGGCAGAGAACCTGTCTCGCGTTGAGCCCTCTGAAAGGCCAGAACAGAGTAGTGGCCACATGGGCAGTACTGAGACAAAGATTAAAAGGGACAGTAAAAGCAGAGAGCAACAATAATAAATCTAAAGCAAATACTACTACGAGAAGTCAAGTGCAAGACACTTATACTTAAATGTATAAGTATAATTTATTATACTTAAATTTAACTCTATTCAGAATGCACTGAAAATAGCATTTTATTTAATCTCTATAAGAGAGGAATGAATAGCTCCAATTTACTAACGAGGATGATGAAACACAGAAAACTTGAATTCAAACTCAAGTTATTTGACCCTTAAATCAACTAGACAGTAATTTAAGTACAAAAGTAAGAGTTAGCTGTATGTAAAGTTAAGAGTGCTCACTTACTATGAGTTCTAGAGAGAGTTGCCCTGGGAAGAATTGTCTCCCTGAAAATCTTTGTTTTATAAATTTTGTTTATTTGCCTGTGGAGGCAGGGCAATCTGACCCACGTATATTCATCTTGGCCAAAAACAGAAGTTACAGGTAAAGTGTTGACCTATAATTCTAGGGGGAAAAAGGGAGGTAAGCATAATCCCCTCCTCGAAGTAAACAAATCTATAGCAAAGCAATGAAGATTTTGGCACAGATGAACTAACGGTGTGTGTGTATTTCCTTGTGACAACCAAGATAAGGTTATACATTTTATGAAAGTTAAAAAAGAGGTAAATCTGGCAAATATTTACTTATAAGAAATATTTACTTGTTGATTCTCAGGAAGAAGACAAAGATGAGTTTGCAGATCTTGTCCTTGATCAGTTTTCAAATCTTATTAATGAACACAATAGTCTCAGAACACCTGAGAATCGTATTGCCCTCATGATACTTATTTGTAATCTTGGATTCCCTCCCCATCTGCTCCAGCAATTTAACTTTAATTCTGCTCTCTTCCTAAACCATACACTTTAAACGAGCTGTGGAAATGAGTCCTTGAAATATTTTCTTCCCCTAAAGCACTTATTTTTGAATTTGATGGAAGTATTTGCTCTACAGTTATGCTTTTGAGATTTTCAGACAAACTGTGGAGAGCTCAGAGCCTAACCAGATTAAGCATAAGGGACTGTGAGACTCCAAGATGAAAAACACACCAGCAACCTCAGAAAAGGTAGACGAGTCGATAATGACATTTTTTCCTCTCTCTTTGCATTTTTTAGAAGAAATACTGCAGTGTGATGCCCCTCTTATCAAAGAAATCTCTCAAATGCGTCATGTCAGCACGACCACACTGTTAATGCTACAGGGCTTCGTCATGAAATCCCTGGAAGAGAAGTGGTGAGTATTGCTCAGGGAAGGCGATAATTCTTCCTGGAGTTGCTCATTGGCTTCTGAAAGCCATGGTACTCAAGGAGTCTCAAATTTACTCTTAGAGTTCACTGCCAGAGCTTCCCTACAAGAGAAAAAGCAGATTTATCTTGAATCCTCCACCTACCTACCTGTGCACACGTGTGTGCGTGCATGTGTTTGTGCGTGCGTGCATGCACATACACACTTCAGTTCATTTACCTGGGAAGGAACAAAACAGTATTGATCAAGAAGGATAGGCGGACATTAGCAAAAGATTGAAATGGTAAGAAGAGTATTTGTGAGTGTCTCACCGGTCCCCAATTTCCACTTTGACTTCCTCCGAAAGCTGAGATAGGTTTGCCTTGACTGTTACTTTTCTGAACCAGGTGTCTGCCTTCTTGATGTTCTTGGTCTCCTTCTGGCAGGTTTAAAGATTACCAAGAGCTGTTCCCACCTTATCCTCAGGAAGGGCATACTGAAGTACAGACTTCAAAGAAGCCCTCAAAAACCGCAGCTCACCTACAGGAATCCCAGGTCAGTGAGGAAGACAGTGCAGATTAGACACTGGAGACAAGGAAAGCACTGCATAGGCCTTGTCAACCATGCAAAAGGGTTTCCCTGTCAGCTTACCCTTGAACTACTCAGAGTATGTTCCCTAATTCACGATTTACAAAGGAGGACCCCAAGGCTCAGAGGAATTGTTACAGTGGGAATTTAAGGAAAAATCCTTGCCTTCACTCTGTGACTAGAACCAACTGAGTGATAGACACAGGGGTCAGATCAAAATGTGAGGTATCCTGCAAACAAGCAACTCTGAAAGAAAATGCAGAAGGCTGAGAGCAGAACATGTTCATTTTCTTCTTCCAAACAAATCAATTATTATTAGCTCATTCTTTCTCCATGCCAGCAATAAAAAAAATTTTAAAAAAAGGCAGGGGAGGTGGTGGCGAGAAAGAAGAGACAGGATTTTTTTCCAGTTTACACAAAAGCATTTTATTTGTTTTGTTTTGTTTTAAGATTTTATTTATTTATTTGACAGAGAGAGATCACAAGTAGGCAGAGAGGCAGGCTGAGAGAGAGGGGGAAGCAGGCTCCCGGCTGAGCAGAGAGCCCAAAGCGGGGCTCGATCCTAGAGCCCTGAGATCATGACCCAAGCCAAAGGCAGAGGCCTTAACCCACTGAGCCACCCAGACACCCCCACAAAAGCATCTTAATTGACAGTATACAATTTGGCAAAATACAGTTTTGTAAGAAAATGGCAATAATTAAATACTGTCTTTACAAAGAAGTTTCATCAGTAAATCCCAGTGCACTTCAGACCCCTGTCCACTAAGACCCATGCTCCCCGGACAGGAATGTTATTGAGCAAAGTCTCTTCATATGATTTGAGGAAAAAAAAATATATGCTACTTTTAAATAATCACTTGCTCAATGTGTTATAGAGTTGGTTAGTGTCAGAAAAATTTGAGCCCAGCTCTGACTTAGCAAGAAATATCTTGCTAAGATATTTCTGAAAACAGAAATGGACTATGCCCATATAAAAATGTCTGCTCCCTTCTTTCTCTTCTTTTTCCCCTCCATGCATGAGTCAATTCATGAATGCTCATGTAGGACGTTAAAAAGAATATTACACCCAGAACCAGACTTCATTTTAAATTCAGGTCTTCCAATTGCTCTTAGATAAGAAAAGATAAATATAAACCAACGCATACTTAGTGGCTACTTTGTACCAAGGACTGCATTAGAGTTTACATATATAATCACTAACCCTCACCCCAACCCTGAAGGCTGTTGTTTCTCTCTTACACATGGAGACACTGAGACACAGATTAAGTAAATTGACCCAAATTACACAATCAGAGAAAAGTTAGGCTCCAGACTCCCAAGTTTCTGATCCCAGACTCAGTGATTTTTATATTTCACTACTGGCTCTCTAAAGCCATGCTTACATTGAAGATCCCTCTTTGTGGAATGAGACAACTGATCTAGTTGATCAATGAGATTCTTTCTGACTCCAAATATCAATTTGTCAAGGGGTAAATGAATTACAGAATGGACACGGGGCATTAAGAAACAGATAAGGTGGGGCGCCTGGGTGGCT
Organism: Nasua narica; assembly: GCA_028533885.1. Taxonomy (NCBI): domain Eukaryota; kingdom Metazoa; phylum Chordata; class Mammalia; order Carnivora; family Procyonidae; genus Nasua; species Nasua narica. The sequence goes on from CM052814.1 coordinate 39,409,765, forward strand.
CAGTTGGTTAAGCAACTGCCTTCGGCTCAGGTCATGATCCCGGAGTCCCGGGATCGAGTCCCATATCGGACTCCCGGCTCTGCGGGAAGTCTGCTTCTCCCTCTGACCTTCTCCCCTCTCATTCTCAGTCTCTCTCTCTAATAAATAAATAAAATCTTTAAAAAAAAAAAAAGAAACAGATAAGGAACTTATAAAATGCATTTGGGTGTGTGTGTGTGCGGTATGTATTTGTATAGAATTATACTTTTCTCTTTTTAATCATTAGACATGACTTTACTCATTTCTTTATTTCTTCAACATTTCAAATTTGCCTGAATTATTCCCTTCTTGTGAGTTATGCTTATCTCTGACCCCTGTTTCTTCCTATTTTTAGCACTCACACTCCCTCTCCTAATCATTGCATCTCAAATCTTACTGTTGAAAGACTGTGGTAGAAGGAACACTGCCAATGGCCCCATGCCTGGGTAAAGCCAGAATCTTCTGCCCACTAGCCACTTAATTTGGAGAAGGTTTGCAATTCTCTGTTTTTCCTCGCCTTTAAGTTGGAGCTAAAGATTATTCCCAACAAAGGAGGTATTGTGAGGACTAAATATAATGAATGTCAAATTTCTGGCACATAGCAGACTTTCAGTGAACAGCAGCTATACTAATGAATATGGCATACCCCTCTCTCTTCCCCCAGAGAAGAGGCTGGATAAAAATGATTAGCTTTATTAAGAGCTTTTGCAAGTACCGCAAATTTGTGTCTGATCCTCGTAAGCGCCCGGAATTTGAAGAGTATCTTCACCTAGAAGTACAAAATAACAAGGAAAGTAAGTCACTTCTCTATTTACTGTCTTTCCTGTTGATATTTCAGACACAGGGGTTAGCCCACATAAGAAGCTGCAGAGCTCTTGTTTGTGTCTTGCCTGTGTTAGCCTGGGGTCTAGCAAGAACTCCGGGTCCTGGGTGCAAAGCCAAGCTCAGGCCTGCTTAGAGAGGATATGAGTCCAGTGGCTTCTGCTCCCAGAGCCAGCAAGGGTGGAAAATGACTGAAGTGTGCAGCAAGATCTTACATTTCATAAAACTGTTGTCTGTAGCATAGACTTATTCAACTACTTCATTTATTAGTTCATTCATTCGTTCAACACACTTTCTGAGAATCCACTATGTGGCAAGAACTTCGCCAGGTGCTGGGGATACAGTAGTAAACATGCAGGATAGGCTCTGTCTTCATGGCACTTACATTTTGAGGGCAAGACAGAAAGTAAGAGGCACAGATGTTGGAGTCAAATATCCTGGGTTTGAATATGCCTGAAGGACCTTGTGAAAGTGATTTCACACCTGAGTTTTTTCATCTGTAGAATGCTAATAATAATGGTGCTTATCCCATCGATTGTTGTGATGATTAAGTGAGTTAATACATACAAAGTATCTTTACCCATTACTTTAAAAGGGTTAGCCAGTGTTATTGCTGTAATTATGTGGTGAGTAATCCCAGTGATAATTGTAGGGAGACCCTAGTTAGTCAAGGAGGAGGATCAGGAAAGACTTCTAGAAAATGACAAATTTGTCTTCAGGAATGAGCAAGTTAGACAGGCAACATAGGTGGGGGGCAATGTCTAGGTCTGCATAGAATCCTAAAATAAGAAAGCGTGCCTTATTGCAGGAACTGCAATCAGGCCAGTTGGACTGGAGATTAATGATTATGATTAAATAATTAAGATTAATGAGATGGCAAAAGTGCCTGAGATAATACTGGAGGAATTGATAATGAAAATCTCGTCTCTCTTTTTTTGTTTGTTTGTTTTTTAAATTTAAATTCAATTAATTAACATAATGTATTATTAGTTTCAGAGGTAGAGTTTAGTGATTCATCAGTTGCATTTAACAGCCAGTGCTCATACATCAAGTGCCTCTCTTAATTTGTATCACCTTCATCTCTCTTGTTGACTTTTAAGTTGTTTTAATTGTCAGTATGACAAATAATGCTACAAAACACAAATATTTTGCAATTGTGTATTTCTATGAGATTAATTCCTTAAAGTGGGAGAAATGGGTAAATGGTTAAAAATAGTTAAAATTTAAAAACATTACACTAATCAAACTCTTACCAACAGTATAAATAAGTGCCACATTGTCACCAACCTGGGGTATTAGGCACTTTTTAAAAACTGAGAACATGGTAAATAAAAACTAATGTGCCATTCTTATGTATACTTTTTTTAGTAATTGAGTACCTTTATTTGTTGGTTATTTGTATTCCTTTTTGAATTATGTCCTTTGTTTTTGTATTAGAATTTTAATTTTAATACTATGATTTTTTTTTAAAGATTTTATTTATTTATTTGACAGAGAGAGAGAGAGATCACAAGCAGGCAGAGAGGCAGGCAGAGAGAGAGGGGGAAGCAGGCTCCCCGTCGAGCAGAGAGCCCGATATGGGGCTCAATCCCAGGACCCCGGGATCATGACCCGAGCCGAAGGCAGAGGCCTTAACCCACTGAACCACCCAGGTGCCCCAATACTATGATATTTTTTAATTTGCAAAAGTTTTTGTATATATTTTTTAGGAATTGCTTCACAAACATTTAGAATTTTTGAATAGTTCTAGCTCTTTTGTCTCTTCTTTTAAATAAAATGAGTTCAAACCTTTATGCCCCAGAATAGTAGAAAGTCTAATTTCACCCTACTTCAACTTCCCACATCCTTAGCTTTGTATCAGACAGCCCAAGAGTGCTTCTATAGCTCAGTGGGAGATCTACCTGCCAGTGGTCTGTTTTCTGTCACTATCATTTAGACTTTGCTGGGATTATTATGCCCTTCAATTAATTGACCCATTTGTCGTTACCAAAAAATACTTCTATCGTTGGTAATATTCTTTTCTCTGAAATCTACTTTGTCTGATACTAAGATAGTCACTCCAGCTTTATTTTTATTGTGTTAGCATGTATTATCTTTTTGAGTTCCTTTACTTATAACCTATTTATGCCCTATAGTTAAAGTATTCTTGTAGCTAGCATAGAGTTGGGTCTTGCTTTAAAAAAAGAACACAACCTCACAATCTCTACCCAATTGAGAGTCAACTATTAAATATTTGGGACATTTTGTGAACCATCAATAGCTAAAATAAACTATGGTGGAAGTATTGATTATAGAAATCAGCAAAGACCAACAAATCAGGTCTCCTCTTCCCTACCAGAGCTGGTTTACAAGTATATCACTGCTCCCAGATTTCTTGAGTGGATTTAGCATATTCTTTTCCTAAAATCCCTGGCCATCATACCAACTTCCACTACTATTCAAACTTTTATTTCCCCTTCGAACTCAAGTCTAAGAGATAAAGAGAGATTGTAAGATAGGAAGGAGGAGGCTTTGCTTTATTTGGTGCTATAACCCTAGGACCTAGCACAGGGTCTGGGACAATAGGTGCTGGCTCTTTATTCAATGCTGTGGTACCCTCCCATTTTATATGTAATAGTTCTCCAAAAGGAATGCCACTTAAACCATAGGAAGCACCATACCCACATTAACAATTCCTGAACAGATATCCAGAATAATGGATTTTATAGGTAGAACAGTAAATTCTAGAGCTAGATTAGACAATTTTCTTAAATCCAGCTAAATTAAACAATTTTCTTAAACCCAGGCAATTAACCAGGGTCTACTTGTCAGATACAGTCCAAAACTCTTCTCAGCCCTAAATCCCTATGAATGGATTTCTTCATATACATTCTAGTCAAGAAACTTTCTAAAATAAGTGTCTTGTTTTTCTAGGTACAATCCAAACCTTCTTGAATCTTCTATATTCTTCTTTATTGGAACAAACTCATTTCTGTCTGTTTTCTACTCTAGCACCCTACTCTTTATTCCAATAAACTTCTTTACCTTGATATTTTGACTTTTTTATTGTGCTGCTTTCCCAGTTTCCTTCTAAATTGCTTCCCTGATAAACCTAGAATAAGCATCATCAGAACCACAGACTCCATTTTGAAGGTCACATCTGCATATTCTTTTTCTGCAGAAATGTTAGGGATTAGCATAACTATGAGACACGTACAAGGAAAACACCTTTCAGTACGCAGTTGAATTTTTTTTTTTTTTTTTCTGGTGTGTATATGGTCATACCATCTGAGCAGATGGCTTTTCAGCAGTCTTTCAAGTCAAAGTAAAACATCGCGTCCAAGGCTAGGAAATCACTGTTTCAACAGGCCCAAAGATGGGTCCACAGTATCCTTTCTTCATTTTAGTTATGCCCAAGTCAAAGGCTTCAAGTTAAGAGTGACTTCATCATACTAGATTTTAATTCCTTCCTCTTTCTCTCTCAGATTTCACCACACCACCAAATGTACCAGGACGCCCAACCACATGTGCCACAAATGTCCGAAGTGCAGACCTTGAGAATGGTGACATAATACTGATAAAGCGCCGAATATTTGGCCACAGAATTATCGTTGTCAACTTCGCGATCAATGATTTATATTTCTTTTCTGAAATGGAGAAGTAAGTTTCCCATCTCTCCCTATCATGGCTTCCCCTGGTTAGTACTATCCAGCAAAATCTGGAGTGGCCTGTAAGTGGCATGGTGATTTCAGCCCTGCCAGGCAGGAATCTCCAACTGAAAATCTCACTAAATTCTGTCTGTTGCTGTATCAATTTCTTCCATTCTTCCCTTTATGTCCTAGACGCTCTTCAGTATTCTGGAGTTGCCAATATTAAAATGATTGAAATAGTGAAATGATATTTATACTCAAGAAGTGGAGCACTGTTTTTTCTTATTATTTGTTAATATGATAGAAGTCCTCTTATGGAGCACCATAGAGCCAATAGTTTCTTAATTAGAACAAAGAATTATAATAATAAAAATTGCATGTGTCTGTGTGTATATGCATGACATTAAACATATATAAATATAGATATTATAGATATAGATATTATTCTTATATAGATATATATGATAATATATATAATATATAATAATATAATATAGATATATTATATATAATATAATAATGTATTATTATTCCTTATTCCTTGCCTTATTCATGCATCTTATGAAAAAAGCAAGTAGTAGGAAAAAATTGGAGGTCATTCTATTACAGCTTTGGTGAAATATATAAAGCAAAACATCTTTCTGGTCTGGGTCAGATTATACCTGATTATAGTACAGTTTCTACTTAGATATATTTCTCTGGGTAAAGAGGAGCAGAAGGAGAGGGGGAGAGAGAAGCCTGAGCAGGCTATATATCCAGTGCAGAGCCGTGGAAATGGGGCTCAGTCCCACGACCTTGAGATCATGACCTGAGCCAAAATCAAAAGTCAGGTGCTTAAGTGACTGAGCCACCCAGGTACCTCTCTACTTAGAAATATTCTTAACCAAATGTGTCTCATGTACATAGCTCTCCAATTTGTGAGCCCAGGGCCTGAACTTGAAGAACAATCATACTGGGGTAGAGGAGTTAGTCAGTGGTTCTCAATACTGGCGCACATCAGGGTCACTGGGAGCTTGTGAATACTGCCAGTGCCAAGGTCCCAGATGTTTGGATTTCACTGGTCCAGTGTGGAGCCTGGGAACTGGTACTTTCATAAGCTGCTCGTGTGATTCTGATTGCAGCACAGTTCAAATTTGCAAATTGTTTATTTCTATGAGATTAATTCCTTAAAGTGGGAGAAATGGGTAAATGGTTAAAAATAGTTAAAATTTAAAAACATTACACTAATCAAACTAGCACCTCTGAAGGAGAGAATTGACTTAAAATTTTCTTGAACATTTGCAGATAGAAACGAGTGACTTTAAGAGAAATAAGAGTCTTCTTTCTCTGTCCTCATCAATGGGAAC
>CM052814.1:39416079-39471161 GCA_028533885.1 Nasua narica
TATGGTAGAAAACATTCACAATAAATAGATAAGCAAAAAAAGAAAATTCTACAACTCCTAGCGTAATGAGTATAGAGTATCCATTTTAGTGAAACGTACGTTTTATTCAGAGAAACATATCTCAGTGTTGAAGATATATGTTACTTCCACTTCTTTATGCTTTTGTGCAATTTCCAAATGTTTTCCAAGCTACATGGTTTACTCTGAAATAAAACATGTGTTAAAATCCTACGGTTCTCTGATTTGTTTTAGAAGTTCGGAGGGTCATAGTTTGGACTGTCGTTAACCAGTTTCCTTAAAGCGGAGTAGACCTGCCCTGGGAGGGGGGTTCCTACAGACCTAGGAGGTGGAGGTGGAGGTAGAGATGGGTCTAGGTAGAGATGGAGATAGGTCGGAGCTGCAGAGCCCATGCAGCAAAGAAGTTCTGGGCCAAGAGACAAGCTTCAGAAACTTTACTGCATTTTTTTTTTTACGAATTATAAATAATTCCTTGTGTACCTTATTTTCATGAACTCACATCAAGCTAGGAGATAATGAGAGGTATGCATACTCTTTAAGGCTTATACAACATGGATTTTTAGCAGCAGAGCCTGTCACTGGACAGAAAGCTCAGGGCATGGATCAATTTTTAGGACTTATGGAATACTAAAAAAAAAAAAAAAAAGTTTAGATGTACCAAAGCAGAGTTTCAAAAATTGTAGTTTTTTTTTTTTTAAAGATTTTATTTATTTGACAGAGAGAGACACACAGCGAGAGAGGGAACACAAGCAAGGAGAGTGGGAGAGGGAGAAGCAGGTGCCTGATGCGGGGCTCGATCCCAGGACCCTGGGATCATGACCTGAGCTGAAGGCAGACTCTTAACAACTGAGCCACCCAGGAGCCCCCAAAATTGTAGTTCTAAAAATGCTTATCTTGAGCAAATCAGTACCTTTAACCCAGAGAATACAAAAACAGGAAGTTAAATTTCATTTTGAGAATGTGTTAAAAGCCTGGATTTGAGATCTTTGGTGAATATTTGGGTTCAGGCTAAATTAGGCTCTGCCTGGAAACCATGTGAGGGATGTGGAATTATTGAAAAACATCGGAAAATATCTGGGAAGGATTTTGGAATTTTTGGTCCAGGGGATTTTCCGTGTCAAAGGGAAGACAAAATACTCTTTTTCTCTTCTGAGAACTTTATTTAGAACTGTGCTGAAAGGGGCCTTTCTCTGAAAGATTTCAATACAAAAGGACTGTATTTTCTCATCTGATGACTTGGTGTCTTCCATTTTCTAGATTTTTACTAATTTAAGGTCTTAAAATATACATGTTTCAACCCCTTTTAGTTAATAATTTTCTATTTTTACCTTCCCGTTCTAGCTTTTCATCTCATAGTTGGCCCAGTGAAAATAAAGTGCAGTAAAGTCAGAATTTTACTGCCTTTCCTATGCCCCCCAAATAGAGGGGGAAGTCCTTGGATACTCAGGTTCTTGGGAAGTCAAACCTTAGCTAAAACTGGGACATGTTCGCTTCTCTTGAAGAATCCATCCTGTAGGAAAACTTCCTTTTGCCAAAATGGGTAGTATCCCCAGAGTACAAGTTGTAAAGACTTGGTCCTACCCATTCCCTCGTTTTTCAGTTAATTTGGGTGAATTAACCCCTCTGTGCTCCACGCTTTCCATTGGATCACATAGTATAGTGCTCAACTGAAATATCTGTGACAAATAGCGGGCTGAGCTGACACGGACAAGCCTTCCCTTCCTCTACTGCCACATAGAAAGCCTAGATAAAATGTGGCAGAAATGTCAAATATTTATATACAACCAGTCTTTTTTTTTTTTTTAAAGATTTTATTTATTTATTTGACAGAGAGAGAGATCACAAGTAGGCAGAGAGGCAGGCAGAGAGAGGGGGAAGCAGGCTCCCTGCTGAGCAGAGAGCCCAATGCGGGGCTGGAACCCAGGACCCTGAGTCCATGACCTGAGCCAAGGCAGAGGCTTTAACCCACTGAGCCACCCAGGTGCCCCTATATACAACCAGTCTTGAGAAAAGTAAGGGAAATAGTCTCGTTCTTAGCATGAAAAAGGAACTCAGAGCCAGTGTGATAACTGTAGCTAACGTGGCTAGAGCTACATGTAAGTCCTAGTATCTGCAGGCTCTGATATTGAGGACACATAGGGACAGGATATGTGGCCCCAAGGCCAAGTGTAGGCAGGGCCCTGTGGCTAGGGTTGTCAGATTTAGCGTTTCAAAGTACAGGATGCAGGGGCACCCGGTTGGCTCCGTTGGTTAAGCGTCAGACTCTTGACTTTGACACAGGTCATGATCTCAGGGTTTTGAGATCAAGCCCTGCTTGCTGAAGATTCTCTCTCTCGCCACCCCACCCCCACATGCACTCTCTCTCTAAAAAAATTAAAAAATAAATAAAAGTACAGATAAACAATGAACACTTTTAAGAAAATATGTATGTTCCAAAAATTGAACGGGATATACGTGTACTAGAAAATGTTTATTTGACATTCAAATGTAACCAGGTGTTCTGTACTTTATCTGCCAACTCCCTGACAGAGTTCTTTCTGTAAACCCTGGGGGCCAGGGAGGGGGTACCTCATCCATGAAGGGGTTATGTAACCACCTGACTGTAAATACCTTGCGGAAACATTCACAACTTTGTAGGGAAGCGGAAAGGAAGCTTTCGTTGATCTGGGTCTGTCGGTGGGAAAATGTAAGTGTCCCCCAGGCCTTACCATGACTTAATGTAGGATTCAAATTTATATAAACTATGGGATAACGAAATCTCAGCTTGAGACATTACCATAAAAACTGGTCCAGGACCTTTGAAACCTTCGAATTTCACCAGAGACAAACAAACTGCCGTGTTCAGGGTATTTCTGCACTTACCACACAGGTATTCATTGGGATAACTAGTCTTGCTGAAGATGGAGTGTTAATAAAAAATCACAAGCCAAATGAGGAAATGAATCATCCTGACAGGGAACCTGGAGATAAACAGGGAAGTTCATTACCCCAAAACTGAGCTAACCTAAAAAATCTGAAAGTGTCTTTTGAATGTCAAAGACATAAAGGAAGGAAGAGAATGAAAGAATAGCTTATTATGAAAAAAGAGCAGGTTTATTTGAAAAAGAACCAAATTGACAGTATAGAAATTAAAAATGTATTTGCCGACATTAGAAACTTGAAGGGTCCCATTCAATGCCACATTAGACTTCTGGAATGAACAAGTGAACTATAAAAAAGAACTAAGACATTCACCTAGAATGCAGCATATAGAAATAATGAGGTAGAAAAATATGAACATGATTAAGAGAAATGGAGGTTAAAATGAGGTCATATGTGTACATACATACACATACACACACACTAAGGAAGGCATAAGGAAAGGGGAGTGTAGAGAGAACAGATGTACAATTGCTAAGATATCATAGAAATTGCTTTTAAAAAAAAAGACCCTAAAATATAAACATCTAAAGAAAATAGAAATTTATTTCCCATATAACAGTCTAGATGCCAAGGGCTGGTGAGCGGCTCTGTTATTTTAATCCGTGGCTTCTATTTCAGGATCCTACATGGTTTCTTTAGCTCTGGTCCTTGGGTCTGCATCCTAAGCAGGAGTGGAAGTGGTGGGGTGGGGATGGGGGGCTGCAGGGAAGAGAAAAGAGTCATATCTGCCTGTGTCTTTTAAAAGCACTATCTAAAGATGTACATAACACTTCTCCTAACACAGACCCATTAGGGGGGCAGGGAGAGGCTCTATCTATGTTCCCAGAAAAAAAAAAGATCTTCTCCCAAAGGAAATAGGGAGCAGTGGATATGAGAGGACAGCTAGCAGTTTACCCTGCAGAGGTAAGGCAATGCTAGGAGAAGTCATGATGGGGAGTTTTCCAGAATTGATGAAAGATAAGAATGAAAAGCATGTCCCAAGCAAGATAACTAAGAACAAACCTCACCATGGACTGCTATTGCTGACAATTAAAGAAGAATAAAATAGTAAAACCACTAGAAAAAATAATTTAATCACAAATGAAGACCAAGTAGATCGATAGTAAACTTTTTATCAGCCTCAACAGACACTAGAAAACAATGAAATAATATCTCCAAAGTGTTGATGAAAAATTATGTTCAACATAGGAATCTGCATCCAACTGAACTGTTATTCAAGAATGAGGGAAAAATAAAGGCATTTTCTGATAAACAATTTAAAAATAGACTTGCTGAAAGAGCTACAAAAGAGTATATTTTGGTAAGATGGGCATTGACTACAAAAGAAAAGTGTGGGATGCAAGAAACAATTGGTGACCTCCTCCCTGTATAATATTCTTAAACTCGATTATGCTTACAAAATCATCTCAAAATATATAAAGCAAAAAATATGGCAGGATTATGAAGATGAGAGGAAAGCATATCAGGTCAGAAGATTTGGGTTGTGGCCTCTGCTATAACACTTTATTTTTCAGAACTTCAGGTGAGACTATATATTTCTATCATTCTTACTTCAAGAAAAAAAAGCAACAACTCAACTCTGATTCATTAGTTTTATGGTCTTGTGGTATAATCTTTCTGATTCAGAGGTTGGCTTTGGGATTTAAATCTTTCTGATTTAAAAGTGGGATTGTCCAGGTTCAGATCCTTGCTCTCTCATTTGACTAACTTTGTGATTGTCAGCAGTTTAACTTCCTAAAGCTCAATTTCCATACCCGAGAAATAGGAAAACTAATTGTATTAGAGTTCCTGTATTAGTCAGAGTTCTTGAAGCAACAGAGGCTGATTCTTGCTGAATAATTGGAAAAGCATTTTATTTAAAAAGTATCAGATGGATCACAGAACTGTTGAGTGCCTGGAAAACTGGGCTTGAGGCTAAGTCTTGGGGTACAAGACCCCAAACCAAGCCAAAGATCTAATAGGAAACTCCAGTTGCTTCACGGCTGCTGCTTCTACATCAGAAAGATACTATTGCAATCCCTGGGGACCAGTCAACCCAAAAAACCCACACACTTCTGCCTCCCCCTCACCAGCAGAGATACAACGATGGAAGGTCCATGTAGAGCCTCTTTCCTTTTGTTGGAGTGGTGAGGACTCACGATATGACTATTTCCCCAAATATGGGAAGGAGACTCAAAAAAGATAATAAGCTGCCACAAATGGGATAGATGTCCATAGCAGTAACAGTAATAGTAATGGTAATGGTAATAGTAATAGTAATAGTAATATCTACTGTCCAGAATCTGAACTCTTTCCTGTTTGGGGAAGCCACCATTTTGAGAGTCTTGCTAGGTGGTAGATCTTCATCCTATGACAAAAGCCAAAAGAAGACCAGATGCTGGTTCACTTGAAATCCTGACATGAGACTTAGTATGTGGACATGAGACAAGCTCTTATCCTGAGATGTCCAACAGTAAGAGGGACAGGAAGAAGCAGGGGCAGTTTGGTCATCATTCTAGTGGCAGCGGAGTTGATGGCTACAATGTTCAGCTTCCAGTGTTCAGTAGCAATGATGACAATAGGGCGCCGAGGCCACGGCTCTTATCACAGCTCTCCACATCATGATGAACATCTTATTCCTTCTCTGAATATGGGCGCACCTCCCTTTAGAGGGTGTGTGTAAGCATTAATCAGGATGTGCTCTGAAAAAGTCCTCAGGGAACCATCAAGCACTTAATCCGTGCTTCTCCTATCACAATTGCCACCTTAGGAACGTAGCCTAATGTTTAAAGTTCCAGAAGAAAAGGCGCAATCCATTTAAAAGTCAGGAGAATAGATAAAACATGTGGGAGGAAACAAAGACCGTTCATTCACTTGACCATTGTTACTTATTAACCAGTACAAGACTGTAAATGCAACACTGCATTCACTCACTGGGATAAATGACCCATCACCTATTTTGAACAAGTGGGTCAGTCCATCATTGTAATAGTGTGTAATTGAGATGTTTGAATTCCAGCTGTAATATGTCTTTTGAATATATTCATTTTTGGCTCCGAATAAGGCTGATTCAAAAGTCTCTGGCATATTACAGTTACTTTCAGTTAAAAAAAAACAACAACAACTCGACACCTCATTGTCAGAACCTCGTGTGGTAGGAATGTACAATTAATTTACCAAGGTTTTTCACTTTGTTTTTGTGTTTCTTTCTGCATAGTGCTGTATCTCTGTAATGTTTCCCATCCAATATTTGTGTGTGTGGTGGCGGTCATCTTTTTGTGGCATTTGGCGTGGAAAGCGATGACTGGGGGAGTCTTGAAGCCTTTTGGGCTCAGTGAGTGGTGTGCTGGCAAGCCAGCTTTTGGAGATGAAAAAACCCCTCTAATTTATAGCATTTGTCAGTTGCCAGGGTGAAATACTCCCACCATAGCTAATTTCAAGCTACCATTGTGATGTCACAAAACATGGGGTTGGGAAGACTTGTGCAAAATCAGTTCTAGCTAGCTGGAGGCAGCCAGCTCCCAAAGCATGCCACTGTTTGCATGGTAAATGTTTGCTCTTAAGGTAAGAAAACTCCATGTAGGCCATAAGTCACACTGTTTAGTTTCATATATCTCAAAGCTATACTGGCCAAAACCCCAAAAAATAATAAAGCAAAGGCAGATTCCCAATAAAAAGTTTTATCCCAAGGAAGCCTTGAAATGTATTGTCCTTCTAGACATCTTTAAAACTTGCTAATTTAAATGAACAGGAGGCAGAGAGCTCTCTTCCTGCCCTAAAGTGAAGATGCAGAGGCCTCTGTTCAGGAGTCGGTATACCAAGGAGGCTTTTCCAGCTTATCGAATCGTGTCTTAAACGTTTATATGGTGCTTTCCAGTTTTCTTCATTCGATTCTCCCTTTGAAGAGGAGAAAGCTTACCAGATGGAAGGATTAAGACTTGATTGTTTGGATTCCAAATCGGGTGCTTTCCCTGCCTTCCCCCGGCAGCCAGAACTCTCCCTGGTTCCTCTCTCTCAGTCCAGCTCAGACAGGATGTTTTCTTTCCACTGCCAGGAAGCAGCTTCTTTCATCAATCCCTTTTTCCCACTTTCACAAGAGGAAGTTCCCTTGGCCTTCGATGGACTTGCTATTTTCAGCGTCTTCTTGGATCATATTCCTGCCAAAGCCTTTTCCACGGGTGGACAGACTGTGACTAAGCACTCCTGCATTACCCCCAGAGCTGTGACCTGTCCCATGTCCCAGCAGCACTGGAGGAATGTAGTGCTGGAAATCTGCTGGGGGAAATGTTAAGGCTCATCTTGAGAGATGCCATGTGCTGGGCTGAGTCCTTCTGCCGTCTCCGTGGTCACATCATTCCACTCTGTGAATGGTGCTAATGCTTTTTTATGATGCCAGCGATTAGTGTACCAACTCTCAGGCAGCTCAGAACCTTAGCTCGCTTGGCTTTAGAAGCAGGCATAGCAACAGTGATCATTTGACAGTTTCATGCCAGGACGGGAACATACTGACTGCATGAGAAGCTCAAAAGGCTTCAATAACGCTTAGTTAATGCACTGATATGTTAACCTTACATTTATTGTGCATCTATCATGTTCATGGCTCTGTTGGAAGGTCTGGAGACTCTCAAGGTAAAGTGTTGGTGGTTGCCTTCCTTCTATTTGTACAAAGTGACAAGGCAGGCATACACGCACTGATGGTTGTAATTGAACGTGGTGCACACTACGGTAGAGACGAGGGCAAGCATGGAGGAGGAAGTGTGTTACGCTGCCCAGGGGAAATCAGCCTTCCCAGGGGTTTAGAGCTGGAGCTAGGATTTGAAGGATAAGAATGACACCAGTTATGTAGTGCTTATTATGATCCATGAACTGTCCCGTTCTAAGCGTTTTCCATATATTTACCTATTTTATTATCCAACAACCCTGTAAGGTTAGGTTCAGTTATCATCCCCATAGGGACCTGACTCACAGAGAACTTAAATAAGTTGCCCAAGGTCACCTAGCTGGGGTAAGGTAGAGATGGGATTTGAAATGTGCTATGAACCTGTGCTATATTTCTGTGCTTTGCTAGGGTTAGGGGGGTGGTTGGGATAGCTTGAGCTGGGGCATGGAGGACATTCCAGGCTGAGGAAACAGCATAGGCACAGGCCCGAAGATGTGAGAAAATATGACATGTTTGTGATTCTTGCTTTGAATTTTGGTGGGAAGGCCACAGAGAGCCATTCAACATACATGCATCATTTTTCTTTCATTGCAGAAGCTTTCCTAGAGAATATTTGGAAAGGATTTTATTGACACCATTTCTTAAAATTTGAGCGTTTTAAAATGGCTACTGTCCAATGGTTCGCTCTGCTGAGTTGTTGGGTGAGGGTTGTTTTAAATACATCCCTGAAAGGATACACATTTCTTGATTTCCTATTATTCCTGAAATTGATTTATTCTAATGCTACTTGAGGGCAAATTGCAAATAGATCCCCACAGAAGGCAGTCAGCGTTTTCTGGAAGAAAATATACGACAAAGTATATTCTTGGTTGTGGCCAAAGTTCTTGCCCATGTCAGCGATTGATCACCACGTGAGACTGTGTACTCTGTGTGGTACTTTACCACCTCCTCGGGACATGTGATGTATGCCCAGAGGTATGTCCTTTAGTAGCAAAAACAAAGTGTGACCATATTTGGCCCAGAGCAGTACCTAAGTGGAGGATCACCTGGCCAATTCCATATTTCTTTGGGAATTTGCTGTTCTCAATACCCTGAGATAAGTCATTCATTTATTCAGCATCTTTAAATGCCCACTGCCATACAAGCTGGTAACAACAATTACCGTTAATAGAGCTTACCACGTGACAGGCACTGTGCTAATAAGTACCTTAAAATGATCACACTTCATCTTCCCGGTAACCCCATGGAGTTAAGAATAGTATGATCCCCAGATGAAAAAATACAAGGATTAGGAAACTTGCCCCATATGACATAGCTTATTGAGCTGACAGAGATTTCCTGGCAGATGGTCTTGTCCAGCACCTGCTGCGCTATGTCATCTTCTTATGTCTGAGGTTCTATAGCAGCCATGGTCAGGGATGCAAACAACAAACTCTAATCAAGTCACAATGAGACAGGCATAGAACACTGGTTCTCAGTCTTTTTTTTTTTAAGATTTTATTTATTTATTTGACAGAGAGAGATCGCAAATAGGCAGAGAGGCAGGCAGAGAGAGGGGGAAGCAGGCTCCCTGCTGAGCAGAGAGCCCGATGCGGGGCCCGATCCCAGGACCCTGAGATCATGACCTGAGCCGAAAGCAGAGGCTTTAACTCACTGAACCACCCAGGCCCCCTGGCTCTCAGTCTTTTGCCCACCAAAAGGGATGCCACCAGATAGGAATGCACGAGACACATTCTCTGGGACAACACCAACCTTGTGCATAACTCCACTCCTTTCTCCATTCACCCCACCCTCCTGCCCCAGGAAAGCGTATTATAATGCACACAAGAGAGAGCGACATTGTTACAGTAATGACATTGAATCAGAACTAATTTATGAAGATGATAAATCCTTTGCGTATTTTCATACAGGAAGAGAGTGGATATAAATCTCAGGGCATAAATCAAAGTATCCAAGAAATATGCCATTTCCTTTGTTTCTGTAAATCAGCTTAGTTTTGGCTCTGGACACTCAGCCTCCTGGACTGACAGGAAATTCAGCCTTTGTCATTCTGAGCTAACCTCTCCCACTTCCCATGAGCTCGTGTTAAGATTCTGGGGTCTTATGCAGGGCCAACGTGGTGTAGAACAGTTATCTCTACTGGTTCCATGGAGACGGCTGCTGCTTTTGGCCCCCAGGGTCCCTTTGGCACCCGAAGCCCTGAAACCCATGAAGAATCTGGGATCCCTGGGTGAGAACCCAATCTCCCAGCTTCCCCAGGGCGGCACAGGGCCTTTTCCTCTGAGATCCCTTTGACCTGTCTCTCTTCTCCCTAACGCAGGCCAGTCCTTTTTCTCAGAGGGAAATGCCTTCCCCATTTTCCCTGTCGCTCTTTTTCTCCGATCAAATTCTGATTGTCCTCTATGGGTTTTGCTCTTTGGGAGGGGGGAAAAAAAAAAAGCAAGCCGGGAAGTGAAGTATCTTCTGTTTGTTCTTGCTGCTAAATTCCTGCAAGGTATGTAGGGTAGAATCTGCTTGAATTAGAAGGTCCAGATAAGAGATGACAGTGTCTAGGATAGGATGGGAATCATGGTGGTGGGGAGATAAGTAGGGATTCTGGATGTGGTTGGGAAGGTAAGTAGACAGGACCAGCTCGGGACTGGATATGGAGGTAAAGGGCTGTGAAGAATTGAAGATGAGTTCTAGGTTTCGGTCTTGAGTAGCTGGGTGTGAGTTGCTATCAAAAGACAGTAAAGACTAGGGGGAGGGTGAATGTCCTTTGTTTCTTAAAACTCTACTAGAAGGGGTGCCTGGGTGGCTCAGTGGTTTGAGTGTCTGCCTTCGGCTCAGGTCTTGATCTGAGGGTCCTGGGATCGAGCCCTGCATCAGGCTCTCTGCTCAGCAGGGAGCCTGCTTCCTCCTCTCTCTCTGCCTGCCTCTCTGCCTGCTTGTGATCTCTCTCTCTGTCAAATAGATGGATGGAGTCTTTAAAAAAAAAAAACAACAACTCTATTAGAAGAACACTTGCTAACTCCCAGGACCTTCTAGAGTCTGGAACGATGAATTTTGGGTGTGAATCTTGACCAAGAGAGGCACGGGTTGACCCAATGGGCTGCAGGAAGAACATTTAAGATTGCTATTTAAACTTGTTTTTTTCTTCTCATCCTGTTAAACGTCTATTTCCACAGATGCTTTATACTCTGCATATTGGTACCATGTGTTTTGTAATATACACACTTGCATACCACTTATAAATAAATAAATGAAAGAAAGAGAAGCTGTGAGTCGTAGCAGATAGTCAGTTGTTTGCTGAAATCTGTCCTTTGTTCCAGATTATACGGCTGTAGCCGGGAGTTGCTGTAGCAGTAGCTGCTGCTCAGCCAGAGACAACGTTCTCCCACCCTTCATAAGTAGCTGTCACCGGTTCTCCCCAATGGGAGCTGAGTAGAAGTGATATAAGTCAGTTCTGAACCAAAGCTTTTGAGAAGCAGGCATGCCTCCTTTGGAACCTTAGCTCTGTGGCTGGCTTAGATGCAGAAAATGACCCGGGGTGGTGCCGCGGTGGGGGTGGATGGCGGAGGTCCCAGATGGAAGGAGCTTGCATCCTGAAACATTGCTGGGAGGGGAACCACTCACTTACCAAGAACATCCACCTCAGGCTTTTACAGGCCCAAGAAATAAACTTTTGTGTATTTGAGCCATTACACATGCCTCGGTCTCTATTATTTCTGCTTAGCATTCAGGGAGCATGCGTAACTTTTTTTTTTATTGAGGTGCATGTGTAAAATATTTGTGGAGGCACTGGTCAGAGCACATGGCCAAATGCAAATGTCAGGGCTGTCTTCGTAGCCTGTCAGATGCAGGGGACAAGAGTTTACCATTTCTAAGCCATCCCTTAATCAAAAGTTGTAATTATCATGGAATGATGTTTAAATCAGCTGAGTTTTAGTTTTGCAGAAATGAAATTTTTAGGAATGCTCAAATTGAGATTGCCATTAATTATACAAAAAGGAACTAGCCTTATTGGTAATCCAAGGGTCCTCTTAGAAAATGTGGAAAATACTCAGTGAACATGATTGGAAGAAATCAGTGAAATTCAGCAAGATGGAACATTTGTTTGGCACAGATTTTCCTAACATTTGCAAATACTTTCATGTGCTCAGATTTTAACTTAAATTGCCTTCTTTCAAGGTCTATGGGGTTTTAAAATCCAACTCTTTTCCAGTTACCTTTGCAAAGGAAATAACAGTTCTTTGCTTTCCCTCCTCCATCCTCCCCGGAGTTTAGAGGGTGAAACTCAGAAAACCTTCCTCAGAGCATTTAGAGAAGGAAGAGAATGATGTATCAAGGCAATATTCCTGGAAGCTGAGATCAACAGACCATGATTAAAGTCAGCTTGCAGTTATATTGGCTGAGAATGTCACACCAGCTGCTTGCAAACCCCACAAGATGATGGATGTCTTACTGCCATCCGTACTGTTCTCCAGAATTTATCAGCAAAAGAGAAAAATGGGGAAGGTTACAACTCCCAGAGATTCACAACTTCTTTTTGCAACAGTGAGTGGTGAAGGCTTGGGTGACAGTTATGAATGAATCACTGGCCATGTGTGTGGTGACGGGAGGGGTGTCTGAACCCTGGCACTGTAATCAAGAGCAGCAGGGACCACCTGGACAGAAGGGGCGGGTGAAGCAGGAAGAGGGCTCTCCTGGCAGATCCGTTGTCATTCTAACCAGAGAACTTTAGCCAGTTGCTGTTTCGGGAAAACTCATTGTTAAGATTAGGGAAACCAAATTGTATGGTCTTTACTCACTGTGGAGGAATATATGGTTATAGAGAATGGAGATCTCGCAGGGGTTCAGGGGCAGAGTACGGGAGTTCTGGTGTGGTAGAGGTGGGGGAAGGGTACGTTGAAGGAAATCCAGGGGCTGCTGGCTAGGGAGGCAGAAGGATGGATTTGAATTCGTCATCTTGGGTCTTGATGCTTATTTCCTTCCTTTCCTTTTTCCTCTCCTTCTTCCTTGTTAAGAGAGCTAAGAATAAAAATGCTGGAACCTGCTGTTTTATTTTCACTCAAGAGACTGATTAATGAGGGCTGCTGGGTTTAATCAATGGTTGTCTATTTCAGCTTAGAAAACACTATTTTGGGGAGTGGAAAAAATATTGGCAACATTCACCTTGTGGAGAGCTGCATTATTTTGCAAGTGGTTAAAGGGATAGACTTTGGCATTACAGAAGCCTGGGCTACAAAACCTGCGCCTCCATCTGAGTCAGGATATTTAATAGCTGCATGACCTTGAGTGATGACTTCAGCTGAGCCATGGTCTCCTCACCCAGGAAATGGTGATAATAATTACTTGCCTCTTAAGTTTGCTGTGAAAATTGAGTAAGAGCCTTTTATGTCAGGTAAATGTTAACTCTCTCCATTACCTACCTATCTTTTCTCATTTTATCTTTTCAGAGGTAAAATAGAGACTGTATTTGCTTATGGATACTTAGGTTTTGAGCACCTGCTCCTGGTTAAATTTCCTGCAGAGTGTTTTCTACCCCTACTCATCATTATTGAATCCAGAGAGTTAACATCACATGTATTCTTTTCTGCCTGAAGAAATGTCCTCTTTTGTAAAAAAAAAAGTGAACTGATAATGAACAGAAGTTTGCTTTCATTTCCCGAAGAAAAGCCGTGGAATAATAATTGAAAATTTGCTATTTTTTGAGCCTAGTTACTTCTAGGGACCCTTATCTCGTTTGTGCGGAGATGCCATCTCTGTTTTAGGACCTCATGTAATCTAAGAAAGAGTCTAGAAGCCCAAAGTCAGCGTCGTGTCTGTGGACCAAGTGCACTAAATCCCAGCTATTGTGTGTAATTGTATGAGGGTTTCATTCAAGCACAGTGTCGCTGTAACCTCTTGTAGTCTGTCTCTTATATCTGGGAGACAGGGAAACATCAGTTAGGGTTCAGTTCAGGAAGTAGAAACTACCCTAGGTATTTTAAACAGAAAGGGGGTTAATATAGGAGATTCAGTGCTACCAAAATTATTGGAAGAGGTAGAAGGAGTGTGTTCTAGTCTAAGCCTCCAGAATGACTCCTAGGACATTGCAGAACTGACCTACAAGAGAAATGAGGACCTCTGGTCCTGTTGGGAAGCGCAGCCAGAGGCTGCAACCATTGATTTTCACAACATAATGGCATGGATCTAGAGATCAGAAAGACAGCATTAAGAAGCAGCTACTGCTGCTGTTTTGGGGAATCACAGGGAAATGTGGAATATGGTGATCTTGGTGGCCCAAGTACCTCTCAACATCCACAAAGGTGGGGACTGGGTGCTGACAACACTGAAATCTGTGTGTGCAGAAAACAGAAAAAGTAGCAGAAAGATGGCTTACAGCCCCCTAAGTAGAATCTGGAAAATGTATCTTTTTCTGGCCTCTGTCACATTGGAAAGCACTTGTAAATACGTGAGAACAGACTTGGAGCCCCAGTTAATCAAATCCTGCACACTGCCCTACTTGAGTCCCATCAAACTGTCCAGTTCAACAATATGCGCTCAGCAAAACCAAACCAGTTCATTGAGGGAGAGAGATTTATACATGGAGAGCAATTAATTGCTCTCTACCCCAGGAGAGAACCTCAGATCTGGTGCATGGTCGGAGACATGGGCTCTCTGTCTCCCCGGTGCACCTCGCACAGCCAGACAACCTTGCTGTGCTCCACCTGTATACTCTGAATAAGTGAGCAGTGATCAAAGAAGTGTGTCGTTGTCACAGTCTGGCCCCAGACACAAGACCAGATCCTTTGTGTTTACAAGATAAAAGGGTAAACATGGAGAGTATTCAAGGGGGATAATATTTTAAAACTGTTTATGAGTTCTTGCCTTCCTGGTTAAAATTTTAGGCCCCCCTTCCCCACCCCATGCCCATAAACTGTGGCTTCATTATACTTCACTTAGAATTCAAGGAGAATGGGCACCTGGGTGGCTCGGTTGAGCAACTGCCTTTGGCTCAGGTCATGATCCTTGAGTTCCGGGATCGAGTCCCGCATCGGGCTCCCGGCTCCGCGGTGAGTCTACTTTTTCCTCTAACCTTCTCTCCTCTCATGCTCTCTCTCACTTTCTCTGTCTCTCAAATAAATAAATAAAATCTTTAAAAAAAAAAAGAATTCAATGAGAATCCAATCAAATGGGAAGTCATGTGAAAGTCTATTGTAAACTGTAAAGTCCTACCTAATATCAGGTGTTATTAGTAGACATAGTGCCTTACATGGAATGAGTGCATTTAACATTTTGGAAAATTTGTTTTATCATAGTCTCTCTCTTTCTCTTCTTTCCTCTCTCTCTGTATATATAAAGACATAAAATTTCATAGGGATAAACTCAGTAAGAATAATTGTAAAGTCTTCTGTTTAAGTTGTAAAAATTCATTTGCAACACATATAATGAGCATTGTGTTCTCTCTCTCTTTTTTTTTTAAGATTTTATTTATTTATTTGAGAGACAGAGAAAGTGAGAGAGAGCATGAGAGGAGAGAAGGTTAGAAGAAGAAGCAGACTCCCCATGGAGCTGGGAGCCCGATGTGGGACTCGATCCCAGAACTCAAGGATCATGACCTGAGCTGAAGGCAGTCACTCAACCAACTGAGCCACTCAGGCGCCCGAGCATTGTATTCTTAATGGTGTGTGAGAAGAATACAAAATAGAAGTTTCTCTGCTAGGCCTCATTTAATAAAGGACAATAAGAAATCACAGGTTTTTCATAGAAGAGAATCCCAAGTAGGGAATTACCTAGAAATTATGCCAAATGTATGTCACATATAATAATACATATATATAAGTTTTTCTGAACTATTTAACAAGTTTCAGAAATCATGCCCCTTTGTCCCTAAATGCTTCAGTATATATTTTCTAAGACGAATATTCACTCAGGATATTTAACAATGATGTCCTATTACGTAATTATAGATCTTACATTTTGTTAATTGTTCCCATAATGTTTTTTATAGCAGTGTTTTGTTTTGTTTTGTTTTTTTCCCCCTGGTCCAGGATCCAATCCAGAATCATACATCTGGAATGGTTTTCTGGCGCTTCTTCGATTTTCATGACTGATAATTTTGAAGAATTTAGGCCACTTATTTTTTAGAATGTCCCTCAAATAGGGTTTGTCTGATGTTCCCTCATGATTAGAGTGAGATTGTACAATTTTGGCAGGAATATTAAATAAGTAGTTAATGTTTCTTGAGCTGATTTGAAACACAATCCAACATAGATTCACTAAGCGATAGTTTGAAGATCACTGGACAAGGAGTGAGCCCAATGTGGAAGCTAAGTTCTACCACTTGACCATGGGATATTTTGTTCTAATAGTAAAAATGATGATGGCGATAATAGTAATGACTTTATTTGGTAATATGTAAAGTGGTCTTACATTCATGATCTCATTTTATCCTTTATCTCATAAGGTAAAAATGCGTCTTACTTTCCGGATGAGGAAACAGGCTTGGGGAGATCAAGTTCCTTGCCCAAGGTCACAAAGTGGAGAGAGGCAGAACCAGGGGTCAAACCCAGGTCTTAAAACCAGGCTTTGATGCTTGTGCTTCTAACCCCACATCCTGGAGTGGAAGTCACATTGTCTTGTTTGGCATTCATCTCTAAAAAGAGAGGAGTAAATAAAACAAAATGCCTAAGGTAGTACTTTCCAGCCCTCTTTATTTCATAGAGCAATAAAAATAGTTTTAAAAATTAGGGAATATACACAGGACTTAGAATACTTTATGCTGCCAAGTAAGAATATTAAAATACAAAACAAATCTACTATCAGTACTATTTGATCAAAGGACTTTTCAATTTAAAAATATAAAAAAGCCATACCTTCAAAATAAAAAGCAGTCTTCCAGATTGGATATATTATTTTGTAGCACACTCAGTACCTTGTCATTAATTTCCCCAGTTCCCTGGGGCTTCGTAAAAGCTCTGTGCAGAAAAACCCCCATTTGATGCCTGGCATTTGGAGAGTACTGTGTGATGGTGTCTTCTTCCTCTGCTGTCCCGTGGCTTTATTCTGCCTGACAAAACTATGCGGGCAGGGAAGGGAACAGTGCCCGAGGAGACAGAACAAGGTTGGAGGAGGGTGGGAGAATTATAATATTGAGGGTATATGTTATCAGCTCTTAGGATTTATGGATTGCCTTTGATTCTTCTTCCTACTTACTACTCTTTGTCCTGTATTTACCACTATTGTCCTTTAAAAAAAAACAACAAAACCCTTCCTAGTTCCTCTACTTTTGCTCCTCTGTTCCTAAGCCCTTGCTTTTAAGGGGTGTGGAAGAGCTGACAGGAAACTAAACACGTCATCATTTGAGTTGTGTAGGAATGGAATGCCACCTGTTTTGTGTCTGAAGGCTCCGGATAGAAGGTTCCAGCCGAAAGATCCTGTGAATTAAGTTAGGTAACCATCCTGGCACAGAGTGTATTTATTTTACTTTTTGTGTATCTTTTATTAAAACATTAAATAACCAGATCTTGATGTGGGTCTAATAACTCCTGTAATGTCAAAAATAGAGATGATTGTAAATAATATTTTGCAACATTATATCAACTGTAATGTGACATTTAAATGGCCATGATATATAGAAATTTGTGAGTTTCTATACACTAACAACAAAGTAACAGAAAGAGAAATTAAGAAAACAGTTTCATTTGCAATTACACCGCAAATAATGAAATATCTAGGAATAAACTTATTCAAGGAAGTGAAAGATCTATGCTTTGAAAACTGTAAAACTTTGATAAAAGACATTGAAGATGACACAAACAAATGGAAAGATGTACTATGATCATGGATTGGAAGAATTAATATTCTTAAAATTTTCATACCACCTAAAGCAATCTACACCCAAAGCAAATCTACCAAAGCAATGGATGACCCAAAGCAAGCCCTATCAAAATTCCAATAGAATTTTTCACAGGACTAAAATAAACAACACTAAAAGTTGTATAGAACCACAAACACCCTGAATAGCCAAAGCAATCTTGAAAAAGAATAAAATGGGAGGTATCACAATCCCAGATTTTAAGATATATTACAAAGCTATAATAATCAAAACAGTATGGGACTAACACAAAAATAGACACATAGATCCATAGGACAGAATAGACAACCCAGTAATAAACTCACTCTTGCTCTGTAATAGTTAATCTATGACAAAGGATTCAGCAATACACTTGGGGGAAAAAGACATTCTCTTCAATAAATGGTGCTGGGAAAACCGGACCACCTTCTTATACCATACAAAAAAATAAACAAAGTGGATTAAAGATTTAAACGTGGAACCTGAAACCATAAAACTCATAGAAGAGAGCATAGGCAGTAATTTCTCTGATATCAGCCATAGCAACATTTTCTAGATTTGTCTTTTGAGACAAGGGAAACAAAAACTATTGGCACACATCAAAATAAAACGCTTCTGCACAGCAAAGGGAATATTAAACTTAAAAGACAACCTACTGAATGGGAGAAGATATTTGCAAATGACATACCTGATAAGGGGTTAGTATCTAAAATATATAAAGAATTTATACAGCTCAACACCAAAAAACCCAAAGGATCCAATTTAAAAATTGGAAAAATGGGCAGAAGATGAACAAACATTTCTTCGAAGAAGACTTAACAGATGTCCAACAGACACATGAAAGGATGCTGAACATCACTCATCATCAGGGAGATGCAAATCCAAACCACAATGAGATATCACCTCATACTTGTCAGAATGGCTAAAATCAAAAACACAAGAAACAACAAGTGTTAGCATATGGAGAAAAATTTTGTGTACTGTTGGTGGGAATGCAAACTGGTGTAGCCACTGTGGAAGACAGTATGGAGGTTCCTCAAAAAATTAAAAAGAGAACCACCATATGATTCAGTGATTCCATTACTGGGTACTTACCCAAAGAAAATAAAAAACACTCCTCTGTTTATTGCAGCATTATTTGCAATAGCCAAGATGTGGAAAAACCCAAGTGTCTACTGATAGATGAATGGATAAAGAAAATGTGGTGTGGTGTGGTGTGTGTGTGTGTGTGTGTGTGTGTGTGTGTGTGTGTGTGTGTGTGATGGAATATTACTAAGCCATAAAGAAGAATGAAATCTTGCCATTTGCAAAAATATGGATGGATCCAGAGAGTACGATGCTAAGTGAAATAAGTCAATCAGAGAAAGACAAATACTATATGATTTCACTCATATGTGTAATTTAAGAAACAAAACAAATGAACAAAGAAGAAAAGAGACAAACCAAAAAAGACTGTTAACTATAGAGAACAAACAGATGGTTATCAGAGGGGAGGTATATCGGGGGATATATAGAATAGGTAAAGTGATGAAGAGTACACTTAACATGATGAGCACTGAGTATATATGTATAGAATGGCTGAATCACTATTATTGTACACCTGAATCTAATATAACACTGTATGTTAATTATAATGGAATTAAAATTAAAAAAATATGGGCAGAGGACCTGAATAGACATTTTTCCAAAGAAGACATGCAGGTGACCAAGAGACACATGAAAATATGTTCAACATCACTATTCATCCAGGAAATGCAAATCAAAACCACTATGAGATATCACCTTACATCTGTCAGAATGGCTAGTATCAAAGAGACAGGAAATAACAAGTGCTGGTGAGGATGTGGACAAAAAAGAACCCTTTCACACTTTTGGTGGAAGTGTAAATTGGTGCAGCCACTGTAGAAAACAGTATGGAGGTTAAAAAGTTAACCTCAGAAAGTTAACTCCTCAAAAAGTTAAAAATAGAATTACCATATGATCCAGTAATTCCACTACTGGGTATTTTTCCAAAGCAAATGAAAACACTAATTCAAAAAGATATATGCACCCCTAGGTTTATTGCAGCATTATTTACAATAGCCAACACATGGAAGTAACCCAAGTGTCCATCATTTGATGAGTGGATAAAGATGTGGCATAAAAAAATAAATTCAAAATGGATGAAAGACCTAAATGAGAGACAGGGATTCATCAAAATCCTAGAGGAGAACACAGGCAGCAATCTCTTTGACCTCAGCCATAACAGCTTCTTACTAGACACATTGACGGAAGCAAGGGAAACAAAAACAAAAATGAACTATTGGGACTTCGTCAAGATAAAACGATTCTCCATGGTGGAGGAAAATAGTCAACAAAAATTAAAAGGCAGCCTACAGAATGGGAGAAGATATTTGCAAACATCATCTCTAATAAAGGGTTAGTATCCAAAAATCTATAAAGAACTTACCAAACTCAATCCCCTAAAAACATAATCCGGTTAAGAAATGTACAGAAGAGGGCGCCTGGGTGGCTCAGTTGGTTGGGCGACTGCCTTCAGCTCGGATCATGGTCCTGGAGTCCCGGGATCGAGTCCCATATCGGACTCCCGGCTATGCGGGAAGTCTGCTTCTCCCTCTGACCTTCTCCCCTCTCATTCTCAGTCTCTCGCTCTCTCTCTCTAAAAAAAAAAAAAAAAAAAAAGAAAGAAATGTACAGAAGACATGAGTAGACATTTTTCTAAAGAAGATCTCCAGATAGCTAACAGACACATGAAAAGATGCTCAACATCACTCACTATCAGGGACATACAAATCAAAACCACTATGACCTGTCAGAATGGCTAGAATTAACAACACAAGAAACAACAGGTGTTGACAAGGATGCGGAGAAAGGGGAACCCTCTTGCACTGTTGGTGGGATTGCAAACTGGTATGGCCACTCTGGAGAACAGTATGGAGGTTCCTCAAAAAGTTAAAAATTTTTTTTTAGAGCTACCCTATGACCCAGCAATTGCACTACTAGGTATTTATCCAAAGGATACAAAAATACAGGTTTGAAGGGGTACATACACCCCAATGTTTATAGCAGCATTATCAGCAATAGCCAAACTATGGAAAGAGTCCAAATGTCCACTGACTGATGAATGGATAAAGATGATGTGTTACATACACACACACACACTAGACTATTATTCAACCATCAAAAAGAATGAAATCTTGCCATTTGCAGTGACGTGGATGGAGCTAGACTGTATTATGCTAAGTGAAATGAGTCAGAGAGAGACAAATACCATATTTTACTCATATGTGTAATTTAAGAATCAAAATGGTTGAACATATGGGAGGTGGGTAAAAGGAGAATGAGAAACAAACCATAAGAGACTCAACAGAGAATAAACAGAGTTGATAGAGGGAAGTGGTGGGGGTTGGGTTAGATGGATGATGAGTATAAAGGAGGGCACTTGTGATGAGCATCAGGTATTATATGTAAGTGTTGAATCACTGAATTCTACTCCTGAAAGCAATATTTCACTGTATGTTTAACTAAAATTTAAGTAGAAATTTTCACACAATGGAATATTATTCAGCCATAAAAAGAATGAGATCTTGCTATTTGTGACAACATAGATGGACCTAGAAGATATTATGCTAAGTGAAATAAGTCAGAGAAAGAAAAATACCATGTGATTTCATTTGCATGTGAAGTCTAAAAAAGAAAACGAATGAACAAACAAAACGTGCAGAAATAGACGCATAGATACAGAGAATAAACTGATGGTTGCCAGAAGGAAGGGGGTTGGGAGGATGGGCAAAATGAGTAGAGGAGAGTGGGAGGTATGTGCTTCTAGTTATGGAATGAATAATTCACAGGGATGAAAGATACAGCATAAGCAATATAGTCAATGGTACTATATAGGGTTATATGGTGACAGATGGTAGCTACACTTGGGAAGCACAGCGCATAAAGTGTAGAGTCGTTGAATCCCTATGGTGTACACCTGAAATTAATGTAACATTGTGCGTCACCTATACTTCAGTAAAAAATGAAAATAACCGTGATTTTCACTGATGGCAGAGTCACAGGTGCTGCTTCTATTAGGGAAGAGTGATGCCTACAATTATAATAGAAGGAAAGCCTGCATTTCAGAGCTGAGTGAAAATCAAGATGCAATCTTTTTTCCACTGCAAGTTCATTCATTCCCTAAACTCTATTCATGGATCCCTTGGAGGAGGGGGAATATGAACCCCAGGTTAGAGCCCTGTTTTAAAGTCGGTACTCCCTGCCCGCTTTCTTATCTTCCATTCAGTCTCTGGTTTATGATTCCTCAAATCTCTGTTGAGTGGATATTAGGGTAAGCAAACATTTGTAATCTGGTTTTTACCCCCATGGTCCAGAGTCACTGTTCTCACCAATGTCACCAATGTTTCCCACATTCAAAGCATCTTTTTTCATCTCCATATTGCTCCATCTTTGTGCACCCTCAGACCCCAAACCACTCCCTCCTTGGAACTTTACCCCTGTAGGCTTCTGCAGTATCCTTCCCTATGGTGGCTTTTAAACTCTCACATAGGGAGTGTTTTCAAAGCATAAGACTGTTTTTTTTTTTTCCTCTGGGTTTGAGGGAGGTTTGTGGTAGGGTTCAATCTACATAGGTAATTTCAATTTGTACCAGTGGTTGAGAATTACTTCCTAAGTGATTTACGAGTGCTTAATGTATGTGTGCTTTACACCCACAACTGTAATAATTAGAATAATAATAATAAATAGCCATTGTTGTAGGCATTTTTTTCTCTTTCACTGAGTTTTAAAACATAACTCAAACTTTTCTTGGCTTCATTTTTCACTTTAAAAGTGAAAACAAAATAAAACTGCACCTTCTTCGATAAAGCAATTTATATTAATGAGGAAATGTTTGCAAAATGCTTCTGGAATCAAATGTATTTTGTAAGAATAAAAATCATACTTTATTTAAGGGGCACCTAGGCGGTTCAGTCGGTTAAGCATCTGCCTTTGGTTCAGGTCATGATCCCAGGGTCCTGATTGAACCCCTCATCACATCGGGCTCCCTGCTCAGAGGGAAGCCTTCTTCTCCCTCTCCCTCTGCCTTCCATTCTGCATATTTGCAGAAAGTGAATTTGCAGGTGTGAGGTTTGAGATAGCAGATCTAGAGCAAAGTCATAGAATCTTAAAAGACACATTGATGGTTGAAGCTGGAAGGAACCTTGGTGTTCCTTCATCCCCATGCTTTATCTCAAGCTGGAATCCCTGTGAAGACATCCTGTCAGCCCCACATTATGAATTTCGTAGGTTCCAGGCACATTTGCTTTTGTAGGCCTCTTGTTCCATAAAAAATGTTTAAAATGGTATTTTATGACTCTATTGATTCTACTGACTATAATCCAGACTGGATTCATGATTATGTATTCATTTCCTTCTGATCTGATTTTATTTTATTTTATTCTTTTTTCCTTCTGATTTTAAAAGAAATTAAAATTAAAACATTTTGTGGGTCCCTAAAGGAATCGCGGGCCCTAGACACTTGCCTCCTGTACCTAATGGAGACATTGGCCCTACTTCTAGAATGGGAACTCTCTGTCTTACAAAACCACTCAAGTTCTTTCAACTTTGAGTTGAAATTTGTTGTTGTTTTTTAATTTAAAGACTTTTATAGTAGTTCTTTTCCCTAGGGATAGTCTAATCCCTCTTCTCCATGTGCTGTGTACTAAAGCCTGGCTATTCATACACCAAAGCCTTAACATCATCTAGAGGCTAATTACACATGCAGAGTCTCAGGTCTCATTCTGTATCTACTCAGTGGGAATCTGCATTTTTAAAAAAGATTTTATTTATTTATTTGTCAGAGAGAGAACACAAGCAGGCAGAGAGGCAGGCAGAGTCAGAGGGAGAAGCAGGCTCCCTGCCAAGCAAGGAGCCCCACTTGGGACTCGGGACTCCGGACAGACTAACAATAGCAGGTATTTATTGAGCACTACTTCATGCTGTGTACTATTTTAAGGGCCTTATATGGATTGCTCAATTAATCTTTTCAACAATCTTATATATTTTCCTATCTCACAGTTGAGCAAAATGAGGCACGGAGAAGGGGAGTGACTTAATCAAGGTTTATCCAGTGTGCACAAAATCAAACCAGGCAGTGTGACTCCAGGATCTATGCCCTTTCCCTTCACACTATTTTGCTCATCCTTACATGCTTCTTTTGAGGAGAAGTTCCTGCTGCCTTGCTCACAGACCAGATTGCCAGGGCAGGAGCATTTTTTATTTTGTTAATTTTATACCACTTAACTCTACTCTCTTACTATAGCTGAGTGGAAGAGAGGTGGATCCCTGATCCCTGTTGTCTATCCATGGCTATACTACAACTTATCATTTGGGTGATCTGCTAAAAAGTAGATGGTAAGTGGACTTCATTAAAATTAAAAACTTCTGCTCTGGGAAGACAATATTAAGTGAACAAGAAGATAAGCCAGAGACTGGGAGAAAATATTTGCAATAAACACATCTGATAAATACTGTTTCCACAATATACAAAGAATTCTAAAATTCAATAATGAGAAAACAAACAACTTGATAAAAAAAAAATGAGCTAAAGACATTAACAGATACCCCATCAGAGAGGATATACAGATAGCAAATAAGCGTATGAAAAGATGCTCCACATCATATGTCATTAAGGACATGCAAATTAAAACAACAATGAAGTACACCTATTAGAAAGGCCAAAATCTGGAACACTGACAACACCAAATGCTGGTGAGGATGTGAAGCAACAGGAGTGCTCATTCATTGTTGCTGGGAATTCCAAATGGCACAGCCACACTGGAAGACTATTTGGTGGTTTCTTACAAACCTAAATATACTCTTACCATGTATAAGAATCTTGCTTATTGGTTCTTGGTATTTATTCAAAGATGTTGCAGACTTATGTCCACACAAAAACCTGCACATGGATGTTTATAGCAGCTTTATTCATAACTGCCAAAACTGGGAAGCAACCAAGATATCCTTCAGTAGGTGAATGAATAAAATGGTACATCCAGAAATGGAATATTTTTCAACGCTAAAAGGAAATGAGCTTTCGAATCATGAAAAGACAAGGAGGAACCTTAAAAGCATATTATTATTATTTTTTTTATCAAACTCAACATCCAAAAAACAAATAATCCCGTCAAGAAATGGGCAAAAGACATGAAGAGACATTTCTCCAAAGACATACAAATGGCCAACAGAAACATGAAAAAATGCTTAATATCACTCATCATCAGGGAAATACAAATCAAAATCACAATGAGATACCACCTCACACCAGCTGGAACAGCTAAAATTAACAACTCAGGAAACGACAGATGTTGATGAGGATGTGGAGAAAGTGGAACCCTCTTACGCTGTTGGTAAGAATGCAAGCTGGTACAGCCACTCTGGAAAACAGTATGGAGGTTCCTCAAAAAGTTAAAAATAGAGCTGCTCTAAGACCCAGCAATGGCAGTACTAGGTATTTATCTAAAGGATACAAACATAGTGATCTGAAGGGACACCTGCGCCCCAGTGTTTATTAACAACAATGTCCACAATAACTAAAATATGGAAAGAGCCCAGATATCCATTGACAGATGAATGGATAAAGATGTGGAAATATATACACAATGGAATATTACTTAGCCATGAAAAAATGAAATCTTGGGGCGCCTGGGTGGCTCGGTGGGTTGAGGCCTCTGCCTTCGGCTCGGGTCATGATCTCAGGGTCCTGGGATCGAGCCCCGCATCGGGCTCTCTGCTCGGCGTGGAGTCTGCTTCCCCCTGCCTCTGTGCCTACTGGTGATCTCTCTGACAAATGAATAAATAAAATCTTTAAAAAAAAAATGAAATCTTACCATTTGCAATGACGTGGAAGGAACTAGAGGGTATTATTTTAAGTGAAATAAGTCAATCAGAGAAAGACAATTATCATATGATTTTACTCATATGGGGAATTTAAGAAACAAAACAGAGGATCTTGGGGGAAGGTAGGGGAAAATAAAATAAGACAAAATCAGAGAGGGAGATAAACTATAAGAGACTCTTAACTATAGGAAACTGAGGGTTGCTGGAGGGGAGGTAGGTAGGAGGATGGGGTAACTGGGTGATGCCTGAAGAGGGCACGTGATGTGATGAACACTAACTGATGAATCACTAAACTCTACCTCTGAAACTATTAATACACTGTATGTTAACTAATTGAAGTTAAATTTAAAAAATTTAAAAACCAGGGGCGCTTGGGTGGCTCAGTGGTTTAAGCCTCTGCCTTCGGCTCGGGTCATGATCTCAGGGTCCTGGGATCGAGCCCCGCATCGGGCTCTCTGCTCATCAGGGAGCCTGCTTCCCCCTCTCCCTCTGCTTGCCTCTCTGCCTACTTGTGATCTCTCTCTCTGTCAAATAAATAAATAAAATCTTAAAAAAAATTTAAAAACCATACTTATAGGTGAAAGAAAATCTGAAAGGGCTACATATCATTATGATACAATATTCTGTAAAAGGCAGAACTATGGAGACAGTAAAAAATCAGTGGTTTCCAGGGATTGGAGGTGAGGGAGAAGAGGTGAATAGGCAGAGCACAGAGGATTCTTAGGGCAGCAAAACTAGTCTGTATGTTACTATAATAAAGGATACATGTCATTATATATTTACACAACACCAAGAGTGAACCCTAATGAAAACTATGGACTTTGGGTGATTATGCCATGTCTGAACCCTAATGCAAACTGTGACTTTGGGTGATTATGCCGTGTCAGTGTAGGTTCATCAGTTGTACCAAGTGTGCCCCTCGGGTGGGGGAGGTTGACAATGGCAGAGCCGATGTATGTGTGGGGGCAGGGATATGTGGAGAATTTCTGTACCTTTCTCTCAATTTTGCTGTGAACCTACAACTGCTCTAAAAAAAAAAAAAATGAATAAAGTCTAAGAAAATTAAGCCAAGCCTCTAGGATTCTCACTCAATGATATTTAAATGAAGAAACTTGAAAAGAATTTGCTAGTTGTTAGAGGAAGAAGCAGATGGGTGGCCTGTGGATGAGTCACGTGAAAGGTGACTTTTCTATAAAAAGGCACTTGAGCTTCTGCTACTGTAGTGTTTAGACCACATTCAGTTCAAATCTACTCCCATCCATTTCTCCAGGAGGCCCAGGCCTATTATGGCTTCCTCTCTTGGGTTTCCTAGGGAATCCCCTCCTTTTTTTTTTTAATATTTTATTTATTTATTTGACAGAGAGACAGAGAACACAAGTAGGCAGAGAGGCCGGCGGGAGGGGGGGAACAGGCTCCCTGATGAGCAGAGAGCCCCATGAGGGGCTCCATCCCAGGACCCCGAGATGGTGACCTGAGCCGAAGGCAGAGGCTTTAACCAGGCGCCCCCCCTAGAGAGTCCCCTTACAAGCACTGTAATTATCCTATTTTACTTGAGCTAGCTTGAATGGATTTTTGTAGTTTATTGTTATAAAAACAAACATTCATATATCTGAAAACACCTGTGCATCTCCTTGAGATACCCCTTTTCTAAGTGAAACACCTCCAATTCTACCTGTTCATCTTCATGATGAAAGTGTCCACTCCCTTTCTTGGTCCTTTCTCTCTGGACCATACAGTTGGAGCCTTCAGAAATAAGCCAATAGGGGGGCACCTGGGTGGCTCAGTGGGTTAAAGCCTCTGCCTTCGGCTCAGGTCATGGTCTCAGGGTCCTGGGATCGAGCCCCGCATCAGGCTCTCTGCTCAGCGGGGAGCCTGCTTTCCCCTCTCTTTCTGCCTGCCTCTCTGCCTAATTGTGATCTCTCTATGTCAAATAAATAAATAAAAGCTTTAAAAAAAAAAATAGTGCGCCTGGGTGGCTCAGTTGGTTGAGCAACTGCCTTCGGCTCAGGTCATGATCCTTGAGTTCCGGGATCGAGTCCCACATCGGGCTCCCGGCTCCACGGGAAGTCTGCTTCTTCCTCTGAGCTTCTCTCCTCTGACGCTCTCTCTCACGTTCTCTGTCTCTCAAATAAATAAATAGAATCTTAAAAAAAAAACAAAACAACAAAAAAGAAATAAGCCAATAGGAAAGCCGGAATTGGAAGCTACTTTTGTGGAGCAATTGGAAGGGAAAAGAGTGGGCCTCCTAGTCTCAAAATTTCTTCTTGGAAAGACTCTTCCTCAGAGGTTTAATATTGGTGGGGCTTTAATATTTAAAGGGGTTACAGTATAACTAATGATTAGCAGCTGAGAACAAGGTCTGGTGCTGGCCAGTAAGAGTAGGTCCCCTAAAAAAAGCCGTGAAAATCAAGGAGGAGAGAAATGCCAGAGGGGTGCTTTTTTCAGCCTGTCCTGGCTTGAAGGTATGTCAAAGGAGCGACCCTGATGGAAGACTTTGTCTCCCAAACCCTGGGGAAGGAACAGGTGTGCAAACTGGCAGGTGAGTAGTTTGCAGCTATAGAGAGAGAAACTGTGGTCTCTTCCCCCTTGTGGTTATCGTGTTCAGGTCAGCACTAACTTTAGCCCTGCTGTCCTCAAATGGGGACAGTCCACTAGTGGATTAAATCCTCCTTAAATGGCGAAGAAGCTGTTAGCCAGAGATCAGAAGAAAGGAAAAGAAATTATTCCATCTATCCTCTGGCTGGTGCGTGACGAGTTCCGGGGAAGCCATACTCTGGCATTTTGTGGCATAATCACACTTTCTATTTATATAGCATTGACCTCTCGGGAGTTCGAAGTCCTCCACATGCATTTTATCAGCTGCTCTCACCTGGGTGCCTGGAAGGGAGGCGGGAAGCAAGGACAGCATTTGGCTTGTTTTCTTCCTTATGATCGCTCTTTGAGCTGAGACCTCAGATCCTCTGCAAGAGCGGATGGGGAAAGCAAACCCCAAGACTCTCTCATTGTATAAATAGGCTCAACTCTTGCACCCCTAATGGTTTCATATCAGGTGTTCACACACCCACTACTATGTCATTATCCTCATTCCATCACCTATTTGCTTTCCCTCAATGGGGGTATAAATATCCTCATTTTTAGACGGGGAATTCGAGGCACAGAGGAGCCATGCAGGGGGACCAAGTTCTCACGCCAGGCCACTGGTGAGTCTGAAGCAAATGTTAGCACATGTTCAGCTACCAACATGCCTCTCTACCTTCTTCCTGCCTGCAGTGAGCAAGGGACCGCTCCAAAGCCGAGTTGGACTGTGACTCTTTTAATCTGAGGAAGTTTGTCCTGACAGTATTTCGAGGTCAAGGGGGTCGTGTCACGAGCTGGCAGGCATGGACCCGGGAGGACTGACTGACTTCCAGACTCGCTTTCCCTGGACCCGCATCCAAAGCCGTTCTCGTCAGATCAGGCTGCCTCTCTGGGACTTGAGCATTTCATAAAGGATCTGAAGGGTATCTCAGATGGTGCTAGGACATAAATAGCTATTGCAGGAGCATGTTGCCTCAGTGATGTGAGGAGTGAATCAGCACCGCGTTGAATTAGCAGCAATCTGGTGCTCAGGGTAATGGAGTGATGGTAAATGAACATTATTACATTTTTATGCCGTGAATGAGACCTTAGTAAAAAAGATAAATAGCTTCCAGGTGTCTTGCCACAAGAGTTAAACAACTGAGTCATTGGTGCTTGATGGAAGAACAGAGGCAGCCCAGAGTCTCCTCATGAGTCAGCCTCAGCCAACTTGGATTATCCCCAGGTCCGATGTAAGCGTCACTCCACAGTCACCACGCCACAGTCAGTGCCCCTGCTGGAGGTGCACAATGGGAGGAAGTTCTAGTGAAGGACACCGAGCTGGCCCTGTGCCATCTGACCAAACATCCCCAGGGGCTACAGGCTGCCTACACCAGGAAAGGCTGCTCCCGAGAGGAACCACCTGTGGATGGTCCTCATCAAGGTGTGGAATCCGTGGCCCTCCCTGAGCAGGCCTGATGGATGTGCTGACTCCTAGGGTTTCCCAGGAGGAAAGGTAATCCCTTGAGAGTGTCCCCTCAGGTCACTCACCCCAGACTCTGTTGTTGTGGTAGGAGGTGCCGTGTTCTCACTGGGGCAGGGGCTCTGTGGCCCCGACAAAAATAGGTGGGCAGCCCTTCCCCTTATAGTGCTGATTAACACTGGAAGGACTTGTGGAATCACACAGCATTCTCTGTATGGTATCCTTAAATGGGAAGCACACCAAAATTTACTTTTTTTTCTGCTTGGGAAAGCTCCAAATTAGAGGGAGACAAGGAGCGCGGTATTACTGCTTTTGTTTTCATGGCTGCTGAAATAGCCCTAGCTCTTCCGGTTCAGTTCATAACTTCAGTTGAAATTACATGTGCCTGAGGGTGGGATGTGCGGGTCAGACCTCCTGAATGGATATTGTCCTTTGTTCAAAGGGAATCTACTCGTTTTAGCTCAAAGCAGTTCTTGGCCCACAACCTGAACAGCCCACAGAAGTCCCTGAATATGGACGATTTCATTGATAGTCTCAACAATTCATATTATGGTGTTTGCATTTAACAGGTTATTTTAGCAAATAGCAGGAGGCACCTGTGGCCCCCTTTCCGTCGGGCGGCTTTGCAATTAAATGGCCACATGGCAGATTTGTATTGAAGGACAGCAGGGAATTGCGTCAATGGTGGGTGATCAGAAAGATGGGTGGGTGGGTGGCCGTAGTGTGGGGGTGCAGCAGCAAGAGGGTCTGCAAACCAAGTTGTAAGATGGGCTGGGGAGTGTTCAACTCAAGGAAGAATCCCCAGGGAGGCAAGCTGTCTTCAGATGTTTGAGGGACTCTCTTGCTCAGGGCAGAAAGAAATAGGCTGCCCTTCTATTAACTAGGGCGTAGAACTTGGACTAAAAGAAGGTAGATGCAGGGAGACAGTCATGTATATGGGGGGAAAACCTTTATATTAGGATTCTTGGGAAGTTTACTCTAAGGAACATAACTTGAGGTTGTTTGGAATGATGGTGGAATGCTTTGAGCGATGATGTGCCAAGCGATGGCATGGATTCCAGCGTTGGGTGAGAGGTTATACCTGATGACTTTAAGTTCCATTCCGATTCTAAGATCTTAGCTCGTGGATTGACTTAGATGCTGATGTCATTTACTCTTATGTGAATCAAATACGAGAACTGGTTTAACAATGTAGGTTGGAGAAGAGCATATTTATGCACTAAAACCTCACTGATTTAAAATAATTGAAGGGGAAAGCCAGTTTGGTTGATGAAGTCAATTATGAAATGCTTGTAAATAATAAAAGGCCATTTTATGACTTTCAAGTCCATGGATGCATGGAGTTATGTCTACCAAAGTTGCCTGATCAAGGTTCTGCTTTAATGAATAGAGAATGATTTGTAATCAGCATATCAGAGCCCTAGGCTTGTTGGCCTCTACTTAGATCAGAATTAAATCATTTGTAATTCAGTGTTTGAAAACAGTTCGTCTCTTAAGGAAATAAACAGACTCCTTAGAATTTCGTTTTAAGTATTTGTGGTCAGCCCTTCCTTTCTCCTGTTGATAATGCAGAAGGAAGCTTTTGATCAACTCCTATCAAAATGTCACAATTAAAGAAAAAAACAGAAATGCACTATGAATAAATAAGATTTTTGATGTATTTTTGCCAAACAAATTCTTCATTTTTTACATTGGATAATAGATTGCTCAAAACTCATGAAGGAAAATTTTCTGAGGGTGTATTAATATCTACAGGGTGTGGCAAGAAGTTGGACTTAACTTTTTTCATTCATTCATCAATATTTAATGTTTGAAAGACCACATATTATATGATCATATTTATATGAAATGTCCAGAATGGACAAATCTTATCAAAAAAGAACATAGATTAGTAGGCCTGGTGGGGGGGACTTTGGAAGGGGAAAGGCAAGTGACTATTAACGGGTGTTGGATCTCTTTCTGAAGTGATGATAATGTTCTGATATTGATGTTGGTGATTGTACAACTCTGTGAATTATACTAAAAAATCATTGAATTTTATGCTTTAAATAGGGGAATTGTATGGTTTGTGAATTATTTCTGGGTAATAATGGAGCTGTGCTATGAGCTAGTGCTCTGGGCACTCGAAATAGAATCTTAAACAACAAAGTCCAAAGTCTTCGCCCTCATGGAGCTTGCATTCCAGTGAGGGAGTCAGGCAATAAACATGTGAGCAAACACATAAAAACATAATTTCAGGAAGAAATAGCACTATGCATTAAAATAAAGCAGGATAAGGAAATAGTGATTTGCGTTTGGACGTGTGTGTGTGTGTGTGTGTGTGTGTCTGAGTGTATAGCATAATCTGTATGTATGCATGTATTATAATGTGTGTGTTGTGTGTATGTGTATATCTGTGTGTATGTATATATACACACATGTTCTCTATTTTAGACAGGGTGAATTGAGAGGTCATCTCTGGGGAATATTACTTTGAGCAGAGATCTGAATGAAATGAAAATATGAGCCATCCAGATAAGTAAGATAAGTACATGTCCTGCAGTGCAAAGACTCCAAGGCAGGGGTATTATCTGTACAGCCAAGGAGAAGAGGGGACAGGGAGCTAGTCAGAAATCAAGCTGGAGCGGTTGGCAGGGGTCAGGTCATGTTGCTAATAATCATATTAATATCTGTGAATTACTTTAGTAGCTCAATCTTAGCACTAAAATCACCCTTAACTTTGCATGACATATTATGCCTCCAAATAGTATAAGCTTTTTCACAACTGTTGCCTTGTTTGATGCTCCCAACAGAAGTTGTGATTAGTCATCTCAGTCTATGGAAAAGAAAAATGTGGGACTTGTGATGAGTACCAGCTGTTGTATGGAAGTGTTGAATCACTAAATCGTACACCTGAAATTAATATTACACTGTATGTTAACTAACTGGAATTTAAATACTAACTTTTAAAAATAAAGGGAAAATGTGGGCAATTGTCCCTACTTCTCCCTGCTCCATGACCTCATGATCTCACCTTGGGGCATGGCCTATATCTGATAATTCTTATATACTCATGTCCTAAATTAGCACTTGGGTTAAGACATAGGAACAGTAAATATTTATGGACTTGACTTGTTTGAGGTCACAAAGTGAGTGGACAGCCGAGCCGGAACTTGCATTCCGGCCATCTCACTCCAAATCCCATTCTGTTTGGGTTGACTCACGTGGGCCACATTGCTTTTCTCTTCCAATCACAGGATGTTGAGGATGACAGAGTCTTCAGGGGTCTTCTTCCAAATAAGTTGGCATTATCCTCCACAGCCTGTGGGTGTATATGTAGTTTTCCAGGACTTTGCTAAAAAGAGCCGTGATCTGACTCTCCTATTACGCAATCCTGCTTTAACTGAGGGAGTACGGTTTTCTTAGCATAGTCAGGTGACTTAAGCATAATTCATTTTTATCCGATGACTCTTACAGTTTGGCAGTTTTCAGCTCTGCCTTACTCGACAGGCTCCCTCTTAGCAAGGCCTACCATCTCTCACCCTTTATCTGCATAACAAAGCGGTTGAGAACATAAGTGTTCAAATGTTGACCCTGTTCTTAATTGATATATGATCTTTGACTACCGGTCACTCTGAATCTCATTTTTCTCATCCGTCAAATGGAGATAATAATACTGCTGATTTCACAGGGCTTTTTGAAAGCTAAATATGTCTGTGTAGTGCTCAGGACAGTGCCTGAAACAGAGGAAGTGTTCAATGTCGGCTATTGGCTGTATGTTTATGCCCCTCTCTCACTGTAGAATTATGGCCAGGGAGGAAAAAAGTAAGATAATTGCCTGTCAGTGCTTTTCAGTAAACGGTATTAGGATGCGATTATGAAACGACAGTTAGGTGGTTAGAATACATGCTTGGATTGAACACAATGTGGAACACAATGAACAAGTGGAAATTAGGGTTGATTAGCTCCTGAGCAGGGGTGAAGGGGGGGTGATTATTGAGTCTCCCCAAGTAGACTATTTCATATGAATTCTGTCTCTGTCATTGAATGCTCCAATTGGAGGCTATTCTTACCAGGTGGTGATGGAAATTAGGGGTTAGAGATTCAGGATAACAATGTGGGCAGGGATAAAAAGCCATTGATAAAAAGAGCTGTTTGCTTCCTTTCCTTTTCCGTCTCTTAGATTCTGGGAGAAGCTGCTCTCTCTGGTCTTCACTGCCGTTTTGTCTGCTGTCAGCAGGATTGTCACTGTTGCCCAGTAACTGGCTGGCACCTGCAAGGGCTTCTGGAGGAGTGCCTATGCTTGCCTGCCCACTGGCTGGGCGACTGGGAGGGAGGTGCAAGGAGTCAGGGGTCAAGGCCAAAAGGAAAGGAAGCATCAGTGCCTCGGCACATATACCAGGGCTGCTGAGGTTCCCACCAGGCATATGGAAGAAGGGGAGGCCTGAATACACGGAAATCATAAGGAAATTCTCAGCACTTTGATTTCCCATTTATAATGATCTCTGGCACAGTAAAAAGTCAGTAAATATAAAATGCCTCGGAAAAGGAACAAGTAGGCTTGTTCTTTTTTTTTTCCCTTTAAAAAGAAAGCTAATTCCTCATAAATTCCAGAAAACGTGTGTGTATGTGTGTGACTTCCAATGCCTTAATACTCCCATCCAAAGCATGTCAGTTCCTTCATCTCAGTACTCAAGGTCAGGCGGCCCAGTGACTTTTACCGTTGGCAGACGGAGAAAATACATTGTCTTACCAGGCTGTGCACAAGCCCCTTCGAAAGCCATCTTTTAGGTGCTTTTTCTCTCCCGTGTTAAGCACTGATTCTCTTCCTAAAGAGGAATAACGTGCTGACACTAGAGAAAGAGCAGAGAAGCGAAACAGCACCTGACTCTTAACTAGCATATTTCATCATTCACCTGAAAACTGAGTGTCTTCCAGCACACAGGCAGCAGAAAAATCCATTTTCACGTGGGCAAAAGCCGTGAGTGTCAGGTAGAAGGGACCTGGGAGATGAGCCTTATTTCAGGGATGAGGAAAGACCAGAGATTAAGTGCTTATCAGGTTCAGGGATGAGACCTGAACAAACCTTCCATGAAAGAGTGAGCATGTCCTCTTAATTCTCTAGCCTTCACATCTTTCAGTGTCCTTGCCATGAACCTCCAGCCTCTTGCCCCACCAATTGCTTCTAAAACTGTTTGCCTGGCTCTCCAAGTAATAGCACAGCCTCTTCATTCTACCCCAGCCACTGAAATTGACCTGCCGTCCGTCTCTGGACTGTTTCCCAGACTCATACTTGGTCTCGAGGTCTTTTATTCACTCTGAAGTGTTTGCCTTGTCTCTCTCCCTTTCTCCATCAATAAACATTCACTGACTCCAGCAAAAGAATTTGGTCTTGATTTATCTATTCTCTCATTTCCTGATTCTATGTTTTATACTAACTACGTTTAATGTTTCCAAAAGGATTGACTGTAGAAAGATTGCCCAGAGTATAGCCGACCCATAGCCCATGGCAATGGGAGTCTGTCACAGGAGATGTTAGAGTCTTTTATTTTATTTTTTTTAAGATTTATTTATTCTAGAGAGAGAGTGTTCATGCAAGCAGAGGGAGGGACAGAGAGAGAGGGAGAAGCAGGCTCTCTGCTGAGCAGGGAGCCCGCCATAAGACTCTCAGGACCATGAGATTGTGACCTCAGCCGAAATCAAGAGTTGGATGCTTTACTGACTGAGCCACCCATATGACCTTCCCCCCCCCCTTTTTTTTAATAATACCAAAAAGTTGGCCTTGGAGAACCTATAATTTCACTTAAAAATCTAAGATAAGTCTAAAATATATTTATTTCTATTTTTTAATAAATATTTTCTTAAGGCATATAGAAATAGTATAAGCTACTATTTATTGAGTACTTACTATATGCCAGATCC
This sequence comes from Nasua narica, assembly GCA_028533885.1. Taxonomy (NCBI): domain Eukaryota; kingdom Metazoa; phylum Chordata; class Mammalia; order Carnivora; family Procyonidae; genus Nasua; species Nasua narica. The sequence goes on from CM052814.1 coordinate 39,451,300, forward strand.
TGAAATCAGTGCTTTATATGTGTCATTAAATATTATCAACAATGCTATTATGAGAGACGGTTATTGCCATCTAACACAAATGGAAACAAATTCCAGGGAAGTTCAGCAACTTTCTCAAGGTCATGCGGTGAGTAGGCTTTTTCTAATTCTATGGCTTGTGCTCTTGTCAAAATATCAGGTCACCTTCATTAATAAAATAGTTTTGGCTTATCATCTTAGGTAGATGTGAATGCAATGTACTAAACTGGCATTTAAAAAAAAGATTTTATTTATTTATTTGAAAGAGTGGGAGCATGCACATGAGTAGGCGTGAGGGATAGAGAGACGAGAGAGTCCCCCTGACTGGGGAACCTGTCAGTAGGCTCCATCCCAGGACCCTGAGATCATGACCTGAGCCATCCAGGTGCCCCCTAAATTGGCATTTTATGAGCCTTGACAAAGCTCTGCTGCCAGGTAACAAATAACCTTCAAACCTAGTTGCTTACGAAAGTATTTATTACCTCACAGTTTGGTCAGATATCTGTGCATGACTGGGTTCTTTGGCTCAAGGTCTCTCAGAGCCTCCACTCAGGGTTTCCGCTGGGCTGCAGTCATCTCAACGCTCCACTGGGGAAGGATTGGCTTGAACTCAGTTCCTTCCTGGTTGTTGGCTAGGGACCACCTTTGGCAGACTGAGTGGTGACCCCCAAAGATATGAGGTCCTAATCTCTGGAATCTGTGAACATTACTTAAAAAAATTAAAAAGCAACTTTCAATTGTGGTAAAATACACATAACATAAAATTTAACCTACAGTAAAGCTTCAGTTGATGAGATTAAGGCTTTTGAGATGAGGAGATGATCCTGGACTATCTAGGTGGACCCTAAATGCCATCAGAAATATCCCTATTAGGGAGACACAGACGGAGATTAGACGCAGAAGAGGAGGAGGCAGTGTGACCACAGCCAGCGACTAGAATGAAGAAGGCACAAGCCATGGAATGTCGGGAGCCACCAGAAGAAGTTGGAAGAGGCAAACAGCTTCTCTCTTAGAGCCTCCAGAGGTAGCACACTCCATTGTCACCTTGATCATATCCCACCAAAACTGATTTCAGACTTCTGGCCTCCAGAACGGACAGAATAAATTTCTGTTTTTTAAAGCCAAATTTGTGGTAATCTTTTCCAGCAGCTCTGGGTTCTGATGGACTGCCCTCAGCCCCTTGCTGAATGGGCCTCTTCCCATGGCATCTTATAACATGGCCCTTTGTTTTATTAGACACAGCAAGCAAGGAGAGCCAGGGAGAATGTGTGCAAGATGGAATCACGGCTGTAGGACCTAATCGCAGGTATAGTGCCCCATCACTTCTGCTGCATTTTACAAATTAGAAACGAATCGCTAAGGTTCAGCCCACACAGCAGGGGATGGAATTATGTGAGGGCTTGAATACCAGGAGGCAGGGATCACTGGGGACCATCTTAGAAGCTTCCTACACAGCAACCTGTAGTATTTGCAGGGAGATAAAGGGAAACCAGAACGCATCTCGAATTGCAGACTGGCCTCCGCTGAGTGTTTTTCTGCTTCTTGCTTGATTCATTTGCTGCGTCAGACTCTACCCGGAGGGCTCTTGTTAGGAATGACATGATTTCCTATAGAATCCATTTTGATCCATCCTACTTTGCTGGAAAAGGTTGACCACATAATCTCTACCCCTCTTTTTCACACCAACCTACAATTTCACATCTTTCGTATAGACTTTCTAGATCAAGTGGAAGTTTTGTGTAGAATCCCAATACCCTAGATATAATAAGCTCATGACCTTTATCTGTTCTGAAGCAGGAGGAAAAACAAGACATCCATAGAAAGATTCCATCTAGGGTTGGTATAACCAGTTTATTTATAATTATCAAAGTAATTTTGTTGCTGGCTTTCTGCTGAAACAAATAGATTGTTGCATTAAGTTCTGTTCATCTGGGAAGGTACAAAATAGTGGAATTAGATGGAGCTGATGTTCAGATCCCTCCTCTCTCCCCATGCATCTCTTCTATATTGGAGTCCTGCTGCTATCGAGGGTGTTGTATTTCATGGCATAGTTTTACGTCTCTTACTGGATTGTAGTGCTGTGTCCTAGGGTTCTGGAAGCATGATTTGCCAACCAACTAAGTCCTAATCACTTGAAGAGCTTAATAAAAATGGAGGAATTTACGCCCAACCCAGTTTTGCTAAATCTATGAAATCTGGTGTGGGACCCAGAAACCTATATTTTAAATAAGCTTCCCAGGTGATTCTTATGCACAACAAAGACGAGAACACCTAAACCCTATCCCTGCTCAAGCGGTTTTCTGTCTGTGAGTGTTACCCCTCTGCTCTATGATATTTATGTTTTCACAGTCAGTCGCCTTTTTAAGTATTTGGAAATAGTTAACCCAGTATTTCCTAATTAGTGATAATTTTGCCACTAGTGGTAGGCAAAAGGATTTAAGGGGTTACATGCGTGACCATTTAAAATGTTAATTGTCGTTTTTGTTATCTTTAGAGTATTTATGGCAAATTGTATAGGTTTTACTTTGGCGAAATGATATAGAGTTTCTTTAATGAATTTATTTTTATAAAAAAGAGAGTTAAAGAAAATATATTAAATTAGCAATATCTAGGTGGTATGCAGATCAGGCAGAGACAATGACAGACAAAATCAAATGGTAGAAGTTTGGGAAACACTCTCCTAACCCAAAAGAAAAACTCTTTGTAGATTTCAGGCACCACAGTGGGAATTGGAGGAGGCATTTTGGGGGCAGAAAGGCCCTTTGTAGGTCACTGCCAATGCTTTTATGTGGGGCAGGCCCTGGTGATCAATATCCATCACGAAGCTGGTCAGAATAAATAGATGAGCCATCCCTTTGCAAGGTGTGTCTCTTGTGAATATAGGAGAGCCAGAGTATGAAGTAGTTGCAAGCTGGTGCAATAGAGCTGTACAGAGGCATACATTTGTTCAATACCAGGACTGGTTCTTGGTAAAAATGCAATGGCCGTAAAACACCCTCCCACCTTCCCCTCACTGGGTCCTCTCTGTCAGGGGCACGGCGCTATGCAGTCCTCTCCTTCTTTCTCTTACCCTCTTCTTTCTCTCTTACCCTGACTTCATCAAATTTTGCTCTCAGTGATCCATATTATCCCAAAGCATTGGTTTCAGATTCTACTGAATTGAAGCATTTTAGCACAAAAATTAACTAATGAATATATTTTCTTGGAGATGAAAAAAACCACTTTATTTTCTTAAAAAAAAAAAAAAATATATATATATATAGCAATGACTTTTCTTTAGTTACAGATGATTATAACCTATAAATAATGTAGTATATGGTAGGGAAATTTGATGTTTTTGGAAATTTGATTCATCATATATATTCATTAAGTGCTTTTTTTTTCTATTTGAATTTCATCACCCATTTGAGATCTTAGGACTGTGCTGTCCTGTATAGCAGCCGCTAGCCACATGGGTCTATTAAGCACTTGAAATGGGGATAGTCTGAATTAAGATGTGTTGTTAGTGTAAAATATACACCGAATTTCAACAGCTTAGTATAACAAAAGAGAATGTAATTAATAATAATTAATTACTTCAAAATGCAATTAATAACTTCAAAATGTTGAGTATGTGATGAAATGATAATTATTTTGGCTATATTGTGTTAAAATACACTGTACAAATTAATTTCACCTGTTTCTTTTTACCTGTTTTAATGTGGCTACTAGAAAATTTAAATTTACATATGTGGTTCATATTACCGTATTAGTGGTTCACATATTTTCATGGACACCATTGCCTTAGAAAATCCTAAATTCAACTTGCAATAAATCCCAGCCTTTGATTGACTTGACACTAAATGATCATGGGCTCTGAATTTCTCAATATCCTCTGAGTTCTGACAGCAAGGTTATGGCTCTTTGATTCCTAACTTGGGTATTTAGGTCAATTCCCTTACCTCCTTAGTTAATATTAGTAGATTCTATTACAGAAAGATCATCTTGGTCAAGCCTAATTCTTATAAAACCATACCTTATTATAAGACAACATAAAAATATGTAAAAAAGTATTTGGATCAACTACAAAGTCAAAGAAGAATGTAGAAGTATCAGAATATTGAAAATATGTCTGTAACAAGTCCAAGATGCCTTCAATTATTTTTTCCTTTGGCTTATTGAATGGAATCTTCCAATTTTTTTTAATCTGGAAAGTATTACCCTCTTCTTAGATAGAGTATTTGGACTTCATAAAGCTCTTTTTGCTGCAGGTATCATAACACTAGGCATTGTAATTGAGTTCTTCAGCTTCCGGTCAATCAGTACTCAACCATGAGTGTGGAGTATTAGATCATATTGTGACTGACCTACTTTTTGTTTACGCAAATATGAAGCCAAAATAAATTATTTTGTCACCCAGAAGCTGTATCTTTTGTTTTGGCCATACCACTAAACAGAATACTTTTGGCTTCAGGGGCCTCTGTCTGTTGATGTTGTATCTGCATATATTCCTAATTTTATTAGACAATGTAGATGAACATGTGGTACTGGAGGTGGATCTTCCTGGGTCTTTCTTCATTACTCTTCTTTTAACCTTGAACCTGGGTGGTCCTTGACATCATCCTTAGTTCTATTTGCTTTGCTTCCTCAATCCTCAAGCTGTCTCTGGTCTCCCCATGCTCCAGTGTGGCTTCAAAGTTGAGAAATGGGTGAGTAACTCCACTGTACTTTCCCAGTCCTGTCCTAGCCAAACTTATATCTGGGCCCAAATCCCAGTCCTAGCTCAGCTCCTACCTGCTGCCTGTATTTGTCTTACCCTGTCCAAATTCCTTCGGCTTTGATACCTGATGCCCTGTGTCAGCTAACAAGTTCTAGCAGTCATCAAAGTCAATGAATATATAGCAAATGGATATTAAAATTCAGCATCAAAATTCTGCAGTCTTTCATGAATTCCCCTAGGTAATTAATTTCCTACAATATTGAGCATAGCACAACACTTTTACTTTCCTTATTTTTTAAGAGATTTTATTATTTTTTTTTAAGTAATCTCTATACCCAATATGGGGCTTGAGCTCACAACCCTGAAATCAAGAGTTGAATGCTCTACTGACAAGGCCATATACCCTTGAGTGTGGTGTATCGCTTCTTACCTCACACTCTTGGAAATATCTGAAACAACGGGCGAATAATCTTGCCACAAAATTGTGTTGAAGTTTAATTAACAGAAAACCTTGTATAACACATGTATCCGAGAATATGAGGAGTCACTGCCTATAAATACAACATTTGGATATCTTTGTGTCCTCTTATGAAATCCATCCACCTCACTCATACTTTTGGCATTGAAATCCTTTTCCAGAGAAGGCTATGGAAACCATGAGATACACTTCCGTCTGTGTTCAGGTTTCCTATATGTCTCATACCTTTCAACTTAATTGTATTAAGCTCTGGTGGCTTCACTTTGTGATTTCTGGAAGCCACAATAACATTTGACTTTCTAGCCAGGATGCTACCTGAGGCATGTGCCACAAGAAATCATCTTTGGAGTTGCCAAGGTGAAGGACTCTAGATTCTTTTTACTGTGGCTGCCAACTTACTTTTGTCTTGAAAGATTCTTCCAGGAACTTCTACTCAATTAGCCATTCTTGTTCTATCACAGCATGTTCCTATTTGTCAATCATTACCAGCATATAATATTCAGTCCCTAATAATAAAATTATTTATTATTAAAATAATAATTATTAAATTATTGCATTACTAATATAATAATTATTAAAATTATTATTATTTCTTAGGTGCTTCACAATGACCATCATTACTGTTACGTTCTCTGCCATCTTTCTGAGAAATCTTTTGCTGAAGCCATATCTTCCGAGAGATTTTTTTTTCATTTTTTCAGAGTAGGCTCCTGTCTAATATGGGCTTGAACTCACAACCCAGAGACCAAGAGTTGCATACTCTACCAACTGAGCAAGCCAGGTGCATCCTCCTGAGAGATTTTGGCCAAAGGATTTAAATTCTATTGATGAAATTTTAACAGCCATCGGGAGAAAGAATTTGGAGTGATGATATGTATACTTTTCAGGCTCTTAAAATTCCACCATGTAGTTGTTTACTTTTTTGCTCATTGATATTCATTTGAGAAATATTTACTTAATACCTGCTTTTGGATAGGTCCTGATCGAGGCACTGGGAATGTAGCAGCCTAGAAGAAAATTAAGAGCATTAGATAGCCCAGGTACTGCTATAGTGCTGAGTAAGTGTATGGGGGGGAGGGGAACGGGGGAATGGAGGGAGAAAGAAAGAAAGGGAGGAAGAAAGAGAGGGCAAGGGAAAGAGAGAAAGGGAGTTAAACAGACTTTCATTTCTCATTTCATTTGGGTTACTGATTGTAGATCTAGCAAATATTATTCTGGAATAAGATATGTGAGGATTGTTCTGCTTACCTTATAGCAGAGTTTCCCACGTTTTTTGGGAAGATGGAATCATAGTTTCACAGAACACCAAACAACATCTGGGGAATACAGCTGGGGGAGACAGCCAGTTGATCACTGATGTTGGTTCTTTATAAATTAGCCTTTCTAACTTTGTCAATATCTGTTTTCATTCCCACTGCCAGTAATTTAGTCCAGTTCATTATCTGCCATACCTGGACCATTGCAATAATTTTCCATCTGGTCTTCAAGACTTTAGTCTCTCCCAATGCAATTGATCCTCCATACTATACTATTACCGGCAGGCTTTTACTGAGCAATCTTTAGTTGTAGGCGATGCTCAGAGATTAGGCTCTGCGAATAAGGTTGCATAGGTAACAAGTGACACTAACAAGACCTCTATTATACAGGTGTTTTTAGAACTGTGATCTGTAGAACACTAGAGGTCTAAGGACATTCCCAAGTACTCTGTGAGGATTTGTGAACTTTTTCATTTAAATCATAAGCCCTTAACCTTGAGCTAGAGCTCGGTCACCCAAAGTGATGACCCTCTCCTTGCTGAGGACTGCGACACAATTTCAGTTGTTGTGTTTGTGCTCATCGTAACATTGATGCAAGAAATGTTGCTTTAATTGGGATTGGCTTTTGAGAAAAAAGCAGATCGTGAAATTTTTTTTCAGCAGTGATTGCAAAAATCTTGATTTGGAAGAAGACTTTTCCATCTTTTCTGGCTCTATGGAAATGTTTTAACTAGAGCTCGAGAGTTTTCCTATTTCCTTTGGGGCAGGATGGACACACATGGGTGACACAAGGCTTGGGGAATAGGCAAAGAGGAATTATTTTATAATATCAGGTACATAAGAAATAAGAAAGAATCCAACTGCCAATCAGTCAACCAACAGGCAGTAAATTGGAGAAATTAAAAATACTAGAGTGGAGCCATGGCGCTCTGCATAGCTAGGTTTGTGAGGGCTGAAGATGCAGGATTACTGGGCTTGTTTCTACCTAAATCTCCAGGGCCTGCAGATGCTTCTGAGAGAGTGGTGAAGGAGATTCCCTGTGCAGGTGGATTAGTGCTTGTGTCCCATGTCTGTGCTTGGGAAGGAAAGGGCAATGAAAGAATCTTGAATTTTTAGAAGAAAATCATGGGTGAGAACAAGAAGATAGAGTACAGGTCTGAGAAAATCTTCAGAAAACCTGCCCTGGAGGATTTCCTTGCAATGGAGGGAAGTGGAGTTTTCTCTGACCCTTCAGTCTTTCAGTGCAATGCAGGCATTTAAACTGTAGGCTGGGGGATAGTTTACGTCAGAATTGCTGGCTAAAAATACAGCTTTCTGGGGCTGATTCAGAATCTCAGACTATCAGGGAATGGGACTGGTCAGTTTTAGTTCCAGAAAATTCCTAAGCATGTTAGAATTTGAGATCTACTGGCCTAGGCACTTTCTCTACAAGGTAGGGGACAGAGTTGCTGGAAGGACTCTAAAATTTTCTTTTTGAAACCTGGCCAAACTTTTTACAAGAAAAGGTGATCACCTATTGGAATGATAGAGCATACATATTTTAAACCTGTGTGGGCTTTTAAAATGTACGCCCCCCCCCCCCCAAGAGAGAATGCATTACGTTCCTACACATTAGAATCACTTGTCACTTGCAGGACAAGAGGGATCTGGGCTCCATTGTGAGTCAAAGTTGAAAATGTTAGAGGACAGTTCATGTTAAGAAAAAATGAAAAGAAATGGTGGGGAAATAAAATTCTTGGGCTTGCCCATTTGTTCCTACTTCTAAGACCCCTTGCTTATTACCTCCACTATCTTTTCCAACCCTGACCCTTATATGCTGTTGCCTTTTTTCAAGCTGGGGAAACTTTTCCCTTCATCAGGTCTTTTCTGGATGTGTTTGCAATTTTGCCTAAACAAGGTCTTAGGCAAACCTGCTCCTGTGTTATCTTTAGTATCTCCTTTGCATACGTGCCCCGAGGAAGTGAGATCCTCCATGCGTTCTTTCTTCTGATGAATTTTGATTGGCAACCTTAAAATTTTTCTTTGTGTTTAAATTATAAACTCACTGCAAGCACAAGGCACCTTTCACAGTCTTTTAAACTACATGCCAATATGTGTTCTTGTAGAGCTATAATTACCTATTATTTCATGGCTTTCTGAATTAAATATTCGTTAAACAAAAGCTGAAATGGTATTAAATCTATATAAAATTTTTAATGTGCAGAAGTTACTAATCAGTATGTTAATGCAGCTTTATCAGGATTTGACTTATGTGGCATAGAAGGACCTTATGTTTTTCATTAACGCTTTGCTTTTTGAAGCCATTCACATTTATAAAATAAAGCACATTTTCCTGGAATAATGAATTATTATGTGAGGGAGTTTCAAAATGTAAATGAGAAACAATTTCACTGTACTGTCTTTGGGGAAAGGAAAGGATGTGATTTTTGAATACCAATGGAGGTTTCCCACTTTTGCCAACGATCTGAACTGACACAGCAAGTAGAAGCGAGCATAGGGCATGGATGTGGGCAGAAGTGCTGCTTGTGGATGTGAAAGAAATCTCAGTCAGGATGTCACCAGCCCAGGCTGCTCCCTCTCACCTCAGGGTTTTCTGGGGGTAGAGAGAGAGGAAGTTGCGTAGAAGCCCACATCTTTACCATCCAGGCAGGTATACGGGTCCTAGGGAAATAATGTCTCTAATACAACCAGCCATTTCATTAAAAAATGTTTATTCAGGTGATAAATGAATGTTGGATTTAAAAAGATCGTGTAGAAAGCCTTCAAAAGAAGCAACAGTGTCTGCCTTACCCCATTTCCACTCACTGGAGGCACCTATCTTCAAGTGACTCTGTTTTTAGTGTTTTTGGTAGTTACCTTTCTATTTCTAAGTAGTATACTTGTCCTACACAATTTTCGATGGATTATTTTTAAGATATATGTATTAATTACCCCCATCAGACATGAGTATTATACTATTCTCCTTTCTCCTTCTAATTTTTAATGCCTTTGGTAGTTCTGTTGATTTCCTGTTTTCAGTTTTAAAAAAATGTTTTTCAAATCTCCTTTTCTCAGTCAATCAAATTTGGGAATGAAAAGTCCCATAGGTTAGATGAAGAATTGAGCACCTTTACCCTTCCTCTATTTTTTCTTCCTCTTTATTAGCTCCATTAAGTTTTGGATTTTGTGGACATTATCCATATCGTTCGATGGTTATCCTAATGCCAAACTTCTCTTACCTATGCCAGCTGGAGTGGGTCTCTATTCTTTGGGATCTGAAGAGTCCATATGGAAATGATTTAAATCATGTTACTGATGTAGCCATATGTCCTGTTTTCTTATGTATGTAATGCAATCATGAACATTTTCCTGCTATTTTTATTTTTTAATCATTCTTCATGGCTGTAGGCTATTCTAAAATGTTAGACACACTGAAGCTTAAACTTGGCTTTGTTATTTAGCCAGAACATGCTATTCAACTTTGGTTTGCGCTTAATCTTTGAAGCCCTAATAGATAAATATCTACTTCAGTATCATTTCTGACATCTCTGAACTTGAGTGTGAGCAGTGATTGTGTAATTGCTTATTCACTGTCATAAAATATCAGTGTAACTATACCTGTAAGATGAATACATCATGTTATTTGGATTTATTGTTAATATTGACATATTAGGATATTGGAGCATTCAAATATGGGTAAGTTCTATTCTAGATGTAATTTGAGTGAAAAATCCCTTTGTGTGCTTTATTTAATTAAATCTCTTAGTCAAATGAAATATAAACATGTTTATTTTTGCAGGAGTAAAACTGCAATAATTAATATGATCGTGAGAACTATAACTTTAACATATAAAAACATTTAACTAAAACTTTAACAAAATTACTAAGAAATTTCAGGTAAATAAATAGAGAAAGAATGTCAGTTAATATGCATAATAAGAGAATTCATTAGCCAGATTACTTTAGAGAAAACTATATGCTTTCTGAACCTACAAATATTTATAACGTTAAATTAGTTATGACACAAGGTAGAGAAATACAGAATAGAGAATTTCAGAATTCTAATCTTTGTAGGATTATAAAAATTTATAACATTAAACAGATTAGCCCTTAAAAACTATATTTAGTTTTTAGTTATTTAATTTGGTTTAGGTCATGAGTCTCTCAAGAAAAGGTTCTATCTGGAAATTCTTCACATTTTATGAGAATAAGTAAAAGACAGAATGTCAGTTTTACTTCTTGAAATGTCATGAAGAGAAAAACTCCAAATCATGAACATCAAAATTTATCATAACTATCTTCAATCCAGTCATAGTATTAGTAGCCAATACTTAAATTGTACTATTCTACATGTTCTTTCTACAATCTCCCTTAACACTCCCAGCGGGCCCTTGAGTATGGGTATTATTAACTCATTCTAGAGATGAAGGAACTAAGACTAAGAGATTAAGCAATTTATCCAAGGTCACACAGCAGGACTTGAACTCAGGCAATCAGATTCAAATCTGTGCTCTTTCCCAGGTTGTCATCTCTTAAGTAAGAGATACCTGAAAAATACTTAGATGGGGGTTCCTGGCTCGAAGCAAGCATCCAAAAAAAGTTAGCTCTTGTCATCAGTTGCTTGCATGGGGTGGGGAGTGCTGGAATAAGAGAGGGGGAGGAGCGATGGGTTGTTCACCTTTTACTCTCCCAGCCTCTGAAGGGGTTGGGGGAGTGAGGGATGAGGGGGTGCACATGGCCCCAGGGAGCCAAGAAGCCAGCTTCAGCCAGGAGGGTCTAAGATAAAAACTTCCATCAAAAGCCTCAAGTCTGGCTGTGGGGCTCCTGAAGGCCAGGCACCTGCTGGAGTGCACAGGCTCCGGTGGCTGGGCTCCACCACCAGCTTCCTTCTCACTTTGTGAAAGTAACCATGGAAATGGCTGCAACATTACAGTTTCTTTAACACTGGGTGCATTACTTTCTAGCTCTGCTGGGGAGGATTGTGGCGAGTTGGAGATTTCAGTAGAGCAGTATGTCATCACAGCACTGGGTTTGGGGGGGCTTCGTAAAATAGCTCTTCCCCTAGCTGAAAAAAAGTAAGGTTACCTAGGGTTGCTTAGAAGATACTTGTAAGCAATTCTACGGAGAAAGCTTAGTAAAACCCAAAGCTATTTTCTTTACAACAGAGAAGGTTTAGAAACCTACGGATTTTTCTGGGATTAGCCCTACATAGGCACAAATGAAATTCTTTCCTAAGGGCAATCACTGCGAGTTTTCTGTAATTAACTAAGAACTGCAAACTGCAAGCCACTGAGAAGTCAGTGAGTAGGTGTTTGGGGCCCAGATGTTAAAGATCCAGAGGAAATTGAAGCAGTGCTAACAGCAATTGTGGAAGCTGAGACAGCTGTTTCACTTGTGCCTAAGTGTTCATAATTTATTGACTGTCTTCTTTACAGTGCAGCCTTTAAAATGTGTGCAAATGGTACTCATGGATTGTTAACATTCATGTTTTGTGACTTTGGTGGGGTTATCCTTCATTTTAAAACTCCATGAATGTGTCTTTCTTTTGCCTGTGATTAGGGAAAGTCTGGCTAAATTAAGTCACATTATCTTAACCTCAGGCCCCTCTGTGTAGCTGAGTCTACCAGATGTCAAGACATTGAATCTAGTAGAAAACACGCTACCTCTAGAATACCAAGAATACGAGCTTCACAAAGTCAACCTTATAAAATGGTGGCACACATTACCATATTTCATTTTTAGGTCCTTCTCCCTACTCCTGGGATTCCGGGGATCCCATAGCTACCCCATCACTTCCTACTGCTCCTCCTCTTGTGGGGTGGCTCTTGGATCCTGTCCTATCACTGCCCCAAATTCCCATCGCCATGTGCCCCTTGTGTGTGTTCCCTCTTGTCGCTCTGCTGCATGACCAGTTAGTCTCCCTGGTTTTGAAACTGGAGAGGTTCAGATGCTCTTCTTGGTCTAAAAAGTATACAAAGAAGTGTTAAGAGACATCCAGTCTGGGTCCACAGAACTTAGCAGCAGTCCTGCCAGAGAGTATGTTGAGCATCTCCTACATTTTGGGGGTCTGTTTTAGCAATTAACTTAATGACACACTTCTATAATACTTTTACAATTTAGAATCACTAATAATTCTGGATAAAATGCAAAATTAATTTGAAATTAGCATACAATGGAACAATTGTTAGACACAGTTAAAAATGGCTGTCACGAGATACTGAGTTGCATTGTTACTGTGGTAGGCAGCCTCCAAGATGGCCGCCAAGGACCCCAGCCCCTGGTTTTCACATGTTTGTGTATTCTTCTCCCACACTGTGCCAGAACTGGTCTGTGGGACCAATAGCATGCAGCATAAGTAATGGTGTGTCACTTTTGACATTAGATTATAAAAGATTGCAGTTTCTGCCTTGGGTCCCTTCTTACTCCCTTGCTCATATTCTCTCTCTCTCTCTAAATCACTACTCTGGGGGAAGCCAGCTTCTATGTCATGAAGAAACTCAGGCAGCCTATGGAACCAAGCCCATGTGCTGAGGAACTGAGGCCTAAGGCCCCCAGGGCTATGAGAGAATACATTTTTTATTGTTTTAACCCACCTAGTTTGTGGGAATTTGTTATGGCACCCCTAGCAAACTAATACAGGTTAATTTGTGAGGCAGCAATGGATTACAGAGACAATTATGTAGCCAAGTTACTGTTATTCTATATTCATTGACTTTTCAGTGAATAAGTATGTGGATAAGACACTTGTTTCTTTGGGCCATTTTTCTGTTTTGGGCAATTTTGCAAAATTTTACCTGGAACCACCTTCTTCAGTATGACAAGAGGGGTCAGATGTGTTAAGATAGGACCCATTGGGATGCACAAAGCATGCGACTTCAAGCACAGACCCTGTGGTGTGGCTATAGGTTCAGGATCTGCCACACAGCAATTCTGATATGTTTGATTTTGCCCATCTCTATCAAGGAGGTGGCGGGGGAGACATTTTATAATTATATGCACTGTGCTGGGGAGTGCATATTTTGACTAGACATCAACAAAACCAAATTTTCTGCTTATAACTTTACATGTATATGATTGGAAGTATTTTCCATAGACTAACTATGACTCCAAAAGCTTCAGACCTGGCTTCTCTACTATCTACATATCTCCAGTGTTGCTCACTTTCATGTCACGATATGACCTCTGGCCAGGCATCTTTCTTTGTGTTGTAAAGCGCAATGAGTTAGCACAGTAGGTGATAGGAGTCCTCCTAGAAAACCATTCCTATATCAGGGTGGCTAGAAAGGACTTGAAATATACATGAAAGTGACCGATAGACACAGAAAAGCTCAAGCTAAATGTATCTCTGGCTCAACATCCCCTTAGTAGATCCCCAAAATACCCTTTCCCCAGGAAAGAAACATTCTCTTTTCTTTGGCATTATTGCCTGTAGGGTGATACAAGCATAATACTGCCAGTGGCCATTTCTATCTCTCTGTGAAGAAATCCTGCCAGAGAGTGAAGCATATCTAAGCCAAGCAGAATTAAGATAAGAGTAGGGGGTGGGAGGGCTGGGGGGAGAGAGAGAGAGAGAGAGAGAGAGAGAGAGATTTATTTATGATGCCATCCCTATTTCCAGTTGTGATTGAAACCAAATTTAGTGTTTTAGTTACATGAGCCAAGACATTCTAGACTCCCCTGTTTCTGCTTAACTGAGCTTAAATGGTTTGTCTTTTCCTTCTTTTTTCACTATTGAGTCCTCATCTTCTAGAATTTGGCACGTGGTAGGCACTAAATAAATATTTATTGAATGAGTGAATAAATTCGATTTCTCTCTCTCTCTCTCTCTTTTTTTAAGATTTTACTTATTTATTTGACAGAAAGAGAGGCACTAATAGGGAGAGTAGGAGAGGGAGAAGCAGGCTTCCCACTGAGCAGGGAGCCTGAGGTGGGGCTCAATCCGAGGACCCTGGGATCATGACCTGAGCTGAAGGCAGATGCTTAACTGACTGAGTCACCCAGGCGTCCCTAAATTGGATTTCTTTAAACCAGAGAAGGCCTTACTAAATCAGGAAGACTTTATTTTTATTTTAATTTTTTTCAAAGATTTTATTTATTTATTTGACAGAGAGGAGAGAGATCACAAGCAGGCAGAGAGGCAGGCAGAGGGAGAGGGGGAAGCAGGCTCCCCACCGAGCAGAGAGCCCGATGTGGGGCTCGATCCCAGGACCCTGAGATCATGATCCGAGCCAAAGGCAGAGGCTCCAACCCACTGAGCCACCCAGGTGCCCAATCTGGAAGACTTTTAAAAAATAATTATAATCAAGGTAACATTTAAGTGCTATACACCATGTGCTAAATGTGGGCTATTGATACGTACATGTGGTTAAACAGAGAGGGAGCACACTTGGAGCACATTAAAAGCTAAGGCCTAGAGAAAGGAACGTCCTGGGCATGCTCAGAGCACATGAGTGCAGTGGTCCTGTTAAGTAGTGAGTTTCTGGAGGGTGTGGGGTTGATGTTGAGAAGGTAGGTAGCTCATCTCTGAGAGATTTGGATGAGCAGCTGAAGAACTTGGCATTTATTTGGTGGCCAATGGGGAGTCATTGGGTGATTTTTGAGTGGAGAAGTGAGATATTATCTCTTCCATGGATACTTTCATTTTAACAGAAAACCCAAAGCTTCTACCTAAAAGGATTTACTTTTACATAATAGGAATTTAAAGTCAAAAAAGCAGGTTAGTGAAGATTTTTGTGAAAGAACTTTCAATAGTCTCAAATTATACCATGTAGGCCGTTACTGTCCTATGACTATTTTCCTGTGATAATAGGGGGTTAAGTTCAGTCATTTCACAAAAACCTAGTTGCAACTTTTAGTACCCTGAAGTAGAGGCACAAAGACCTGACAGGAGATAAAGGAAAGAAAAAATGAAAAATGAAGAAAATGCTTTTTCTCTTCAAGTACATTTTATCTTTTGGAAAAATTCAAAAAGATGAGTAAACTATTTAAGATAAGTTTCCCGCAATGATAAAACCATCAGATGGTTTAAAAGTGAAACATCTGAAGAAGCAGAAATTGCATGAATAGCCCAGAAACTAAGCCCAGAAGTTAAGCATACTCTGATTGGAACCTAGGGTAAGTGATATAAACCAGACTGGGAAAAGTAGAGTGTGGTCAAATTTGACAGGGAGCATGGAGGAAAAAAACAATTTTGTGAGCAATCCAGTTAGAGTATGTAACATATTTTATACCCTTAGCTAACAAAAAGACTGTAAATATTGTAAATCTAATGCATTTATTTTGATTACTCTGTAACATGTTGTTTCTCCTTTTTCTAATCTATGTAAATAAAAAAAGCATTTTCCTTTTGATGTAGATTTCAGATATTTTATATTTCTGGTTTCAAGGTAACCTGTTATTTCTCCTGCATTTACATCAATTTGCTTCTTTTTTTCGTGATCTCTCTTGTGAAACTACATTTATTATTTATAAATGCATTATTAGAAAGAGTTTAATTTTTTACTCTCTTCTAACTTAAAATTATACTTTCTGGTTTTGGTGATAGAGGAAAAAATAATCCTAAGTGTCGACACTCCCTTCCTAGGGTAAGTTTACTTAGTGTTGCTCAGCTTCTGGTCCTTGCGGTGATGAGCATAGTAAGTGATAGACAGGTCAAGGACAGAGAGCTGGGTATAATAATGA
Source organism: Nasua narica (assembly GCA_028533885.1). Lineage (NCBI taxonomy): Eukaryota > Metazoa > Chordata > Mammalia > Carnivora > Procyonidae > Nasua > Nasua narica. The sequence continues at coordinate 39,467,411 of CM052814.1, forward strand.
AGCATGTGGGATTGATGGGGTCTAAGGAGCTGTTGAGATAAGAAAGAAACTAGAGGAGGATGGGAGGATTTTAGTGACTGCTGGAGGGAATTGGGGGTGGGGAAAAATATTTGTATAAGTAATTTTAAGGAATTTTTGATTGGGGATAAAAAGTATCACACCTATCACCAAATCCCTTCAAAATTCCCATAAAAGCATCCCACTTCCATCTGTTGCTCTTACAATCAGATTTGTGAATATGCAAGGATTTTTCTAATTTACCAGTATATTGAGATTGGATTCAAGGTGAGAGGAGAAGATGGCCCAGTTTTATTTGGGTTACTTTTTTTTTTAAAAAAAAATATACCATTCTATGGTGATTAAAGCTATAAAAAGAAGACTTTCTGTAAAAAGAGGGTCATGACAACAGCTATAAAACAGTGTTTTTCTTCTTTAGTCCCTCTCAGATTTCTCATATCATTCTAAGGTTCCAGATTCTGTGCTACTTGACGTGTACTCATGCACTAATCCTCAGCTGCCATCTGGTTCCACCACTTTTTCTTTACTAGTCAGCTTAGGTGATGTCTTTGATATCATGGCCACTATCATGTCACAGATGTCCACTCAGCCACTGCTGATAACCACCAAGGTGTGGCTGACTCAACAATGCTGCCAAAGTCAACTGAAGGTTTTGCCACCACTACCTTATGAAAGGGATGCCTCTAAAGGTACCAGGGTACTGCCTATATTTGATATCATCCCATCTCTGGCATTTCCAATTCCAGATGTGGATGTTGATTGTCCACTGCCCCAACTGTGGAATCCCTTGTTTCCTTGTGCTTTTTACTTTAATCCCCTCTCTCTAAAACACAGATATGAGACCATGGTGAGAGGATATGCTGGGAGGCAGAACCAGGCTAGCCTTAGATATACTCCCTGGTTTGTTCTGGGATCTTTCTTATAGTTCTCAATGCTCTCTTACGTGAGGCCATGTTCTGTCCTTAGAGGTGCTTTGGCCCATCACATGAGGCTCCTCACACCCCTCATCATATTTAGACTCATCTAAGTCTCAGCATGGAGTTCAGGCCCTCATGTCAGCGATGTGTGTGATAGTATTCATAGTCCTTTCATTTGTATTTGCTTGGAGAAATATTCGTGCGTATATCATTAAGATGATTGGTTTCTGTCTCATACCCAATAAAAATTCCAGTATTGAAAGGGAGATGTACTTGTCTCTGTTATTTAAATATCTATTCATGTATTTATTTGTTGGTTAATTCAACACGTATTTAATTAGCAACTACTCTACACCAGGGACTGTTCTGGGATTTTGGACATGCTGGTAACCAAGACAGACAAAATTTTTCCCTTCTTGGAGTTCACCTTCCCATGGGCAGACAACAAATAAACCAACATAGTGATTTCAGATAGCACTAAGTTCTCTGAGGAAATACAACCAGAAAGGGAATCAAGAGTGACAGTGGGTGCAGGTATGGGGGGGACACTCTTTGAGATAGAGTGATCCCTCAGGACAGGCCTCTCAGAATCTCCAAAATAACAAACTTTTAGTCCTTTTACCTGCAGATAGTCCCTTCTGGGTGTGCCATGAAGTGAGCTGGGGAGGTGATTATATCTGTGTGCTAAGCTCAGAGTTACCATCCTCTTTCAATAATTTCAGTTCAGAATCATTGGCATATAAAAGGAAGGGGACACTGACACTCTTGGTTTCAGGAAGAAAAATGGGCCTGACTTTTTTCCATACAAAAGTTATTCATGTTTCAGTAGCCTCTTTTACCCCCCCAAACCCCACCTCCCAATCTCCGCATGATTTTCCCGTTCTTACACCAGGACATAGTGTGGCCCTCATTTAACTGTATATAACTATAAGGCAGCAGGTTGTTCAAATAAAAAAATGCACGAGGCATTTTCTGAACACTTACATAGTCTTCCTGACTATTTTATGCAGGTGAGTGTCCTAGGTCACAGAGCTAGTAATAGTAATGAGAGCTACTCAGAGTGACTACTTGTTATGTGCCAGGGACAGCGAAAGTAATTTTACCACATACTCGCTCCAATTTTTCTAGGAGGTAAGCATTAGTATGCTCATTATATGTTGGAGGAAGTTGAGGTTGGAGAGATGAAAAGACATCGAGTCACACAAGTACTAAGTATAATTTTGATTCCCAAACACTATTCGCTTTCCACCAAACAATGATCGTTCCGAATGTGAAATTGGGCATTTGTAGGTGACCCCAGAACCACTATGATTTGAGTCATGGAAGAACAGCAGGTCCAGAATTCAAACTCAAGTCCCTACATCGCATCGTATCTAAGAGCATAGGCCGTGGTGGGGGTCACAGAGATCTCGATTGAAATCCAGGCCGCAGAACTTACTAGCAGTGTGACTGTAGGCAATTTATGGAGCCTTTCTGATTCTCAGTTTTCTGATCTACAAATGGGCGTCAGAAACCCTTACCTCAAAGGATTATTTGGGAGAATTAAATAACGCATATTCTGTTTTTAGAGCAATTTTTGGTACATATGAATTTCTTAGTACTCTCTAGCCATTGTCATTCTATTTCACTGTGGCAGCCAACCACCTACTCCTTGCAAAGGAAACCACAATTCTCTGTAGCTCTCAAGCAACCACAATACCCGATAGGCTTGACCCTCTCCCCATCCCTGGTAGGTAGATCATGATTGGTCTAAGTCAGAAATTCTCAAAATGTGGTCCAAGAATGAGCAATATCAACATCACCTGGGGACTTGTTAAAAATGCCCACATTCAGGGCGCCTGAGTAGCTCAGTTGGTTAAGTGTCTGCCTTTGGCTCAGGTCATAATCCCAGGGTCCTAGGATCAAGACCCCGAAGTGGGTTCCCTGCTCAGCGGGGAGCCTGCTCTTCCCTCTCCCTCTGCTGCTCCGTCTGCTTGTGCTTACTCTCTCTCTCTCTTTCTCAAATAAATAAATAAATAAAACCATTAAAAAATGCACATGTTTAGGCTCCACCCAAGATCTACTGAATCAAGAACTCTGGGAGTGGGAGTAGAGCCTAGCAATCCGTGCTTTCACAAACCCTCTAGGTGACTATTAAAGTTTATTTTTTAAATTTTTTTAAAGATTTTATTTATTTATTTGACAGAGAGAAAGAGATCACAAGTAGGCAGAGAGGCAGGCATAGGGAGAGGAGGAAGTAGGGTCCCTGACGAACAGAGAGCCTGCTGCGGGGCTCGATCCCAGGACTCTGGGATCATGACCCGAGCTGAAGGCAGAGGCTTTAACCCACTGAGCCACCCAGGTGCCCTGACTACTAAAGTTTAAAAACCACTGATCTAAAGCATTCATGATGATCTCATTCCCCTTTCCAATAATTGGGTTAAGCATGCCCATATGACCCAGTCTTGGTCTATAGAATCCGAGAAGGAGTCAGCTGGGGAGGGGAAGTGTGCTCAAGTTTTCTTTGCACATTTAAAGAGGTGCATTGTCCTTTGCAGGATGCTATTTGCAGTGTATGGAACACTTGGAATTATTCCTGCTACCTTGAAACTATGAGGAAGATGTTTCTTAAGAAAGGCCCAAAGAGGGTCCCTGGGTGGCGCAGTTGGTTGAGCGACTGCCTTCGGCTCAGGTCATGATCCCGGAGTCCTGGGATTGAGTCCCACATCGGGCTCCCAGCTCCATGGGGAGTCCGCTTCTCACTCTGACCTGCTCTCTCTCACTCTCTCTCTTTCCTAATAAATAAATAAATAAAATCTTTAAAAAAAAAAAAAAAA
>CM052814.1:39471261-39572803 GCA_028533885.1 Nasua narica
TATCCAACGTTTGTATCAACATGGACAGGACTAGAAGAGATTATGCGGAGTGAAATAAGTCAAGCGGAGAGAGTCAATTATCTTATGGTCTCACTTACGTGTGGAGTATAAAGAAAATCATGGAGGGCATCGTGAGAAGGAAGGGAAGGGTGAATGGGGGGAAATCGGAGGAGGTGATGAACCAGGAGAGACTGTGGACTCTGAGCAACAAACTGAAGGTTTTGGAGGGGAGGGGGTGGGGGGGTGGGCGAGCCTGGTGGTGGGTATCGAGAAGGGCACGTATTGCATGGAGCACTGGGTGTGGTGCATAAACAATCAATCTTGTAACACTGAAAAGTTAAAATAAACATATTTGGGGAGAAAAAAAAAAAAGAAAGGCAGAGCAGAAAGGTAGATAGAATTGGATCTTTGTTAACGCTGCCGAGCTGCCGAATTAGCCATCCTCTGGACTTTCCCTTATGTGCTATGATAAAATTATTGATATGTAAGCTACTTTTAGTTGGTTTTCTTATTTGCAATTGAAAACAAACTGTCTGATATTCCCACATAACAGTTGTCTCTGTGTAAACCAGCACTCTCGGAAATGTGCAAAGATTATGGTGCACGGAAAATGTGGGCTTTAATCACAGTCATTATTTATTTTAGTTTTACTTAACATTATTTATATTTATTTAGTTTTATTGGTGGTGGAGGGGCAAAACATTCATTTTGTTTTTTTCATTGGACTCTGGACGAGCCAAAAAGATGTCAGACAGCTCAATGAAGAGACACTTAGTACTTCCCATGTGTCTAACGATCCGGATGTTTGGCTTCTGAAAATGAAAACATCAGGAGCATGAAGCAATGTTTTCACTTTTCAGCTAGATTTTGGTATCGTCTTGGGACCATTATTAAAAAGAGCCAGGAATAAAGGATTAATGCAAGAAATAGGTTCACTCTAGAGCATCAGTGGCAAGGTATGCTGCCTGTCCAGCAATTACTTCCTCCATGGCAGAACTGAAATCTGCCATGCTCAGGATACTGTGTTATGGGGGGGGTGTAGTTATGACTTCATATGTAAATATTACTTCATAGGCAGACAGTCTTTGTCTTCCAGGAGCACATAGTTTAGCGGTAAACAACTGGTATAATGAAATAAATTGACGTGGTAGAGATTGGTAAGGTGTTTGTTGGAGTGTGGAGAACGGAGTCGCCATTCATCTCGTTATTCAACACATGCTCATTGTTTAATGACAGAGATGCTGTTTTAGGCTTTGGGGTACAGTGCTAAGCATTGCCAGCTCTGGTCTCTACTCTCATGAAGCTTACAGTCTAATGAGAAAGACACAAATGTAAAAACACACAAACACACAGTTATAAATTCAGATAACGGGATGCAAGGAAAGTACTGTGCTATCAGAGAGAATAATTGGGGTGATGCAGTTTGCTTTCCGTGTTCAGGAAAGGACTGTCTGAGGATGTGACATTTCAGTGAAGACCTGAAGGGTGAGTGGGAGTGAACATGATTAAGTTTGGGGGAGGTGGGGGAGGAAAGGTTAGAAGCATCTTCTTACAGGAAGTGGCAGTAGAGTGGAGTCTCAAAAGTCAGACTGGTGTGGTACAAAATGCCTCTATCTGTGAGCAAGGAGAAGACTGTAAGGCATATCCTAAAATGCTAACAGGATTTCATCTCTGGATAATGGGATTGTGTCTACTTTTAATTTTCTTCTTTCCGTTTTTATTTACTATATTTTTGGTATACGTACAAATAATAATGATAATAATAAAGTTACTTTAAAAAAAGTAGTCCTAAAGAGAAGGAGAGGGAAAAAGGGTGTTTTCAAATAGGCAATGATGGGGTCATGGTTTAGGCGTACGTGTCTCTGGCGGGTGGGTTATTTTGCCAGGCAACCGCTTGCAATGTTTAAATAACTGTTCATACTTGAATGTCTTCTTAATGACTACAGCATGGCAGTGGGGATGGGGGTGAGAGAGGGAACAGGAAAGTAGGCAAGAGGCCAGGTCAGGAAGGACCTTTGTAGTCAGGAAGAGTTTCAGGTCAATACGGAGTAAGGTGATCAGATCTGTATTTTAGAGACACACCCCTGGTGACGAAGAGATTATGTGGGACAGTGGTAGTCAGCAGGCTGGGCAGCACGCACAGGTCAGGGGAATGTCGGTTTTTTTAAGTGGTACATCCAACAGAGCAACCTCAACTGCTCTTCATGGCTTATTGGCAAGTTTGGCGATGCTTGCTTGTATGGACCAACGTGGCCGAGTTGAGTGATTAAAACATTAGCTTCAGCTGATTAATTTAGGACTAGTCTGATGGGGCACCTGGGTGGCTCAGGTTAAACATCCAACTCTTGATTTCAGCTCAGGTCACGATCTCAGGGTCGTGAGATCGAGCCCCACACCTAGCTCCCCGCCCTCTCCTTCTCCCTCGGCCCCTCTACCGGCTCTCTCTCTCAAATAAATAAATAAATCAGTAAAAAAAAAAAAAATGTAAAAGACCAGTCTGATGCCAAACAGCTGGGTGGGTGCCATTTGTTCTGCGTGGGTCTTAGAAGGATCGAGAGCACCTGTCCTTTTCCTCCCTTCGCGAGAGATCAGAATGAGGTCGTGTCTGTCGAATGATTGATTTCCTCATGCATAAGTACCATGGAAGTATAAACAGTCATCATTGTTTTCTCTGACGCCAACTTTCTGTGCAGGCTTTAATTTTGTCTGTTCGTTTCAACCACATCTGAGGTCTCCATGACTACAATAGAAGAACAGAAGGAAAAGAATACTTCTGTCTCAGCACATCCTCAATGGCATTGTTTATTGTAAAATGTGGATATTTTAAAGGATGCCCACATTTTAAAAGGTGTAAACGCTGTTCATATGGCGTTCCAAGCCAGGGACCCGTTTTTATGTGCTGGTCGTGGGTGATATGTGAACACATTGGGAAGATAAATCAATAAAGACTCTAGAAACAGACGAGGGGATTCACGGTAGAATTCAGATGCAGCGAGATATGTTTATTTACTTAGTTCCAGGGCAGAGTCTGGGCTCTCTGGGTCAAGTATGGCCGTGGATTGACATCCAGGTAGTGGTATGAGTTTACCTTCTGAACACCTGAAGAAAAACTCTAGGAAAAACTCTCATGTTTTCATGCGTCCTTCATGAGTATATAGCTAGCTTTCCCAGCATGTTTAGGACATGGTGATAAGTCAGCACCTTTTTTTTCAAGAGGCAATGAGTGTGTTAGAGGCTTTGCAGTTAGATTTGAGTCCTAGCTAAGCTGCTTATTATCTGTGTGAACTTGGACAAGTCCCTTGACATCTAGGCTTAGATTTCCTCACCTGTTAAACAGGAGTAACAAAACCCATCTTCAGGATTATTGTACGGAAATAAATAAGATAATATTTATAAAGTCTCAGGCATACTCGATTTTTTTTTAAGATTTTATTTATTTATTTGACAGAGATCACAAGTAGGCAGAGAGGCAGGCAGAGAGAGAGGGGGAAGCAGGCTCCCTGCTGAGCAGAAAGCCTGATGCGGGGCTCCATCCCAGGACCCTGAGATCATGACCTGAGCTGAAGGCAGAGTCCCAACCCACTGAGCCATCCAGGCGCCCCAAGAATTTTTTTTGATTTAATCTTATTTTTTCAGTGTTCCAAGATTCATTGTTCATGCACCACACCCAGTGCTCCATGCAATACGTGCCCTTCTCAATACCCACCACCAGGCTCACCCCCCCACCCCCTCCCCTCCAAAACCCTCAGTTTGTTGCTCAGAGTACAATCTCTCATGATTCATCTCCCCCTCCAATTTCCCCCAATTCACTTTTCCTTTCCTTCTCCTAATATCCTCCTTGTTATTCCTTATGCTCCACAAGTAAGTGAAACTATATGATAATTCACTTTCTCTGCTTGACTTATTTCACTCAGCATAGTCTCCTCCAGTCCTGTCCATGTTGATACAGAAGTGGGGTATCATCCTTTCTGATGGAGGCAAGAATTTTTTTTTAAGTAGGCTCCATGCTGGGCTCCAAGCCCCAATGTGGGGCTTGAACTCACAACCCCGTGTTCAAGACCTGAGCTGAGATCAAGAATCAGATGTAGGGGCACCTGTGTGACTCGGTTAAGCAGCTGCCTTCAGCTCTTGGGGTACTGGGATCGGGCCCTGTATCGGGCTCCTTGCTCAGTGGGGAGCCTGCTTCTCCCCTGCCTGCCGGTCCCCTTTCTTGTGCTTGCTTTGTCTTTCTCTCTCCCACTTGCTGTGTCAAGTAAATAAATAAAATCTTAAAAAAAAAAAAAAAGTCATATATGCTTCCCTGATGGAGCCACCCAGGTGTCCTGCTACTCAAGAATTTTTATTTCTAAACATAACACGAATGTGAAGCACAAGAGTGGTAGAAAGCCAAGGAGGAAAGTGGGGGCTGACATGGTGGGAAGCCGGAGTTAGGGTTTCCTGGGGCTCAAGGAGCTGAGATCTCAGGCTACATGCAGCATCTGAAAACTCGGGGAGCCTAGGCAGTCCCTGGGGCCCGTGTGCCCCTGGCTGTCAGTGCACATGCCAGGTGCTTGGCAGACGGGGCGTCAGGGTGCTCCCTGCCTCCAGCCGCATCCCTAAGTCGGGTGGTCCCGCGGCTGAAGGTGGGGCCGGTGCTGGTTGCCCCGGTCCACGGAGTAGCTGTCTGGGTACTTGTCACTGGTGTGCGTCCCCAGCCACTTCTCAGTCCTCCTTTCCTCCCTCCTGGGTCTTGTCCTAGTCAGGTGTTCTGCTTCCCGTCAGGTACCCGTCTGTGTCCTATTTTGGTTCTCAGCTTAAAGAGAGCAAACCTCTGCAAAGGTATTTGCTGACAAGGTGGCACCTGTGTTATTTGGAAAAGAACTCTCAGAAACTGGAAGAATTCCATTTTGATGGCAGAACGAGAGGCAACAGGTTGACATTTGACGTCCGGGGACTCTGTCTAGCACTTGTGATTAGAACATGTCCGGTTGCCGTGGCCAAACGTTTGGCTCAGAAGGCCACCGCTTGCCGGGAGTAGCGTCTCTAACGCTCACCAGGAGGAGGGAAATAATTAGGGGAAGGCTGCAGTGCAGGAGGTGCTGGCGCATCACCTGTTTCCTTCCAGCCTGATGCATTTGGGGCTGACAGTGACTTTAATGACAGAGCAAGGTGCTTGTGCGATGTACTCCGGGTGCCTCATCCATCTGCTCAAGTCAGGGATCCCACGCAGGGGGGTGTCGTGTGAGGGGGTGTTCCCTCTGACTTCCCGATGCCTGTTACTCTGCATTGCTGGGAAGGTGCTGGGGAGAGGGGCCAGGGAAGGGGACAGAAAGGACTCTATAAACACGAAAATGCTGCGGTGGCAGAGTCTTCTCAGACACTGTTGATTTCTAGGACGAAGTGGAAATAATAGTACTACTACCTACGTTTTTTGGATCACTTTCTGGTTTTCAGGCTCTGTGTTGAACACTTTTCATGAACACCTGTTGTTTGTGCTTTTCCTGCATTCCTCCTCATCTTCTGGTCATACCACCTGGATTTTTCTCTTGGGACTCACCCATCCCCCGGTGTATGTGGTCTTTGGGCACCTGGTATATTCACCTCTTCTTCACCGCATTGGTGGTAGTTATAGGGGTGGCCGGACACATGACACCTGGTCCTGGACATCGGGGATTGATGGCAGTTTCTTAGTCATATATAGTCATATATACTCAGTGGGGAGGAGGAGACTGCATGTCACACAGAGCCACCTGGGGGTGGCACTTGGGAGGGGGGTAAACCAGCAGGGGCTGTGGGAGGCAAACTTCATAGTATCAAGAGGACAGGGTGGCCCTTGGTTCTCACATGAAGATGGATTGGGTTGTTGGAATAAGTCCATGAGTTGGCAGGGAACTGAAACTAGCTACTCAGGGATAAACAGGAATTACACTACATAGTGTCTGTATGATACAGGGGGTCATTTGACTAGGGGACCCTATTTGCAGGGATGGAAGGGGAGGAAAATGAATTTGGGCTTAGGCTACCTGAGTTCCTCCATGTTTTTCCCAGATGTCAAGGCCCAGGTAATATTGGATCTTAATTTTAAGCCTTATACCACACCTGTGCATCCAAATTCTGTGCTCTCCCCTCGTAGCAAGGATGGGTGTGTGACCTATTCTGGACCAACAGGGTCTCTCGCATGGAAATATGAAACTTGAGTTCAATGAAACAAGGTGGTAAAAGTGAGTAGGGTTGATTAGTCCAGATAGGGCTGCCCTGGGGAAATTGTTCATTTCTGGAAGCAAGAATCTTGGTGTTTTCCTAGACCGTGCTTTTTCTGGAACCTGAGCATTCCAGTTTTTCCTCTTGAGTTTGGGAGCTGTCTCATTGGTTAAGTTGCCCAGAGTTGGATTCTATCGCTTGCAACCAAGAACTGTAGTGTTTCACATTTATTTGATACAATAGCCCAAAGGGTAGTAGTTTTTATTATTCCTGTTTTAAAGATGAAGAAACGGAAACAAAGACATTGTTAGGATTTCCTGAGGTCACAAAGCAAGTAAAGGATAGTAGTGAGACTTGAATAAAAGAAGAATTAACTTGACAATAGTTTGCAACTTGGTATCTTCTTCTTAGAGACAGAGAATAGGGATAGCTTGTCAGAACTAAAACTCCAACTAGGTAAGGAAGTGCCAATGAGATATAGTGTCATTCAGTGGCAATGCCTGGTACCCCCTTCCCCCACCATTGTAAGTACCCATCCAGCCTTGGCCCTACAGTTCACCAAGAGCTGAGGAAGCTTAGTGCCTGGGTTCTAAAGGCAATTAGGTGTGAGGCACCATACTGATGTGGAGACCATAATCAGAACATAAAAGAGAAATGCCATCCTTTCAAAGAGCTCTGATGAGTTTGAGCCAAGCATATTGTGGCTGAGTGGGAAGAGCGTGTGTGTGCATAACTCAGAGATTCTTGTGTCTTTTCCCTTAGTAAGCACCCATGCCTGGGCTTTCGTAAGCGAAGAGAGATGGGCTGTGGAGAGCAACATTGGTCAGAGTGTAAATGATGAGACCCTAGGTTTTCCCACTAAGACATAAGACCCACAACATGGGGATTTTGCAAGAGAGGTGTATGATGTCTTATAAAGGATTAAAAAAAACAACACAACCCTACACATACATAAAAGCGCACATGCAAAAGGAGGAGGAAAAGGACGATCCACTGAAACCAAAAAAGAAATGAGGAGAAGGAGGCATGTGGAAAATGAGGAAAGGCATTTCGGTTAGATCACTCTTTCTAGGTCAAAGGATGTGGGCTGTCCCGGCATTCCACACAGGTGAGTCTTTCCTTCCCCTGTCCTCTGCCTGTGGGGAGCTACTGAGGGGAGCTGGTGTCAGGGAGCAGATGCTGGGGCAGCCCCGTCTCCCTGGATAGTCATTCAGAGGCCACCACGTCAGGCCGGTGGTCAGACCGGAAGCGGTTTCCTGCCGACCCATGGCTCTAGCCCTTAGCGGTAGTCCTGAGCCCTGTTCTGCACTGAGGCCCAAACTTACTCCCCAGACTTTGCAGTCAGTGATTCTCAGCAGGGTCTGGGAGCCTCAGAGCAGAAGGACATAATCGGCCTCTGTCTGGAGCCAGCCTGGTGGCAGGAGAGATGGAGCCGTGTTAAGACACGCAGAGCTAAAATTATCCGCCCTTATTTCTGCAGCTGAAAGACACATGCTGTGAAAGTCATGGGTATTATGCTGTCAGTCCATTGATGCTTCAAACCCCTTGTCTGAGCCATGATTTCATCTCGGGTGGGGGAGCCGAGGCACGCCTCTGTAGAGAGGGCTGCTTTTCAGCACAAGGCTAAAGGTGGCTGGGGGCCGGGTCCCGTCTCTCCTTCATGCATCTCCTTGAAGGACACACAGGGCCCAGGCCAGGCTTTCCTCTCCACTACAGCCTGGGAGGTACACAGCAAAAATTCTTTTGTCAGGTCACATTGTGAACAGATGAGGTCACTGCGTGGAAGACACACAGAAGGAAGCAGACTTTTCTTGGTTGACTCTTCAACTAACTAGCACTTCTTCCCAAGAGTTGCTGCTGCTTCACCTATTGGTTATAAATTTGGAGTTGGACTGCCTTGGTTCGCTTCCAGCTGCATTACTTACAAGCCATGTGACCTTGGCTTAGCCTCCCTCAGCCTCGTTGTTATCGCTGGGCAATGATAAACTTACCTCCCACATTGTTGTGATGATCATAAGAAATGATCTAATAAAAAATGTAGCACCATGCTGGCAAATAGCGAGTATCTAATACCTGCTACTTACTGGTGATAATGACCAGATAGTTACCTTAGGTGTCTCTGCCCCTTGAACTTTTTCTGCCCACAACATGGAGATCATCTGGTTCCACGTTAGGGGCTTATTGGAATGATTATCCTGAAAGTGGGTAGAAGTAGGGGTAGGAAAGGAATAAAGATGGTTTGACAAATACTGAAATCAAATTCTTGACATTCCTGGGCACATCCTATCCTGCTCATTCTTGGATTTGGACTTCTAGGTCAAAGCCAAGCTCAAATGCCCAATGTTCTTAGAAAGCTGGACTTCTAGGTTCAAAGCCAAGCTCAGATGGCCAATGTTCACAGTTGCTCCAGTGTTCTTAGTGGGCAGGAGGCCATGTTCCTCAGCTGGACCAGCTCCGAGCAAAGCAAAGTGGAAAGGCTGACTTTGCCTCCTCTGCCATCTTCCTCAAGGCCCCATTTACGATAGTGGTATCCTCCAAGGCACATGAGGTCTTCATGATCTTTTCTAGTTCCTATCAGTACCTTATTGTAGAAAATGATCTGAGACAAATTTTTATATAAGATAATATTCTCCCCTATTAATTTTAAGAGAAGGGAAGGGATTCCGTGGACATCAGGTCTTCCTACTTAGGTGGTTAATTACCCGCTTTATCTTGGTCCTCACATCTCTCCTGTGTGGCTCAGCTTTAGTGGGTGGCATGATTAGGACTGGTTGAATAGGAGAGCCAAATTATTACCCTGATTTATAGGATCTATTTCCAAGAAGTTTCTTGGGGATTCTGAAGCCCTGACTCTCACCCTCTCCTTCCCTGACTTGTTCCTAAAACCCTTCAATTATAGGAGAACCTAAGACCACCGAAGGCTGCTTTCTCCTTGCTGAGTCAGGGGAATGAGAACCAATCCTGGAACTTGAATGTTTTCCGAGAATTGGAAAGGGCCAACAGTTCTTCTATACTCAGACTTGTTGTAAAAGGAACCTCACCCTCCACATCCCTTGTCCTTTTATTTATGTTGTCATTTGGTTGTACATGTTCAAATATTTACTCTTTATGTAGCACTGATTCCGTGAATATTAGGGGATCATTTCTAAGGCTTTCTGCTTCAACACTTACCTGTACTAATGGCGTATACTGTAGATAGAGCTTTTTTTAAAAAAAAAACGTGATATGGAGTAAGAATATCCATAATGTTTCTGTCATTTCACGTAACAATAGTTACCTTCGCTGTGTGTGAAAAACGTGGTTTGACCTCTGAAATGGAGGTCATAGGTCCCTTGCTGTCAGGAAGACAGGACTCTGGTTCACACCTGGCTTGCACGAGCATCAATGGTCAATGGTCAGTGGTCGTGTGTGTCGTGAGGGCCTTTGACAGCAATGATAAAAATGTTGGCCCTTGGTAATCCTGACTGGAGGTGCCTTTTGTGAATTCTTCACTCATTCCTTGCATGAGGACACTTTCCTTGCAATCTACCAAGGTCGTCTCGAGTCTGAGATGGGCTCCTAGAAATGGGGGCAGGAAGAGTGGGTCTGGGATTCACAGCTAACAAGAGACACGCACATAACCCATATCGCCAATTCCTTTTGGGGTAGTGAAAATCACAGAGAGAGAGTGGAAAGCTACTAGTTTTAGTGGGGAGAACCAGGGTGAGGGTTTAGTTCACGGCACTACGTGTTTGTCCCACTTTCCATGTGGGTCCAAGACAGACCTGCCCCCTTACTTGCTTTTCCCAAATTGGCATGTTTGCTTCTGTGGATGACTGAATTGGGGAAGCCTCCTGCCCTTTGAGGGGGAGTGTAACCGATTCCAGGCACAGGGATAAAACCCAGAGGGAAATCTGAGGTGGGGCTTGCCTGGAAATCATTCAACTGAGGACAATGTGAGACATCAAGTATTTGCTTCCTCAGTGATTAACTTGTCAGTGAATTCAGACGTGGAGTCTCAAGGGGAAAGCTCTCCAACCCATTATTGTGAACACTGATATACTTTGGGAAGTGATTCCTGTGCTATTTCATATAAGCTGAGAAACTTGCATTTTATACAAGCAGAGAAACCTAGAAATCTGTGTGGTTGCTAGAGGAATCACTATGTATCTGCGTCCCACTAGATCAAAAGCCACTGTGGATATTTGGGTTAAAAATAGTGCTATCTATGGGGCACCTGGGTGGCTCAGTGGTTTAAGCCTCTGCCTCAGGTCATGATCTCAGGGTCCTGGGATCGAGTCCCGCATCGGGCTCTCTGCTCAGCAGGGAGCCTGCTTCCCCCTCTCCCTCTGCCTGCCTCTCTGCCTACTTGTGATGTCTCTCTGTCAAATAAATAAATAAAATCTTAAAAAAAAAAAATAGTGCTATCTATGGGCACCAGGGTGGCTCAGTCGGTTAAGCATCTGCCTTTGGCTCAGGTCATGATCTCAGCATCCTGGAATTGACCCCCACCCCCGTGTCTCCCAGCTTCTCCCTCTGCCCTTCCCCCCCACTTGTTCTCTCTCAAAGAAATAAAATCTTAAAACAAACAGTGCTATTTAGGCTCATGTTTAAAGCTATAGTGAAATCTCAGTTGTATAAATGTAAAGTCTTTATGCACTCTTTTTAAGAAGGTGGCAAACTTCTTTTTTTTATTTTTAAAGATTTTATTTATTTTATTTTAACAGAGAGAGAACACAAGCAGGCAGAGAGGCAGGCAGAGGCAGAGAGAGGAGCAGGCTCCCTGCCGAGCAAGGAGCCTGATGTGGGACTCGATCCCAGGACACTGGGACCATGACCCGAGCTGAAGGCAGCTGCCCAACCAACTGAGCCACCCAGGCATCCCGGTGGCAAACTTCTTTTTTTTTTTTTTTCCGGTGGCAAACTTCTTTAGGGCAGAGACTATCTCATTCCCACTATGTATCTCCTGCAAAGCCCGAGTGCTGTGCTATCCCATTTGTTGCTGTTCAATAAATATTTGTTAAGTGAATGATGCAACTAGAGGTTTCATGCCTATAAGTTTTTATCTCAAACCAGCTTTTCCAACACTTAGCCCACTCCACAGCCCCCTCCCTGACTCCTCAGTCAATGCGTGTTGAGGGAAGTCCAACAAAACCTAATTAGGAAGGTAAATGTATTTTGAAATGGGCACATATATAAACAAATATGGGCCAAAGGCAAATTGAAATGATTCTTCAGAATTGTCTGTGGTTATTATCCATGACCCTGTGCTGGCCCAATTTTTACAGATAATCAGGTTATAGTTGATATTGTTTCTGCATTTCTACTTTAGAACAGAGGGAAAATGGGAGGATGCTCTAAGCATGGAATAGGAGAAAATAAAGTTATAGAAACCCTGGAGTTGTGGTGAATTGAAGACCCAAGACAAAAGGGTAGTATTTTTCTTAGCTGAAGTCTATATAGATTTACCATTAGGCCATCCCTGGATGATTTCTATTTGCTCTCTCTCCAGGTTGTTCAGGGTGGGGGCTGGATGCCAGTGGTAGGTAGGATCCGTTTTGTCAGTTTGACATTCAGACAAGATGCCACAACTTTCCCAGCCCTCAGAGGACAGTTCTGGCTTATAGTTTCTGCTACCATGCAGGCATTTCCCCCGGAAATCTGTGTGGCAGGAAAAATGGTCCTTCCCCTTCGGAGAGAAGTAGCTGGGAGTTTGTAGAGGTTGAAGCCTAGAGCCAAGGATCTGGGTTTTTTTGTTTTGTTTTTTTAAGATTTTATTTATTTGACAGAGAGAGAGAGAGCACGCACACAAACAGGGGGAACAGCAGGTAGAGGGAGAGGGAGAAGCAGACTCCCCGCTGAGCAAAGAGCCTGACATGGGGCTCGATCCCAGAACCCTGGAATGATGACTTGAGCCAAAGGCAGACCCTTAACTGACTGAGCCATTTAGGCATCCCTAGAGGTAGGGATCTTTGAAAAAGTTATGTCAGGGCTCTGACTCAGAATTGTATACTGAGTCTGGAGCATTCTGGACGCCTCTATCTTGTCCAGCAGTGCAGAGTGCAGGGCACATAACAGGTTCTCTGATGAATGAGTGGATGAGCTCATGAATGAACTTGCTGGAAACAATCAAAGTGCTCTTGCCCTTTTGTCATTTGCCTATATATCCCAGTGACCCACTGCACTCCCAGTTAGAGGAGGTGACTTACTGGCCACGTGCTTGCAATTAGACAACTGTGATATAATTATGCTAGATATCTCGAGACCAAAGTTTTTATCTCTGGAAATATTCAGTCATCCCATGCCTTTGACCTTTGTCTAAAATTCCTATCACTATTATCACTTAGGGGTTAGATAACAAAGTTAAAGAGTTGAATTTCTTTAGGAAGTCACAGAAAAATGGAATATGGGCTTATTTCGGACATCACAGATAATGGCAATATTTTACTTAGGATTGGACCCTTACCCCTCTCCCAGGTTAGCTGGTTGATTCCTTTAATGAGTATATGACATACAAGGCAAGTGCTCTCAAAGCAGAGAAGCCATCAGTGAGGGAAGAAAGATCAGAGGACAGGTGACAACTCAAGGATTTCAGCTGGAGGATTGACTGGACTTCTGACTCTATCTTACTTAGATAGAAGAGCCTGCTTCCCAGTTTCAGCCAGGCTCTGCCGTGTCACCAGCTGGAAATCAAGATCCTTTGTCAATAGTGTTCAGTTTTTCAGGCTGCTGGATGTGACAGATGCTTCTAAAGACTAATCTTGAGGGCAGCCCTGAAATCGTAGCTCATCCCAGGAGCAGCTGCAGGAACCTCATTCGTGGTTCCTCCTTCATGAACCTCATTCGTTGCATTTGTCCCAAAGCGAGATCGGGCGTGAATACGGCCCAAGAGAAGTGAAAACTCTGATCTGCCTTTTCTTCGGAGTCTAGTACCTTGCTCTCCCAGATGCAGTTTCCTAAAATAATGCTGTTACGAGATCACAGTTCTGCGCAGGGACCTCCAGGGGCTGTCTGTTGTCCATCAGCTAAAACTCCCACTCTTCTACTTTCTGCCACTAGTTTCACTTCTTTGCTTCATTTGCGATAGAGCTGCAGGCAGAGGAAGAAGGGGCCTGAGTGTCATGTGGGCACCATTTAACAGGTTTGCAAGAAAACATGACACATGTGTTAGGTAAATTTATATGACAGATTTTAAAATAATGATTCATGATCTATATAATTTATTTATTAAAATTGGAAGCTTGGAGAGGATATTCAGCTGGGATTGGGGAAAATTCAAATATGAATCCCAGTTCTTCTATATTGCTATAATACATCCTTAGATAATTTAGTTTTCTTCTGGTGTCTCAATTTCCACAAAGGCACTTAGCCCACTAGATTGTGGTGGTGATCCAATTAGTTGATTGCAAAAGAGTCCTTTCAAACATTAAATTTTAAATTCAAACACTTTCAGTTACAAAATCCCATCAGTTAATAAAAATTAGAGATTGCATTAATTCTTAAGTGTTGTTTCAGGTTTGTTTGTTGGTTTTTTAGGGGAGTACTTAATAAAATGAGAATCTAATAGAAAGTATTCGGTCTTCCTGAGACACCTATGACCTCCAGCCTCTCTGCTGTTCCGTGAAGGCTATGGAAATTAGACATCGGGAGAGCAATCCCACATCTTCTGCAGAAAGAATCAGCCTGAGGAGAACCTGGAGACTCATCCAGGATACAGCCCTGGGCCGGCATTTCCTTTCTCTTGAAAGAGAGGTCAAGAACAAGGTTGCCCTTGGTTTCCTTTTAGGGAAGGGATGCTAAGGGGTCAGAAATTAGCTCACTCATTAAAATGTACAGGGACCAAGTAACTCAATCAGTTGTAGAGTGTATGCGGGGTGGGGGGTACATTTTGGGGGGTCAGGTTGGGGTGAGTGGTTACACCTGCTTCCTTCCATTTTCCAAGGCAAATGGCTTCAGCTGCTGCCCAGCAACAAACCGGTTCATCAAAGCCTTTGAGAGTGGCTTTCAAAATGTGTCAGCCAATAGCCAGACAGGACTAGCCTAACAGCTGAAGGATGCCCCCTCCCCTTCACTGGAGCAGAGAATGGGGAAGGAGCAGATGGAGGCCCTTCTCCCCTTGGCTGGCTCTCAGGGCACATTGTTATGCATTCAGGACTCAGAGCTGAGACCGAGGTGCACTCTTCCCACACTTCTGCCCTCGGCCCAGAGCTCCGGAAGGAGTCTCACCAACCCCTCTGCAGTCCTCTTCCCGGGGGTGTGAGGTGTCGGATCTTATCCAGGGCACGCACCCTGGAAGGGTTTGCTTTCCTATTAAATTTGCCTTTTCATGTGGCATTAATCAAACAGCTGAACCCTGCTGGCGGCCGGAGCACAGCATTCATTATAGGCCCCGAGGGATCCCTTTCTCCAGATTTCAGACCTTCGGCTCCGGGAATAGAGATAGCTGTCCTGCCCGGAAGGCCCCAGGTCCGCAGCATTGTTGCAGGCTGCTCAGGAGGCTTTCTTTCCCTGCATCCTCCCTGCAGTCCCCATGGTGCCGCGAATCCCCTCGGATTCCGAACGTCCCCGCAGCAATGAAGCTGACTTTGGGGAGCCACCGCACAGGGAGAAGAGCCTCCGACAGGGACGGGCATGAGGGTCTTCTGAGGACGCGGCCATATGGCGCACGGCTAGCCTCTCCTGTAAAGTCCTTTCCGTGCTCCCTGTGGCAAAGGCCGATCCCGAGGGGCTGGAGTGAGAAGAGGTCTCAGGCCTGCTTCCCTTGCCCTCCTGCCACTGAGGCTTGGATCTCCAAGCCAGCCTTTCTCTCTGGGAGGTGTCTGGAGCAGTTGGGGGTCCGCAGAAGCCTGCCTCCTCCCTCCACTCTGCACTATCTGCACACACGCTGGAGCAAATGTCTCTGATTTCCAAACACCGGGCCTGGCCGATAGAAACTCCCACTCAGCCATGGCTCCCCTTTCAATATCTTTAATGTCAGATGGAATAGAAGAAATGAATGAGAACCTGTTTCTATCATGATGTGGTAAACCCTCTGGCCCAGGGACGGAGGAGCTCAGGGCGATGAAAATACAGCAGGAGGAGAAACTACCGTGTGTGTGTGTGTGTGTGTGTGTGTGTGTGTGTGTGTGTGTGTGTGTGTTTAAAGATTTTATTTATTTATTTGAGATAGAGAGAGGGAGTACACAAGCATGGTGGGGGTTGGGAGGAGAAGCAGATTCCATACTGAACAGGGAACCTGATGCGGGGCTCAATCCCAGGACCCAGAGATCATGACCTGAGCTAAAGGCAGACCCTTAACCAACTGAGCCACCCCAGTGTTCCTTAATTCCAGTGTAGGTAACATACACTGTTTTGTTAGTTTCAGGGGTATAGTGTAGTGATTCAACACTTCCATACATCACTCTGTGCTCATCACAACAAGTGCACTCCTGATCCCCTTCACCTATTTCCCCCCTCACCCCACCCACCTTCCCTCTGGTAACCACCCATTTGTTCTCTGTAACTAAGAGTCTGTCTCTTTTTATTTTCCTTTGTTCATTTATTCCGATTTTTAAATTCCACATATGAGTTAAACCATATGGTATTCATCTTTCTCTGACTTATTTCACTTAGCATGGTATCCTCTAACTCCATCCATGTTGTTGCAAATGGCAAGATTTCATTTTTTATGGCTGAATAATATTCCACTGTAAATATATATACATATATATGTATATTATATGTATGCATCTCACATCTTCTTTTCCCATGCATCTGTCAATGGATACTTGGGCTGCTTCCGTAATTTGGCTATTGTAAATGCTGCAATAACATAGGTATTTTCATATTCTTCATGTAAATACCCAGTAGTGTGATTCCTGCATCATAGGGTAGCTCTATTTTTTTTTAAAGATTTTTTATTTATTTCTTAGAGAGCGAGAGACTGAGAATGAGAGGGGAGAAGGTCAGAGGGAGAAGGAGACTTCCCGCAGAGCCGGGAATCCGATATGGTACTCGATCCCGGGACTCCGGGATCATGACCTGAGCCGAAGGCAGTCGCTCAACCAACTGAGCCACCCAGGCGCCCGGGTAGCTCTATTTTAAATTTTTAATTTTTGGAGGAGGCTCTATGCTGTTTTCCATGGTGGCTGCACCAGTTTGTATTCCCACCAACAGTGCACAAGGGTTCTTTTTCTCTGAACATCTTTGACAATACTTGTTTCTTGTGTTTTTAATGTTAGCCATTCTGACAGGTGTGAGGTGATCTCTCACTGTAGTTCTGATTTTCATTTCCCTGATGATGGGTGAGGTTGAGCATCTTTTCATGTGTTCGTTGGCCATCTGTTTGTCTTCTTTGGAGAAATGTCTCTTCATGTCTTATGCCCATTTTTAATTGGGTTATTTGTTTCTGAGGTGTTGAGTTGTATAAGTTCTTTATATATTTTGGATACTCTTTCTCAGATATTTCTTTGCAAAAATGGAGAGCTTTTAGTATGCTTTTAGTATGAAAGAATGAATCAGAGTGCATGAGTCCTAGCTCTGTCTATTCAATAACCCATCTTCTGCTTAATCTTTTGCATGATTGTAAAAAAAAAAAGTCTGATTTCATCCAAATAAATAGTTTGTGTTTCTCTGGACGCTTCTTCTTCTTCTTCTTCTTTTTTTTTTTTTTCCAGACATACAGTATGTCTCTTGAGCACTTACATAGACATGCCGACTATATGGAACTACACATTTGTTATGGAGATATGTGCACACAGTTGCTAATTCCCCCGTTCCAGTTTCCTCAGTAAATTCTGTGCTTATGAAGTAGGACTTATTTCAGGGTTAAAAAAATAATGATAAGCATCTGACTCCAGCTGGAACCACATTGCCCTTTTTTTATTCAGGCCTGATGAAATTTTGAACACTGAGAAAGGACTTAGCCTGGTAGCAAAGTCACCCTCACTTAAATAGTATTGCTGGGTTGGTTTTTTTTTTTGTTTTGTTTTTTGTTTTTGTTTTTTATACCCACAAAAAGGAAAAGTCCTGGGGAAAGGTATATGTGACTTTAATCTTGGAGGGGAAATAATTCTCCATCACGGAAGGATGCAAGTTTTTTCCCTAGGACTTTATGGAATTCTTTTGCAGCTTTCCAGATAGAAGGGATTATTTTTCTTTAAGGAAATTCTATGTAGGAAGTAATAATAAATGACCTATTGAGTGCTTCTATGTGGCAGACATTTCTGTAAGTGTAAAGGTATCAACTCATATATGATCCCCATTTTACAGATAGGAAAACTGAGGCACAGCTGGGTTGAGTCATGTGCCTAAAGTCACATAGCTTTTAAGCAGTAGAGCGGGGATTCAGATGAAGACAGTGTAGTTCCAGAACCTGCCCCCTGTAGTCCTATGATGGATACAATAAAACAAAAATCTAAACAAAGAAACAAACCCTACAATGACCCAGATGGCATCAGCTCCTTATTCAAAGTCTATTGGTTAGTTTCTAGAATCCGCATGGCTTTGGCTTCTTCCTTCCCCCTGATTTTACGTTGTTCTTCATTCTGTTATCCAGCAGCTCCTGTACCAAGGGTAGCAGAGGAAGGGAGAGACAAGAGAACTCAAATCCGTTCACTTTATTTTTTTTTAAGATTTTTTATTTATTTATTTATTAGAGAGAGAGACTGAGAATGAGAGGAGAGAAGGTCAGAGGGAGAAGCAGACTTCCCACAGAGCCGGGAGTCCGATATGGGACTCGATCCCAGGACTCCGGGATCATGACCTGAGCCGAAGGCAGTCGTTTAACCAACTGAGCCACCCAGGCGCCCAAGTCCGTTCACTTTCAATGATCATCAGCCATTCTAGAAACTATCAAGTGGGGGAAAATGATTATTTATGTCACCCTTCCCAGTGTTACCTCTGGTTCCCTGAATTAGAGACATTATTAATGCATTAAAGATTTTGGAAACCCTACCCCT
Source organism: Nasua narica (assembly GCA_028533885.1). NCBI lineage: Eukaryota > Metazoa > Chordata > Mammalia > Carnivora > Procyonidae > Nasua > Nasua narica. Next base: position 39,489,360 of record CM052814.1, read on the forward strand.
TTCTCATGGCTTTTCTTTTCTCCTACTTCAATTTGAATCATTTTAATAAGCACTCATGTGGCCTTTGGCAGTGAAGAGTCATGGCCCACTACATTTTCTCAGTTATAAGATTCCATCAATTGAAAGATGAGTTATGTTTTTAATACAGCTTTATTATTTGAGGGGCACTGACATGGATGGGAGTCACCAACCTTACCACATTATAAGTAGATGCTGATTATAAAACATCCTGCTACAGAAATGTTAAAATGTGAGGAAAAAATGTGTTTTGTAATTGAGAAAATGTATTTTATTTCCATCTTTCAAATAAGGAATAAGTCTTGTTAAGGTAGTATTTTGTAAAGTTTCCTCTTACATGGTCTGCCCTCTCTCAGTATCAAAATTTTGATTACAGTAGTCAGCTGGAGTTCAGCCTGGTTCAGATATCTATTTTTAACAATAGCTGAAGGGTTGCTCTTTTTCAAGACAAGAGAAAGATTATTTAAGAATAAGGGAACTGACTCATGGAAGGGGTCAGAGCTTCCTTCTTCTTAGGAAGGGGCTGGCTTTGGGGGTTGCTTCTTAATGGACTGGAAATTAAAATTGAATGGAGATACCTACCTAAGGCAGAAGGATCGGAAAAGTCAAGGGAGGTGAGCCAGGTTTGAGATCACTTGGGCAAGTAGAGAAATTCAAACTCCAGAAATAAATTCATACCTATGGGTTTAGAATAAAAGACTAGGTTTGGAGCAACAGCAATTGAAAAACAAAAGATGGGCTTATTGGGTAATCATTGAGAAGGACCTTAGAATGCCTATGAGTTATCTTCAGGACTAGCTGGTGAATTCTTAAATTAGATGGGTTTTGACAAAGGGATGAAGGCAGAGTGGGGAAAGTGAAAACTAGAGAAGAAGCCAAGATTGTTTTGTTCATGGAAGTATTCCTAGCAACAGTATCCTTAGCCCAGTGCCTGGCCCTAGCACAGTGTGCTAGATAAACATATGTTGATGAAATTAATAAATAAATCATCTCCCGTGTAGAGGTTCATTCATTCATCCTCTCAACACATTTTATATTGAATATATATGGGTATAGATGCTCATGCAGGTGCACGATCCTATGGAAGTTTTGACATTCCATGTCTACCAAACACAGGATGTATATAAGCAGTTAACTAAACATGTATCTTAAGCATGTGCACCACATGTACACTGAACTGGAGTGTGTTCTGCTATTTATGTCCAATGTCTCATATCTAAGGACAGGGTTCAGACTGGGAAATGTCCCTTCTGTTCAGGTGGTAACTCTCTTATTCTTTCATTGGCTTCTACATTGTCTAGTGACCACTTCTGTGTTCTGGGCTGGTCACGTTAGGTATTAGTCTCCGAGGGAATGCTTTTTTAATGCCTGTTTAAGAGTGATTTAAGCAGTGTTACAGTTTCTCCAAATTCAGACTTGGCCCACAGAGTCCCCTCAGTAAGGTTCCTGAGCTCCATTAGCTGTACTGCTCTGAGTGTGCCCTGGATGCAGGAAGATTGTTTTCCCTCAACTGTGTTCTGGGAAGATGTGGGTTGGCAGCTCTTGGTTATCACATGTCCACCTTTATGGTGCAGCACATTTATCTCACTTCTATCTCCTGCAGCGGTGGGAGGGGTTAGAATATGCTCTAGTGTAGGCTTCCAGGTCAGTCTGGAAAAAGACGAACCCCTTTAGTAGAGGTTATGAATGCTAAAATATCCCCTAGGTGTTCTACCACGCAGTTGTTCTGTATATGCAGTGTTGTAGGCTAGTGGTTCGCAAATCAAGTCCATCCATAGGTGCCAAAGGTAAACCACTGGTCACAGAAAAAATGAAAGAAAAAAAATAGCACAATGTAGTGTGTGTGTGTGTTTGTGTGCATGTGCGTACATGGGCATAGGCATGTGTCTGTGTTTAGATATTTCTTTATACTAATATTTATGTACCCAAATGTGGGTACTGGGTTGCCAACTGTCCTTTCATGGGAAGAATTATCTTTCCTTCTGAGACTATGTCCTGTATGTTTTTGGCAACAAAATTGTCTTTATTTTATTAAATGATGGCAATGGTTGATAAATTTTTAATGTTCTTATTTGGAAAAATGAAAGTCTGATGGCCTTGTGGTTGCCATTTGGAAATTTTACAAATGTAACTGGGCCATAATTTATAGGTCTGGAAATCACCAAAATGCTACACTAGGGACTGTGATGGGCAAAGAAGGATGACTGCTCTCTAAGAGTAAACAGTTCCTGTGGAAAAATTAGACACTTTGGCAAAATCGCCTGCACAAAGTTAACTTCCAAAGCTGTGTTTGATAAGTGGGCTATGCCTTGATAGGTGCATAAATTAATATACCTAATATATAACCACCCTGAGGCAAAAAAAGATTGTCTAAGGTTTCAGAAGGAAGAAGCACTAATTGAGTCTCTCATAAGGCCTGGATTTCATTTAGTTGCTTGTGTCAGTTTTTGCTTTTTAATGTTAGAAATGAAGTTGGGGGGTACAATAAAAATGACTGGTGTTCAGGGAATGGAGTTAGAAGTTCCTAGAATGGGCTTCGAAATATGGGCTACTCTATGATGTATCAGTGAGCTTTTGCTGTGTAACAAAAACTCGGTTTAAAACTACCACCATTTATTGAGGTCATAATGATGTAGGTCATTTGGGCAATCTTGGTTGGGCTGGCTTAGCTGATCTTGTTTATGTGTCCACAGTCAGTTGGTGGATTGACTGGTGGCTGGGTTATGTAGTATGACTTCACACGTCTGGCAGTTGCCTGGCTGTTGGTTGGTATGACAGTGGTGACTAGGTCACATGTTTCCATTCATCCAGTAATCTAGTGTGGATTTCTTCACATGGTAGCTGCAGGATTCCAAGGTAGCAAGAGACAGAAAACCCCAGTTCACAAGTGCTTCTGAAACCTCTACTTGTATCATATTTGCTCTTGTCTGATTGGTTAAAGCAAGGTACATGGCCACATCTAGAATCAGTGCAGGAGAGAGTATCCAAGGGCATGGGTACAGAGAGCTATGAACAAACCGAAGGGCATCACTTCCACAGTCTAGACTCCTGGTGACAGATAATACCTGATTAGTGGTCTTATCAAATTACTAAGCATCCTTTGTCCAAAGTCTTCCAAGGATTTATTCCAGATGAGCAAGAGAAATATAGTACAGGATTGTAGAATTATGGAAATTGAAGAAAATGTATAGATAACCTAGCTTAGCCCTGTCATTTAATAGAAGAGGAAATGGAGACCCAAAAAAGTTAGATGGCTTGCCCAGAGAGAGCTAGTACAGATACATGTTTTAGACATCTATGCCTATACTCTGGGAATTTAATCTTAGTTCAGAAAGAAAACTCCATTTCATCTTTGATTTGTTGAACACATGGGATGAGGTGAGAAAAGCAAAGTGAAACAAGGTGTAGTTTCTGCTTTCATGGGGCTTATAGTCTAGTGGGAATATGCAGACAAGAAACCAGATAATTAAAATAACACACACACACACATATACACTTGGATAAGTATAGGATGTTATGAGCAATCAAGGGGGGTCATGAATCCTGAGGGAGCAGATGGGATATCCATCATCCATAGTCTAAGCTGCTTATATATAAGCCCACCAATTTTCATAAAATCCCTATAAGGCAGGTGCTATGAGTATCCCTATTTTACAGGAAAAGAAATTGTGGCACAGACAGGTTAAGTGATGTGCCGGAGGTCACAAAACTGGTAAGTGGCAGAAGTGGATTTGTATACAGAGTACCTGTTCTTGATGTACCAGAAGCCATGTTCTTTATCATTTCTATCTGGTGCCTGTGGAAATGGGGATAGGGGAGAAGTGTGGATAGTTGAAGGATCATTCAGACCTCCTACAGAATGGTCTGGTTGGGAACAGAATTCCTGGATAGATATAGATTGTATTCTCTATAAATAACCTTCAGGTACGTGCAAGTTTCAAACTGTGAGTGAGGCTCATGTGTGTGTTTGCACGTGAACGCATGCAGGCCTGTGCCCATATGCATCCAAGTGTAAGGACGGTTGACCTCTAACAGACCTGTGTGTATGGTCCCTAGTGTAAGGTTCAGCAGCTCTCTTGGGTCCTTTGATTAACTGTATCTATCCATTCTTCTATTTCTTTCCTGTTCAGAATCGACTTCTCCTACCCCGGGACAGGGTTATTTTGATTTTATTTCTGTGTTTGTTTACTTTCTTTTTTCAGGTTGGCAGGCTCTGCTTTCCCAGAGGCTCTCTTCTGCTAAAGGAGGTGGTCCCCTCTCTACTTTCCTTCTCTTAAGCCTTAAGCATTAACTGTGCTTCCTTTGACAGGTGATACCATATGGGAGAGCAAAGAAAGCCTTCCTCAACAATGGCTAATCAGAGAGATATAGCCACTTTTTCTGGAAGTAGAGTATGCCTGGGAAGGGGAGGGAGCCTAAGAATCATTTAAGACTGAGATCAGACATTCACTTGTGGGCTGTGTGTGTGCACGCTTGTATGTGTGTGTGCACACGTGTGCTTGCATTTGTGGGAGTGTGTGAGAATGACATACTCTAAGGGAGATATTTAGACCTTACACTTCACTAAAATGAGGCGGTTATCGAACTTCTGGTGTTGGTTCTTCAATGGTTCTTCAATGGAGTGCTCTTGCCCAATGGTCTGCATTGGGCAAGAGCACTCACTATTCTGCAAACTGTACCAGGCACGTCTAGACTCCGTGCCTTTGCCCAGGCTGTTCCTCTGGCTCGAGCTCCCCCCTCATTAAACTCGGGCTTGTTAAAATCCATAGGTCACCTTCAAGGTGCAGGTCAGATGAGACTTCCTCTGGGAGCACATATGTGATGGCTCGGGTGGCTGTCTCCAATTCCTCCTGGTGTCATAGTAGCGCTGAGTCTTCAGCTTACTTATCCGTGCATTAGAGCCACTTAGGTAAATCTCTCTCTCTCCTCTGGATCACGTGAGCCACAAGTCAGTTGTCTTCATTGCCTTTGCTTCCTCCCCAACACACAGTAGGCTCCAATGATGGCTTGCTGAATTGACCTGATTTTGTTGAGTGCATCAGTGAGATGGTGACCGTGACTGTCTACAGAGGCGAGGCGGTGTGCCAAGCATCCGGCATCCCCAAGGGCTCATCTGCAGCAGCGCCTGTCAGGACTCTGAAGGCGGGCCTGAAGAAGAACACTAACTTGCACCAGGGGCGGACAGCTCCCTAGAAAGTCGCAGCACACCGGTTCTCCACCCGCTCTGGCTCCCGTCCCCTCCCTCTGGAGGAAGCCCTTCTTTGAGTTCTCTCTTCCCCTCATTAGCTGAGCTTGTCGCGTGTTTCCCAGCTGCAGCTTCCTTTGGTCTTCGGCTTCCACTGTTTGTTTATTTTCTTCCGTGTCAGCCTCTTCCTCTGCTGTGGTTGTAAATAGAGCCCATGACTGTCAGCTCTGGGGCCCAAGCAGTGAACCCGCCACGTGTCAGTGGCGGATCAAGTAGACTCTAGGATCAGGCTATGGGGTTTCCCTCAGGCTCAGAAGCTTCTCCAGGCACTGCTTCATGCGGCCCAGCAGATTTTGCTCCTGACCATCCACATAGAACTTCACAGACAGAAGCATCACGTGACACACTCCATCCCCTCCTGGGGGGTGCTCCGCTGCAACCTCCTGGTCAGAAGTTGGGCCGAGGCCAGAGGGGGCACCCAGACTTGCCTGCAGGGTAGAGTGACATATGACACCAAATATTTTGTGCGTTACACTCTTGCATGGCAATTCTTTTTTCTTCTCTTTGAGAAAGTTGGAACTGCGCTTGATCTAAAGTGTCTAGCCATTCTGAATTCCTAAGGCAGAGTGGCCTTGCTGGTTGGCTCTGGAAGGGGATAGAGACCATCATGAATGCAGGCCAGGAATGTGGTGCTCCAGTTTTTCCCCCGCACCAGCTCACAAAGTGATGCTTCCAACCTGGTCTGTTTTTGAGCCAAAGCAGGTCATCCTCTCTCCCCCGTGCCACTTACCCCACTTCACCTCCTTCCCCCCCACCCGTGCAATCGGGGATCTCCTCCCTCCCCACCTGCTGGCTCTGCCACCCCCTCTGCTCTCTGCCTCTCCCTGCATTCTCCAGAGCAGCCGGCCCCTCAGTGACGAGCTGTCAGCGGGAGAGCCACACAAGGGAGTGCCATCCTGCTCGAGGCTTTGGTCCTCCCCCGACTCTGCGTGGCAGTGCGCATCATCTGTCAGAGTGCCCCTCTCCCTCCCCCTGCTTCCCCACCCCCTTTCCTTGCCGCTAGCTCTTTCCCTGTTCATGAGATGCAAAGCCCCTGCGAGCAGAGCCAGCGGGAGCTGGGATCCCCGGGAGCCGAGCAGGATGCTGCAGCAGCTCTCTTAGGGGCTCTGAGGTGAGGGGGGCCATCCTCCGCCACCTTCTCCCATGTACCGGGAGGTGGCTGACTCTGTCACTCAGGGCCTCACCGAGCCATGCCCAGCTGGGGCCGGGGCCAGCCTCACCTTCCCTGCTGCACTGCCCACTGCCAGACAGGTAAGAGAGAGCAGCTCCTTCCAGCAGGGCCTGGATGGCTCCCGGGACTGGCCGTCCGCAGCCATAGGCTTGTGAGAAGGGCAGGGTACCTTGGGACAGAAAAGGCACTGCCCTCCCGTGGGGTCCTTGTTCATCCTCTAACAGAGCTCTGCAGAGGGGGGTAAGCCTGTCACCCCTGCCAGGAGCACGAGTGCAGGACTGTGCCCATTCTTTCCACTCAGTGGGCACTAAGCTGCAAAGGTTCTTTTTTTGTTCTCCCTTCTCCTCAGTGCTAACTCCCCAGGTCTTCTGAAACCTGTTTTCTGGCCCCGGAGAGATGCGGTTTCTTCGCTCAGATCCCTGCGGGCTCTGAAAATATTGGAGGTTTGCTATCTGGACTGTGACACCGTCTCTTTTCATTCCATTCGTGTCCTTTCTGCTGCTGTTTTAAGTGGATCGCCTGAACAGCAGTCTGGCTGCCCGCAGCATCTGTTCTGTTTTGTCAGTGTGCAGGTCTCCAGTCTGCTGGGGGACCAACCCTGGTGACACATTCCAGTGCAGAAGGGCTCGCCGTCCCAATGAGTCGAGGGAGATGAAAATACATCGGCGGTCACCAGTTTCTTCTGCGTCCCCTCGCCCCCAGCTTATGGAAGTATCATTTACAAAATCGTGAGGTGTTTCAAGTGTACCACGCGATGAGCTGATACACAGATACATTGTGAAAGGCTCTGCACCATCAAGTTAACTAACATCCATTGGCAGGTCACCGATATCTTCTTTTTTTAATTAAAAAAAATTGGGGGGGCACCTGGGTGGCTCAGTGGGTTAAGCCTCTGCCTTCGGCTCAGGTCATGATCTCAGGGTCCTGGGATCGAGCCCCACATCGGGCTCTCTGTTCAGTGGGGAGCCTGCTTTCCCCTCTCTCTCTGCTTGCCTCTCTGCCTACTTGTGATCTCTCTCTCTCTCTCTCTCTCTGTGTGTGTCAAATAAATAAATAAAAATCTTAAATAAATAAATAAAATTTTTAATGATTATATACAACGCTGAAATAACATCATAGTTAAAATTTCGCTTACCTTCTGGATTGTTTTCTTAGACATATTCTTAAAACTTGACTTCCTGGGGCAAGGGTTCTTTTTTTGAAAACTGAGCTATAATTGACATGTAACATATTAGTTTCAGGTGTACCACATAATGATTTGACATATGTACATATTGTGAAGTGATCACCACAATAATGTGGTTAATATCCATCACCATATGTAGCTACTACCATTTTTGGGGGGATGCAGATCACCAATTGCTAAGCAGTGAGTTGAGGGCACGTGTGCCACTTACAAGAGGTGATGAGTCCTGGGCATCAGCTACATGGGTGCTTCTGAGGGCTGTCTCAGTAGTGACTTTTGGGAGGCATGGAGGAGGAGAGTGGCTTTTTTCTTTCTGTGTTAGAGCCACTCACTCTCAACCCGTTGTTTCACACACATACTGGCTTTCAGGTCCTTGTAAGTCCTGATCCTGGGGTGCTTTCAACCTAGTGAAATAAGGAAAGCCTACTACAGCCTGCAACTTGGGTTATTTTTGGATTGTTTGTTCCTACGGATTGGAAAACTTGAGGGTTTTCTTGGAAGACGGAGGGGGTGCTGGAAAGTGGGGCAGCGAGATAACTGTTATCATGAGAACCTATACGTGTTTGGGGAAATCTCAAAGCTGTAAACGTGCAATGTGGTATTTCTGATGCTATTGATGGCTGTTATTATTTGGGGGAATGATAGCCACGTGCGCACCCAATCAATTCAGTAAACTAGCCTTTTTTTTTTTTTTTAAAGAATTTATTTATTTATTGACAGAGAGAGAGAGAGATCACAAGTAGGCAGAGAGGGAGGCAGAGAGAGAGGGAGAAGCAGGCTCCCCGCTGAGCAGAGAGCCCGATGCGGGGCTCGATCCCAGGACCCAGATCATGAGCTGGGCGGAAGGCAGAGGCTTTAACCCACTGAGCCACCCAGGCACCCCTAAATTAGCTTTTATTAACCATTTGCTCTCTGCTCAATCCTCAGAGTAGGTTTCCTGGATAAGGTCGATGGGCCTGGGGTGAGCAGGGATTGGAGTCTGTAGAGAGCCCTGTAGCCAACCATGGCCAGGCATTGGTAAGCTGCCCCTAGGGACCCGGCACTTTTTTTTCTTTAATTTCACCCAGTGCCTAACACACAAAGAATCTGAAAACTTTTCTTCTCTTTTCTTTTCTAAGATTTTGTTTATTTGACAAAGAGCGAGAGAGTATAAGCGGGGGTGGGGGGGGCAGTGGGCGGCAGAGAGAGGGAGACGCGGGACCACCAGTGAGCTGGGAGCCCGGCGCGGGGCTCAATCCCCAGACCCTGGGATCATGACCCGAGCTGACGGCAGATACTTAACCGACTGAGCCACCCAGGTGCCCCCGAAAACTTTCTCATAATCGTTGTATTAAATCTGCTACTGAGGTCAAGGTCCTTCTTTCATGGGTCAGTTAACTCTGACCTATAGATCAGGGTTGCTTAGTTAACGATAGTCATTTCACAAACACCAGGTACTCCCAGGAGGTTGAGTGAGAATGTGGATGGATGGCTGAGTGAAACCCATCATATTTCCATTAAAAAAAAATAAATCCTCCAAATGCGGATCTCAATGATGGGTACACAGCAGCAACTGAGTCTGCTGAAATGTGTGTAAAATGGGGAAAACCCTGGGGGTCTTGGGTTCAAGTCTTCCTAGGGCCATTAGTGGAATACCCTGGGCCCTTTACTCAGGGCTACTGAACAGCTTTGCTTTTATGGTCTGTAAAATGGGCACAGGAACAAGCACTCAGCCTACCGCCAAAGGTGTTTGTGAGATTAACTAAAAGGAATAATGGTATCTCCGTTATTGGAGCTAGGTATTTTCCACAGCGTGGCTAGGTATTTTCCCTACACTATGCTGTTTCATCTTCTCAACCTCCCCGAGAAAACCAAGGCTCGTAGAGGCTAAGAAACTTGATCAAATTCATCCAGAGCAGTGAAAGCTATTTGTAGGTTGTGACTGTGCCGTATAGCCGCGAGTTTCTTTGTGTGTAATGACTTTATGGCTTAAGGATTTTGTGCTGCCTATCCGATCCCAGGCTGTTTTGTGCTTTTTAATTTCCTCTTTGTCCAAACACCTCCATCTCGAGATGCTAGAAATGCTCCTTGCTCCCGTCTGTGCCTCAGGGATCAGGATATTTTTCACTGTCCAGGCATCATCAGCCTTCTCATTAGGGACTTTATTAGTACGCTGTGTATGGAATTTCCAAAAGGCTTTTGAGGTTTTCAACAAAAGGTCCTAAAAGGAAGAAGGCCTCAGAAAAGCTGAATGGCTTAAGGTAGATTCCTACCTTCCTACCAGCCTTGTCTCGCAAGGAAACGTGTCAGAATTTGCTCAGCATCTTTGTGCATCAGAGCGCACCCACACAGCCCGGCCCCTCCCCCTGCCCCCAGTACAGACATTAATGTGCACCCCACACAGGCACAAAAGCGAGTCACCTCCTTTCCCTTAGGGTTCTGTGCGGGGAGGAGCAGATCCCAGCGGGAGAGCTGTCCCTGGAGGTGGCCCGGACTCCACTCCACTATTTCCCACCACTATCCCGCTGCACCGGAGCCCATCCCCGGTCCGATGGCTATGGAGTTTCCTCTAAGTGGCTGGCCAGAATGGAGCTGGGAGGACATAAAAGCCATGAAATCATTGAAAATGGAGGATTAGCAAGAGCTCGTTTTATATTCAGAGGAGGGGAGAGGGCTGAAGCTGCTTTCTGCCCACAGCTGTAGACCTCTGATGGCAAGTGCTAAGGCTTTTGTCACTGCCTAAGGAGGGGAAGAGATTGATAGCCAGCGCCCTGGCGCTGCGAGATAGGAGGAGAGAGCCACATTGCAATTGTGGCAGCCCCTCATGCTGACATTGCAGCCCCAGGGCTTTGAAAACTAGATCCCTTCCTCTGTAGCCTCCAGCCCTGCCCCCATTTGGTGTTGGGCCCCTGCTTTCTATGACACCGATGCTGTCAATGTGACTACATGTTTTCATGAGACTGAATAATGCACAATCCATGTTTGCTTATAAAACAGGAGGTTGGCATGGCCTTAGGAATTCTGATTTCATAAGTAAGAAAGCCAGGTCTTCAGCCAAGAGGACCCAGCAACGAATGGGCAGAGTTGGAACTTGAACCCTCCTCACCTGACACTGAAGCCTATGCCATTTCTATGACTTTAAGTTGCCTCTCCATGCCAGCATCCTGCTCTAAACATGGTCTCACTCATGTGTCCACTGGCTGGCTCACTTATGTTCAACAAATATTTATGGAGCATCTTCTTGGTGCCACGGTGCTAGATGTTGGAGATGTAGAGGTGAAAAATATACTTTCATGCATGCAGTGCGCATAGGGAATGTACTATGCCTGGCACATTGCTTGGCACATAGGAGATACCTAAATGTTAGTTGAATAAATGGATAAATGGATGAATGAATGAATGAATGAATGAGTGAATGAATGAATGAATGAATGCACTTTCTTGCCCTGGATGGGCTTAAGAGTCCAGTTAGGAGAAGAGAGTTGCAGGCACCTAATCGTGGCATGTTCTGCTGGAGAGAAGCATGTCTGGATCCCAGAGACCAAAGACGATGAGGATAAGAGGCAGGGACCACGGAGCAGGACATGGAGCAGAGCAGTACTAGTCAGGGTGGAGAAGAGGGGACGGATGTGACAACTATGAGGAAGATTTCATCCGTATGATTTGATAGTTGACTGACCACAGGACAAGAGAGAAAAGGAGTCCTGTCTAACTTCGTTCCTGTTTCTGACTTGAGTTACTCAGTGGATGGTCGTGTCAGAAACTGAGACCAGAAATTCCAGAGGAAGAAGATTTGTATTTGTGAGGTGACATAGGGGTGGGGGATAGAATGGGTCAGGAAAAGAAGGGACGATAATGTTCTCGATTTTTAGATGTATTTGTATTCGTCGTGTCTGTAGGATACCTGAGGGGTATGTTTAGCAATCCATGGGCCACAAGAATCTGTATAATTGGAAGAGGGACTGGAATTAGTGGAAAATATTCAGAAATGGTCATTTTACCCGATGTAGTTGGGACTCTGGGCAAGGATGAGATCGCCCAAGGAGCATTGAAGGAGAGAAGGCTGGAGGGCAGGAGAAGGTCAGCATTATGGGGGGCAGAGGAGGAGCCAACAAAGGAGACCAATGGGAAGGCCAGTTAGGAGAGCGTAAGGCTAAGGAGGCCAAGGGGGTGGAGATGCCCGAACTGAACAGTCACATGACAGACGCAGCTAAGGGGTCCATAAGGGTCAGGACCCCTGGAGCACTGGGCCTTGCAGTCTAGAGGCTGCCTTTCAGCAAAATGGCAGGGACGGAAGCCACATTGTAAAGGTCTAATGGACGGATAGGAAGTAGGGAAACAGGAAATGTTGACAGGTAGTTTTGCTGACAAAAGGGAGAATTTTTTTTTTTTAAATGGAAGTATTTTTATTTGTAAATGTAGAATAACATGGGAGAAGGACAGAGTAAAGATAAAGGGTTGATGAAGCCAGGCAGGTGGGAAGGAGGAGCTCAAGGCCAGAGGAGGAAGGATTTCCCTTGAGTTGACTCGTCTGTGAATGGTGGGTAGGAAGTAAGCTTGTGTGGAAATGTGGATAGACTTGTAGGAGAGGAGACAGGGAAAGAGGGGTCGATTACCTTGGTGAAACAGGAGATCAGGCGGGGTGTGTGTGAAGGATTCTGCGTGTCGCCCTCTCTTTCCCTATACTGTGGCTTCCTGCCCTTCAGCTGCAGGCCTCTGGAAAGCTAGTTCATAAAAACCAAGTTTACTGTTTAAGGCTTGGTTACAACAGGACTGGAGAAGGTTTGGGTTGGTAAACAGATCATCATTTGTATCCTCATCCGAGGCTGACTTATCGCCCTAGACTCTAGATGTGTCCATGGCCAACTCAACTGTGGGAAGAAAGGATGTAGTGGGATTCCACCCCTGGAGCTCTGAGCTGGAGTTGTGGCCATGCCTAAATCTGGGCAAATTCTTTAAAATTTAACTTCTGTAGGTGATATCTAAGAGCCGTATCCATTTTAAACCTCTACGAATTTTGGCACCTGCTCCCTAGAAGTCAAATAAAAGGCTTTCCTGAAAATGGATTTATTCATGGGGAAGAAAACTTACAATACAGGAAAAAGTTCCCATTCAAATCGCCTCTTTCGGGCGCCTGGGTGGCTCAGTTGGTTGAGTGACTGCCTTCAGCTCAGGTCATGATCCCGGAGTCACGGGATCAAGTCCCACATCGGGCTCCCAGCTCCACGGGGAGTCTGCTTCTCCCTCTGACCTTCTCCCCTCTCTCATGCTCTCTCTTGTGCTCTCTAAAAACAAAAACAAAACAACAACAAAAAAAAACAAATCGCCTCTTTCTATATTTCAGTTTCCTTGCACTAAAAGTTTACAATTTGTAGTCTCATTTTACTGAAGCACATACTGTCAATGGTCACACTATTTATAACATTTTTATGCATAATTTCAAATATACACAAGTCAAGAGTCTAGGACAGTGAGCACCTGTGTACTACCTCTCGCTTCCCACCCTACATGATTTTGAAGCAACTTGCAGATAGCATAGCATTTCTAAATATTTCAGAATGTATCTCTAACTAATGATTTGCTTAAGAAAAAAAAAATAACTTCAACATCGATATCACACTAATATCAATATCTAATCGGTACTCAAATTTCCCCCAATTGTCTCATGATTTTTTTTATGGTTTTAAATTTGAATCAGGATCCAAAATATATTCCACATATCGCATTTGGTTGATGTGTTTCTTTAAATACACAGATACATTTCTAACACCGGTGACCACTGTCAGTGAGACAGTGCTGTAATTCCTGTAGTCCTATAATGTCTCCTGATTTTGTGTCATCTTGCCCCGTGTTGGTGTACCATTTAATTTTGGAGGCCAAAGGAACAATTTCAGCTTAGACTCCAAAGTCTCTGAAATTTAATTTTAAAATTCCTTCTAGACACACTTAAATGGAGAAGCATAAAGATAGTAAAGAGAGAAAAGAGGTAGAAAAAGAAAAGGCTGCAATAGGTAGCAAGGAGACAAATGACAGCTTGAGAGGAACAAAAGAGAATGAAAAAGGTAGCAGAGACACATGTCACCCCTTCTCCGCCTAGACACCTAGACATTTGAAAATCCTCCCAAACGTGTTTCATTTTTGTCACCTCCATTAGCAGGTAGTAAACATGAATCTTTAAATAATAACATTGTATTTATTTAGTACGTTTTCCGAAGCAGTTTATCAAATAGCTGAGCAGATGTCATCCAAGTAATCTATGTGAAGTAGGGAAGGCATAGGAATTCTAATTCCCATTTTACAGATGACGAAGCAGATGAGATAGCTAATATTAGTGGCTCACACTAAACACTCATTTGCCATTTGCCAAGCATTGGGTGAATCCCTCAGTTAAGCTGTATAAGAATCCTTTAACAAGGGCACCTGGGTGGCTCAGTGGGTTAAGCCTCTGCCTTCGGCTCGGGTCATGATCTCAGGGTCCTGGGATCGAGCCCCGCATCGGGCTCTCTGCTCAGCAGGGAGCCTGCTTCCCCCTCTCTCTCTGCCTGCCTCTCTGCCTACTTGTGATCTCTCTCTCTCTCTTTGTTGAATGGATAAATGAAATCTTTGGGAGGAAAAAAGAAAAAAAAAAAAGAATCCTTTAACAAGCCTATGGCACTGGTGCTGATCTTCATCTTACCTGCGATGAAAATGACCCAAGGAGAGTAATGTGCCCATAGTTATAGATCTGGAAGATTACAGAGTGGGGACTGAAACTCAGGCCAGTCACTCACTCTTCTTTTTTCCAGTTCAGTTTACTTACCACTAAATCAGCAATCTCTCTCTCTCTCTTTCTCTTTTTTAAATTTTTTTGCGTATACTTGCTTATTGGCAAAATTCCCTTTAAAGGGAAGCTCAGAGCATCACCAAGCATAACACAGATTCTCCTCGACTTAGGATGGGGTTATGTCCCGACGAACTCACATAAGTTGCAAATATCCCAAGTTGAAAATACGTTTAATACACCTGACCTACCAAACATCATAGCTCAGCCTAGCCTACCTGAAACATGCGCGGAACACTTACATTAGCTACCACTGGGTAAAATCAGCTAACAGAAAAGCCTATTTTAAAATAAAGTGTTGCATATCTCATGTAATTTATTGAGTACTGCGCGGAAATTGGAAGACAGCAGGGTTGTAAGAGTACAGGGCGGCTGTGAGGGTATCAGTTGTTGACTCTCATGGTCACGGGGCTGACCGGGGGCTGGGGCTTGCCGCCACAGAGCAGTATCATGAGAGAGCATCCTGAGATTGCCACAGATCACCAGCCTGCGAAAAAGAGCAAAATGCAGAATTCAAAGTGTCGTCTGCACTTCATGGGTATCACTTTCTCACCATGGTAAAGTCAGACAATCATGAGGGACCCCTCATACGCAGAACGGTCATAAGTGGGGGACCATCTGTGGTAGGATATTCGGTAGACTAGAATTTGCGAGGCACTTCCCTTCCCAGAGACTCTTTCATTTCTTTCTTATAACCATTCTGAAAAATAGACAGGGCAGGTAAGTTGGGTTTTACAGAAGAGGAAATTGAAATTCGAAGCTCTTCATTATGTTAGTGATCACATAGCTATCTAGTTGTGGTAGCTAGTGTCACAGAGCTAGTTAAGGTATTTAGTATCACAGAGCTAGTTAATGGCAGAATTAGGACCAGAGGCCCTTTCTTCTCATTCCAGATCCTGTGCTTGTTCGGTTCTCTTTGCAAACCTCATGGGCCGGCACCTTTGCTGACTTTTTTCCACTAACCCTGTGATGCTCCTTCTGAGAAGTTGAGCAGGCTTATTACAAATTAAATATCCGGATGCTTGAACTGATGAGCAGGAAATGAGGCTGTTAATACTCAGAGGAATGAAATCGAGACTTTTTTTTTTTTTTTTTTAGAATTTTGGGCTGAGTGGCCTCTTTCTGTCCTTCCTTTCCCTGTGTCCTTCCAGTCTCCATGGAAACCCCAAATCAATGCAGCATATGTTGATTCATGTTTCTGCTGTTACTAGGAAGCTACAAAGTGGAAATTGCTTTTAAAAGATTTGTGGAAGAGCTTTAGCATGCTGACCAGAATTCAAATCTAGTATCTGAATGACTGTTTTATTAAAAGCTTTTAATATGGTACTGTCCTAGGTGGTATGTTGATTAAATAAACACACAGGGGGGATTTGGCAAGAACTTCCACCTCTACTAACATGGCTTTTAAAAATATTGTATTGCAGACTTTAATTCCCTTTCTCTTCCATTTAATTAGATTTTTGTGGCCTCCGTGACAATGCGAGGTGCTCCTTTGGCTCTTGATTAATTCCACCCTGCCCTGACCAGGCTGTGGGGAACAATAGTTTGCAAATGCCTTAGGTGCCCATGCTGCTGCCCCTGAGAGTCATTAGCATTAGACCGATTTCAGACTTGACCCGGAGACGGCGGAAGTCTAACGTGTTTCCGCCATAAAGAATCCTCGGTGATTTTTCAGATTTTTTTCACGAACTCAAAATCAAATGCCGCTGACATTTATTAATCACCTGCTTCATACGAGGCAATGAGAATTGATAGCAAGGGGAGTAAGTCACAGAGTCTGTCTTTGTGGAACACGTCGTCATTTGGGAGGATCAGAAAACATAAATCACAAGGATAAACTACAGGCTGTGTTACGGGCTGTCAGAGTCCCACAGCAATGTGGTGGTGTTAGGACGGAGGGATTCCTTCTGATTGAGGCCGTTCTGAAAAGCTTCAGACAGGAGAATTTTTATCTCGGAGGCATTAGGTTTAGAGAAGGAATTGGGAGTTAAGAGGCAGATTGGGGGGCGGGGGAAACATTCTGGGCAGAGCGGGCAATGGAGGAATCAGGCGTGTGTGTGCATGCGTGTATACACAATGGGATGTAAGACTGGGTAGGTGAGTGGGGACCGAACTGTTAGAATGTCAGGCAGGAAAATCGTTACCATGAAGTCCATCAAAAATTACTATTTGGGCTCTTTATGGTACCTGATTGGTGAGTAGCTGGTGGTAGTGTGGTGTGCCAGGAGCTTAATGGGGATGGGGAGGCAATGCCCCGGGGGGCAAGAGGGTCAGCTACTCGGGAGGGGGTGGAACACACACCTCGGTGGGTGCCCCGTAACCTCTGAATGGCCGTGTCAATGGATGGGAGGGGAGAAAATGGAGAAGTATTTCAGAAATACGATGAGAAGTTTAAAAAATCAATTCAACAGGGCAATAGAGAAAAAGAAGTATAAAGAAAATCAGGGAGGGCATCGTGAGAAGGAAGGGAAGGGCGAATGGGGGGAAATCGGAGGGGGTGATGAACCAGGAGAGACTGTGGGCTCTGAGCAACAAACTGAGGGTTTTGGAGGGGAGGGGGTGGGGGGGTGAGCCCTGTGGTGGGTATCGAGAGGGGCACGTACTGCATGGAGCACTGGGTGTGGTGCATGAACAATCAATCTTGTAACACTGAAAAATTAAAATAAACAAATTTGGGGAGGAAAAAAAAAAAAAAAGAAGCCAGAGATGCCTATACTCATTACCCCGAGGGGCTAGGACGGAGTCATTTCATGAGCAAGCACCGGGAGTCTGGCAGGAAGGGAGGGTTTGGAGGGGAGGGTGGTTGTTTCTGACACAGTTGCATCTGCAGAGTCTGAGAAGGATGGAATTGTCTAGCTGTCCTCTGGAAAAGCCAGTCTGGGGCTCACGAGAGGCAGGACTGGGCACCGATGCCGGAGAGACGCAGCGGCCCAGGCCTGGGAAGGTTGGTTTCCCAGGAGGAGCAGACGAGAATGGGAAGAGCTGAGGCGTGCGGGGCAGCCTGGGAAGCCAGAGCAGGGCTCGTAATGCCCGTTGTCCGGGAAAAACCACGTGTTGCCGCCCGTGGAGATGTCCCGTGCCCAGTCTCTAGCCAGAAACGCGGGAGTAGTAACCAGAAAAGAATCCAGAGCTCTGTATTCCTGGGCCAGGGCTGGAAGCCCGGGGACACAGAGTCCAAGAAGGCGAGTGCATTTCTCACTAGCACTCCAGCCTGCTTGCCTTTGCGTATCTCTCTCCTTCCGGAAGGGAGGCCATGCCCAACACTTGCCCCCTGGGTTCTGCTCAAATTCCAGCCCCACCCACCCGCAGCCCCTGGGATTCCTGATGCACCTGCCTCCATAGAAAGGAAGATTTAACTTAGAGGCTTCCCCCCCACGCTCTGAGAGGGGGCCTGTACTAGGTCTGTGCTTCTCAGACTAGGGTGCCCTGTGGTTATGCTTTGGTGTTCAGGAACATTTTGGATAAGAAACAATTTTAATTTTTTCCTTTTACTCATGCCAGATGCATGTCCACACACTCTTGTCCCTCTGCTCTTTAGGTTCCTGCTCTCTCTTAAAACTGTGTTAATGATTACATCTTCCCTTAAACATGCGGGTTGGCTTATTGACTGCCTATGACTGTATCATTTCTCCAAAGCCTAATTGAAGATTCTGATGCCTAGTTAATATTAGTCAACCCCCACCTGAGACTTGGGCCCCGCTGCAGCCCTGCCCTCTCTCTTCCATGCTTTTAAATCCTGGACGCCAGATGGGGCAGCATGAGCCTCGGAGGGGGCCTTTATCTCACCATTTTAGCACCAGACGAGGAGTCCCACGATGATACCACCTTTGTGTGAAAGCAAAGGGCAGAGCAAGGGTTGGGAACAGGAAGCTTGGTATCAGGCCCCACCTCTGCCACTTGTAACTGACTTGCCTCCGTTTCTCCCTCTGTAAAATGGGGTTGATAAAAAAAGTCAGCCTGGTAAGTTTGTTGCGAGAGTTATGTAAACAGCAGTGCAATGTTTAGCCCACCCAGTGCCTGGGACATACCAGGGCTGCTTGGACAGAGGCTGCGTGCATGGAATCACGGAGGCTCCACCTTACTGTATAACCCTGGATATACTGTATAATCATCTTGGATTAGGGAAGTGCTTATCAATGGGCTTTTATTCCCAGTTTATCTGTGAACCTGTTTCGTACAGTGGAGTGTATGAAGATGTCCAGAAGCAAAGGATTCTCTTTATGTTTCGATTCCAAACCCCGGCTAGCATCAGCGTTCAAAGCAGGGGTTCCGAGACATGGGAAACATTTCTTTGGCGACTCATTTCCTAACACTAAGTTCCCTTTACCTAACAGAAGCACACTGTGGACATTTTGCGAGAGAGGCAATGAGTCACCATGGAGGCAGCATCAGATTTTTTATTTCATCCTCTCGTCACGCAGTGTGGGGTTGCGGCAGACTCGTGTCACTGCGAGAATACAGGTTATGCCGCCAATAGATCTGCCAGGAATTCTGGGTCCTGGCATGACGTGGTGGGAAGAGCTCCGCTATAAGAGTTCTAGGAAAACAAGTCTGGTCCTTGAGTTGCCTCAGTTTTCTCATCTGTAACTAAGGGATAATAATATTCTCTCTGGCTATGGAAGAGAGTAGTTGAGTAACGACACCCGAACATGCTTTTTACGTTATAGAAGGTTAAACGAATGCAAACTAATATTTTTAGTATCAAGCCATCACTTTCCATAGAGGTTTCTGCTGCCTCCAGCAAATGTCACCTTACGTGTGTCCAAAATGACTTGTGGTAAAGGTTAGGTGCATTTGGAACTAGTTCCTGAGTGGGAGAAGGAGACTGGAATGGAATGCGGAGAAGGGAAGCTTTGTCCCCGGGTGGGGGTTTGCAAACTTTAGATGCATCAGAATCACCTGGGAGGCTGAGCTCTGTCCCCTGAGTTTCTGATTCTGTAGGTCTGGGGGTGGGGCCTGAGAATTGGCATTTCTAACACATTCCCAGGTGATGCTGATGCTGCTGGTCCAGGGACCATAGTCAGAGAACTCCTGTACTAGGGCAAGCAGGAAGAGACAGTCCTCCCTCTGGAACTGAAACAGGCAGTGTGAAGATCCATGTGGGTAAGGTGGTTTCTTTTTGGAAGAAAAAATTGCAGAAGACAGAAAAATTAGGGATAATGTGCAGATTGGGCAGAACAAAGGGAAAAGTCTCACTCCATAACAAATGCAAGCAGGGGGAAGTTGCTAGGTGATGGATGAGGGAGAGAGGTGAATTTCCACTGTAGGAAAAACCAGGAGCACAGAGTTGGAAATATACATGTTTTGAGGAGGCAGAGGAGGTGGAAATTTCTCATTAAGAGTGAGGAGTGGTATGTTTGGTGCTGGGGGTGGGAGTAGAGACAGACTGGGGGAGAAATGCCTCTGTCAGGGGGACAGCTGAGATGTGGCAGAGGGGGTAATTTCAGGGCTGTGTGGTTTGGCTTGGTAGTGAAGCACAATAGAAATTGGGAGAAAGGGGGTGGAATTTAGATGTGTGACCTGCCCCGTAGCTTTCTTGCTCTCTGCATTTATCACATCACATCACACCCAGCAAGACAGCCCCCCTCCTCCTGGCTCATTAGGAGATTTGATTCGGCTTGGCTCCTGCTGTCAGCAGCTGTCTGGGGCAAGATCTTTATGCTCCCTGCTCCCTGAGCAGCAACCAGCCTTCAGCCAGCAACAGAGCTCATTAGAAGAGGGCCCCCTGGACACTTGGTTTTCAGCTCATCGGTGGCCGGAAAGAGTTAATACCTAGGGCTTCGCTGCCCCCTGCACGGTCTCTGGGTGCAGAGGGAGGCAGCTTTGGGCTGTGGGGACTTCTCCCTGAGCTGCAGCCCGAGGAGAAAGGAAGCAGGTTAGCGAAGAGGAAGGTACGGGAGGAGCGCCAGGCGAGCTCTGCTCAGGGGCACCTCCTGCATCCTGCCAATGAGGATGGGCGTGCAGACTGTGCCCGGGAGCTGAGCCGCCGCCCGCTGGGTGTAGGCTGCTTCAGTATTTACTGGATGTGACAAGCAGAGAGAAGAGCTTTCTGCGGGGCCGCTTGCTGCCCGGCTCAAGTGGTGGGAGGTGTGTCGTGCATGCATGCGTGTGTGTATGTGTGTGTGCACGCGCGAGGGTGCCCGTGCATTCATGCACGCATGTTCTTCACCCAGCAAGGATCTGACTGCTAAAAGAAAGATCTGCTCTTTCCCCAGAACTCCTTACCCTGCAGCCTCTCTGACCACTCAGTTGGCGAAGACCCGCAGGCCATGAGGGCTGGTCAAAGACAGTGAGTATTGAATTTGTTTTTCTCTTTCCTCTTCAAGGTGCCCATGTGGGCTGATTGCATTATCCATATTTAATTAACCTGCCTCTCCATGCATATCGATTGCTTTCTCCCCGCTGAGACTCTTAGTTTCTCTTCCCCTCTTTAAAAATCTTTGCTCGTAGCTTTTAACCTTTGTGTTTTTTTTTTTTTTCCTTGAGTACCCTCTTTCCATTATGTCCTATCCTGTCTGCCCCAGAGTCACCTGTCACTTGATGTCCACCTAACAGGGCACATTGCCGTGGGCCTTCCTGGGCTCTGGGGGACCCTGAATTCTGTCCCCCCCAAAGTCAAGGGCCAGATGGAATTAGAGCCCCCAAGGTGCTGGGATGAATGAGGAAGCGGGGCAGGGGGGGCCAGAGTCTCCTGCAGATTCTGATTGAATTGAAGTCAAGGCTGAGCTAAGTGACGGATTGGTGGAAGGGGTGGGGAGCAGCGGTGGGCAGTGCGGGATTGGGGAGGGAGAGAGGCAGGCGTGGAAGCAGTCCCGGCAAGCCAGGGTGAGCTAGCAGTGGGAACGGGAAGAGCGACAAGGCGGTGACTGCAGGCCTGGTAATGCCTGCCCCAAATGACCTTGCTGGCCGTGTCTGTGGGGAGTCATCCCTGGCTCTGTCCGGCACCAGGGTAATGAAGGCCCCTGGCACGGGCTTCCCCTCCTTCGGGCGCTAGACCACAAGCAAGAGAAAATGAGGCATAGGTGACACAGACAGCAATTTCTTGCAGTTGGGAGAGAACCTTAAAGCTGGGAAGGGCTTCGATTTCCTGACTCCTGGGCAGGCAGGTGGATGCCCCATTAGGACAAAGATTAAGGAAATGTCAGTCGAAGCTCAGTCTCCTGGAGGATGAGCTTTGACACAAAGTCTAACTATTTTTACTTATTTATTTTAGTTTTAACAAAGCAATCTTTTAATTTTATGGATTTCGGTATTGTTAGAGAAGGTGTTTGAAAAAAAAAAAGTTGTTGTGAAACATTCCGTGTAATAGCAAAATAATTTAAACGGAGTAGATCGAGTAGGGGCCTTATCTATCTAAATTAGGTTTCTTTTAAAATGGATTCTATGTTTGGTGTCAGGGTTCCCCAGGGGAACCCTTTACGGATAGGCTGCTCTCTTCACGTGTTTCTTCCTATCATTTCTGTGGGAACAAAGGGTCTGAAGCGGCGAGAAGGGGACCCTCAGGAGAGAGAGAGGATCAGTCACCAAGCCCTCAACCTCACTATCCCCTTTCCTGCTGTCCTCCCCGCTTCAGGTCAGGGATGGGCCAGCCCCCAGGCTGCAGAAGGTCGGGAGGCCTCCATCCGGGCAGAAGAGAGTAGCTTGCATATTCATTTCTTCAGCTTGGGCCTGGGATCCTGCAAAGGAGCAGGCCTGAGCAGTGACTGGGGGGCGGGTGGGGGGAACTGACAAGTGTCCTAGGGGTCACTCCACGCTGCCCCCTGCTCACACCCTCCCAATGCTCCAGGATGGGTTCCGTGAGAGAGGGGCGCGAATCCGAAGAGCAGACAATCGAGTAATTCTCAGCACGTGCGGACCCCCTCCCCCATCCCTGGCTGGCTGGTCACTTGGGCCCCACTGGAGTAAGACAAAGAGAGCAGTAATTTTTGGCTTGCCGGGCCGGCCTTCCTCCCCTGGGACACGTGCCCCACTTCGTGGCCCATGGCCAGTGTGTGGGGAACAAAAGCTCCCGACCCACAGGCAGCTGTGCGAATCCGGCCAGCAGGTTGTCCCCGTTCACCCTGAGCCGATGGCCCTTCCTCAGGACAAGCAGGCACGTGTGGGAAAGGGCCATGTAGGGGAAGCGACCATCGGAGAGGATCTGTAGCACAGTCAGATCAGAGAGGGCCGCCCCCCTCTTACGGCAGATTCTTTGATTTTAGGTGAGAGGCCGCGAAAGGGTAAATCCCTGTGCCCCGCAGTCCTATCTCCCGCCCTGACGTCCCTGCACACCGGCCAGAGGGTTACCCGTAAGCGCGCGCCTGTATGGCCGCTTTACTGATGCCACGCAGGTAATGATGCTCACCTGTCTCCCCGCCCCTGCCCTTCCCCCTCTCCACCCCTTCCCACCCCTCTGCTGTGTGAGCCTGCCCCAGCCTTGACTCCCTGGGATGCTCCGTCCTCCCAGGCCATCCGTGTGGCCTGGCCAGTGCTCTCCTTCCTGGTGCTTCTTGCAAAGTTGTGTCCTTGCAAGCAGAACCTACCTCAGGGCTAAACCCTCCCATTGATTGTGGAACTCATGGGGTGGGCTTGTGAGCTTGCATTGAACCATTTAGGGACTGTTGTAGGGTCCTGGAACAGGGAAGAAAGATGAGGGCAAGGTTACTTCTTTTTGCTTTCCCTTCCTTCCTCCTTCCTTCCTTCCATCCTTCCTTCCTACCTTCCCTCCTTTTTAAGTAACCTTAACCTTGGATTCTCACTTCTGCTCCCGTTATTTCAAACCCAACTAACAAGGTTATAATTCAGATCTCAGCTAGACAAGATGGAAAAATCAAAACCATGGGGCCCCAAAGAATATTTTGTGGAAGATTTTTACAAACAACTGGGGAGAACCACCGTCGTCTCGGTAACGAGTACATTCTTTACACGGGCCCCCGCTAAACATTGTTAGATGGCTTGTGTGTATTTGCCATTTTTTTGAAGTCCTCCTAATTGCTCTTGGGGGCATCCACCTTACTATTCTATTATTGATGATCCTGGGGCACCGAGGGGTGAACCGACTCACTGGAAGTTGGGTTTTGGCCTTGGTGCAGCCCGAGCAAGACCTTGACTTGAGTTCCCGGAATGTGGTGACTCAAGGGCCCTTCATGAGTTGCTCACGTGGCCTGGTGGCAGAGCAGCCCGTGATTTATTCGAGTGAGTGGACAGAGGATGCTCACCGTCGCGGGGGAGAGAATGGCTATCACCAATGTTTGGAAACGCCACAAAATCGATGGCTTCATCATGCGCCTGGCTGAGGAAATAGGTGAGAGCACAGGACGTGCAGGCCCGGTTTTCTGCAGGAGAGGGGATATTTCTGGGAACTTGGATGTTCCAGCTTTAAAAGGCGCCCGGAGATGGGCTGCGGAATACAAATGTTGTCCGTCCTTGCCAAATATAATACCATCCCAGTAGACGTTTCTTGGATAAGATTTCTGTGAATAACTAGCTTGGGTCAGGGATGCAAACCCATTTGGAGTGACAGGAAGAGATTGGATTGGGTGGCCCCTAGTGTCTCTGCCCAGGCCCAGGGGAGGGGAAGGTCAGGCTGGAAGGACTTACTTTCCCCATGGAGAATAACATCTCTGGGACTATTTCCGTGGCGCATTGTTACCAGCGTGCCTGTGGCAGTGCCCTTTTATAAGTCACTCTTCGGTCCTGATTTGATTACACCCAACCCTTCCCACTTACCTTTGCTCTCCATGCCGGGAGCTGCCATGGCTAAAGGTCAAGGGTCAGTAAACTTACTCTATCAGGGGCCAGAGAGTAAATATTTTGAGTTCTATGGGCCATACAGTCTGTGTTGCAACCACCCAACTCTACCCTCGTGCTCAAAAGCAACTCTAGACAATATGTAAATAAATGGGTGTTGTTGTGGTCCAATAAAACCTTATTTACATAAACGGGCATCTCACAGGGCCATAGTTGGCTGATCTCTGGTTAAAGGTAAAAGGGGGCTAACGTTGGAAGTCAGAAAGAGATATTAGTGTAATTCCTCATTGGACCTTCCAGGACAGATAACATGTAAACGTCTGGTCCTTAGGAAAACAAAAAAATAGGAGAATTTTAAACATACGTGTTAAAGTTTTAAACATGCTGGTTGAGAGAAGCCAAAATATAAATAGGAATATGAGAGCTTAGTTAAGTAAATAAAAGAAGGGAGAAAGGGGCCCTGGTTCTTAACTGCTGATTGTACCAGCAGCTCGTGCCCTCGCCTCCAGGCGTTGATGCTTGTTGGTCGGTAGCCGCTCATGCGTCTTTATCCCCAGGCTTGGGGGATGAGTGGGGAGCACCTGAGTCAGAACCAATTTGCCTGAAAGCTTCGTTTGTGCTCAGAGGTTCTGGGGTGCGCACCCCTGTATTATGCAAGCAACCCCCCCACTCTCGGAGCGGTACCACTTCTGGGGCTTTGCAATTAGGAGCTGCTGCTGCTGCTGCTTTGCCCTCCTGATGGCGGAGCGGAATGTGGATTGTTATTTTGTCTTCACTGTATTTCCTTTCCCTACAGAGAATCCTAATTTAGAAATTCTTCCGAGCTAACGACCTTCATTGACTTACTATCAACTTGAATGTGAGCTTTGAAAGAGCATTAAGCCTCTAGGGGTAGGGTACCTATTACTATTCCAGGAGTCAAGTTAGGGAGTGAGGCTGTATCCCTTGATCTTCTAGGTATTTCTCCTCTTGTTCATGAAATCTTTAGGGGACCCCCCCCCGGGGAGGGATGGGGGGCCTGGGGAGGCAGCGCAGGCCCCTGCAGCAGCGGTTCCTGGGGCCCTTTATGGAGCTGACAGCCACGATCATGACAGTTCCCTGTCCTTCTGCCCCTGTGCTTGCTGCAGGAACAAAGGGATGAGGACCCGCCTGGGATGCCTGTCTCACAAGTCAGACTCGTGTAGCGATTTCACAGCCATTCTTCCCGACAAACCCAACCGTGCTCTAAAGTGAGTAGTTTGGCCACCTGGCATTCCCAGGGCGCTTCCCGTGGGGCGCCCGCCGCCGGGCTGTAGGACCTGTTCTTCTCTAGTGAGATGTTGACCAGATGAGCTGAGTGAGGGTAAACCCCTGCCCCTTGGTGGCTCCTTTTATGCCCCTGAGGGCGTGGATGTGAATTTTCCTTTTCAGAACGGAGACCCTCTTTTTACTTTTGAGAAAACCATATTATCTCCCACTCTTACAAAGCTGTGCTGAAGGATGCTTCTTGCTTCTACTTAGTTGTCAGTCTGAGCTCTCCGTTTGGAAACAAACACTCAAATATATTCTAAAACTCTGCTTAGGTTCAGAGAATCTGGATTCAGTGTCTATACTGGGCGAGTACTGGGTTCAATGATGTCATAGGTGCACCTCATTTAACCCTCACAGGTTTCGGGGGTGTGGGCATCACGATCCCCATTGGAGAGGTGAAGAGATTAAGGTCACAGTAAAAAATGGAGTCGGGAGCTCAGCCCACCTTTTCTGACACTAAGGCCAGTTTCTTTCCATTGTTATCTTAACATCTTTATATCCTGCACCTAAATAGCTGGGTTTTTTAGACTAAAAGCCAATGTACAAATACCCTGAACTCCAGTACTCTGGTTTGCCATCAGTTACTTAAGAATGTACACATTTACAGCAACAGACTTGCAGGAATCCAGGTGGTTTCCATTTGCACCCCGCCCGCCATTGTTCCGATTTGTTCTCCGGAGCAAATCTCAGTGGTTTGCTGATGGAGACGGAGGATCATTTCAGAAATATTTAAGAGAGCTGTTTCTTCTTTCCTAGGAGGCTATCCACAGAAGAAGCCACGAGGTGGGCGGATTCCTTTGACGTGCTTCTGTCCCATAAGTGTAAGTAGAATTCAGGTTTCGTCCTGTTGCAGCCAATCTTCATTTAGCAAAAGAGGCACCAAATCCCCACCATGATCCAGGTACTATGCCGGGTGTCCCCAGACAGCTCCAGTGTCTGCACTCATGGGGCCTCCAGGTTAGGGGAGTATAAGATAACAAGACGTAATTTAAATGTAGTGGGAGGGGAGCCTTCTTTTCTGTGTTCTGGGTTGAAAGGATGGCCCCAGGAAGCCTTCATGTTTTCAGCACTTTTAGCAAGACAGAATTTAGTTTGGGGGGTTGGACTGATGGGTTCAGTGGGAATGACAGCATAGTGCCCATCCTAGATCTTATTTATAAAATTAAATGACCCCCATCCAAGTCGCTGGAGAGTCTTGGTTTACTCATCCATCAAATGAATATTCCGTGCATTTTGTTAGTCACTTGTGTTGGCATAGTTTTGCGTTTGCTTGTTGCTTCTTATTTTGGGGATTTACTACCCTGACTGTAACACACTCCTCAGTTTTGACTGGGTGTGAGTTTTATTAGAACACATTTCTGCTGTCTCTCCTCTTCTGTTTTCCCAATACCTCTCCCTCACCCCCAAATTGCAGAAATAATCATGCATATTTCCCCGTGGGAAGACCACTCTGACACCAGCCAAACTTTTCAATTCTTGCTTTTTTCTTATCACAAGCAAGTCCAAATTCATCGGGCTTTGAAATCCTAATGCCACAAAATACATGGGAGTGGGAGAGCAGGACTGAGGAAGAGAGAAGCGTCTTTAGCAGAGAAAAGAAGGTTTCACACAGACTTTCAGCACTCCTTTTAAATTCTTGCTGTCAATATTAGAAATCCTGATTGATCTGGGAGCAGAAGGGTTGCTTTTAGCTTGGAGTCTTGTTTCCACTTAATTGGGGAACATGATTCTGTACAATGAGGTTAAGGGCATTGGCTGGTATTCAGACCTGTGTTCTTGATCTTGACCCAGCTCAGCTACTAGATAATTGAGTGGCCTTGATGGAGTCCCCCAATCTTCAGATGTATTTAGAAGTGATTTCGCTTTCTGCTGGATCAGCCCTTCCCTCTGACGAGGTCCCTGATCCTAAAAAACCCGCTACCAAATGCCCTTGAATACATTTTAAAATGCAATACAAGATCCAAGAAGAAGCATATATTTGCAGTGTGTAGTTTTGCGAGACCAAGAGTCATTTTAGCGTTCTGTAGGTTATACTTAGGAAGGAAAACAAGGCAGCAGAAATACAGCGTGTGTGACATATGGCTTATGTCATAAACAGCAAGCTTACATGGTGAATTTGCCAAGGTAATGGCATATGTACAATGATAGTTAGGATTTCACAGTAAGGCTTGTTCTCTATGAGGCCATTTTTGACTTGTTTTCCGGAGTCACAGTAGGCTAAACAAGTGTCATTATTAACTTATGCCTTCTTTTCTGGCTGCATTTGCTTCAAGGTCATCTTGGAGTTTGGTTTCTATTTCAGCCTCATGACTGACTCACTTAGTTCAAGTCCCTGAGGCTGTTTCCTCATTCCAAAATGGTGATGGAAAGACCTGTGTGCTATCTGTCACTGGGGTCAGGGACTCTTCATGAGAGGACACCTTCAGATGATTTGGGGTTCTCTACTTTAAAGGTGTTTTGTGAGAATATGGCGGTATTTTCAAGTGATACTTTTATTGATCAAATGCAAAATAAATGTGCCTTAAGAATAGGTTTGCAAATTTCACCACCAATTATGAATGCTGAGCCATTATAGACAGAGTTTTTGATGGGTCAATCAGCAGATGCAGTCTTGGGTTATATTTGGCTGGCTGCCGTGGCAACCTGGAGATTTAGGGGCTTCCGTGTTATTCGATGCAATGACTTGTCGACCTGAAGATGTTTGCTTCTGCTTCTGGGGGGGGATGGCTTCGGTTTCCAGGAAGCAGTAACACTTTTTTGAGGTGGGAATTCCACTAAGGGGTTACAAGCTGACACCAGATTGCTTCTTTGTCCTAGACCACTGCAGAAATAGGTTTTTTGAACTGTGAAGTTCTGTGATCCTTCTTGGAGTCTGATGTTCTGTTTTGATTCTGTTTAGTACGGAGATAAAGAGCCAGTGGAGTGAATGTCTTTGAGAAGAAAGAGGCCTGTATTCGTGGGTCAGTGGCAGACTCTCAAGGTTTTAGAGCTTGACCGCTCTCTCCCTGTGAAGGCTAAGGGAGGAGTCAGGGCCAGGTTACCTTGAAGGGTGTTGACAACTTTCTTAAAGTCTAATTAATTTGGGCTAATATTGTGACTCAATTAGGGCTGATTAAGCTTTTCCAACGGGATTGCATGTGTGCTGGTCCCTTAGGAGGGACAGCAGTTGATCAGAGGTGTGCAAGGCTTTCAATTAAGATAGCAAAATGTCCTAAAAAGTAAAGAAAGGAGAATCACTGAATGAGCTTCCAGAAAAAAAAAAAGAAAAAAAAATGCATTAGTCTAGAAACCAACCCCCTGGTAATCCTCTATACCTAGGCAACTGTCCTCCCTGGGTTTTCTATTTCAGATAATTATTTTTGTTCCCATTCTCAACTTATAGAGGATCTTTACCCTCCCTGCACTGCCTGGCTGTTTCAGGCACTCATTTATTTAAAGAAAGGTGTACTAAGTGTTCATTATGTTCGAAGTCTGTGCTAAGCAGCTGGTTGGGGGCGGGGGCACCACGATGAACAGGACAGGAACTCCCTGGTGGAGAACGCGGCCTTCGGAGACAGGGACAGGCATACAAATAGCATAAGAAATAACGCAGTGCTGCCTGCGGACGAGGGAGCTCCAAGATCTCAGATAGAATCCTGACATCCGGTGTTCCTCTTCAGTTCCATTCTGTCGGCATTAGAAGTCCTCACTGACCCAGCACTGACCAAAGCAGGTCTGCTCTGGGTCTAGGGCATGGTTTCTACTTAACTGGAGAACATGCTTCTGTACAATTAAGTTACGGACATTAAGCGGTTGTCAGACCTGCGTACGAATGATTTTAACCCCCTTCTGCTTCCAAATAGCTGGGCAGCCTTGACGGAATCCCTCAATCTCTTGGAAAATCTGGTTCTTCATCTATGCAATGAAGGATCTGGAAGAGGATGTCTCAGACACTGGATCCAGGCCTACCCTCCGGTTCTGGGTTCTGAGACTGGGCCACAAGCAAACACCGAGGCAGAGGGTTTGAGTCAGCGCTGCCTGCCGGGTTATGTAAAAACCCCTTCAAAGCCGAAATGGTTTGAGCAACCAAATCAGGGGTGAAAGCACGTGTGTTTGTGAAGCTTTCTCTCCTTGACTGGGTCCTGCTGTGCAGGGAGCCCTTCTCAGGTTCCAACCTCAGGAAAAGAAGGTTTCGAAACAGCTTTGTTTTTTAAACTTGAGATTGAAAAGAAATCTGGAAAGCAAATATTTAGAACAGTTTGGGTTCCAATCACATTTGCTTACAAGGAGAAAGCTGAAGAAGCATGCACGGAGGTCTGGGGGATAGCCACTTCCTGAGGGCTTTTTTTTTTTTAACTAAGAAATGAAAAATAAAATTGAAATTGCTGATGACTTTATTAGCTAGCGAAGGATTTCTAATGTGGGTTAAGTTGGCATCTTTTTCCTGCTCATCCAGGGACAGTTAGACTTGGTGTCTAAGCTGTGCACTTAGGCTGCCCCCAAGGGTGTGTGTGTGTGTGTGTGTGCACGCACGCACGTGCACATCGAGAAGCCTTCCTGTGTCTGTAGCTCATACCCAAGAGAAGGAAGGTTCCCAGCTTGCAGGAGATTTTTTTTCTGATGGGTTGCGAGAGAGTGGGCCTAAAATTATAGGTCTTCTGCTTTGATTTCCTCACGAGGTTCAGGCAGATGCTTGTTATTTGTCCTGCTTTTAGTGGGACATTCAGTCCTGAACTCTGATTCAGTTCAAACTCTGAATCTCCCTCCTTCCTTCCTTCCTTTCTTCTTCCTTCCTTCCTTCCTTTCCCCCTCCTTCTTTTGTGGGATTTTTTTTTTTTTTTTTGACATAAAAGTTGGATTCATTACAGTTTGAAGGGGAAGGTGTAGACAAGGATCCTTCCCCTTTCTTTCCCTTTTTTCAGCCTGATCCCACACCTGGAAGGCAGAGCTCTTCACCCTGGGCCTCCATTTGGTCCTTGGCTTTGTTTCATTGTTTACACAGAACATGGAAGGTCTATGCTGACCTGTCCTCCCCAGGCCCAGGGAATGCCAGGTTAGTGGCTAGAACAACTGAAAGGAAAGCTCTTTTGCATTCACAGAGTTAGTTTCCATCTCTGCAAAAAGGAGACCAATAAGAAAGCTTTTAGTTTTTTAAAATTAGCCCCTTTGGGATAATGATTGAGATACAGAAAAATACAACAACTTGATCTGGTCACACAGCAACAGAAAAAGCAGAAAAAACCCAAACAAGCAAAAACATGAAAGTTACAAGCTAGTGAAATTCCTTAATTATCTATCCAAATGCTCATTAGCTTTAGAATGTATGGTCTAACTATCCAGTTCCCATTTACAGGGAACATAGCCCTCCCCACATCCTTCCCCAAACCCCCCAAATCCTAGAACAGCATTAGTCCATGTGTGATCCCAAGAACGCAGCTACTGCTGGGAGCTTGTAAGAGATGAAAATTCTAGAGTTCTGTCTCAGACCTACTGGGTCAGCATCTCTGCCGGGTGCGGGGCGCAGTGATTTTTTTCCTCAAGCCCTCTGGTAATATTTATGCCCACCACGGCTTGAGAAGCACTGCTCTAAAACCTAAGGAAGTAAAGCAATGAATCTGGAGCACCTTGGTGAGGCAGGTGGCCTGTGCTTTCCAAGAAACTCACTGAGCACTGGATTACAGCCTTCCAAAATCCTGAGGTGGCACGTCCCTCCAATGGCATGCCGTCCACGTATCGCCGGTGCCGCCTACGCAGCAGGTATGGTGGACGGGCTTCGCCGTAAACAGATACAGCAAGTGTGCTTTCTGGATAAATGGAGGCTTAGTGTTAGAGAAATGGGAGGTCTACATGGATCGAAAGAAGCTTCTCTTCCTCCTCGCCAACCTGACTGCATTGCCATCATTTTTACTTGCACCCAGGAATGTGGGTACATTTAGCCTTTTTAGAAGGAGTGCCTGGAATCGATAAGGTAGGAACTAACTATTCCAAGCCTGCTGCAAAACGTTTGAATGGAAAGCAACTACATGGGCCTCCAACACCCATTCGATCACTTACCCTCTGTGTGACCTCGAGCCGATTCCATACCTCTCTAACCTTGCTTGCCTCCTCTGTAAAAGGGAGGGATGAGACTTGCCTTGCATGGTTGCTTCGAGAAGTAAATGTGATTGTGGTTGTGAAATGCTAAGCCTGATAACGTGACAGAGAGGGGGGCTCCATAAAGGAGAACGATGTTGATGATTTTTGTTATAATCCAACATTAAATTCACGGAGAAAACATGGAGTTCACACTTCCTGTATGCTGGAGAGGGCATCAGCTTCTTTCCCCAGGCAGCTGAAGGGTGAACACAAGGGTTGAGTGTTGGAATCGCAGGGGGGGCTTATTCAAATTCCACGATACCTCACCCCCCTTTGCCTCAGGAGCTTCTGTCATCCCTCCCTCATCCCTTCCCTGTGACCCCTCAGAGTATGTGAGAGACTCCCTCTGGGGATTTGGTTTTCAAAAGCCCTGCAGGCGAATCCTGTATGTTCCCTCTTTGAACCTCCCTGCAGAATTCCTAGATGAGACCAATTAAACAAAGATTCCTGGACGTTGACTCTTTAGAATCTTTTAGGGGACGGACTGGTGCGCCTGGAGTTTTAGAATATTTCTCTTGTATTGAAGGAGTCATTTATGAATGCTTTTACCCTACTAGGGACCCCTTCTCTTTTGTCTCCCCTTGAGTAGAAAACTTGCTGATTTTTCACGATAGCTACAGATGCAGACGCTAATTTGATTTTTTTGTGGTGGTTGTTACTTGACCCATCTTCTGCTTGATAAAATAGAAACGAACATCGGAATAGGAGTTGTCAGACCCAGGCTGTCCTCGGTCGGAAGCCACCCAACCTTAGAGCCTCACCATTCCCGTGTGTCCAGTGTAGGGCTTGATCCTAGGGTCTCTCATGTCCCTTCTGGCACAAAGAGTCTAACAACTATCAGGTCCTAGTACCGTTCTAACATACCATCTTGCCGTATGTAACTAACAAAGCGAAGATCATTGAAGAAAATTATGTTAATCACAAGGCTGAAGTATAATTAGCATGGCAGTTGCTTCCAATAAATGTCAAAAACTGGAAATAGTTTATTCTCTAAATAATCTCCTTACCTAAACCTTGCGAAGCCCCGGTGATGTGTTTAAAAACCTCTATTTTATAGATAACACACGCAAAAAAAGACTTGGATCCTAATGCTGTTCTCATCACAAATTTCAAAGTGGTGAACTCGGTTCTGAATGAAAGAGATTTCTGACTTTGCCATTAGTATACGTATCCTGGATTTTATAAATATATTTTCCTCTCCTATCCTCTGCCTGACCTTGGAACCAGTTTATTTTTGTCCTACCGATCAGTGATGCAAGAGGACTCTGGTCTTTGGAATGGCACTTTAGTAAACAGAGAGGTTCCCTGACCCCCCCCCCCTCAGCCCCCAAATCTTTCTTGCAATCTGGTATTTTTCCAAGCCTGGGAACTGAGCGAGGCTCAAGCCCACCCCCATGCCAGCTGAATCAGGGCTCCTGGACCCTGAACTGTTTACCTAAGCCACCCTCCCTGCTGCACCAGCTGCACGGCTCATTCATAGTGACCCAGTTTCCTCTCTTATGTAAGCACCCTGCATCACAGAACCGAGAGGGAGAACGCCGGCGGCAGGCAGCATGTGTGGCCACGGGGATGTTCTTGGAGATTGTGTGCACGCTCAGGGGGATGCCAGGATTCTGCCGAGTGTTCCAGGAATCCTGGACACAAGCCTTTCCCTTCCCGTGACTAGATAGACACTAATTTCAAAAAATATGTAATGTTTATGGAGCCTTGACTTCTTAGCATGCCATATAAAGAAAACCAAAGTGAACTGAAAGAATGAAACTAAAAAAAAAAAAAAAAAGGCAGATTCTCCTGTTTCTCTCCCATGTCCCAGAACTGTTCACCACCTACCACCTTTAAGTGACCAGGGTCGTTTGGGGGGATTAGGTGTGTTTACTCTGAATGATGACTCCATAAGCCGCCAAAGTACAGGCATGACGGTCCCAAACACGCACGGAGCGCTCCCTGAGGGCTGGGCCCTGTGTGTATTAACTCACCTCACCCCAAAGGCTGAGGAGCAGGTCCTGTGGATCTGCATTTCACAGATGAGGGGACTGAGGCACAGAGAGGTTAAGCATGGCGCCCAAGGTGACGCCGAGCTAGTTATGTGTCCAAGCCAGGACTGAAAAGCTTCAGGACAGACTCCTGGGCAGAATGGTATCAGAGATCAGAGAGAAGTCACTCTTTCCAGCTTCTTGGGATCTGTGGAGGTACTAAACAGGGCCTCCAGTCCCCTAGATATCTGGGAAGGAGCAGGGTCTGGGGTACGCAGGGGCCCGGGCAGAGGAGCACCGCTGATGCAAAGCGGGTCACAGTGAGAGAGGCCAGCAAATGCTGATGAGCCTTTCAGAAATAAATGAGCATCCTTCATTTTAACTAACCTCAGTTTATGGACTAGCAGAAGGGAAGGCGAGGGTCCTGGTGGAGAGGAGGAAGGGGAAGAGGGAAGGAGGGGCAAAAAGAGACAGAGGACAGAAGAAAAGGATGAGGGGC
This sequence comes from Nasua narica, assembly GCA_028533885.1. Taxonomy (NCBI): domain Eukaryota; kingdom Metazoa; phylum Chordata; class Mammalia; order Carnivora; family Procyonidae; genus Nasua; species Nasua narica. Next base: position 39,523,384 of record CM052814.1, read on the forward strand.
CAACAAAGATGCTGGAGAGCCAGAGAGAGGACCAGACAGAAAGTTCCCTGGGAAGAGGTGGGAGGGGTTAGAAGGAGGAGGAAAGGATACAGCCGAGGAGAAATGCCTCTGGTTCTGGTCCCAGGCAATTCCTCTCTTGGGTCCCCTAAGCAGGAAAGGTGGGCCAGGTCTGGGCCAGGTGGTCTGCATACAAAGGCAGCTGTTGCCGTCTGCTCTGGGCAGGGGAGGGGCTCCTGCAGCCTGCGGGCTGGGGGCCTCCACTCCCTTCTCACGTCCATTGTTCTCAGGGGAAGTTGTTCTTTGCACGGTGAGCCTCACCCTGCCCTGTTCGGAGGCAGCCCTGGGAACGTGGCACGGTGGGGAGAGATTGGGACCCAGAGGCCTGCGTGAACAGACGAGGAGGGCTGGGGACAGGCACAGCCTGCGCGGGGCTGTGCGAGGGTTTTCTTGGCCACAATCTGTTCTCTAGATGCTGCAGCTTTCTCAGGTCCAGACCTTCCGGGCCTTCTCCCCACCCCCTTCCCCATCTCTCCTCAAGCTCTCCTGCTGAAATCCCTGACAAAGTTTAAGGGCCATATTTTGCTTTGTCCCCCCTCCCATTCTGTCTGAAGCTAGCCGGGGAAGTTCAGGTGACTGCATCTGGGGTTGAGGCCGCCTGAAAGAGCTTGATGTCTTTACAAGGTCACTCAGCCAGGCTTGGTTAGAGTGTCCCCAGGGCACTATCGGGGAATGTGCCATTCTGCCCTGTGTGACGCCGCTGTGCCTCAGGGAGGTGGCCGTGCTGCGGGAGAGAAGAGAGTTTCAGCAGAATGCAGGTTATTGGTAGTACCCGGTGGACTCCGCTATCGCTGTCGCCAGAGAATCTCCAGCTCTGTAAGCTAGATGTCACATTGCCCTACTGTGACGTGCTTTCAGTGTGATTGCTTGATCTGGGGTTTTTGTCTATCCTTCCTTCGGAGGGAGAGCTAAGGTGAGGCTCTCCCGTGATCACAAGAGGAGACCCAGGCAGAGTGGGCTCCGAGGTCACCCGGATGTGTGTGCGAATCCACCGTCCCCCTCTTGCTGGCCGAGTGACCCCACCCATTGAACTGAAACTCTCCAAGTCGCTTTCCCTCATTGTGCAACAAACATCCATGAGAGCTGACACGTATTGACTGCTCTTAGTGAGCCACGGGGCACTCGAACGTGGGTTGCCTCAATTCATCCTCCTAACAATCTGGGGCAGTAAGTCCCAGTATTATTCCCATTCTACAGATGAAATGAGGCAGGCTTCAAGACGTTAGGACCCTTTTCTGAGGTCGCACAGATTCAGACCCAGGCTGGCTGATGCCAGGACCTCTGCTCTGACAGTTGGGGGGGAGGGGTGTGAGGAGGGAAGGAGTTGATACACGTAGATTGGACAACATAGAACTTGGTCCGGGGTAAGTCCGCAGTGTGCGGTGGTGACGGTGACGACATTGCTGGTGGGGAGGGTGGGAAACAGTTGGCCGAGAGCTGTGTCTGACGCAGGCATGAGGAGCAGAGGGAGCGCAGAGCAGAGCACTAACGTCCCCAGGGAGAGTTAATCAGGCCCGTCCCTCTCACTTTACAGTTGAGGATGCTGAGACCCAGGGAAGTTGAATGTGTTGTCCAAGGTCATAGAGCTAATTATGGCCCTGACTCTGATCAGAACGGATGCTCCCAACTGGGACGGCGGTGCTTCTGTCCCGTAGGCTGTCTCAGGGAAGACGACAGGTGATCGTGAGCTGGGTATGAGTTTGCCACACATTTGACTTCAAAGCTCCATGCCCCCCTGAGTCAGTCTCAATTGCTTCCAATGTCATTCAGCTGAATTCTGTTGCCCGTGGCCATCTTTGTCTCTAGGTGGTTCTGCGATTCCAAGATACTCCTCTGCCTTCCACAGTGACTTTCAATTTCTCCCCACCTCATCTGTCGACATCATTTCTGGAAACATCCCCATCCGTGGAGTTACTCATGGCCCCCTTGTCTTGGGCTGAGATGGCACTCCCCTCCCTCTCCCTCAGCCATTGCTGGTGTGGGTGATCTTTAGGCCCTGCCATCATGCCCAGCCAGGGACTGGACCACCGACTCACGTAAGAACACTGGCTTTGTAGTTTGGCATCCACTTATTAACCATGGTGCCACTTTGGCGCCACTGACTAACCATGTGACCTCAAGTGACTGATCTCACTTCTCTAAGCTTCCTTTATCTCTCTACAAAATGGCAGTAATTCAGGACCTGTGCCATAACTTCGCTATCCAGAGCAAATGCGGGCGGTTCACAGAGTGTTTAGTGTGATGCCTGGCCCAAAGTGTGCAGTCAGGGCCCACAGTGGTCGCTTCCAAATTTCCTTCTCTAATGTCAACTTATTTTTTTAACCTCCTGTTATCCTTCTCCCCTTTTCCTATGTTCCAACTTTTAGATCCTAAATCCTTGCTGTTCTCTGGGTTCAAGCTTCATTTGCCAACCTGGAACTGATGGTCCTTTCTTTGAACAGTGGGTGTATCCCCAGAGTAAAATTTCTTGCTCCCTTCCTGGTGCATTGTAACCTTGTCCAGGAGCTGGAACCTCGGACTTCACAAGTCTTTGCCCGTTTCTGACCCTATTCCTCCTTATTTTTCCAAAGTAGCTGTTCTGAACTCTTCCCAAACCTCTATAGCACACACTGGACTTATAATAGTCAACTAATTATTTTAAATTGTTGCTCAATGTCTGTGACGGTAGACTAGCTTTTGAGTTCTGCGAGGTGGTAACTTCATCTGATTTACTCATGCCATACCCTCAAGCCTAGCTCATGGAGGTGGACTGTTTTCACGGGGACTTTACCCCAAATTAATGAAGATCAAGGCTGTTCAGCCTTACGCATCTCAAAGATGCCCCTTCCCGGACCAGTTCTTTCTATCTTCATCCACCCCACTCTCTTTTTTTTTCTACTTTTGACTTTAAAGAAGAGAAGTTCTCCGACTTCTTCTTGGTCCCCCTCCTTGTCTAGGATTTGCCCTCACCAGATACATTCTTTTGATTCTTTAATGCTTCTCTTCCCTTGCACTTTTCCTTCTGCCTGCAAACACATCTGAAAAGTTCTTGCTCTGGAGTCATTTGGACCTGGTAGCGAAAGTTGGCTCCTCTTGCCAGCTGTGGAACTGGGACACTTCTTCGACTTCTGTAAGTAAGCCTTAATGTCTTCATTTGGAAAACCAGAGTGCTACTATCTATGGATCAGCACTGTTGTGAAAATAAACTGAGCTGGTGTTTGCAAAATCCCCAGCAGAAAGTATCGCATATAGTAAATAAATAAAAATTCCTGGCCCCAATCCTAAATAAATACATAAAAATAAAACCCTGCCATCCCTAGGTCCCACCACCTTCTCTAGCTAAAATCAGACAGGAACTCCTTCATTTTCCTGCACCCAAACTAGGAACTTCCCTGTATCCACACGCAGCCCTTTCTCTTCCTCTCTGTCATAATTCTCTTCTCAGGCCTATTTCTGCACCTTCTTAGGGGCAACATTTTATTAGTTAAACTCTTTCTTTCCTTTAATTTCAACTCCTTCTGGTCAACCAGTCTTTTCTGATCAGATCAGCATTCAAACATACTCAAGACAGTCTTACAAAAAACAAAACAAAACAAAACACAAACACACACAACAACAATAAAACCAGAAGAACCCAAAACCTTCTTTCCTGACCTCCTGTTTCCATCCAGTTACGCTCTCTGATCTCTCTCCTCCCCTTCTTTTTTTAAAGATTTTTTATTTTATTTATTAGAGAGAGAGACTGAGAATGAGAGGAGAGAAGGTCAGAGGGAGAAGCAGACTTCCCGCAGAGCCGGGAGTCCGATATGGGACTCGATCCCGGGACTCCGGGATCATGACCCGAGCCGAAGGCAGTTGCTCAACCAACTGAGCCACCCAGGCGCCCTCTCCTCCCCTTCTTGCAAGAAACATCTAAATGAACTGTTTCTGCTTCCTCTCCTGTCATTCACCCCGTGTTCACCCCAGTGCCCGGGGCCCCCATCACGCCACTAGAGCTGCAGCTGCCCATGGTTGCTGAATCTCATCACCAAATCCAACACCCGTGTCTCAGACCGTAGCTAGCTTTACCTCTAGGTAGCACTGGACACACGGCTGCTTCCTCCTCCTCGACACCTTCGCTTCCCTGGCCTTTTGCAGGGCTGTGTTATCCTTCTGTCTCTCTGGCTCTTTCACAGACCTCTTGATGTATCTTATAAGTAGGCTCGATAATTGTTTACGTTATTTTTGTTAAACACTAGTCTTCCTGAACTCTTTCGAATTACTCAAACGTTCTTAATTATCGGCCTTCGCTGATGTGGCTCTCCTTTCCCGTGATTCTCTTCTCCATCCCCTCTTCTGTTCTTTCCCTTAGCTTCCTGCTCCCCCACTTCACCTCTCAGCTTAGAAGCTTCTCTCTCCTGCAAGCCTTCCCTCTCCTCCTTAGCTCTGGCTCAGCATCCCTGCTGGGTACTTTCCCAGCAACCCATGCTCCCCCTGCCGTCCCACTTATCATGTGTACCATAACTGCCAAATTATGTTTTCTTGGCTCAAATGGCCCTATCGCTGCAAGTTCTGAGGGCTTAGTTGTGCCTGTTTTTAGCACAGCTCGCAGAACGCCTGCGTCCCCGAATGGGTGTACGAATGCCCAGTGGCATTATTGCTACGTTGGATTGGGAGTTAGTATACTTTATATTTTTAATGCTCCACAGTCTCACCTGTGCGAACTCCGTCAAGCCTGTTCTCCAAGCATCAGCTTCTCCCTCTGTAAGACTGGGAGAAGTGCAGCAACATTCCTGAGAGCACCTTGCAGGTGTTCTCTCTTTTTCAACCCACACAAAGGCCCAACGAAGCGGAGACTTGGAGGGCGGGAGGTAATGTCTGTCTCTTGTCTTGCACGGGGTTGGAGAGTGGCCCCGGGCAATGTTATCTCCACCAATGCCATCAAGGGAGGCGGAAAGGTGATTTTCTTTATCTGTAACTGGATTCCAGTCGCTCACCCGTGCCTGTTTTTGCTCGTTGGAAAGCAACACAAAATCTAACGCGAACAACAAACTTTAGCTTTGACATTCAGAGTATTTGGTCTCTTCCAGTTTGAAAACAAGAGGCCCTGCAGTTAGCTTCCAAGCCACTTTGAATTTACTCTTTTCGATAAACGCCCAGTGTTTTAGGGTTCTCCCCCTGCCCTTCCCACGGGAGGAGGCTTTTGGCCCTGGGTCCTCATGTCCGCCCTGCATTCACTGATAGCCTCCACGGCTTTTGTCATGTGTGGACCGGTCACTGCTCAGAGACCTCCTTGCTGGACCGGCTCCACCTTGGCTCTCGTGGGCACTGAGTCTCCTTGGAGGTTTCCACAGCTCCAGATGGGATCCCATCCAGCCTCTGCCTGTGGCCTCTGTACAGGGCTCCTTCTGCAGGCAATGGCGGTCCCCTGGCAGGTAGGCAAGCTCTCCTGCGGAGCCTGCGGAAACTTCTGGATTACTTCTATAAGAACTTGGAGGAGACAAGGTATGGCAAAAAAGAGCGTCCACAGGGGATTTTACAGGTAGATTTTATGACCTGTTTCCGGATGTATTTGTACCTTAGCCGTTTAGAAAAAAAATCATTAAATGGAATGAATGGTCCTCCAGCCATCTCTCTGCCTCATCATTGCCATGTTAGTGCTTCACGCTTTCTTTGATTCCCATTTTATCTTGGATTTCTACTCCCTCCTCTCAGGGTTTTAAACCCAAGGTTGGAATGAGGGTGCGTGGGGCCCTGAGCCAGCCTCTCATATGAGTCTAAACTATGCTACTCTCCTCTTCCTTCCCTAGCACAGGAGCAATTTTGTTTCCATCCTGCCTGATGGGAAGCAACCTTACATCAAGCTCTGCTCTCTCCATTCTCCTCATCTTAGAGGACCTTACGTCTTGTCCTAGGGTGTTCAAATATCCTGGTTTCTGTCTGTGCTGAGTGTGGTTTGCGCCCCTTGTCTCGTGTCGTTAATAGGCATGCCCCCTTCTCTGTCAAAAATGGACTGGCTTGGGTGGTAAAGTTCATGGCTACCCTACTCATTATGTTAAACACTTTAAACTCAGGCCTCCAAACTTAGATTTCTTTTCGATTTAAAGTTTACCTTTGGGAATTCCATCAAAACCCTTTCTTTTTTTTTTTTCTTCCCAAATTTGTTTATTTTAATTTTTCAGTGTTACAAGATTGATTGTTCATGCTCCACACCCAGTGCTCCATGCAGTATGTGCCCTTCTCGATACCCACCACCAGGCTCACCCCCCCCCACCCCCTCCCCTCCAAAACCCTCAGTTTGTTGCTCAGAGTCCACAGTCTCTCCTGGTTCATCATCCCCTCCAATTTCCCCCCATTCGCCCTTCCCTTCCTTCTCACGATGCCCTCCATGATTTTCTTTATACTCCACAAGTAAGTGAGACCATAAGATAATTGACTCTCTCCACTTGACTTATTTCATTCCGCATAATCTCTTCTAGTCCCGTCCATGTTGATACAAAAGTTGGATATTCATCCTTTCTGATGGAGGCATAATATTCCATTGTATAGATGTACCACATCTTCCTTATCCATTCGTCTGTTGAAGGGCATTTTGGTTCTTTCCACAGTTTGGCTATTGTGGCCTTTCTTTCAAATTCCTGGCTCTTGCAATTAGCTAAGAGGTTGTTCCTGCAACATCTACTTTGAAAGACAAAGATACCCAATGACTTTTTAATTAGAAAGGAAAATGGTTCACAAAAGTAAAGGCAAACATTCAAATATGTTGATAGCAGGGGGTACCTCGAATCCCTGGTTGATCCTGGGGGACTCCTGTCCTGGGGCACACCCGTGGGCCCCGGATGCCCAGGTGATCCCCTCCCTCGGAATTAAGAACTGTTGCCATATTGTCCTTTTAACAAGTTTTAGAAAAGAAAGAAAACATTCTAGCCAGAGTCATTTTTAACCAATGCAATCACTTCCTTCTAGGCTGTGTCTGCCCATTCCCTGAGGACAGTTTGTAGAAAGTGATAGCTCTTATTTGAGTAGGCCAGAGTGTGTTGAGGGTTAAGATAATTTATAACATATATCTTAATGTAAAAACTTTAACTGAATGTAGAGGCTATCAACGGATGTTGTTTTCCGAATCTACGTGGTAACCCTGCTCACCTTATTCTGATTGGAAACTCTGTCTGGCAATATGCACGACATGGATTTAAAAAAAAAAAAAATGAAAAAGATGTGTTCATCACTAAATCATTCGGGAAAAAAATTATAATTAATCTTAATTAAAACATATAATTTGATAAGCAAGATCTTTTAAAGTATCCAGAGGCGAAATGGCTAAAACACAGGACCTCTAAAGTTTTTTAGAAGAGGCTAGGAACCCTTTGAAGGTAATAGAATGGCTGTGGTGACTGAATTTCAGTGTTTCCTTTCAGACGCTCTTCTGGTAGTAGTGAAGGATTTACCCTGAGGCATTCACACCCTCCTGTAGTGTGACTTAGAACAGATTGTTTTTTTCAGGGTGGTTAACTTGGATTAGGGTAGGGAATGCATTACAAATATTACTTTGGCCTAATTAGAAACACAGGTTCACCAGGGGACTTGGGGACAGCGGACTCTGCGTTAGAGGACAGGCAGTGACCACCAAAGGTTGATGAAGAGTGACCAGGGCTTCCTATAATCATTATTATTATGGCTTCCTCAACATTTCTCCCTCCTATCGCTACAGTCCTTGAGCAGGAAGCGGAGCGTGCCTCGGAGGGTACCCGTGTGTTTAAGAGATAGGGTCTTCAAGAAGATGTGGGGCAGCGGGGGTTGGACAATTAGGGCCGGTCTCACATTATTGCTGCCTTTCTCTCTTGCTTCTACAGTTCGTGAGCTTAAGCCTCTTCCTATCTGTCTTCCTTTCCTCCTCCCTCCCCATCCACAGATGGGGTGGCTGCATTCCGCGCCTTCTTGAAGACGGAGTTCAGCGAGGAGAACCTGGAGTTCTGGCTAGCCTGTGAGGAGTTCAAGAAGACCAGGTCAACTGCAAAGCTGGTCTCCAAGGCCCATAGGATCTTTGAGGAGTTTGTGGATGTGCAGGCTCCGAGGGAGGTGTGTTGGCAGTGGTGAGAGTCCTCTATCCACGGCTCCTGGCCATCCCTTACTCTCCTTGTGGGGGTTCCAGCCAGTCTTGATGGGTACTGTCTTATGAACTGAGCCTTACCTCTCTGATGGCTCTTAATGAAATTAAAAAAAAAGATCACTTTTAAGGTGCAGAGCCTAGGACTTCTAAAAAAGAGCTCTGGTAGGGAGTGTTTGAGCTGTCAGACATGTGCTTGCAGGACCTATGTTTCTAGCGGGATTCTGCAAGGATAGATGCCGTTGAATCTGTGTTAGTTTCCTACTGGAAGGCAGCATAGTTCAATGGGGTGAGCATCCAGTTGTTACTAGCTGTGTGATCTTGGCCAAGTCAGCTAGTCCCTGTGAATCACGTTTTCCCCAGTGTAAAAGTGTATAATATCCCCTACCTTTCAAGACTACTCTTAGTATTAGGCATAAAGCACCTATTCAATATCTGTCACTGCTTTTTAATGAGTAATTATAGTCATTTATATTACCTTATGATAACTGATTATCATCATAATAAAATGAATGTCTATGTATGGCTGTTCTGAGTTATACAACAGAATTTTGCTTGGGAAGGTTTTATAGAAGAAAAACATTTGCTATCTATGAGTTTGGGTGCATTATATACCTAGAACTCTACAATTATCCTTTGACTTGAGATGTAGGCAGTCTTTGGCCAGTGGCCAGGACATCGTAGGCTCCTTATAATGCTGCTTGGAACAGAGATGTTCATTATAACCATAGTCTCTCTTCCTGGGCATTTGTTTCCTTAGTAGTTAAGAAGGAACAAGAGGGCAAGCTTACTTTATGGAATCTACATTAATACTTACCTTCTGTCTCACCCTTTGCCTGACCTGGTGAAGACTCCTGGCTTAGGAATTAAGTGATTTGGGGTTTTGCCTTGGCTCTGTTACTAACTTTCTACACTACTTTAGCCGGCTTTTCAGTATCTCCTTTCTTCAATGTCCTTATCTGTAAATTGGCATGAGGACTATCGGGTCTTCAGACCTCACAGGATTCTTGCTGGGATCAAAAGGGATAGCCTCCAGGAAAACAGTTTGAAAAGCACGAATAAGCTTACATATATAAGATACTGTCACTAATAATGATTGCATAGCTAGGAGGCACTTTGGCCAGGCACCTTGGCTGCCAGGCACCTTGGCCCTTGAGGGCCTGTGACCCTGCTCTCTGTTTGTGTCTCCAGGTAAACATAGACTTCCAGACCCGAGAAGCCACGAGGAAGAACATGCAAGAGCCATCCCTGACTTGCTTTGATCAAGCCCAGGGAAAAGTACACAGCCTCATGGAGAAAGACTCTTATCCCAGGTTCCTGAGGTCCAAAATGTACTTAGATTTGCTGTCCCAAAGCCAGAGGAGGCTCAGTTAGACCTCAGACGGGGACTCTTGGAGATCACCGGCTTTTCCCCTCCCTCTGCTGCCAAGACCATATTCTAACATGAAATGTCATAGGTGTTCAAAAAGCAATGGCGTTTAGGTTGGGAGCCTGGGGATGAGAAACAGACGAAAAGCCATTCCAAAGTAAGACTCAGTCACCAGAGCTTGGACTCTATTCCATTTACCCATGTTTGTGTTTCGGTTAGAGGTAGCACCTTGGTTGCTGTTACCCTTTTTCTGGGTCAGCAACTTGCCCTCCGTAATGCCTTGGGTCATCTCCGCTGAGAAGGCAGATTTGCTCTGCTGGGCTAATATGTAAATAAGCAAATGCAATTTTCACCACTTCCACACCCTCCTCAGTTAAGATTCCTGACTCTAACTTGTACTATACCCCTGTGAGGAAGAGCTAGAAGACTCTGGCCCATGTTTGTGATTTGCTGTCACAATGTAATGGCCAGTCCTGGTTGCTGGGACCTCACAATGTAGGAGAGAGGTCTCTGGGGAATCCCAGGTTTCTAGCGCTGTCATTAACAGGTGGCCTTGGGAGAAGAGGCAAACTCCATGAAGTTGGCTATTTCTTCCATTTCCATTGGACCAGTGTGAAAAGCTGTGATCACTGCCCATCTTAGCCTAGGAAATTCACAAGACTTTTTTACCCTCGCAATTCCAGGGAGGGTCTTGGGAGATGTCCTCATGAGTTCTGATGTGGAGCTGCTTTTAAGAAAGATACAGCTTGCAGATCTTTTCTACCAAGAAGTATTCCAGAAGTCAAATGACCAGGGAACAGAGCACCATTGGACTTGTACAATGGGGCACCATATATCCTTTCTGTTGCTTACTGTACTCTGCCCTCACCTCCCTGAGGCATCATACATCACTAATCTCTTAGACTGACAGACAGCTTGACAAAGGGAGGTGAATTCCCATAGCATGGACAGCTCTCATGGTGCCTAATACTTTCCTTGTCTCTCCCTGTCCCCCCTTCCATGCAGGTCATGTAATTATGATGGGGGAGAATGGGAATTTAGGCTGTAACTCTTCAGCTTGCTTCCTGGGAGCATGCTTTCTTAGAAAGGTCTCTCTCATGAGGGCCACCTTGGCTATTCAGCAACTTCCTTCTTGATCTCTGCTCTTTTGGGATTGAGCATGGAACAGTAGGTGAGGCTAAGATCACTGTGAATATCTGGCTGTGGAGAATCTTCCATGGTACCCTGAGGCTGCTTTTTGGAACTGTATCAGGAAACTCTTCCTTGGAAGATGAGCGTAAAGCTCTAGCTCCCTGAGAAAAAGTGGACTTTGGCACAAGTTTGTGGTGCCCAAGATGTGACCCCTCAGCAGAGAGACCAGAAAGTGGAAGAGGAGTCTGGAAGAGGCCGGTCTCCAGCTGGACCAAATCATAGAGAATATGGTGGAGGTACTATTGGGATAATTCACAGCCAATGGATTTGGATTCATTGCAGATCTCCAAAACTTTCAGCTTGACTAAATGAAAGAGCTGTGATAAGGCACGAGCTCTGGAGTTCAGGTGACTGAGAACTGGGCTGAAGCATTCTCCCCATGTGGGATGATGGGTCTCTCTAGATGCACCAGATTCCAGCGTTTGCATTCCTGTCCAGGAACTCTGTGAATCTCTTCCTTCTTTGGCTGCAGCTAGACAAGGCCAAGGAGGCCCTTGAGTCCCCCTGGTGTTAGGGTCCATTGCCCTGCCATGACACATTGTCTCTGAAAGCAAGGGTTGGTGAGTCTGTCTGAACCACCACGGAGAGAGAGAACACATGCCTCCTAGCCCTCACACTGAAGCATCCTGAGAAATCTCATGTTCAAGAACTCTGAAGCCTCGAATGGGGGTTCCTAGTTAGATCAGGTAGTATCCCCCTGCCCTCACTGGTAAAAAACCGTTCTTAGCTGAAGCTGCCAGAATTCATTTAATGATCAAATTCTTGAACAGGGTATTTTAAACATTGTTTACACATGAAATGTGCATCTGCTGCCAACTCTACTGTCGAATAGGAGGTGCATGTAAGTTGGAACAGCACAGAGTTACGGAAGAATGGAATGTTTAAGAGGGGCCTTTTTACCACTTCCGCTGTCCCCGGAAGTCTGCACAAGAGCATCAGGCTGTGGCCTCCCCTGAGCCTGGAGTTCTTGCCAACGGTCGGTGGAAGGAAGGCTGCAGATGGCGATGTCATGGCGCCCGGTGACCCCCTCCCACGATGGGGAGGCGTGAAGGACCAAGCGAGGGTGTCCTGAATTTTGCCGCTATGGGAGGGTATGTGGGCGTGTGTCTGTGCGTAGAGGGATGTGCTAGCCCTATTTATGGTACTCCCGTGGAGTGTCTGCGTGCGTGCGTGTGTACGTGAGCACTGTGAGCGTGAGTCCAGTGCACAGAGATGGTCTTCCCATGGGGTGGAGCCGTCCTCACCCCCTTTCTGTCCTGCTTCCCACAGAAGGCCCGGAGCTCTTTGCTCCGAAGCCTGTGTTCAGGCACTTAGGTCTTGCCAACCCAGCTTTTGGTGTGTGATGAAACAAAGAAATGTTTACAACATCTAGAGCAATATCAAAGCATACCTCATCCCTGACCTTCCGTGTCTCCCAGGCTTACCCTCTCTCCTAGTTCCTCTTCCACGGGCCCTCGTCTGCCTCACTAGGTGGGCATCCACCGGGGCCACTTCTTCCGTGTAAGGTCTTCCTTTGGTCCTCGTGCCGGGCTCTTGCTGTGGACTGCCTTCTGGGCTCGAGGCGTTGCTCTCAGCCTGGGCGCTTTGAAGACCCAGGGCAAGCCAGGGCAGTAGGCCAGGCAGAGCGGTGGATTTTAGGACTGCTCTCCACCCGTAAGTGGCCTTTCGGCCCCACTTGAGTGTCAACCTGTTTTTCAGCTGGTGTGAGATTACCTGTTGCCTTTGGCAAACCAAATAGAACCTAATCAATGACAACCCTTCATAGCCCCAGGGCGCCTGTGGGGTAAGCATGCCCAGCTCACGGGGAAAGCCTGTTACAAGTGCTAATTCCCAGGAGGCACACCCGGAGATGCTGATCCCAAAGACCCAGGGTGGGGGGGGACACCCAGAAAACTGCATTTTTTTTAAAGATTTTATTTATTTATTTGAGATAGAGACAGTGAGAGAGAGCATGAGAGGGGAGAAGGTCAGAGGGAGAAGCAGACTCCCCGTGCAGCTGGGAGCCTGATGTGGGACTCGATCCCAGGACTCCGGGATCATGACCTGAGCCGAAGGCAGTTGCTTAACCAACTGAGCCACCCAGGCGCCCAGAAAACTGCATTTTTAAGAAGTTCCCAGGCAGTAGGCTTTGAAAGAAGGTGGTCTAGGACAGTGGCTCCCAGCATTGGCTGGTCCTTGGAATCCCTTGGGGAGTTTTCAGACCTAAATGTCCAGGTCCTACCCCAGAACAGCTTGGGGCTGGAACGCTAGCACCCCCGGTGATTCCCTGCATGAATGAGGTTAGGAAGCACCGGCCTGGGGAGTGGGGAGGCGCACGGCTGAGATTAGCCAGGGGCGCGGACACACCAGAGGCAAACAGGCACACAGGAACCTGACAGCCCTGAGAGAACTCTGGGGGGCTGCCGCTCTGTGCGGTCTCAGTCCGACGTGCTCCTTTGAGATTAAAATGTTTCTGGCCCAGCTTCATGCGGTGTGAGGCAGCGAGTGGGTCACCGACGGCAGGGAGCTCTGGATGGCGGGGAGCTCTGGAGGGTGTCCGGGCCAGAGAGGTTTTGCCACGTAGCCGAGTTTCATTCGTAGTGCTTCCTCCAAGCTCACCTCCTGGGTTTCTCCCTCGCCCTCTGGCCATTAGCATTAGGTTGTGCCTCTGGGTCCAAGGCCAGGCGACAGGGTAGTTGGAACTCAGGCCGTGGGTGAAGGGTGTGTCCCATCCTGGGACTCTCAGCTCTTTGGGGCTTCCTTTTCCGAGGCCACGGTGGGGTTTCGGTTCCTGCTCTAAGCCCTCACGATTCCCTCTGTGGTCTCAGGCTGGAAGGTTCCTAGTGGATTTTCTTCTCCGGTGCTCCCCCCAGAACTCGCTGCTCTGAGCAAACCAAAGCTGTGAAATGGGGTTCTGCCCAGGCGGCTGGTCCAGCCTCCGGGTGCGGGGAGGGCCTGGGTGCTTTTCCTCGGCAGGGCCAGGGTATCCCCGTGCCCCGGAACCCTGGACCATGAGGGAAAGACATGAACCCATTGTGTCAAGAGCTGTGGGAGGGTAGGAGTGGGGAAGACTGAAGAGGAAGGAACAGGGCGGGAAAGACAAGCGGCTGGCGTGGCGCCCGCTTCTTCCGGAAGCAGAAGGGACAGGTGAAAAGCGGCCCATTCAGAGGTAAGAGGGCCCCCGTGACATGAGTGCCCGGAGCTCTGCTGACCCCGTGTGTGCCTACTCCCAAGCAAAGCAGAGAAGTTCCATTTTCCATCTAATGCTGTCCTGCAGTCAGCCGAGGGTCAGCCCTCTTTAAATAGGGGTCTCTCTGGGTTAGAAGCAAGGGAGGCGGCAAAGTACCCCCGCCCCGAGAACCTGTGCCACTTGGCATGAGATTGTGGAGGAAGAAGCCGAGGGCAGCCATGTCTTCCTGTCCCTGGGGCCCCTCAGGACCCCGCAGGAGGCTGCAGACTGGGAAGGGAGACTGCAGGGGGGAGCCGCTGGCCTTCGGGGCGCCGGGGCCAGGGCCTCGCGGTGCACCGTGCCCCTGTGGGTTGTTCCTCCCCTTGGACCCTTCTGCTGCCTTCCCTCTGCCACGTGCGGGAAGAGGTGGCGGGGCTCGGCGTGCGCCCCAACTGCGGCCGCCTGGCCGAGTCCACGGTGCGCACGAGAGACTCGTGGCCGCTCCTCTGCTGTGGGAACCCCTTGGCTGATGGAGCCTCACCGAGCTGTTTCATTACTGTGCTGAGTGGAATCTGTCGTTCACCTTTACTATAAACACGGCTGTGAGAACCTAATAAACAAAGCCTGAACACGCTGCCCTCCGCTCTCTGTCCACACTTCTGGCCCGCGCACTGTTTGTGAGGGGACGCCTCCCCTGACACGTGGACTACCCCCCCCCCGGGGGTGGGATGGGGGGCACGGGGCTGGCCAGCCACGTGGGCGCAACGGGGGTGGCAGTGGTTTGGGGCGATGAGCTGGCTCTGGAATGGTAAAGTGCTGTGCAAACACGAGGTGGTGTTTTTATTAGCACCGCCTGCTGCTCGAAAGGCGGGGAGAGAAAAGGTTGAGGGATGGTGTGTTTGCTCATCTGGAGCCGTCTGAAAATGGAGTGGGTCGCTCCTGCTTCTGCCGGCACTTCGCTTTCTACAGTCAGCGCATCCCTGAAGAGTGGCTTTAGTCATCAAATCTCTGCGTGTCTCTGGTGATCGGTCCCGTGGAGAGGACTGGAGGAGAAGGAGGGGTCGTGTCTGCTTGTCAAAGCTCATTTCTCAGGTGTGGGGACAAGATGGGGATACATAAAATCTTAGCCAAATAAGTAAAATGCACCAGAGAAGGTCTATCCTTAAAGGAAAGCTGATATTTCTTCAAAGGTGAATGCTTTGGGTTAAATGATAAGGCCTTTTGTAACGCAAATGATGGCTTCCAGGATTCCAGTTTGGGGGACTGGGCTATGGGTTGAGGGGTGGCAGACAGGAGGCCACAGCTGGGGAGTGTGAGGGACTGGCTCCTCTCTTTCCAGCGTCCCCCTTCTTCACCCCCCACCCCTGTTGCCCCTTGGGTTTCTGACCCCTCCAGGACTGAGAAGAGGAGGGAAGGGAGCAAGGGGGCCCCGCCCGATGCGCGTGCCTTCTGGGATGGGCAGAACTCTGCCGGGTCCTTCCTGGGTTCGCTGGAGACCCTGTCTCTGAGGAGTCCTCCCCTCTTGCCCCCAGCTCCCACAATGCTTTCCTACGCTGGCTAGTGGCTTGCCCTGCCCTGGGAAGTGCCCTAATTTCTCTCCGCTGCTGTCTGTTTGTCCCTCCAGGACACCCTTTTGGAGAGCTCCTCAGATGACCCCATGCCAGTCTCTTTCTCTCAGAGCTCCACAGCTGGTCCGTTGGAAGCATTTGGGGCTTCCTTGCCCCCAGAATTACAAGGCCGCAGCTGCTCTGTCTTTGCTCTGCAGCCAGGGCCTCCAGCCAGCCCGTTGCTCCTGTTTTTGATTTTCCAAGCAGGGATCAGGTTTCCAAGCCTCCCTCTCCGAGGGACCCACTGTACCACTCTCCCTGGGGGTGAGGTGAGAGGCAGGCCCTCAGCCCCATGGGAGGGGGGCTGGACTCACCCAGTGCTAAAAGCTCTCTCCAAAAACCTTCACAAATTCTCTCTAGCCGCTGACCTTTTTCTCTGTGGGACAGGTTTTATATGCCCCTCGCTGGTTTTCTGCTCCCTCCCTGCAGGGTTTGCTTGGTCTGGAACCCTTTGGATCTGAGATCTGTCTCTGAGGCTTTGACAGAGCCTCTTTCAGAGGAAAACACTTAACACTATGCTGAGCATCTCATTAACACGCAGTAAATGTGGGAAAAACAAGCCCAATCCCTTCTGGTCCTATTGTCTACATCAACAAAGTGGCCAGAGGAAAACAAAAGAGAACTCACTGATCTGACTCCCTCCCATGGTTGCATTTCTTTGTTGAGGTCTGTCCTTGTCCCCTGTCCAGTTGTTATGGGACAAAGCCATTCTGAAGGCTAGAAGGGAAGCGTGGGGACCCGTCATGGGTACTGCCTCCCCTGTCCACGACCGATTCTAGAGCACAGTGGGGGGCTCAAACCATAAGCCTGCGAGAACCGTCTTTGACCGGGGTTCCATCAGCAAACCCTTCCTGCTACTTTGGGCTCTGACGCTAGACCGCCCGAGTTTGAATCCCAGCTCTTAACTCTCACACGTGGTCTGAGCCTAGGAAAGTTATTTCCCTGCGCCTCCGTTTTTCTCATCTGAAAAACTAAACTAAGAACAAAGTCAACCAGTTGGGGCTGTCGTGCAGACAATGTACACAATAGGCACATGGCAGGTGCAAGCTTCTGTCTTCTCTCTCCCCGGGCTCCCCGGGACTCAAGCCAGCACCTTCATTCAGAGCTCACCTGCTTCTTGGTGGAAGCAATAGGACACACCACTCAAAGCAAGTGATGGTACATGATCAGTGTTTCCTCCTTCCCCGCTAAACCATCAATCTCCTGAAGATGGTCTGCTTTGTTCCTTACTCCAGTCCCTAGCTATTTCTTGAAAGAATATTATATCTACAAATGTTTTTGAGCTGCCCTTTATAGATTAGGCCCTTGGGGAGGCTGGAGGCGGAGGCCAGATATCTACCACGGGGCCCTCAGAGAACTTACTTAGCTCTCCCAGGAACTTAACCCTTCACAACACCGCCACACACAACACTGGCTTACCAAATGAGGGCTCCAGAAAGTGAGGCCATATTGATAGAAGTGGCCATACTAACAGAAGACATTTAGGAGCCAGGAACTTTGCAGAGCAATTTAGATGCTCCGTTAGATGGAAGCGCACAACAAGGCTTTGAGGTAGGGTATTGATTGACTCCCATCACACAATTCCACAGCCTGAGCAGCTTCAACAACAGACGTGTATTTCCTCCCAATCCTGTGGTCCAAGATCAAGATGCAGGCGAGATTAAGTTCTTCTGAGGGCTCTCTCCTTTGCTCATAGAAGGCCACCTTCTTGCTGTGTCTTCACATGGCCTTTCCCCAGAGACCTTGTCCCCTTGGTCTCTTCCTCTTCTTGTAAAAACACCTGTCGGGTTGGATTTGGGCTGAACCCCAACAGCCTCATTTTAATTTGATCATCTCTCCGAAGGCCTATCTCCAAATTGAATCATGTTCTGAAATATGGGCAGGAGGTGGTTAGGGCATCAACAAAGGAATCTGGGGGAGACAGTTCGGCCCATAATAGGTAGCATCTGTTTGGGGGTTATTATCCCCATATACAGATGCAGAAACTGAAGCAGGAGAGCTCAAGTACCATGGGCAAGGTCATGCAACCTTTAGGTGGCAGAATCGGGTGTAGAACCCCAGCTCTGCGAATCCAGGACAGGTCTGCTTTGCTGTGGACCAGAAGGGAATGCGGGGCTGGGGTGGGGTGCATCGGCGCAGGGGAGGGGAGGGGGTGCTGGAGCTGCGCTGCCCCTGGAGTGGGAAGGATGCATGTCAATGCCAACGCGGGCCGAGGTAGAGGTGCGGGAAGACGTGGAAACGGGGTCAGTTCTTCGTCTTTTGCTCGTTCGAAAATCTGGGCTCCTGGAGAAGCTGAAGTCTTTGGAGAAATGATGGTGGCTGGCTGACACGCCCTGCAAAGCCGGCTGGAAATTGGATTAACCAATTGTCTGCCCAAACTGTTCCCGAGCTGTGCGTTCAGGTGCAGTTGTGCTACTTTGTTTTGTTTCTACCCTGCTCTTTGTGTTCTCTCCGCACCAGGAGGGCGATCAGTCCGCTGCCATCTCTCAGAGTCGCGGCCCCGCCCGCACCCCCCCCCCCCCGGACAAGTGTGGTGTCTGTCTCCCACAGCGGGGGAGTGGGAGAGCACGACCATGGGGGTACGGGCTCCAGGCATGTTCTTCCCACGGAGGAAGAAAGAGCCCCGTCCCCTCAGGCATTAAGACCCGTCTTGCAGACGCCCAAAGGGGCAGGGGCTCTCCTCTTAACACACGTGGCAGGAAAGAACATGGGGATTGGGATGCCTGAGATTGAATCCTGAAACTGTTACTTATTCTGGGTGTGTGACCCTGGGGAAGGATCTTGGCCTCTCCTAGTCTCTGTTTTCCTGTTAGCAAAAGGGAGATAATAGTACCCACATTTCCAGGCAAGGCGGCTGTGAGGATTGGAGGTGAGACGGGCAAAACACCTGGGCAGGAGCTGGTCTGTGTAGGTGTCCCCGAAGTAGTAGCCACAACTATTGGAGATCCAGACTGTGGTGTGCAGACATCCAGAGCCTGTCCGGGGGCGGCTGGCAAGTTTCTCACGGTAGGTGGAATGTAAGCTGTATTTGAAAAACAGGACCTCTGTCACTAGAAAGAAAACAAGTTGCCTTTCATTCAGCAGGGCGCTCTGCCCCAGCTAGGGTTCTCGGACCCCTCCTTACATGCCCTATGACCTAAATAGAACACGGATCACTCTCACTTGCCATGCAGGCTTTCCAATGAGACACACAAAATGCAAACAAATTAACTAAACTTTGAGTTGGAAGAGTCTAAAAACAAAATCCTGTGTCTTGCAAAACCAAATCAACTGCTCGGCACTTTTGGTATGCTCTGACCTAGTTTGTGCTGGAGCCAGGATTAGATTTCTGACTTGTAGCCTTTGGAGAAACACGGGAAACGTAACTGATGGTGGACGTTCTTACTCAAGGTGCAGGGTACTAAGTGGCACGGGAGTAGATCGAATGGAGCCCGCCTCGAATACAGGAAGGCTAAATGAAATGGTCCGGGTTTTCTGGTAGGTGCTTTCTCAGGTCACTTGTAACCAATAGTGAGGAAGATTTAAATACCTAACTGCTCATGACCTCGGTTGGCAGCATCTCCTGGGAAATGGCAAGGAAGAGGCGAGGAACTAAGAAGGGAGGTTTAGGACCTTCTGCATCATAATCCCCTTCAGATCACAGAATCCCCCAGATAGCAGCATGCTGAGTAGGGCAAACTTCCTCTCCCAGCATGGAGTCCAGTCCTGTGGAGACGAATAGACAGCAATTACCCCTGAGAATAGATTGGTTTGCTTTCCTGACTCAGGGCTGGCAGTTGCTAAGAGAAAGGGGTCTTGTGAGAGAAGAGGGGAGATAGTGCCTGTCGGCAGCCCAGGGGAGCTGTGGGACTCAGCCCCTCCCCCTGGCAAATGGCCCTTTTCAGGCAGCTCTGCTGAGGGACTTGGGTCGGCCAGGAGGAAACATTCTCACGCAGAGGGGTGGCATCTGGGCCTCCTTTGTAGCCACGGAGACAGTCTTGCCCTGTTGAGGGAGCAGCTGTGGGCCACCTGCTCTCCAGCCTGAGTTAAGCCCTCTTTTGAGGAGGAGTGAGGGAGCCCGGCCTCTAGAATAAAGGGTGTGTTCAGCACGGCCTGCCTGGGCCATTAGCTTTGGAAGGCGAGCCGTGAGCAGGGCGCAGTGGCCCAGATGCTCGTCACGTGCCCCCCTTCCCCCCCCCGGCCCACCTCAGGGCCCACACACAGGGCCCCTCCATCCTCTGGCAGCTGGCCCGTCTGCCAGCCTTTTTGTCTCTGTAGCACCTGCCCCTGCTTCCACCTCCCTGTGCCCGGAGAAGCATTTGTCCCAGAACCTGGTTTCCTCTCCGTATGTATTGCAGAATGGCCAGCAGCGGGCCAGGCAGAGGCCGGCCATTCCAGGCTGCTGTGGAGAGATTCAGGGGCTTTGGCCTCCTGCCCCTGCCCTTCCACGGGGACCGGTCCAGCTTCCCCTCCAAGCCCCACCTCTGGGGGTGGCAGGGCTGGGGGGTGGGTGGAGTCAGTGCTTGAGGAGGGGGGCTTGGTGGGGACGGGGAAGCAAGGAGATACTCTTTAAAGCTGTAGGAAAAATGCTATCTGTACACATCCACAACCAGTCAAGAAGGAGAGGAAAGAGACAGACAAGGTGAGGAAATAGAACACGTCCGATAATCGTCCAGTTGGAGCAGAGAGAACCTGATGTGGGCCCTCAGTTCTTTATGGAGGCATCAGTGCTACTCATGAAGTGCGTCCTATACGCCCGTGTTCTACAAACGTTTCCCCCCCTCATCATCGCGAGGCAGGGCTATCCTTGTTTTTGCTTTTCTTTGTGTTTAATGGAGATATTATTGCCATTTAATATTTTATTAGTTGCAGGTGTACACCCTCACGATTGGCTCTCCGTAGGTATTGCAGAATGGCCATGGGAGGAAGTTTAGTTAACCTGCATCACCTCACATCGTGACCTGTTTCTCTTCTTGTGAGGAGAACTTTTAAGATGGACTCTCTGGTCAACTTTCAGAGACACAGTATTGTTAATTACAATCACCCTGTAATTGTAAGGTCGGTCCGGGGGAGACTTATTTTATAGCTGGCACTTACAAACATCTTATTGTTCGTTCAATTCTTGCTCCCCAGGGAGCAGGCATTATCGTCCCATTTTATAGAAAGGCACATGTGGCTCTGAGGGCTTATCGCCGCCACTCCAGGTGAATGGCGGGATGGGACTGCAGACTGAATGCGTCCGATGAGCACCGAGCTCTTGGCTGTGGCCTTCCACTGCTCCCTGGGGCTGTGCTTTGCCTTCCTGAGGGAAAGATCTCTCTAGATCATTTCTCTACAGGAGAGCTGAGCTATTTATTTAACTTTTCATCTGTCTTTGATTTGCTTCCTCTTTTAACCCAGAGTATAAGCAAGGGCAAGAGTCAAGCCCAAACCTGCTTGGAAGGCAGCCTCTACTGTCCAGGGCTCTCAAATGATGCACAGTCAGTGCCTGGATGCTCCCTGATGATCCAAGGTGACGCGGGGCTGTCTTCTCTGCGCATAGATATCCCTGACCCTCTATCTATAGGGCTCCGATACAAGTTTTTCGAATTCTAGTCTCCCTTAAAACAGATTGCAAATTCCATTAAGGTGAAGGTGTGGGTGAGGGCAGGTCTGTGGCCTTGAGAAAGAGTGAGGCCTCAGTCCAGAGGAACAGGATCTGTGCCTGGGGCCCTCTGGGGAGGGGTTTTGTAGGCCCTGCCATTACTTAAATACACACAGATCTGGGAATCCTGTAAGCCTGAGGCCAGTGAACAGCTGCTCTGCCAAGGGCGTATTTGCCCGGTAATTTTCATTTCTATTTGAATGCCCATCTGCCCCATCACTGACATCAGAGCACAGCTGCAGGTCCTGTTTTCCCTTCCCCTGGCTGGTGTCTGTGGTGTGGCCTTGCACTCAGGATGATTAAATGACTCTGTGGGTGGCCTCAGTCTGTAGAGTGTGTGCCTGGGGTGGAGGGGGCAGGCGGGCCCAGGGCCGCTGAGGATTGAGGCTGCCCGTCAGGAAGGACGGGGAGGCCCTAGTAGGGTGTGGGTGCCGTGGGGGGAGGGCGGCGTTGGGCAGGGCAGAGTCTGGGAGCACCTTCTGTGGTAGGAGGCAGGAGGTGCCCTGGGAACAGGCGGCTTCGGAAACCCAGAAAGGTTTGCCACTTTAGTACCCAAGCAGTCAGCCCTGGGGATTAAAGGGCAAGTGACTTCACCCAGAACCAGGGCTAGCTGGAGGGTCTTCCAGCCTCTGGAGCTCCCCAAGCCCAGCACTGGCCGGAGTCACGAGGACGGGTATGCAAAGTACTGAAGACACTGAGTAATTATAAGTTCTAGTCTCACGATAAGATGATAAAATATAGTTTCCTTGGTATTCTGATTGCCCCCTACATCCCCTCTCTCCCAGTACTTCCTCGCCTCTGTTCTTCATGGAAGTCCTGCGTTCAAATCCTGGATCCGGTTATTTACTAGTTGTGTGATCTTGTACAGTTTCCTTAACCTCTCTGAGCCTCAGTTTCCACATCCGGAAAATGGGCCCAGCTATTTCCATTCCTAGATATATAAACCTCAGAAATATTTTAATACGCGGATACCAAAAGAAGTGCCCAAGAGTTCTTAGTTCTTAGTAGCACTAAGTTCTTAGTTCTTAGTAGCACTAAGAAGCAACAGTAGCACTTAGTAGCAATAGCAAAATATTGGACACCACACAGAAGGCTCTCGAAAGAAGAGTGGATAAATGGTGGCACATTCACACAACGGAATTCATAGAGCTGTGAAAATGGATGGCTGCTTGTGGTGCTGTAGCAACAATATGGGTGAATCCTAGCAAAATAAGGTTAAGCTAAAAAAGCAAGTCCTTTTATTGAAATTTAAATATAATCAAAATAAACAATATATTTTACGGTTTCCCTATATATACAATAAAACTAAAAAAGAACAAGGAAATGATAGGGGATGGGGTTGGCCTCTTGTAAGGGGAGGTAGGGAAGGATTTTTCTTAATCACGTAGATAAACTTATTTATTTTGTTATTTCGAGAGGTTATAAACAAGATAGTTGAAGCTAGTCTTACTAGTCTCTTATGAAAATTAACTACAGGAGAGGGCTGGTACATTATTTTAATTTGTGACAATGTAGGGAAGGAGCACATGAGTAGAGGTAAATTACCGTTAGTATTCTAATTCTTGGGTTAGATGGAGGTTCAAGGGTGTTCTTCAGATCACTAAAATAAATGATTGAAAAAAATAATTAAGACCCAAGCATGGACCATAATAAGGATAGTATGAGTGAATAAAGTATTATAAAGATCAGTTCAGTTTTGTGCCCTGAAGTCCATTAAAAATATGATTGCGAGGCTGCAGGATTGCATTAAATGAGGTCATGTTCATAACAACCTAATGCACTGTCTGGCATCCAGTAGGTACTCAAGAAATCAAGTTAATCTCTCAGTGTTTCTAGCCAACCATGGACCTGATCTTGCTCCCTGTAAATCAGGGTCCTTAGTGCTTTGGTCCTTTAGAAATGGGTCCTAAGTCACTCATTAATTTCCTTCTGCTTCCTTCCTCCCTCCCACTACTCTCCTCTCCCCAACCAGAGCATAGGAAGCTCATCTATCCTGTGGTACAGAGGAATGGGGGCAATATGTAGGAGAAGGCTTTGAGACTGTTAAATGCTCCCAGGAAACGGATGCTTTTCTACATGCCCTGCATCCTATCAGTGGATGGAAAGAACAAGACACAACTCTGAGCCTGGACAGCTTCTGCAGGTGAAATGAACACGTGGCCATGCTGCTGGTGTTCAGAGAGGTGAGAGCCCCATGTGGTCTATAATATGCTAAGAGGATACTGGGGGAGGTGGTCTGGGCTTGCACCAGGAGTGACACATGTAGTCTAATGGAGAGAACAGTGGATTTGGACCTGGAGCTGTAAACTCAGGTTAGAAGCCTGACCTTTCCACTCGCTGTCTGTAGGTGGGCAAGTCCCTCAGCCTCACTGAGCCCTGCTTTCCTCCTCTGTGCTATGTAACTGGGAATAGAAATTAAACACACGTGCGCTTGAGCGCGCATGTGGGCACGCACACACACACACAGACACACACACATACGCACACTACAATGCCTACCTAACACGCAGCAGACATCCAAAAACTGTCTGCTGAATCTGAAAGCTCTCCAGAGCTCCAACTTTCCTCCAGGGGATTGATAGACTCACTCCAGTTAGAGTCGAAAATGCCTCACTCAGATTTGACAAGAAAGTGTCATTTTGAGTTTCAGTGCTGTTAAGTTTGGTGGAAGAGCTGGGTGACATCTGTCATGGGGTTGGAAGCAGTCCCCTGATTTCTGTCCCTGCACCCAGAGCCTCCTGTCTGTTGGAACAGAATGCCTGGAGATGTGGCAATCGCACATACAGACCCCTTCTCTCACTCAGTTCTTGTGTCCGGTAGAACCGAGGGAAGGAGACAGCCACATTGGTCCTGGAAAGGGAAAGAAGTCGCTGGAAAGCAATCCTGGAGAATCCCAATGGTGATGGAAGTTGGGCAGATGGTTTGGGCGTGTGGGAGATTTCACAACCAGTGGGTCTTTTAAAAGTCAACAGGCTTGACCTGAGAAAGTTGCCTCCTTTTCCCTCAATAAAGTGACTTAACCCAGCCCAACAGCATGATTAAGTCTAGGTCTGTGAGACAGACCGGAAGCCTGGGGTGAACTCTGTACTTATTTTCAAAAAAAAGATATACTGAACACTCATGATGTGCTAGGTCTGGTGTTGAGCTTTTTATGGACTTAAGAAAAAATCTTCACAGTATCTAACCATCAGAAGGTCTCCAGCTACTCATTTTCTAGATGTGAAACAGACTTGGGAAGGTTTCCTAGGTCAGACGGGGTTACCCCAAGATCAATAGTGAAAATGTGGGGGCAGAAACCAGGCGGTGGGGTGGAAGAGGCTGCCACAGACAGGAAGTGAGGGCATCCTGTATTTTAGGTCACACCGGCCTGTCTAGAGGCGGGGGCGGAGGCTGCGGGTTTCGACCAGAGCCCAGTTATGAGACCCGGCAGGGAGACCCTGGAGGCCCTCAGCATCCGCACCGGAAATATGTCCCCCCATGGCCATTACTGACCTTGTCACACCACCCATCCTGCCTCAACACATGGAACCTGGAGGGTGACTTGAATTTGAGATAAAGGCCTTTGCCTGAAGGAATAAAGCTTGGCGAGATCTTGAGCATCAGTGGGAATTTGGGGGAAGGGAGGCTGCTCAAAAAAGGCCCTTTCATTGTCCTCATCACTCCAAGGGGTCAGAATCTGTCCAACTTGAAAATGTGGCCAGCCTCCCCACTCCTCATACCCTCCCACGTATCTGAAACTCTGGGGTATTTGCTTGTCTTTACGAGTAGGGAAAGGTCTTTTTTTTTTGGAGGTAAGGTATAGGAAGGTGTTTTATAAATAGTAAAAGGTTACATAAGTGTAAGGTGATGCTTTTCTTACTCTTCCTATGGAGCCTGCTGCAGGCAGAGGCCTCTGATCTCATTCCCACTGAGAGCCTTTCTCCCCTTATAGGAGCCTGGCCCAGATTTGAAGCCCAGAAGTACATATTATGTAAGATTTGGCTAAACTGAATAGAGCCTCTCTTCCCATTTCAAATTTGGTTAGATTTATTTCAATTAAAAATTTGTATTAAGTGTTCACGAAGTGCTCAGGCACTGTGAATAACTGAAAACATAATGGAGAGTAAAAGATTGTGTAGTTCCTGTATTCAAGGAATTCACAGTCCAGTGGAGTGGCCAGAAAGGGGAGAAAGAAAGAAAGGAAGGCAGGCAGGCAGGCAGGCAGGCAAAGTGGAAATCTTTGGATTAAATTAAATTTTAATTAAAACCCCAGGGGCGCCTGGGTGGCTCAGTCAGTTAAGCATCTGCCTTCGGCTCAGGTTATGATCTTGGGGTCCTGGGATGGAGCTCGGGCTCCATGCTTAGCTGGGAGGTCCACTTCTCTCTCTTCCCCTCCTTCCCCACTTGTCCTCTCTCTCTCTCAAATGAATAAATAAAATCTTAAAAAAAAAAAAAAAAGCCAGTACATAAAATGCAGAGGGAAGCCTGCTTTGATTGAGGTGGAGACAGAGGAAGGAGGAAGAATGTCTGGGTGAAGTTGGCCAGACCTCACCATTTCCCCTCCAGGCCTTTCTAGGGTTTCTCAGAGGCCAGTGCAAAAAGCATAAAGTTTCTAGAAGAAAACAGGAGAATACTTTTCTGACTTGAAGATAGGTAAGGGCTTCTTAGGACACAAAAAAAGCTCTAAGCATAAAAATGGAAAATAATAAATGAGACTATATAAAAATTTAAAACTTCTGTTCATCAAATGACATTGTTAAAATAAACAAGGAAGCCAGGCTGGAAGAAGATATTTACATGCATTGTATGTATTTACAATACATACATTAGACAATCAACTTGTAGCCAGAATATGTAAAGAACTGCTACAACTCAATGCAAATCAAACAAAGAACAATGTTAAAAATTGGTCAAAGACTCACACAGACACTTCACAAAAGGATGTATATTAATAGCCAATAAACCAAATTAAAAAAACTGGTCGACACCATCAGTCATTAGGAAAACGCAAACCAGTTTGCCAACAACTAACTTTGTAAATAGTGGTGCCAGCACTGGAGACAGCTCTGTGTCCTTAACAGTTGGATGGATTCCCAACTGCTTCTTCATATTTTAGTTATAAAACTTTTTCTTATATCCTTTCTCTGCCTCCAAATTATTTTTATCCACAGCGCTGAACCCATGAAGGTACAGCTAGATTTTTTTATAGATGTCAATGGTTACATAATCTTCCACTTGTGGCCTCTGAAGCCTCTTTTCTAAGTTCACAAATGACATATGAATATTTCTCTTTGCCAAGGAGTCATCTCTCAATGGGCTGCAGTTACTGCCCTCTGTAAACACGGAAACCCATGTGACTATTAGCATTCTATCCTAATGATTCTCTCCTGCCTGTAAACAGGCCGACTTCTGAAGGACAGATGACACCCCGAAAGAGGGCTCGGAGACCCCTGTCCAGAGCTCTAAAAGGCTCTTCTAAGGACTAGGGAACATTTGGAAAAATTATGCCAAAACCAACAGTGAGGATTCATTGCACACCCACTAGAATATGTGAAATGGAAATCCTAATCGCAAGGGTTGGCAAGGACGAGGAATAACCGGAATTCTCATAAAGTGCTGGTGGGAACACAAGATGGTACAAAGCACTTTGGAAAGCAGTTCGACACTTTCTTTAAAGCTATATATGGATCTGCTCTCTGGCCCGGCTACTGCTCTCATGGGTCTCAAAACATGTCCACGAAAAGACAAGTACACAGACGTTCATAACAGCTGTATTCACAATAGGCAAAAACTTGAAACGACCCAGATAGGACGATGGGTGAGCAAATCATGGTCTAGCGTATTACAGAAAACACTCTCAGCAATGAAAAAGAATGCACTACTGATAAACATAATCCAAAAAAGAAGCCAGATACAAAACACTACATTCTGTAGGACTCCATTCGTGAAATTCTACAAGAGGCAAACTCATCTCTGATAAAACAACAACAATAACAGCAAAAACAGAAGAGTAGGGGCTTGGTTGTGGAGGGAGTGGGATGGCAGTAGGAAACTGGGAAGAGATATGAGGAAACTGTCTGGGGGTGATGAGAATGTTCTAGATCTTACTAGGGACATGGGCTACATGGGTGATATGTTTGTCAAAACTCCTTGAACTAAAACAGTTAAGACCTGTGCATGTAGACGATATTTCCATAAAAAAGTGTTAGGCAAAGAAGTCACTAGTTTTCGATGTCAAGAAAGCTGCGTAAATAACTTTCTGTACCCTTCCTTTCGGGAGAACAACTCACAAACAACTAGGAGAATAAGAAACCTCAAAATAAACTTTAGCTCGGTGAAACTAGGTAACCCACAAGAATATGTGGAGACGGCAGATGGAGAAGTGACAAATGGCTTACAGACCCCAAAGGGGAAAGGGGAAAGGGACAAGGTTGTTGACCGACAAGAGACAAGTTCATTGGCCTGCAGAATCCCAGGAAGGCTCAGGTACCAGAGGAATCAGGAGGGAGAGGGAGGGCTGGAGGCTATAGCAGAAGGACCGTTTGAGAACCTGGTGAGAACCTGGTGAGAACCACTACTCCCTAAGGCACTGTCATTACAAACCCACAAGACCCTTTTACTTTTCTGCAAAACTGTACCCTTCTCAAGGCTTAGAGTCGGAGAAATCTAATGCCAGCGAGATCCGCAGGCTACTTCTGTTTTTCCAGTCTGTACAATACTTCCCTGACAAAAGAAAGTACAGAGTCAGTTATTTGCTTGAAAAAAGGAAAGGAAAGAGGAAATTTCAGGTGGTGAAAAAAAAAACCCTCAAATTAATATTGTCAAATATCATCTAGCTACACACGTGGTACAGTATACATCTTCTAGTATTCTACGTCATGCAGTCTTTCTACCATAAATTAATCTGTGAGGTAATGCAGACACTATTATTCCCCATCTTACTGATAAGGGAAATTGAGGCACAGAAGGATTACATGACCTGTCCAAGGTCACACAACCTGTTACTATCTACTCAGAACAGAAGCCCCCCTGGTCCCTTGGTTGTAGGATCAGTATTTCTCCACCATTCAATGATAACTACTACCCCTCTTCAAAAATATGAGTGGACAGACAGAAAAGGGAATATGCTGTGATTCCCTTAATAGGCAACCCTAGAAAATGTAATCTAATTCTTACAGACAGAAGCAGATTAGTGGCTGCCCGGGGACGGGAGAGCAGGGCCAAGTGGGAAGCAGAGATCACAAAGGGACTTGAAGGAATTTTTGGAGGGTAATAGATTGCTCACTGATTTTTTGTTTGGGTTTGGTTTTGGTTTTAAAGATTGTATTTATTTATTTGAGAGCGAGAGAGAGCACGAGGGCTGGAGGTGCAGAGGGACAAGCACGTTCCCTGCTGAGCGTGGACCAGGGCTCCACCCCAGGACCCTGAGATCATGACCTGAGCCAACCTCTGACGCTTACCTGACTGAACCACCCAGGCGCCCCAATTGCTCACTGTTTTAACTGTGATGATTTCACTGGTATTTACATATGTCAAAACATCAGATTTTATACTTTAAATATGTACACTTTACTGTGTGTCGATTATCCACAATAAAGCTGTTTGAAACAACATGGGCAGAAATCAATCAGTTGCAGGGAGGCCCTACATTTACCATTTCCAGTTTTTAAACCTCTACAAGACATCAAAAAACATGCTAGACCTACAGAATAATATAGACTCTGCCTTTGTAGGGATGTGCTTAAAGACGAAGATGTCTAAAGAGAGAACCAACATTTACTTAGCATCTGTTGTGGACAGCTTGTTTTTGTTCCCTCCCCCAAATTCATATGTTGAAACTCGAGCCCCTAGTGGGATGGTATTAGAAGGTGGGGGCTTTGGGAAATGATAGGTAAAGATGAAGTCAAGAGGGTAGGGCCCCCATGATGGTGTTTGTGTCCTTATGAGAAGAGGAAGAGACCAGAGTACTCACTCTCTCTACCATGTGAGGTCAAGGTGGCCCTCTACAAGCCAAAAGGCTGGCTCTCTGCAGAGTATGTACCATGATCTTGGACTTCCCAGTCACCAGAATAGTGAGAAATAAATGTTGGTTGTTTAAGCCACCTGGTCTATGATATTTTTGTTAACAGCAGCCCGAACTAAGATACATCTAATGTATTATCTTTGAAGATTTTCATTGAACCCTATGTGATGGCCATTACCATCACACCCATCATATTGGTAAGAAATGCTCATGTCAGCGATAGTTGGCATCTCAGGGAGTCAATAACTAATAGTCCTTTTCCCCACTCACTTCCTGAGTTCTGAACTCTGTCTGACTTGGGAGTCAGGCGTACAATGATGAAAATGTCAACTTTATTACTGATAAAAGCTGGTTTGGAAGGCTTGGCTGAGAGGTGCTGCCAAATGGGTCTGCTAATAGGCTCTCCTGAACTGAACTGAACTCTGAAATTGCAAGCTTTCCCCGGGGCCCCACTAAACTCAGCATAGAGTAGGGTTTGCAGGTTTCCTGGAGACAAGCCACTTTGAGCATGCCCAGTTGCTTTTTCCAAACTCACAGACCAGTGAGTTGCTACTTCCATGGGTAGGACTGAGTAAAGTTGGGGAACAAGTTGGGGAGAGAAGCTCGAAGTATAATTTTAGGGCAGTCCCTTCACAAGAAAACACAAGGAATCAGAAAAAATATACCCAACAGTCAAGAGGGATTCAGGTCTACATTCTAAAGCATTTACTATGTCAATGGGTTCCATGCTACAAGTTGTGTGCAAAAATAATTTCTGTGCCCTAGGTCCTAAATTAAATGGACTAATTTCTGTGCATCTATTCTGCACAGGTGAGCCTGTGATGAGACAGGCTACGCTAAATGTCATGGTCCTTGTCATCAGGGAGTTCAAGGACTGATCAGCCATTCTTAAGTTACAACTTTGGCCTCAGCTTACCTCTTGAATATGTCTTCCACTGATCTATTTTGTGCCTCATATTGCCACAAACAGGACTACTACGTGTGGCTCCGGTATACACAACTCAAACCCTTGCCTTTGTTACGTTATTCCTTTTGCCTGGAATCCAGTTTAATTAAGTATGTAGTTTTTGAGCATCTTCTGTGTTAGGACTGCAGGAGATGGAGCCACAAAGAGGAATACTACCTGGCAACCGGATATTGCAAACCTTGGTCTTCGACGTCTAAATTCTATCCATATTTCCAGGTCCACTTCCTTTAGGAAGGCTTCTCAGGTTTCCCAACGGGGTGTGATCTCTGATCTTTGGTTCTTTGGACTATTTGAACTGTAGCTTTGAGTGGTACCTCTGACTGCTCATGAGTGACTCCTCAGCCATACCTACCAAGGGGAACACAATGGAAACACTCCATAATTCCATGACTCATCTCCATAGCTGGTCTTGAGAAGCTGGTCTTTCATTCCTTTGTCTCCCAAATCTGCTGCCTGGCTTACAATGGGCAGAAGAGGACATAGTTAATGGGTGACAAGGCTACCACTTATTGGCCTGCACCTGAATCTTGCTTTGTCACCTCCTCCTCTAATTCACCTTTGCATTGGCAGCTACTGACACTCCTTTTCACTTTTCTGTTGCTGTGGTTACTGGTCCTCTTTGCCTGCCCCTGTCAGTCCTCCTGCCTCCGCCTCCATACTTCAAGCATGAATGAACCTCAGCCAGATAACCTTGACTTCTCCCACAGGCCACAGCCTCTGTCCACTCTTCCAGCCCATTCCACAGTCCAAGTCCATCCCAGGAAGCAGAGCTGCTCTGGCCTGGGCCCAGAGCCAGATTCCATCTCAATGCACCCCTAGGGACTCATTTGGGTTTTTCCAGGTTTAGATTTACTAAATGTCTCACCAGACCAGGGAATATGGTCTTATCTTTTTATTTTTTTTCCCCTGCCTGTACAGGAGCAAGGAGTGAGAGGACCTCCTCTATTTCTGAAGAAATTTTGGTTTCCAATATAAATTCAATTCAAACAAGCATTAATAAAAGGGGGGGGGGTGGTTGGCCAGAGTACTCGGTCATCCCATGGAATCTAGATAGGGCTGTAATGTGGTTGGGATCAGAAACAGTGAGCAAAACCTCAGGAACCTAGAACCCTGTCTCTCTTCCCGCTTTGGTTTCTCTCTGTGTATCGCCACATTCTTTCTCTGCTTGCAGATTGTTTTTCTCTTTCCTAGTTCCCAGTTCCCATGGCAAAAAATGGCCAATAGCTTTCATGTTTACATAGAGTCCTAACACAAAGAAATCAAGAGAGAAAGCATTCCTTCACTCAGTATTGGGTCCAAAATTCCCAGGTAAGAGCCTGACTGGCTCAGCTTGATTTGGGTGCGTTTCCTGGGTCAGGGAGGCAAAGAGGCAGCACATAGCAGCTTCTGCTGCCACTGTGCGAGGCAAGAGGGGAAAGAAAACTTCCTAAAGAAAGGGGTACTGAAAGTGTCTAAAGGGGCATCTATAAAGTGTCTCCTAGACTGTCCCATAGAGTGGAGCACATATTGACAGTCATTGTCTCTAGGAAACAAGTCCCTCCATCCTGCATCTAACTATTGGTCACTATTGCTGATAATATGCTTATTTATAGGTGTTCCCTCTTCCCCAATCCCTACCCCCTCCTTAAGCTCCTAGAGGGCAGGGATAGGCTTAGAGCTCTTTGTAATCCACACACCCCCGACACACACACACACACACACACACACACACACACACACACACACACACACTGCTTATCCAGTGCCTGCAGTCAGCAGATTCGCCAGACTGGCTGCTGAGAGAATACTGAGATGTACCAATAATTGTTCTGAGCCCCTTATACATTAACTCATTTAATCCTTGAAATAATCCTATAAGGTAGAAACACTTGATGAGACCAAGTAACTTGTCCAAAATGACATAACTAGTAGGTGGTAGAGACAGGATTCAAACTCAGGCAGTGTGATCTCAGGTTTGGAGTATTAACCTGTAGACCCTACCACCTTTCCAGGAATGTTTGGTGAGTTTCTACCTTGCTTCTCAGGTTTTTTCAAGTGAGCCACATCTGTATATGCACTTAGGCAGCAGTGTCCCTGGATAAGATAAAAAGTACAAGTCAGGAATTAATTGGTCCTCCTTCCTTAGGTGGAATGACCTTCTCATCTCTCTTATGTCCACACCTTACCTGTGTAGAGGTAGGACCTGTAATTCTTTACTGATCTGTTTATGCATCTGTTTTGCATACAGGGCCAGTGGGGTTCATTTTTAATATTTACTTAACATACTTTTATTTTAAATAAAAGTATTCTTGGGTAATTAGTTTTAAGTTATATATGTAGAAAAAAACATAATAAAAATTAGTGATTTCTTATTCCTCTCCCTCTGTCCCACTTGCTTTTCCAAAGAGAAAAGCACTTTCAACTCTAAGTTATTCATCTGGTATGCCCCCTACATTTCCAACTCACAGAGTTTGCTACTTGCTTATTGATTTTAGACATTAGTTATAGATTTCTGATAACAGTAATGAGGGTTTTAAACTCATGTGCATTCCCTCCTTCTGTTCTCCTAGCCCTCCCCTATTTCTGGTTAATAATGTTTTTGTTATCATAATTGTATAAATGTAGTTTACCATTAAACCAATTAATGCATTTTAATTACATATCAATTCTTGCACATATTTTCCTGGGGTTAATAATTGCCTTTAATTTTCCTTTGTTTAGTTTTATGTCAACACGTGACTAAGTTCTCTTACATACTCTCATAGCTCTGTGAAACTCTGCTCAATAACATTTCCACGTTGTTCAGCCTGTCAGGTATCCCACACCCAGCTGGCTCTCCTGGAGTTCTCTGACTCCCTTGTTAGAGATTGGTTGATCTTTCCGCTGTCTATCTTTGTAAACCCCTTTCTTTGCCGACTTCCTGAGAATTCCTTTCACCTCTCTCTGGTCTCCTGATTCTCCACTCCATCCTCTGTTTCTATTTCGACAGAGCATATTTTCCAGTAGTAGTGTCCTAAGAAAGAGTACGTTGGAGATATATATAACTATATATGTGGAGATATATATATAACTATATATGTGGAGATATATATATATATATATATATATATATATATATATATATATGTATATATATAGAGAGAGAGACTTTTCTGACTGAGAATCTAACGCTGCCTATTCTTGACTTGGGTGGTATAGAATTCCAGGTTGAAAATGGTTTTCAGGGCGCCTGGGTGGCTCAGTTGGTTAAGCAACTGCCTTCGGCTCAGGTCATGATCCCGGAGTCCCGAGATCGAGTCCCACATCGGGCTCCCAGCTCCATGGGGAGTCCGCTTCTCACTCTGACCTCCCTTCTCAGGCTCTCTCTCACTCTCTCTCTTTCCTAATAAGTAAATAAATAAAATCTTTAAAAAAAAAAAAAAAAGAAAATGGTTTTCACTTAGAATTTTGGAGGCATTACTATTGTCTTCCGTTTTCAATATTGTGATTAAGAAGACTGATGTCATCCTGATCGATACTAATCATTTTGGGTCTGTTCCCCAGTCCCTCTCACTATGTTCTCTCAACTTTTAGGATCCCCTTTTTGTTTCAGGGTCTGAATTTATAATGATGTAGAGTTTGATGTGGGGCTTTTTTCCATTTTATATGAACATGCGGTAGGCCTTGTCAATTTGGAGATTCATGCTTGACTTTGGGGAAAATTTGCTTATATTATTTCTTTGATAATTTCTTTCCCACTGTTTTCTCTGTCCCCCGCACCTCCTCCTTGCATTCCTGTTAGTTAGAAATAAGATTCCTGAGACAAACCATCATAGACTCCGAAACTCACGAAACAAACTAAGGGTTGCTGGGAGGTGGGGGAGGGGGTAGGGTTACGGACATGGGGGAGGGTATGTGCTATGGCAAATGCTGTGACATGTGTAAGCCTGATGATTCACAGACCTGTACCCTGGGGCAAATAATACATTCTATGTTAATAAATAATTAAAAAAAAGAAATAAGATTCCTAGGCTTTATCTTCTAATTCACTTTTTTTTGCTATCATATTTTTTATTTCCAAGAGCTTGTATGTTTTCTTTGATTATTTTTTACGAAACAAAACTCCGTTCTTGTTTCACAAATACAATATTTTCTCCTACTTCTCTAAGAATACTAATGATGGATTTTGTTTTGTTTTGTTTATTTTTTATTCTGTTCCCGCCATTGTTTCTGTTTCTCCCAGGTTCCTTTTTACCATTTGTTTTAGTCTCTTTCATGTTTGAGATTTCGCTCTAAGGGTCTGGCAATCCCTGGTTATTCACTCGTATTCAAGAGCAGAGCACGAAGAGTGTCACTGGAAGCTCTATGTGCATAAGCAGAGCTTTTAGAACTGTGGTTTTGGGTTTTTTTCCTTTTTTTTTTCCATGGAGAGCCCCAAATGTCAGCATCTGTAAGTCTCCTCCTTTTTGGAGGAGTTTTGTCTTACCATTCAAAGAAATTCTCCTGGGGCCAGCGCAGGAAGGAGTAAACAGCTTCTTGGTTATCAAAGCAGAGGGGGCCTGTGATCTGTGTTCTAGGGTTGTCTCCAGGGAGCAGCAAGATACTGGAAAGGCAGGTCTGGAAGGGCAAGAGGTCCATAAGACAATACTGTAAAAGGTTCCCGTTCGGCAAGAGAAGTAACACAGCAGCAGGGGCTGCCGGACCTGATCACAGATAGGGATTGTAGCTGTCTGAGCAGAAAGCTGGGAGGACACAGGATCAAAGAGGGACACTCGTTTCCACTACTTCAGGCGTTGGTGCTATAGAAAGCTTCATAACACTGGTAGAGAGGTACCTTAGATAGATCTGATTCTTATTTTTTTTATTTTTTATTTTTATTTTTATTTTTGCTTCTCAAGTAGTCTGTGGAATGGATGCTCAAATTGAAAAGATTAGATTAAGCTATAGGAAGCAAAGAAAATAATTTATAGACTGGGATTCAAAGCTGCTACGTGTTCATTTGCATATAAACTGAGTCTTATTTGCATATAATGTATTATTTGCATATAATGCCAAGTGTCTCAAATTATATTGACATAAAATAAATTCCTAGGCCTCCAGGAATAAACTACAGGTTCAGGAGTTCGAGATAGGCTTCTGTTGGCTCCCTGGCTGCCCCCAGTTTCTACACGGCAAGTCTGCCCACATCCATCATTAGAGGACGCTGCGGAATGTGTCTTCCTGCTTGCACATCATCAGGGGATTGCCAGCCCTCCAATGGGAAAGACGAATGAATGCAGCTGAAGTCACTGACGTTTCTGGAGAGAATTTTAGTCCTTTAGCTTAGGAATCACGTGTGTGTGTGCACACAAGTACACGTTTATACACACATGGATTAGGTTCCTAACTCCAGTAATCAGGGGACAGATGGGGGAACCAAGTCACTTCTAGCTGATTCCTGCCCAGGGGTCTCCAGGGAGAGCCCCTGAGCCTCTAGAGATGTAATCACCAGGTGTCTGGGACAGCTGGGGATATGCTCAGCTCCTTATAGTCTGACAGTTGCAGAAAGTCAGGCTGGAGAACAGAGATGGCGTCAGGGCATGGAGGCACACCGGAGGACGGTGATAGAGACTGTTCTCCCTCCTGAGCACTAGTGAGGAGCAATCCTCCCTCCTCTCCTCCATCTCCCCGAGAGTCCTCGTGCTGAGGCAAGGTGTCACCATATTTTCAGCAATTCTGCTAAGTTGTGTCTTGGAGAAGTGAAAGACAAATCTCCAAAGGTTTACATGTTTGATTCACACCTAACACAGCAGCTGTCTGCTGCCGGGGGAAATACCACTGTGCAGATTTCCGGCAGCAGCCAGAGACTAAGTCTTCAACCTTACAGCCACTTTGCTTGTCTTGTTGTTGGGGCCTTGGGGAAAAGTGTGAACGATGCAGGGCCAACCCTCCTCGCTAGGAATGATTCAGGCACCAGCGCTTTGAGAAGATAGAAACCTGGCCAGGGGCGGGGGGCACTTAGAAAGTAGTGGCGGTAACCTCTTCATCATCCCCACAAGGTGAGATGCTGCTCTCTGAATAGATGCATTCCGATTGCATTCTAATAATACTCTGTGCTTATCTCAAAGGACCTTAACCAGAGAGCCTCATTAAAATCTCATGAAAGCCTCATGAAATATACAAAAGATTCTATGCTCTGTGTGTCAAAGAGAGAAACTGAGTCTTGAGTGGCTGGCTGAGTGACCCATGATTAACCTGTAACAAAAAGGCCCAGAAATCCAAATTTATTCTCATTGCCTCTCTCTTTCTTTCTTCACTGTGTTTGAGCAAATTACCCATTAACAACATGGTTTATTACTAGACCACGACGTATACACATGGACTCTGATGCATTAAAACCAAGGGGGAAAAAAAGCCCAATTCATAATACGCATGTCTTAGGGGATGATCTTTCTTATCAAGGAGGAATTTTTTCACTTTAGGATGATTCCCCTTGGAAGTCCATTAATCTTCCCGGTACATTTAAATATTGGCTGCTGGATCTTTTCACAGAAAGGTAGAGAAGGCAAAGGGAGATGCTATTTGAAGCTGAAGTACTTGGTTGTCAATGAGCAACGAAGAGCAGTTGGAGATTAACAATGATTTCTGAAATGATGGTGAAAGCCAATGAGTGTATAGAATTGATTCATAAGAATGCAACTCACATACAGTTTCAGCGTCATATGCATTTAATTAACATGAGCCTTGCCTATAGCAGTATAAGCCCAGAAGTGTAGAATCTCAGAGGGGCTTGGGGGCTTCCTGGGGTAAGGCTCAGGAGGGGTCTGCCTTGACAAAGAAGACACCAGAGATCCCTGCCAAATGGCCTTGGAGAGCCTGGCTACCTGAAAGGCTGGGACAGCTGCAGTCCTGGAGTATCAGGAGGGCCATAGGTGATTGGCAGGTAAAGGGCTGTAGAGCTTCTGGTCCTAAATTCAGATGGAGTTTACTGTTCCCTTCCCCGACCTAGGATGTCTTGGATTCAGAAACGGGGGATCACTTCAGTGCTGAAAATTTGCCTGAATTCTAAACCCCTTGGGAGGTAGCACGTGCTGCTGAGAGCATAACAGACTTATGTTCGAATATGGGCTTAACCACTTCCTCGACGAGATTTCTCCAAGCCTTCGATTCTGCATCTGAAAATGGAGAGCGTAATTAACCACCTTGCAAAGCCTTAGAGATGATGTCTGTGAAGGATTTGTGTTGAAGAGGTACTCAAGATTGGTAGCTATTATTTTTCTTGGAAGAGAGGCTGAAATCCCGTGGGTGGGGGGAGAGAAAGGCTGCCTCAACCACACTGGGTTGGGAGAGGACTTCAGTAAAGAGTGGCTGGATAGTGAGCACCCCCTCGCGCCTCCCCCTCCCCGTGCCTTAAGTGCAGGCCTGCACATCCAGCTGCACTGGGGCCAGTGCCAGAAGCTGCCCATGCCTGGCCGGCACAGCTTGGAACTTTGCATCAGAAGCAGCATGGCGCCACTCAGATACACCCCTCTGGGACCTTGAGTCAGGAGCCGGTGACGCAAAGAAATGGGGTGGTGGAGAATCCACGTTGGGGTTCGCGGTGGCGGCTGCATCCGGTTTCCAGGGTGGTGTCTGGGGAGTTCCAGCCGTGGCATGGAGCGGACTGAGGCATCTAGCCCTCAGCCCTGGTACCTGCTAGGCGTTCATCAGAGTGGTTTCGCGGAGGGATTTTTGGCTGCTGAGCCTCCCTTTGTTCTCTTCTGGGTTCTGAGACTGCCTGAAAATTCTGTGGCTTACCCCAAACTCCTTCAAAAAAATTTTTTTCTCTTTAAGTCAGAGAAAGTTCAATTCTGTCCTTCGCAACAGGAACTTGACTGTATGCCTTTCGAAATCCCCTGACTTAAAGTAGTTCCCCCGGTTTCTAGTTCCTTTTTGTTAATCACTATTGGCAATGATTTTTACCAATTTGATATTTGTTCATGACCTGTTTTCCTTCCCTGAAAGTAAGCTGCCTGAGGGACCTCGGCCCCATCCTCCCCTGGGCCCCTCGACTGCCAGGGGCCCAGCAGCTACTTGGCGTAGGGTCGTGGTGATACCCAGGGACCCAGGTGCCAGACTCACTGGGTTTGAATCCTGGTGCTGCCGCTGTGCCATTGTGGACCTCTGTGTCTCTCAGCCTCCCCATCAATAAGGCGGGGGTGAGGATGCTTCCTGTATACAGTTGTGACAATTAAATGAATGCATATACCTGATGAGTTGCCTGGCACGGATCGTTATGAATGAATGGAACTTAGGAGAAATTCAAATGAGAACAACAGTTGCTTTTCAGGATTTTATGACTCCTGTCTCATCCCCTTAGCCTTCACATTCTGGAAAGACCCTTTCACTAGGATCAGGCTGAAAGTTTGCCAGATGAATTTTTTGGGTCTGCTGGGTCACAGAACTGAGGGCCCAGGGTTGGAGGCATCTCTCCACACCAGAGCACTGAAGTCTGCCCATGTTTTGTTACATAAGCATCCCCAACTTAAGCATTCACAGCCTGGGAAGTCAAGGTTTTCTGAAACCAGTGAGTCATGGAGCCTTCTCCCCAGAGGCCTCTCATTGTCTTTCCCCAGCCTGCTGCGGCTAGTGGGACTTCCACTGCTTCCAGGAAGAGCTAGTCCTTGGGGGAGCCCCGGGCCTTGGAGGATACAGGAGCATCAGGGCAAAGCATCTCATCCGGACAGACGGAGCTGGGGCTGGGCAGCTACCCAAAACACTGGATTCCTGGATGACTTTTTCTCTGGAATCAATGAGTGACTTTTTCCATGGCCTCGGTCTTCCGGCTCAGGGGGCTGGGTGCCACTTGAGCCAATTTCTCTGTGTGTGTGTGCGCTGTGTAAGTTGAGTATGGTGCAACCGAGCCTGGGGCAGAGAGTTCAGCCATTTGCTGCTCTATTTTAAGGTCCCCAGTTCTGTCTGTTTCCCAGCAATCATCACTTGGTCAGAGGAAAGGAAAGCGGGGTGGGGAAAGGGGGCCCAAGCCACAGTCGCTCATTACTTCCAGCTGGGTGGAAATTCCCATTCTTGACAGATGCAAAGCATCTCCCCTGCCCTAAAACCCAGTGACTTAGAATTCTTCACCGGTCAAGGTCAGGACAAAGTCTTGCTCAGTTTAATAACAAAAATCAGGATAGCACTGCATTCTTTGCATGTATCTTAGACTTCTCAGAGCTCATTCACACACTTTCCTCCTACTTAATGGGTAAGACAGACATTATTACTCCCTGGTTACAAGTGAGAAAACTGAGGTCAGTGGTTGCCCATGGTCACACAGCTCGCTTAGCCATAGAACCAGTCACAGAGGCTAGATCTCCTGAGTTTTAAATTACATTTTGTCAATCCAGTAAATAGCCATTTATTATCTTCCCTCCGTATCGAGGTGCCTTCCCTGTGCTCTTGAGCACCCCCCGCCATGATGGAGAATGAAGCATCAGGGGGCTGGAATATGATAACTTCCTGTTCTTATGGCTTCTTGCTCCTCCGGTTCAGCCCTATAGGAGAGGACATTCGCTCATGCAAATAAACAGTTATTGAGTGTCTACTGTGTGCAGCTACTGTGGTTTTGCAGGTTCATAATCCATGGAAGAGAAAGTTGCTAAACACAATATTATAGGAAAATGTAGCAAAGTGCTATATTGTTGCAAACATGGAGCATTATGGGAATAGAGAGAAAGGGGTGATTCATTTCGTCAGAGGCAATGAGGACGCTGTCAGGGACGAGGTCATTTTTTTCCCCACCAACTTATAATTGTGGATTTTTTCAAGCATATGGAAGAATTGAAAGATGGCTACCACCACCATTCAGATTCAACCATGGTTTGCCATATTGTCTTTGCCTCTCAACACACAGGTCGCTGGACATAGACACATGGATACGTAGACATTTACGTAGGCATGTAGCTGAGTCATTTGACGGTAAGTGGCACGTGTCATGACATCCGCTCCCAAGCAGTTCAGCATGCATCTTCTAAGAATGAAGACATTTGTAGAGGTGAATTTTGAGTTGGCTCTTGTCAGATAAATAGGAGTTTTTCAGCCAAAAGAGGGATGTCATTCCAGGTTGCAATACAATGCAAGCAAAAGCAAGTGGGCGAGCAACATGGAGTATCTGGTGGAAAGGTTGAGAGTGACCAGAGATGAAGGGGTATGGGGACCGGAAGAAGACGAGGTTGGAGCAACTAACCGGAACCAGACTGTGGAGGAACTGGAATGTCCTGGTAAGGAGTTTCAGGGTGACCCTGGGGAAGGTGGGAGACACTGAGGGCTTTGAAAGAGAGAGATGCCATGCTCTGATGTATCCCGGTCTGGATCCAGAGTAGGTGGAATGGGTAGGAGAAGACTGGCTGGTCTATGAAAGGGTGGGGACAAAGGCTGAAGATGGAGGAAGTTTCCAGAGATCAGATCAGAGTAGATAGGACTTGGAAAGTGACTGGAGTTAGGAGAGATGGAAGAGAGGGATCACTAATGGTGAGATTTCTTTCAAAGGCAACTGAATAGATGCTTTACTGCCATTAATTAACGTCATTAATCTAGTCGAATGCAGTGGTATGTACATAACACTGAATCCGTCTTGGACAAGTTAAGTGTGAAGGCCCCTAACTTGCCTTGAACTCTAGCAGGGGCCAGAGAGATAGGTTTGGGGGTCATCAGCACATTGATATGGTTACAGCAATAACAACTTACTGTGGAAGAGGCTATCAGACAAGAAGAGAGGCAGGTCAAGGCCACAGCCCTGGACAGCCCCTGAACCAGATGGACAGAGAGAAGGCAAGAGGAGCAGCCCCTGAGCTGGGAGATGGGCCACTGTGGCCACCCCACCTGGCAGGTTCACAGCGAGCGCTACATGAACGTACGTGCGTGAAATTCCAAACTCCAGGTGAGTTGTTGGGTAAGTGAAGAACCATTTCTAGAGTAGAGGAATGTTCTAGATGAACAGCATGACGCCAGACTCAAAAGCTGCTGGGAGTCCCAAGGCTGGCTCTCTATAAACTAAGTCTAGGAAGCAGAACGTTCTCTTCCTGGGCCTCCTCTACCCTCCCCAAGAAGTGAAGGCCAGACGAACTACAAGAGAAAATAAAACGTCATCTCTCGAATCCTCTTGGAGCTGGAGAAATGAGCGTTTGAAACCCAGGGCAGGAGAGAGCTTTCTGAAACTCTGGCGGAGGCGGGGGCGGTGTGTGGGTGAGTTGCTAAAGCACGGGGGCTGGAGTCAGATGACCCCATTCTAAGTCATCGCTCTGCCTTCCGTTCCTTCCTCAGTTAACCTCTCAGTGCCTCAGTTTCCCCATCTGTAAAACAACAACAGGGGAG
This sequence comes from Nasua narica, assembly GCA_028533885.1. Lineage (NCBI taxonomy): Eukaryota > Metazoa > Chordata > Mammalia > Carnivora > Procyonidae > Nasua > Nasua narica. Next base: position 39,564,702 of record CM052814.1, read on the forward strand.
TAACTTCTCTGGAGGTTGGTGCGAGGATCAAACAAGATGAAGACTAGAATCACCGTAAACGAAGAGCCCAGAAAATGCTCATTAAAAGCTGGCGATTATCACTGTTATTATTGCAGCCTGGGGGTTCGGCAAGCCGGGGGATTGGGATCCGGCGTGTTCCCCCGGAGCACCATGGCCAGACAGCTCCACCGGGCTCACACAGCTCGCCACGTGTCTCCCCGTGCTCAGATGTGTGGGGCCCATTAGGGAGAGCTCATTTCTTTCTCTGCAAAACATCACGCACCCCCCGCTGTGCTCTTCCCTCTGTCCCCCTGGGCCTGTTTCTAGGGCAGCTGCTGTGTCAGGGGCTGATGGCCTGGGAGCTTGTGAAAGGCCCACCTGTTCCCGTGGCCGCCCGTGCCCTCTCCCCACCCCCACCACCCGCGCCAGCTCCGGCCTCCCACCGCTCGCGCAGCGCAGCACGGCCCCCCCTCTGCTCAGGTGTTGCAGGCACATTGTGAGAAGCATGTTTCCTTACAACCTGGCCGGCGCTCACAGCCAGGGTCGCTGCTCCTCGAGCCTCCTGTGTTTCCTGCGAAACTGCTTCTGCTCTGCTGCCCCGCATCGGCCCTCTGCACCTTCACCCCCTCCTCTCTATGGACCTGGGGGTGCGTGGAAGATGACTCAAAGGAGGGGGAGAAGCCGCACGGACGGCAGGTCCTTAACACCCAGGAGACGGACTAAAGCCCTGCCAGCGCTCCAACCTGACATCTCTGCACGTGCGTGTGATGTTCACGTGTTGGGCGTGCTGTCCCACGGGCCTTCCAGCTCCTCTGCGGCTGACGTCAGCACCCAGAAATCCCTAACTAGGGCAGCATGGAGACAGGGCCTGAAGTAGCACCCACGTGCAGTGGAGAGGTGCTCACGAGCAAGAGGACAGGCCGAGAGTAGCCCGGGGTTGGGACCTGCTAGACAGAAAGGGGTCCCAATCCTAGCACCTCCGTTTACTGGCTGTGTCCCTCTGGTTGGATTACTTAGCCAGGGCTGTCCGGTTTCCCATCTGTGGCCGTGTCTATGCGGCACTAAGCTCCGCATTAGATGGCGCTGAGGCCTGCAGATGGCGGTTACCCTTCCTCCCAGACGAGGTTCAGAGCGGGCCAGGAGTCAGCCAAGCAGCTGAAGTCTGTTCTCACTGGGTCCAGCCCCCAGCTTCTTCCCAGCACATGCCTCTCTGAAATGCCTACGAGAGGGGGAAAGGGGGACCAGGTGGGCTGGGTTGTCCTTGCTCGAGACCGTCACAGAAGGATGAGGTAGCACAGATTCCATGCGTGTTTGGTGCCCTGTTTCCAACTTAAGCTGGAGTCATTAATGCTGGCCTGACGGTCCCTGACTTAGTGCCAGTTTGGCCGCACTGGGGGACCCCAGAAGCCACCGTGGGAGACATGACTGGGAGGTGCGCAGTCATGTTTCCCTGCATAATCTGGCCTGTCTGTGACCCATTTCCAGAAAGCTGTCTGGTTGAAGTTCGGCCAAGAATGTCTGTGATCCCCAAGACCCTGGGAAGCTGGGTGACAATGTCCCTGAAGACACTCACCACATCTAGAGTGGGATATATTTCCTCTTTTCCTCATTCCCCACTTAATGGGTCCCCCTGCTGTGCCGGACAGTGGGCTGGGCACCAAGATTCAGGGGGCCAGGCCTCCCTGAGGCCGGTTTAGATCTGCCCAAGTGAGTACCCCGATCTCAAAGGCGGCTTTGCAGCCAAGGAGAGCACACGGTGTGTCTCTGGAATCAGGGGTCTTCTGATGTGGGAAGTTTCCCGAGAAAGGGGGGAGGGGTGGGTTGGGGCTGAAATTGATGCAGTTGAGTTTTCCCTCTGTGGGGGGTCTTTCAGTCCCCTATCCTACACACACACACACACACACACACACACACACAGTGGGAGAGTAAAACAATGTTTCCTCTTCACCTATTTCTGTATCCCTGTCCCCCCGAATCAACAATTAAGCTGTTGTTAGGCCTCCTGGGTCATATCAAGCACAGGTGTCTGTCCTAGGTGAGGAATATGGCAGAGTTGGTCAGAATCCCCATTTCCTCCCCAACTAGGGGGTGGCATCTGTTAGAATGCCCCCCCCATGCTTGTTTCCTGCCTGGAAAGACACACATTCCGGCACACAGCACCTGCCAGACTTTCCAGTTCTGGAATCTTTAAGTCCTGACTCCTCAGGCTGGGAAGGAGCAGGGAGCTGGAATCGTAAACATCACCTTTCAGTGATATGCAAATCCCAGGCCTCCCTTTTTGGGCCTCTGATCTTTCAACCTAAGTGGTTCCTTAGGGCCTTGAAAAATTATTAAATGAAAAAAATTCACATTGGGATAAACGTGTTTCTATGCCTCAGGGAGTGGAAGTGAAATGCTCTCAGGAATATGACATTCGTGACAAAAGTGAACAAAGGGATGAGGAGAGAGGGTGAGAAAGGGGGGGAAGACATTTAGAAACCCAGGGTTCTTGAGTACTTCTCCTATTTTCAGTCTTAGGATGAGATGGGGCTCATTTGTTGTCATTAATTTAGTTGATACTTTAGGGAAGGCACCTAAACGATGGCAGGAGCATTTATAGGTGAGAGTGGAGGCAGCAAGGGACGAGTGTGCAGACAGGCGGGGGACGCTGGACACTGGCAGTCAGGGAGAATTCAGGAGTCGGAGGCAGGCTAGCTGTTATGATTCGTGTCAGAACCAGCTTTCCATCTAGCCGCCATTTATTTGGAACATATGCTATGGGCTGAAGATGAAAAGGTGGCCAAGGCCATGGCCCCCACCCTCCAGGAGCTCATTCGCAAACAGCTGGAAATCAAAATTAACCCTCAAGGGCGCCTGGGTGGCTCAGTTGGTTAAGCAACTGCCTTCGGCTCGGGTCATGATCCCGGAGTCCCGGGATCGAGTCCCATATCGGACTCCCGGCTCTGCGGGAAGTCTGCTTCTCCCTCTGACCTTCTCCCCTCTCATTCTCAGTCTCTCGCTCTCTAAAAAAAAAAAAAAAAAAAAAAATCTCAAAATTAACCCTCAAAATTAAGTTAAAAATTCAAGAAGAGTCAACACTCGTCCCATGGTTCTAGGAGTAAGAACAGTGAGTGCCTCTGATGGGGGGGGGGGCGGTTAGGTAGGGCTGGCTGAAAGGCGCATGAAGGAAAGTTCTTTTAAAATGAGTAGTACAGAGAGGAAAGGGACATTCAGGCCAAGAGAACCTCAGGCTCAGGGCTTTGTACGTGCGGGATGGGGCGGAGCCGTGGGAACCTGCCAACTGCTGAGTTTGGTTGGGATTTAGGGTGTGAGGTGACGGGTATGAGATCAGGTGGTCAGAGCCTTCTGTGCCATACGGAGGAGTCTAGACATGCTCCTGTAAGCCACGGTACCGCTGACGACTTGTAGCCTCTCCCCACGGGGCTGAGACTGCCCCGTCTTGGAAGCTAGAGGTCCAGTATCCTGGTTGGGGAGAGAAAAGCAAGCCTCCCAAACTCCCATTCCCCTGGAGCTCCTCTCAGACAGGAAGGAGGAAAGAGGAAGAGAATTGGGAGAAGCATAAAACAGCCAACAAACCGAGCCGTACCCAGTGCTCTGAAGGATCATGGCGGTGGGGGGGGTCGGGGGGTGGGGGGGAACAACTGTTTCTTGTATCCAGGCTGAATTCCTGCCACTCCTCCCCCTGCCCAGGGCGCCTGGAGTTTTTGTGGTAACCCTCCAGGAAGATGGCCCCTCTTTCCCGTCTTCGGGAGGGGATCTTTCTTTCTCGAGCTGCCTCACGGTACGTGCTGCTCCTGTTGGTTTTATGCTTCTATCAGTGACCTCCAGTTGTGCAACCTACACAGAGCCTCTGCTGTATATAGGGAACTCCTAAATCTTTCTGCACGCCAGACTACAACTGGCTCTTCCTAGCTATTTCTGCCCCGTGGAGCATTCTCCTTCCTACATGTCCGGTGTGTTCTGGCTGTATTCCATCCTGCTCAAACCGCACTCACTCCGCTTTCAATATTGCAGACCCTCCCTGATCTTGCCCGTTCCTGGGCTGCTTCTGCAACTCCTGTCAATAACTTCCTTTCACCTGTCCTTCCCCGCTATGCTAGTTCCGTTTCCTCCTCGAGGAGGAAATAGAAGGTCGTTAAACTCAGCGAAGAGCCTAAAAGCGGTGTGATTTCCCCACCAGCTAGGGAACATAATAATAAATTCTAAATAAATATTTAATATTTATTATTTGTTAAATATTTATCAGTAGATTGATGTTTGAATTGGGAACATCCCTGTGGGGGACCATCTGTGCCAAATCAGAAGTTGAGAAAGTGTATCCATTTCCCCTGACCATTTTCAGGAGCTAAAGATCCTCCGTGCACTTCTGCTGGGGGGAGAGCATGGGGCTGGGATGGGGAGGGCTGGGTGGCTGGGATGTTGTGGGATAGTTAATCCCGATCTCAGATGACCCAGGCTTTGGAGCTGTGTCCCCACACCCTCCATGAAACACAGCACAGCTGTGCAGTGAGTGCTGGGCAAAAAAAACGAGGTCAGGCTCATGTCAAAGCCAGTGCAGCTCACAGGTGGGTTTAATTTGCTGGATTTATAGCAACTGTCGAGTCATTACTGAAATTGCAGATGTGAACTGGCCTACCTGCTGGGGAGAGAATTTGGGATATATCGTGAACTTCAAAAAGTTTCTGCCTGGGAACTGAAGGGGTAACCATGGCAACCAGGAGGCAGGTTGAACTCAGAAAGGGCTCTTCTTCCTCTTGAGCCTGGAGCTTTGTGCTCTTGGATTGGATGTGCTTTGTCTTTCTTGCCTCTTTTGCTTTCTTTGTCAAGTGGGAGAAAGCATCGGCTTAGGAATCTAGAGAGCTGGCCCCGATTCAGCTGTTTTCTGATCCAGGGCACTTAAGCGAGGGCACCTCAGGCACTGGCTGTTTTGTTGTCTGCAAAATGGAAATTAAAAGGCTCCTCTGGCTTATTCACAGGGATGCAGATGGAACAGGAAGGTTTAGGGAGATTCCGTGCATAATCACGATTATTGCTGTGCTGTGGCCATGTCTGGGCTGATTCCAACATGACGCTCCGGTTCGGCGAGGGCACGAACCGGCATTCGCTTCATCTGTTAAACTTGTTTTCGTGGCTTGAAGAGAAGCTGTCCCAGACACCACCCACGTCCCCACCTGGCAGCTGCACAATACAGTCACGCCCGGGCCCCTGAGCAGCACAGGTGACACAGCAGGTCTCCCCTGAGCGGACCCACGCCTCCGCGGGACATCCTGCTGATGGGATGGGTGGGCTGCTTCCTCGTGTGGATGGAGGATTATGCTGATGTTCAAACATACAGATGTTCAAACATACAGATGTTCAAAAGACATCCTTCCATTGCCTGGTTGCACGCCACAACGCTTGCCCTCTCCCTGCCCCATGCCAACGCAGTTCTGCCCTCGTGAGAAAGGAAGAACCGGAGGTGGGGGGGAAGGTGGATCGCTGGCACCTGGTATGGCACTGCCAACGTGTGAGCTTCTCTGCACCTGGCTCCGTCTACGAACCCACTGGCGGGTTGGGGAGAAGTTTGATGCTACTCTTTAGAGTGCGTTATGTTTTGACAAACTGGGTCATCTTCTGCAGGCCCTGGCTTAACCAGAGAATCTGCTTTGACAGATGCCCCCACACGTTGCTCTGATTTGGGCCTCTTTTGCTCAATTATCTCTAGGCCTTTCTGGCCCCTCCCCCTTTGTGGTTTCAACCTTTCCTTCCCTGACCAGCTTTTCTGGGCTGTCTCATCCAACTCTCTCAGCTGGGGACCTCTTCTCCTCTTATCTCCCTGTCTCTTTTCTGACCCTTTATTTCCAGGTCTTCCTGAAGAACAGCAACTCCTAGATGCCCTTCATGAAATAAAAACCCAAATTCCAAGAGACACAAAAAGCTTACTACTTTTCCTTATTGTCTAGCAATTCCTGTGTCCCTAGTAAATAAACCTGAGAGCTAACATTTATTGAGTGCTAACTATGTGCTCAGCACTGATCTAAGCACCATGTTGGGGGTGCTACGGTACACCACCGAAATCCCATTTGGGACCTCAGCCCTCATTCTCCAACTTATTGTCTGCTGTAGGCTGTCAGCACAGTCCCTCTGGCCTTAACAGAGAAGGTTGACTTGCTGAAGATTAAGCCACAGTTCTTGGGGCAACCATATCCAATGAATGGTCAACGTGGTACAAAGGCCCTGGGGCCAACTGCTTTCTCTGTTGCAGCAACCTGGCATTTAACTCTTCCCTCTGAGCAACCCTGTTTCCCTCACTCTCTGGTCCGAGAACTCTCCCCAGCAAGACTCTGCCTCAGGGGAACTCTTTCCTGTCTCCTGGGGAACTCAAACTAAGAACTTATGTAATCCTCACATCTTTATGAAATAGGTGTATCATAGAAGGATTAGGAAGTTTGCCCAAGGTCTCCTATCAGTAAGTGGTGGAGCCATCATTCAAAACCTGGAAATCCAGCTCTGGATTCCACACTTTAAACATCACAGACAACCTCATTAATAGCAATCCCAAGGGGAACTGAGCGGCAGGGGTGGGAGGCTAGGGGTGCTGTAAGGCCTTTATGGGAATGTGAGAGAGGGAGGGTATTTCTTACCTTGACCTCAGAGATAAGGACACTGAACTAGCTGCTGCTTAAACCCAGGATCATTCATCAGTTTACTGAGGTGTGGGGATTCTAATTTTGGCTGGGAGGGCAGTGGAAAAAGCGTAGTAAATTCGTATTTGAATTTTGGCGTAACACTAACTGCGTAACGCTGAGCAAATTATTTAACCTGACTTAGTAAAAATGCCTGGCACACAGATGCCGAAGAAAGAGCCCCGCCCCGCCCCGCCCCCACTCCACCCAGTCCATTTGTCTGCTCATTCCAATCCTCTGATCTTGGGTGTCTTTAACTTTCTGACTCCGTTTCTTCATCTCTGGAACGGAGGGGATGAGATGATGAGCTGCGGTAAAGGGCTTACTTAGCTCCATGAGCATTCGGGTAGGAGCACAGTGAATGGTAGTCATCAGTATAATCACCACGTTGCCTTGGCGCGGCTTGCACCCCTTGCTCCTCCGTGAGGACCCGCAGGTTCAGGCGCAGGCTGTTATCCGCATGGCGTGTGCCTCCCCAACGCGCCACCCCCTACGCAAATCCGCCCGCCACTGCTGAGTTGGTTTTCTGATTTTACTAGAGGCCGAGGGGTTTTTTTCCTACTAAACTGAGTGGGCGCTTCTCGGGCCGTGTGACTTCCCCGCTGCTTCTCCTTCCGCACGCCAGTGTAGCCCAGAGGGGAGGGCAGCCGCGTGCGCCCAGCTGGGTGCAAGTTGCAGGCGCCCCGCCCCGTCGAGCTCCCGGGCCCCGCCTCTATCTTCCCCGCGCGCCGTCCCGCTCTCCGATTGGTCGGCGGCGCTCAGCCCCGCCCCGCTTCCTCCAAGGCAATAAAAGCCGCGGGGTAGCGGCGAGTCCGCGCGTGCAATCTGATAAAGCTGGGACGCCTTGAATAGTGCCAGCTGCCGCTCCCGCTTCTCGGCCACCTCACGTTCACCGTGACCACTGGAGCCCGTCACCATCCTCCCCACGACGTGCTGCCCTGAACCAGCAGCCATGTGCCGGACCCTGACCGCCTTCCCCACCACCTGCCTGGAGAGGTAAGAGGAGCTTGTCGGTGGGTCTTCCAGCTGCCTGCAGGAAGTCCAAGCCCCACCAATCCGTAGGGAGTGGAGTGGCAGGCTTAGGGACCGGGCGGGCGGGAAAATGGGACTCTGGTGACCTGAGTGGAGAGGCAGAGGTCACCTTGGTTCCACGTTTTCAGATGCCTCCCTTAGAGTCTTAGAGCAGCGGCAGGTCAAGAGAAGGGAGAAGGAAGAACCACGGGAAGCAGACGGATCACTGCTCACTGTCATTCCCCATACTCTGACAGATGGCAGTCCTCAGCTGACCTGCGGAAGACCGGCTGCAGGAAGAGCACATTGGTATCAGCAGGCAGAACTCCCTTTTCTAGTTTCTTCAGCACTTGGTTTTCATCTTATAGCTCAGGTCTAGGAGCATGGCCTGGCTGGGCCCTGAGAAGACCAGGAGGTGTTTTTTTG
>CM052814.1:39572903-39599201 GCA_028533885.1 Nasua narica
AGCAGTGCGACTGAAGTGGGAAAAAGCCCGTGTGTGCTGTGCTCTAAACTCAGAAAGTGTAAGTCGTCCTGAGGAACAGCTGAAGCATTACTTTCCATTGTTTCTGGGTTGGTGATATTAAGAGACAAGCAGAGTTTAAGCCCTAGGAACAGCCGAAGGTTCCCAGGCACCCTTGAGGCTGGAATGAGAGGACGCCAGCCTAAACTCTTTGGGACGCCATAAACCTTTTTGCCCTGGCTGAGTCAGTGTTGGACCCTTACATGTTCCTGCTTTGTCTTCCAGAGCCAAAGAGTTCAAGACACGGCTGGGGATCTTTCTTCACAAGTCAGAGCTGGGGTCTGATACTGGGAGCGTTGGCAAGTTTGAGTGGAGCAGCAAACACAGCAAAGAGGGGTAAGTCCCCTCAGCCAGCCGAGGGCCCTGGAGGGGAGGGAGCCAGATTTAGGAAAAGAGCCACAAGAAAGAAAAAACAAGGAGAAGTCAGGACACACGAGGGTGGGCCTTGGTGACCCCTTCCTGGAGATTTTAGTGAAGATTCCTGCCGGTCTGCCATGGGTGACTGGATAGGTGACTCCCGGGTTCTGATGTCACCAACAGATGTGTATACCCAGGGTCGGAATGTCTACTTACCAGACTCTCGCACCTGGAGATGTCATCGTCCCTGCAAGCAGGGCTGGGAGAGGGTCTGAGAACACTTGAGGCTTTTCAGTCAGTGACTCGTCCTCCATTAGCATGCACGGGGCCTTCAAGCCCTTTCATGTTGAACACCAGCAGTGCCAGGTGCAGCTCTAGTCTCTGGGGTTATGGTAGACTTCATTCTATTCCCGAGGCCCTGATTTTCATGGGGGAAGTGTAGAAAACAAAGCTCAGAGTCAGAGGAAGAGAAACGATTTTGGACAGTGAAGAGACCGTCTTAAAGTTACTTACTGAGGGCCAGAAGATCCTTGGCTTTGGTTTCTCATTACCGTCCTCTCATTACTGTCCTCTAGAAAAATGCTAAGTTTGAGGAGTCAGCTCCAATAATCCCCCAGCAAGTCTTTGTGTGAATTCTACAACTTCCATCAGAGTTCTGGCTAGGATTTATGCTATGCATTAGTGTGTTGGTTTTTTCAAAATTAAAATCTTGGCTTTTTTTTTTTTTTTTAGCAGAAACTTCTCAGAAGATGTGCTGGGGTGGAAAGAGTCATTTGACTTGCTCCTGAGCAGTAAAAGTGAGTAGGACCCTGTTGTGCCTGTCTGTGGATGGCACATGTGTGCATGTGCTTCCGAGCCAGCCTGAGGGATGCTGAAAAGCGTGGGCAAAATAATAGTCGTAGTAATAATAATAATGATCCCCTAGTATGCCAGCCTCTGTTCAGAATACAAAGGCAGGTCCTTGTTCAAGAAAATTACATCCTAAAAATAGAACCCTTAATCACAATTGCTGTCTTTCTTCTGTTATTCCCTGCTGTCCCGCTGTCTGACCTCTCTCTCCCTCTCTCCCCTCAACCCCAGACGGAGTGGCCGCCTTCCACGCTTTCCTGAAGACAGAGTTCAGTGAGGAGAACCTGGAGTTCTGGCTGGCCTGTGAGGAGTTTAAGAAGCTCCGGTCAGCTACCAAGCTGGCCTCCCGGGCTCACAAGATCTTTGAGGAATTCATCCGCAGTGAAGCCCCTAAAGAGGTCAGAGCGTCAGCAGATTCCATGGATCCTCCAGCCCCTGGCTGCTCCTTCCACACTGAGGACGGGGGCTGGGGGCTGTCCAGTCAGGGAAGGGTTGAGTTTAGTGAGCGATCTTATTTGGCACAGGGCTGAATGGGCTTCTGCGGCCCGAGACTAGGAGAGCCAGGCGCCCGGCCACTCCCGGCGGCTGTTACCCTCAGACTCACTGAGGGGGCTGGAGGGCTTGGCAGGGGTTTTGGCGTCTGTCCATACCCACTTTTGCAAACGAAGGCCTTTTCAGAGGCTCAAAACCCACGAGTGGGGAGACGAGACAGATCAACCTGGGGACCTTGTGTGACCTAGTTCCGTTCCCTGGCTGACCTCCCTCCAACTGGCCGTGGGCGGTGAATTTTTGCACCTTCCCTCAGGTCTTGGCTGCCTGCCGCCAGCATTTGGCAAAGCGAGTGGGGCCACCTTGTGGAGAGAGAGAACAGCAATGCCTTGCTTTTGTAGCCTTCGTTCTATTTTTCCGAGCACTGTAATTTTTTCCACGTTATTCCATAAAGATTTATTGAGCACCAATTACATGCAAGGTGGGATTATAGTCACTGGGGACATAGCAGGGACAAAAAATCTTTACTCATGAGTGAAGATGACAATAACCGATTAAATGAGTAAATAACACATCATGTGATGGTGCGTGTTCGGATCCAAGCAAAGCAGGATTTGAAAGGGAGCACCGGGGTGCGGGGTGGGCGGATGTGAAGTCTTTTTGTTTTACAAGGGGAAGTGAGGGGTGGGCTGTCCCATAAGGTGACAAATGAACAGATGCACAAAAGAAGGGAGGGAAGACCGTTCCAACACAGGAAATAAGTGCAAAAGCCAGCAGGCAGGGGTCCCAAGTGGAGCTCGGAGTGTGGGGGAGGCAGAGTAGGAGAGTAGGTCAGACTGGGGGTTGGGGGCCAGATGTGGGCCCAGCAGGCACATTGGCTTTTCCTCTGAGTGACACGGGAGGACAGCACTGCTGCTGGCAAACTGACTTGAGTTTTCAAAGGATCACTCTAGCCTCTGGCTGGAGAACCGACCGCAGGCGTGAGTGTCGAGGAGCGAGACCAGATAGCAGGCTCCCGCACTAACCTGAGGAGACAGGCGATGGCGAGTTGAGCTAGGACTGTCCCAAGGCAGGAATGAAAAGGCACAAGATTTGTATGCAGTCTTCATACATCCTGGAGAACTTTGGGGGATCGGAGGGCAGGCCCTGGGTCCAATGCACGGACAGGCCCAGGGTTGAAAAGCCAGTTAGTGGTCTACTCAGGAGACCCCAGGTTCCTGGTTCAGAATCCTGCCCCGCAGCCTTCCCCCTACCCCCCCGGCCTGCCCTCCCCTCACCCTCGTGCTTGCCTTCCTTCCCACAGGTGAACATAGACCATGAGACCAGGGAGCTGACCAGGATGAACCTGGAGGCTGTCACGGCCACGTGCTTCGACGCGGCTCAGGGGAAGACTCGCACCCTGATGGAGAAGGACTCCTATCCACGCTTCCTGAAGTCCCCCGCTTACCGGGACCTGGTGGCCCAAGCCTCGGCCGCCTCCGCCTCTCCGGCCAGCCCCACACAGCCCCTGCACACTTGAGCCTCCTGGCGGCGAGGGAGCCAGCCGGGAAGAGAGGTGGAGTCGCGCATCCCTGAGGCAGATTCTACCGAGCAAGCAAGCGGGAGAGGACAGTGACAAACAAAGCCCATGCGGCAGCCCGTTTTGGAAGCGCCCTCTCCTCCAGATACTGTGGGACTGGGTTCCGTGCATAAGAGGGTCCCCCCACCCCCACTTCCAGGGCCAGCGGATACGGGCCAGAGAGGAGGGTCGCGTGGGGCCCTCCGGGAAAGGAAAAGTGGGGTAGGACTTACCCCTGGCTCTTGTGGTTCTCCACGGGGTGAGAAATAGTCCGGGTGGACCGGGGAGCCCGGATAAAGAAAACTTGAGAAGGAGACCGAGCAGGACAACCAGATCAGCTCTGCCTCCCGGTGAGGAGCGGACCTGGTCTGCATCCTGTGTTCCCAGTCCGCGCGCTGCCCGGGAGGGAGCTGCGGATGTGGTGCGTTCCCGCTCCCCCCCTCCTCGGCTGCCCAGGGACCCCTTAGCCCCCTTTCTCCACCTTCCTGTGTCCAGCCTCATGGTCTTCTCAAGGCCAGAGAAACAATTTGACGCTTGCCCAAAATGAGATTTTTTTTTTTAATACCTCAAAAACTGGCCCGTCGAGCCCCCTTTCCACATCAGTAGAGAGGCTGGAAAAGGGGCCATCGTGCTCCTGTGAAATTAATCTTGGTGCTCTTGGTGGCCCTTGCAGGCGGTCCCTGACCCCGTGCTTGCAGCAAGGTCCGCCTGTGAGTAGGGCTCGCGAGGGCCTGTTGCAGGGGGCGGTGTGCCCTCTCTCGGCCCCCCCGTGCTGCCCTAGACCGTAGGGCCCAGGAAGAGGAAGGGTGAGGCCTCTCAGTGAGCGGCTAGTCCAGCTCTTACTCTGCTGTGTGGAACGAAGGAGAAAAGGATCCTAAGAAGTCTCTTGGCAGTTCCCAAAAGTTCCGTTGAAATCAAGCCAGTGTTTTTTTTTTGTGGGTGTGAGAACAGGGAAAAAGAGATGCCCAGAATGGAAGGGGAACCTTATGCTTTCCTGTGGATGTGAGGTGCACTTACTGGAGTGTTGGGGGAAGTTGGACCAGGGACCACGGTGGCCCTTGGAAGACAGAAGCCGGGGGCCGCTGGAGAGAGAGGCTGCTTGGAAGAACCGGACTGGGGGGAAATCAGAACCTGCTTGTCACCTCAGGGCAACACCAAACACACATTTTCGTGGTGGGACTTTTGCACGAGCCCAGGTCCAGGAGGCGAATGAACCAGGCGGCCCCCTTCTGCCCCAGGAAAAGCAACACCGTTCTCTCTGCACTCTGAGCTGCTCCAGGAGAAAATTATTTAAGTATAATGTGTTGTCGATTTTGTGACAATCGTCATAGCATATTTTTATTACTGTTGTGTTGTTGCTATTGTTATTTATTATCGTAATTTCAGTTTGCCGCTGCTGGCGAATCTCAGCAGGAGCTGACAGCCCGTCTCCCTCTCCACCAGACTCTACCTCTGAACGTGCTGGGAATCTCTTAGCGCCTGTCAGGGACTCCTCACTGTTTAAATATTTATTTATTGTTGACAATGGAGCTGGTTTCCTAGATAGGAATGAAGTACTTGACCCTTGTTTCCCTGTTTCAGCATGTTATATTCTTGTAAAATAAAAACAAAACCCAAATGTGAGATCCCATCTGTAAGTGCCGGGCGGGCGGGAAGAGGGAGGGGAAGTGGGGGAGGAGCTGGCCTCCTGAGAGCCCTCCCCATCTCCCCACACCTGCAAGAGCTCCCGTCGCTGGCAGAGGCCCAAGGGAAAGACCCATGTTTGCCTGGTGACTGGCAGACTTGGTGAGAAGGGCCTAGGTGCTAAGGGTGGCCCCAAGATTGGTAACTTCCTTTAGCCGATGATGGTCCCAACTTATGTTGGGCTGTTGTGTTGTATCGAAGGGACCCAGTCAGCTTGCTGTCATTGGAGACCCCATGTCCTTCCCCCAGAGCTGACCATTCCCAACTTGGCCTCTCGCAACACAAGGGGAGGCTCCCCTTGGTTCAGGAGCCACAGGTGACTAGTTTGATGGTAGCTTTCAGGGCATATTCACTTTTACCCATTTTAAATTTGCATTAGGATTTCCTATAAATTCAAAGCCTTGGTGTTTTGCAAATAATTTCATAGAACTCTCTGAGCTCTGGGAAGCCACTGTGCCCATGAGGTGGCTCCATTCCACCGGCTGAGGATGCCAGAGAGCCGCGCTGGTCTTGAAAGGATCTGGGGGTACGTTTGCAAGGATCATAGCTGTTCTTCCTTCACCAATAGCCTATTCTCTCTTCTTATCCTACCGATCCTCATTGCTGCCCTCTGCCTACTTAATCAGCTAGGGAGGCATCTTCCAAGGGCCAACTCAAGGCTCTTTCTGGGGAGACCTCCCTGAGCCTTTGGGTCTGATTACGGATGCATCTCCTTCATGTACCACTGCTGCCCATGCTCATCCGAACTGGAGCACTTAGATCCTTGCTTCCTGCCTCTCTGCCCCCGTGGCGAGCTCCTGGGACTAGCCAGGTCTCTTTCTCCCCAGGGCCTCGCATACAAGCATTCAGCAAATGGCTCTTGAGTTGCTGACTAGTTTTAAATCCAGCAGGAGGAAAGTTCAGATTACAACCTTCAGCTTCCTACCAGACCTGTAGGAAGGTCCCACAAGTTCTTCACACATAACACATTCGAGGTCAAGGTCATCATCATCCCCTGCAGAGACGCATTGCCTTCCCATTCTCTAACCCCAACACACAGAGGCACCGGCCACCCAAGTTCAGGCTTCTCCATCTCTTCTGCATGCGCTCTCATCCCATCTTGGAACTGGGTTGAGTCCAGCTTCTCTTCAGGCTCACCAAGACTCCCTCAGAGGAGCCTTTTTTCCTCTCCAGTCTGAGCTATAAAGACAGCTTTCCACCTGGTCTCCCTCCCCCGGCGTCTCCCACTCATTGCCCACGCTGCCAGTCTTCATCCCTAAAGCACAGATCTGAGCACGTCGTGGTTGCACTCAAACCCCTTCAACGGCTCCCCTTTGACTCCAAGAAAAAGTCTGGATCTGACCATGGCATCCGAGGCTCACTCTGAGATGACCCAAGTCCTTCTCCTGATCTGTGTCCCGCCCAGATGACCTCTACGGGCCTGCTGTTCTCTCTGCTTGGAATGCCCTCTTCCTCTTTTATTTTCTAACTGAGGATGGTGTGGAGGAGGGGAACGCCAACCTCTAAATGCAGCAAAAGCATCACCTCCTCCATGAAGCCTTCCCAGATGTCTACTGCACAGAGTTAATCTCTCCCACGTCTGTGATTCTAGGACACGCTCTTTTGACTTTGCTGCCCATACTCTTTTGACTTTGCTGCCCATACTGTATGGAGCACTTCACACGTTTTCCCTTCCCCTAACCTGGTCTCTTTGAGGCCAGAAGCCATATTATTCACCTCAATAAGATGACACAGAACAGACTGCAGCAAAGTGGGTCGCAGCCCTGGCCATGGAGTCAAAATATTTGGTTTGGAATCATGGCTCATTCACTGTGTGACCTTGGGAAGTTATTAGGATTGTTCCCTCATCAGTAAAATGAAGATAGAAGAGTGAACCCCTCAGAGGGGACATTGAATGAAAGAAGTGTTTGGCACAGTGTTATTGTCCCATGAATATTAGTTAATATTATCATTATCTGATTCCTAGTATTTAGCACAGTGCCTTGTACACACAGGCATCAGTCAGTAATCTTTCATTGACTTCTTGAATAGAATGGAAGAACCAGATTCCAAGCCTACGTTTCTTTCAAGAGTAGTACAGCTGTTTCTGTCGTATATCATCTGATGTGCAGAGCATCACAGAACTTCAAGTGAGGAAATCAAGAGTTGAGCCATTCACCAACTCCTTCAAACCCGGGTCAGCTAGCGCTCTTTCCAAATCCCCACTGTTGCTCCCACCTGACTGGAAGGGCCCCCAACTCCGGCCCATCACTCACCCTCTGGTGCCTCCCTGTGGCCATATCAGGCAAGGCAAACGTTTTCCTTGGTATTGCTTGACTTTTGTCCTATTTTGTTTGGCTCCTTCCTTTGGAATGATATCCAAGAGATATAATTCATAGTTTTGTTTACTGATGCATTTTAGTAAATATGTGAACATTTAATATAAACGAGAATAATTAGTATAACTGTTAAGAACCAGTAGGTACAGGGTTTAAAGCAAGAGTTCTTTAGTCAATAGGGCAAAATTAACTTTAGAAACTGAAGCTCAGGGCGCCTGGTTGGCTCAGTCATTGGGCGTCTGCCTTTAGCTCAGGTCATGATCCCAGGGTCCTGAGATTGAGTCCCGCAAGGGGCTCCCACTTGGCCAGAATCCTGCTTCTCCCTCTCCCATTCCCTCTGCTTGTGTTCCCTCTCTTGTTGTGTTTCTGTCAAATAAATAAAATCTTTATTAAAAAAAAAAGGAAAGAAAGAAAGAAACTGAAGCTCTTAGGTAAAGAGAGAAAGGTGTTCAGGGCATATTAAGGACTGATCTCAAGGTAATTCCCTTTCACTGAAACTTTTAAATTGGTCCAGCTCTTCAAATTGCTTTAGGGAAGAAAAGAAAGATTTGAAATTTAAATAACGGAGGAGGGACCCCAAGGGTGAGGGATGTAATGCCATCAGCTGCTGGATAATGGAGTTTGAATCTCCATCATTTAGAAAAGATACCTCTGGACTTACAGTGTTGGTAATTTCCAAGCTTTGGTCACCAACTTAGACAAGGATTTGATTTAAACTTCGAGAAAAGCAATAATGTGTGGATTAATCCTTTATTTGGATTATGATTAGGCTCCCACTTAAGAGAGAATTCTGTGCTGGAGGGTATCATTGCCTTAACTTACTCCATCTTGCCAGTTCCCACAGGTGGTTTCACAGACAAGGTAGTATCAAGCATTAGACGGCAGGCTCTGAATTCAGTCCCACGTCTGCTACTTATTAGCCAAGTGATCTTCAGCACATCACTGGATTTCTCAGAGACTCATTTTTTCCTGTAACCCGTGAATAAGAATAGGACTGGCTTCATAGGACTTTTGTGATGACAGAAGGAGGAAATTCATGGAAAATATTCAGCACAAATTGTAGCTACGTTTGTATGATAGGCATTATTCCAGGTGCTTCACAGAGATCCATTTCTGTCATCCTCACCATATTCCTGCGAGGTAACTTATGTTATTGTCTAATATTGTTTATTATCACCTTATTGCAGATGTAGAAACCAAGGCCTTGAAGGGTTAACGAAATTGCCCGAATTCAAAGAGTTAGCCAGTGGCTCTGTTAGTGAGCTATTGCTGCCTGAAAAACCCTTCCACAACTCTGTGGCTTCAGATAATAAGCATTTATTATTTCTCATGAGTCTGTGGGTCAGCTAGACACCTCTGCTTATCTGGGCCAGGCTTAGCTAATCTCAACTGGCTTGTTCTTGTGTCTGTGATCCACTGGAGGGCTGCTGAGAGCTGACCCGAGTGGGCTGGTCTAGGGTGGCCTTGGTCGTGTATCTAAAGATTGGCTGGTTGTTTGCTTGAGCATTGGTGGCGTCTGGGGCATGTGTCTTCTATCACCCAGCAGGCTAGTCCTGATTCATCATATGGTGGCAGGGTCCCCAGCCCAAAGTCAAAGAGGGAAGTAATGAGATTACTTAATGAGAAAAAGCATGAAGTTAAATTGTAAAGGGCATGGGTATAGGACGGGTTGGAAAAAAAATGTGGCTATTTTTTTGTAATTATTCTATCACAGTGGGTGAGTCTGGATTTGAAGCGAGGTAGTCTGGCTCCAGAGTCCTTGCTCTGAAGCATTCCGGAAACTAAATGCCTTGACGTCTGCTAGCAAGAGTCTCGCCATTTCCTGGTCCTGCCCAGGGGCACGGAATGCCCTGGCAACAGCCTCCATTCACTGGCAAGTGCTAGGCAGTTTCTAGCTATGCCAGTTGTTTTGCTTTGCCTACATTTCTTGCATTCATACAGTTATTCCTTTGGAATTCTGCTTTATGATCACTTGGGTCCTGAGCAATCCCATTTTTGTTTGTTTCGTTTTGCTTGCAAATTTTAGTTTCCTATTTTAGCCACACCTCTACTTCCTCATCTTTCTATTTTATTCTTAATACATCACAGAATACGTAAGATGAATGTTTACTACAGTCAAAGGGAAGTGGGAAAATCTAGATTTAATTAGCAAAATTGTGATGAAGCTGTGAGAACATCAGTAATGTGTCTGATTCAATTTGACCCCATTGTCTTCTGGCCAAGATTGAAGAAGAGCTTCTGGTGAGTCAAAGGCAGTTCCCTCTCACTCTTAGAGCAGATCTTTGTAGCCTTAGGGATCTTTCTGGACCAAAGAAGGGAAGGGTGAGGACACTGTGTCCCAATATCAACATGTTGTGTGTGGAAAGGGGAAGCCAATGGGATGGAGGGGGACAGCCTTACATTTAGCCTTGGCCCAGGCTTCTCTGCATGTTCTACCCCTTGGTTTCCCACCCACTTCTGGGCCTGCTTGCTTCTGCTCTGGGTGCTGGCTCCTTCTTCATCCTGGGGCTCTGGACTCAGCCTTGCGGCTGGGGTCTCTGTGGGCAGACTGAAGTCTCCTCCTACCAGAACAGATGTCACACCCCACGTGGCTCTTGGGCCACCCCTCCTCGGTTCTCCTGGTTCAGCATGGTCAGGAATCGGTGTCCCCATCAAGACGGACTCTTCCTTGCCCATGGTATATTTCCCACGGCAGCCTTCAGTCCACAGTAGGCATCTCAGTGCTAGGAAAAGTGGCAAGAACAGAACTTCTAGAGAAGAAAGGAATCCTAAAAACCACGTTACTTGGGAGAACTGAGACTTCACATGGGTAAACCAGCCACCCACCTGAAATCACTCCCCCAAGAGTCCATAGTGCTGGCTACAGGACCAACTCTCTAGATTGCCAGGCCGGTGGCCTTCTGGGGAGGCCTCAGGGCCTCTGGGCAGTGAGCGAGTTGCGTGTGCCCAGAGGAGCCAGGGAGCTTGGGCTCTGGGTTTATTTAGCTTCTCTGAGCCTCAGGTATATCATGATCAGGATTGTCAGGGGTTAACTGGGGTCATGGCACTTGTGAAGCAATGGGCAGGGCGCCGGGGGCACACAGTCGGTGCTCCATAAATATTTCTTTACCACTCATTTCCCTCAAGAAGGTAGGGGATTTGGAATAACGTGGTCTCGGCGAAGCGGGAAGCTGGGGCCTGGAAGCCTCAAGGCGGGGAAGGCGGTGGGCTGGGAGTCGGGCCATCAGATGGGCCCTCCGCAGTCAGAGCAGAGGCCGCGCGGCCCCGCAAGGGTTAAAGGCGCGGCGGCTGCTCCCTCGCTCCCGCCCTCCCAGCCCTGCCCAGCTGGCCGGCGACGGCCCGAGGAGGTGCTTTCCGGCGGGCCCCCACCTCCGACGACCGAGCGCTCCCCGCCGAAGAGCCGAGGGCCGGGCGTCCGGGTTTGGAGGTAAGAGGGGCACCAAGAGGAGAGCCGGGGCCGCTCGAGCGGTGCTTCCCTCGGAGGGACCCGCTGGGCTGCGGGCTCCGGGGAGGGGAGCGGGCGTGCGGCGCCCGCGGCTCCGCTGGCCTCCGGCCGGGGCTGTCTGGTCGCGAGCCCCGCGAGGATGCCGGGGTTCGGCCGCAGCCCACGCGGTACCTAATCCAGCAGCGCCCCCCCGCTTCGTGGAGAAAACGAAACCGGAAGCAGGCTTGTGCCTGACGGCGCTCTTGAGGCGGGGTCTCCTCGCTCCCCTGTGGCACTTGGGGCTTCCTTCGACTTCCTTCCCTTCTCTGCTCCTTTGTTCCCACCGGCCGGCCTCACACCTGCTGTAGAAAGGCGCTTTGAGCACAGACAGGCGTCTCCGAGTTTTCATCGCCAGGTGATTGGGCTTTTGTAGCGCAATCCGTTTCGGCCTCTGACGGCGGGGGCTTGGCAACTGTCCTGGCCGCCTGGTTGCTGGAAAACCGGCGCTTCGCTGGTTCTGGAGCGAGTACAGTTTTGCAAATCTGCGAGGAGCCGGCGGGTGCTGTCCGATGGCTGAATTGTGTGTGGCCCACAGGTGACCCAGGGCGGCTGGGCTCCACACCAGCCCCTCCATCTGGGCTGCGTGTGTGTGTGTGTGTGTGTGTGTGTGTGTGTGTATGTGTGTGTGTGCCCTTGGAGGGCGAGAGCAGGAATCACTGAATTTTGTTTTTTCCTGAAGGGATGTGATTAAGTCTATCATTTATTGAATGCCTAGTATTTGCTACACTTTACATGCATGAGGAAGCAGAAAATTGAGAATAAGCTACTGTTACACAGTTAGGAAGTGACAGTCTGAAGTTAAAGGACCAAGGGTTCAGACTTGAATCTTGGTTGGTTGGAGTCTAAGCTCCACTTCTACTACTTTGAACAGAAACACACATGCATGAAGAAGACCTGCCCAGAGCCAGCAAATGCGCTGAGAGGTGCAAGAAATGCAAATTGACACAGAACACATTTTTTCCCTGTAAACGAGGGTTCTTTTTTTTTAAGAGACCATCTAGTGTGAGTATGTTGATATGACTTGGAAGAAATTTATTAACATAGGTTGAACGTTTTTAAAACAATGATATCCTTTTGTTACCGGACAGAGAACCAGTTCCAAACTCAGTTCTGGCTGCTCACAGATCTACTGGAGAGGCTGGTGATGGTGGGAAAGGAAAGGCTGCCTTATTCAGGAAACTGGCAACATGGGAAGATGGCAGAGTAACCTCCCAAAGACCATCTTCCTCGTCCTAGGGGAAGCAGATGGACTTTGGGGGTCAAGGTGTGGGAAAGACGGGGGTGGGGGGGGATGGGAGCTGCGTGCAGGAGCCGCAGGTGGCCAGGCAGTTACTCCTATGTCAATATGACCCTAAACAGGCAGGCTGGCATCTTTGGCAGCTGTTCCTGAATGTAGTCAGGTCTTGTCTTCTGGAAGATTCTGGTCCTTCATTCCTCAAGGCCAGTGGTCTGCAAATCTCAAGGAAAGTAAGTTAGTTCTGCTACAGATCAAGGAACTTAGGTCAGCAAGCAAAGAGTGGATAAGCTTGAAGCCATGCTGTTACACTTTGACCAGTCATTCCATTCTTGGAAGTCTATCACAAGAAATCCGATAAGAAAAAAAAAAAGTAATCTGTGATAAGATTTAGCATAAGAAAACAAGCTTTAAAAAGCTAAATTTACTGCAACATTATTTAGAATTGTTAAAAAAAAATCCTAACTTTAAAAATCTTGTTCAAAAAATTGTTTTTAAAAACTGTTCAGTAATAGGGAAATGAAGCAACTGACTGATGGCATATTGCAGAACCATTAAAAATGTTTGAAAAGACTTTGTGATAACATAGGAAGTTATTTATACAATGGCATTAAAGGAAAAGAAAGCAGGATATTTGTACGGTATCCTCACATAACACGATCTTGACTATTTTTTAAAAATTTATAGAAATATACTAAAATAGGGTGGTTCAGGTGGTTGGGCACCCAACTCTTTTTTTTTTTTTTTTTTTGATATCGGTTCAGGTCATGATCTCAGGGTTGTGAGATTGAGCCCTGTGGTGGGCTCTGTGCATAGCGCAGAGTCTGCTTGAGATTCCCTCTTCCTCTCCCTCTGTCCCTCCCCCTGCTTGCACTGTCTTTGTCTTTAAATAAATTAAAAAAATATTAAAAAAATATACTAAAGTCTTTTTTTAAAAAATTTTAAAAAAATTTGTCAGAGAGAGAGAGCCCAAGCAGGGGGAACAGCAGGCAGAGGGAGAAGCAGGCTCCCCACAGAGCAAGGACCCCAACATGGGACTCGATCCCAGAACCCTGCGGCCATGACCTGAACCAAAGGCAGACACTTAACCGACTGAGCCACCCAGGTGTCCCCTGAAATCCTAACAATTCCTATTTCTCGGTGGTGGGACTACAGTGTAATAATTTTCTTGTTTTTAATTTATATATGTTCATAATATTCTGTAGTAAAAAGTTATATATAAATAAGTAGATGTATTTTGAAAAAGTTGCTAGTAAAATTAACTTTTCTAATTCAGATGCTTTCTCACTATTATAAAATTACAAAATAGCTCATCTCCAGGTGGAGTATCAGAAGACTCCCAAGAACATTTCCTTCCTCATATTGCTGGTCCACAGCCAGATAATCCCTATTTATCCTGATAGTTCAAAGAACTCCATGTCTCTTTGATCAGGTCCCAAGGAGAGAAGTTTTCATTTTCTCAAAGAAAAGGCACAGACTTGTAGCCAGTGGTAATTCCCATCATGGAGACCAAGATCCATAACAGCCTTCAGGAGAGACCCACACCCTCCAGCAATGAGAGGACATCAGTGGATGGCAATAAGTTAATTGAAGCTGTTAAAAAAGTAAACATCAAGCTGGTCCAGGAATTGCTGGAAGGAGGGGCTGATGTCAACTTCCAGGATGAATGGGGCTGGTCACCTTTGCATAACGCGGTACAAATTTGCCAGGAGGACATGGTGGATCTTCTACTTCGTTATGGTGCTGACCCTTGTCTAAAGAAGAAGAATGAGGCCACTCCCTTCATCATTGCTGGGATTGTGGGAAATGTGAAGCTGCTCCAACTTTTCCTTTCTAAAGGAGCAGATGTCAATGAGTGTGATGCTAATGGCTTCACAGCTTTCATGGAAGCTGCTGTGAATGGTCACGAGGAAGCCTTAAAATTCCTGTATGAGAATGGGGCAAAGGTGAATTTGAGTCGAAAGACAAAGAAGGATCAGAAGAGGCTTAGAAAAGGAGGGGCCACAGCTCTAATGGATGCTGCTGAAAATGGACATGTAGGTGTCTTGAAGATCCTCCTTGATGAGATGGGGGCAGATGTCAAAGCCCGTGACAATATGGGCAGAAATGCTCTGATCTATGCATTTAAGAACTCTGATGATAAAAACTTGGAGGGCATCATTCACCTTCTGCTGCACCACGGGGCTGATGTCAATGTGAGGGGAGAGAAAGGGAAGACACCCCTGATCCTGGCAGTGGAAAGGAAGCACTTGGGTTTGGTGCAGATGCTTCTGAAACGAGAACATATAGAGATTAATGACACCGACAGTGAGGGCAAAACAGCGCTTCTGTTGGCTGTCCAACTCAGACTGAAGGACATTGCTCAACTGTTATGCAACAAAGGGGCCAGCACGGACTGTGGGGATCTTGTGATGATAGCGAGGCGCAATTACGACAATTCCATTGTAAAGCTTCTTCTCTCTCGCGGGGCTAGAGAAGATGGCCACCCTCCTGCTGAAGACTGGAAGCCTCAGAGCTCACGCTGGGGGGAGGCCTTGGAACACCTCCGCAGAATATACCGCCCTATGATTGGCAAACTCAAGATCTTCATTGATGAAGAATATAAAATTGCTGACACTTCTGAAGGGGGCATCTACCTCGGGTTCTATGAAGGGCAGGAAGTAGCGGTGAAGCGATTCTCTGAAGGCAGCACACACGGACGACAGGAAGTTTCCTGTCTGCAGAGCAGCCGAGCCAACAGTGACTTGGTGACATTCTATGGGAGCGAGAGCTACAAGGACTGTTTGTATGTGTGTCTTGCCCTCTGTGAGCAGACCCTGGAGGAACATTTCGCCACACACAGGGGGGAGGCTGTGGAAAATGAGGAAGATGTGTTTGCCCGAAACGTCCTCTCGTCTGTATTTAAGGCTGTTGACGAACTCCATGTGCTGTGTGGATACACTCACCGGGATCTACACCCACAAAACATCTTAATAGGTGAGTCCCCAGTCTTCTCTTAGAAATAGTGGGGTCTTTATTTACGGAAAGAAAGGATATTCATTACAGAGAAGGAGTAGAGTAAATGTGGATTATTCAGTGTGAGGATTAACGTGACAGATTGAGGATTATAGTGCTGTTTCTCCTGGTACCACGTAGAACCCTTACCCCACATGGAGGTCGCAGATGCCAGTAGATACCAGGCTAACCTCATATTTCCTTTGGCAAATAAAAGGAGGAAGGTCATGTCTTAGATGGAGTCAGCTCCAGAATTTTGAATTCCTAAAGTAGCCTGCAAACCGGAGAATCCTGAAGGTGTATTCGTTCAGCCAAGATGGTAGCCACTGTGAAATTTTTTTTTTTTTAAGATTTTCTTTATTTATTTGTCAGAGAGAGGGAGAGAGCACAAGCTGGAGAAGTGGCAGGCAGAGCAGGCAAAGGGAGAAGCAGGCTCCCTGCCAAGCAAGGAGCCTGACGTGGGACTCGATCCCAGGACCCCGGGATCATGATCTGAGCCGAAGGCAGACACTTAACTGACTGAGCCACCCAGGCACCCCTCCACCGTGAAATTTAATGGCAAAACAGAGGTCAAAATTGGGCATGCCAGGATAAGATGCAGCAAGTGAAACAGACTCCCAGGTGGGCAGAAGGAGTCAGCACCCAGTGGCCTCAGCTGAAAACAAAATAAAGCAACATTAAAGGAAAGAAGCAGAGCTTAGTGTCCAGTCCCAGGAGGTCATGAGGTGCAGCAGAAAGAGTCTCGGCTTCAGCCACGTGTAGGGAGGCTTGTAGCCTAGTCCTGCCACTTCGTGGCTTTGCACCCTCAAGCAAGTCACGTAGTTCTGTGAGCCTTAGTTTGCCCACATAAGATGTATCATACCTCCATCGTAAGGTTGTTAGGAGGTCAAAGTGCAGTGTGTCAGACAAGTTACCTGTATGTTGTAGATGCTCAACAAAGGCCAGGTACTCGTCTAGAGCGCTAAGCAGAAACAGATACCTAATCTACAGGCATGCCCTGAGATCTAAGGTAGGTGTAAAGGAATGAGACAAAAAGAGGGTTCGTGTGTTGAAAGGTGGAGAACAGTATTTAAGGCCCTGGATAGGATCTGGAAAGAAGTAGGTAGACATCAGAATATAACTGGAATCTGGCTTTTTTTTTTTTTTTTAAGATTTTATTTATTCATTTAAGAGAGAGAGAACACAAGCAGGCAGAGAGGCAGGCAGAGGCAGAGAGAGGAGCAGGCTCCCTGCAGAGCAAGGAGCCCGATGCGGGACTCGATCCCCGGACGCCGGGATCATGACTCGGGCCAAAGGCAGCCGTTCAACCAACTGAGCCACCCAGGCGTCCCATGGAATCTGGCTTTTAATTTGAGGACAAGCGCTAGCAGCACTCCTTCCTGGTTTTAAACAACTGTGCTGGGGAGACTGACAAAGGCCAGAAATATGTGCAGCTCTACAAAGTGAGGCAGAGTGCTCAGGATGCAGCCAAGGGCAGGGTCCTTCCCAGTTCTAACTGTTGATCTTGATACAGAAGAGTCACTTATCTTGTTCTTTAAAAAGTCACTTTCACTAGTTCCTCTTCTTTGGAACTTCTGGCACGACCTCTTCTATTACTAATCTTGAACAATAGAGAATTGAAGATTGACTATATTTCTGCCACCAGGTGCTGAACCTAACAGATACTTCAGCCTATTCCTTGTCTTAAATCCCTAAAATGATAGGAGAAGATTGTTTAATGAATTCCTAGCTGGGATCAAAATAACAAAGGAAGTTTTACAGGACAAAATCTGTGAGGACTCATAAAGAGACTGAACGTGATAGGAAGGGATGAGAGAAGGACACAGGAGCCCAGCACAAATGCAGGGTGTCACAACTAAATATGACTCACAAGAGTGGGAACAGTCCAAAGAAATACCACGCAGGGGTAATGGAAGCCAGGAGCAGGAGAGGACAAAAGACCAGCTAACAGGCAGATTGCTGCATCAGTAGAAACCAGGAAGATCATACCCTGTGTCTTGCCCACAGACCAAGCATCTGTGCCAGGCCTGTCTGTCTGCAGCCCGGGCTCCTACTTGAGACACTGGGTGGTTGATGATCTCAAGAGAAACAAAGAGCAGTTAAATCCGCAAGATTTCTGCCAAAATACCCTACTAAGTGGCACGTCCTGCTTACCCCCAAGTTTCACTGAATAAAACATAAAACAGAAGTTCTGACAACTGCTTCTATCTCTCCCCCGTGTTGGTGGCATTAAAAGAAGCAACTCAAAGGGCATCAGGGATTCTCAACTGCAGAGTAAGGCTTACAGTCAAAAATCACTGAAGATATTTATGAGGCGCTAATACCATGAAAGAGATCCATGAAATAGAAGAACTTACACCCAAAGAAACAAAGCTAACTGAGTGTGTTAGTTTCCTTTGGCTGCTGGGACAGATTATCACAAACGTGGCGGCTTAAAACAGTAGAAATTTATTCTCCCACAGTTCTGGAGGCAAGAAGTATGAAATCAGTGCCACTGATCAGACCCCAACTTATGTGTCAGCAACACCAAATTCCCTCCATAGGCTGTGGGGGAGACTCTGTTCCTCGCCCCTTCCCCCTCCTGGTGGCCGCTAGGATTCCTTGGCTTGTAGCATCACTCCGATCTCTGCCTCTGTAGTCATATTGCTTTCTCTTCTGTTGTCAGATCGCCCTGTGCCTCCCTTGCATTAAGGATGCGTGTGATTGCATTTGAGACTCACCCTGCTAACCCAGGATAATCTCTATTTCAAGATTCTCTCTCTCACTCTTTTTTTTTTTAAAGATGGGGAGAGGAGGGTTAGAGGGAGGAGAAAGAGAGTCTTAAGTAGGCTTCACACTCCCCACAGAACCTGCATGGGGCTCGGTCTCACAATCCTGAGATCAGGACCTGAGCCCATATCAAGAGTCGGAGGCATAAATGACTAAGCCACCCAGGTGCTTACTGTTTCAAGATTCTTAATCACATCTGCAAAGTCCTTTTGTGTGTGTGTGACTATATAAAGTAATATTTGCTGATCCCAGGGATTAGGACGTGGGCATTTAGTTTGCCATCCTGAGTAATCACAATACTTTAAAATAAGTATAATTAATAAAACCAGAGAACAAAGATAAGTTATTTCATCTAAGAAGCAAAGATAAGCATTGTGAAAAGAACCAAATGGAGAATTTGGGAAATTAAGATCTAATTGTTTAAAAGTTTGAAACTCAAGGCTGGATTGAAGATTAAAGTAGTGAGCTAGAAGATTTGTCTGACAAATTTTCCTAGGAAATAATAGAAAAGCATAAAGGGATGGGTAGGGAAAAAGTTTTAGAAGTCAGGAATTAGATCTGGAAGTTCTAATAGTTCTAATAGGCATTTCAGAAGAAAATGAGGTTGAAACAATATTTGAAAAAAAAATAGCTGATAATGTCCCAGAACTAAAGATAGATATAGTTCTTTTATTGAAAAACTCACCAAGAGCTGAGGATAAGTAAGGAAAAAACCCCCACTGAATCACATCTTAAAGGAATATCAAAACATCAGGGGAGCAAGAGAAAACCTCAAAAGCTCCCAAGAGAAAATAAATTATAGAAACCAGAATCAGATTGGTAAGAGATTCTCATCAGCAACATGAATACAAAAAGGAGCTGAGGAGAAAGAACCTACTAACAGCTGAATCTGAGTATTTGCCCAGAATTCATATATTGAAACCCTGATCTCAGTGTGATGGCATTTGGAGGTGGGACCTTTAGGAGATGATCAGATGGTGAGTGTGGAGCCCTCATGAATGACATTAGTGCCTTTTTTTCATAATCAGAAACCCATTTTTTAATTTTTTCCAGCTTCATTAAGATAAAATTGACATGTAACATTGTACAAGTTTAAGGTATACGATGTGATGATATAATATACATATATATTGCAAGATGATTACTACAATACAGTTAACTAACACATTACCACATGTCATTACCATTGTGTGTATGTGTTTGTGTATGGTGAGAACTTTTAAGATCCACTCTCTTAGCAACTTCAAGTATACAATCTACTGTTGTTAATTATAGTCACCATTGCTGTACATGACATCCCCAGGACTTACTCATCCGGAAGTTTGTACCCTTTGGCTGCCTTTGGCCATTTCCCCCACTCTACCATGGGCAACCCCTAATCTACTCTGTGCTTCTATGAGTTCAGTTTTTTTTAGATTCCACCTATAAGTGAGATCATATAGCATTTATCTTTGTCTGACTTATCAAACTTAGCATAATGCCTTGAGGGTTCGTCCATACAGTCATAAATGACAGAGTTTCCTTCTTTTTTATGGCTGCCCAATATTCCATAAATATATACCACCATTTATTTATACATTCCTCTGTCAGTGGGCAGAGTGTACTTCCATGTCTTGGCTAATAATAAATAATGCTGCAATGAACCAGGCAGTGTAGATATCTTTTCAAGATAGTGATTTAATTTCCTTCAGATACACTTCTGTTTTATCTACTTTTAATTTTTTGAGAAACCTTCATGCTTTTTTCTAGTGTGGCTGCACCAATTTACATTCCCACCAACAATACACAGGGTTCCCTTTTCTCCACATCTTCACCAACTCTTGTTATCTCCTATCTTTTTGATAATTTTATTCTAACAGATGTGTGAGATGATATCGCATTGTAGTTTTGATTTGCATTTCCCTGATAATTACTGATATTGAGCACTTTTTCTTTTAATGTCTTTGGTAAAATGTCTATTCAGGTCCTTTGCCCATTTTTTAATCAGAGTATTTGATTTTTGCTATTGAGTGCATTTCATATATATAAATATATATATAAATTTCATATATAAATTCACATATATGTAAATATATAATATATATAAATCTTATATATTTAAGTATATATATATTTACTCCATATCAGATACATGATTTGTAAATATTTTTTCCATTCTATACATTGTCTTTTCGTTTTGTTGATGGTTTCTTTTGCTGTGCAGAAGCTTTTAGTTTGATGTAGTCTTACTGGTTTATTTTTGCTTTCGTTGCTTGTGCTTTTGGTGTCATAGCTACAATATCATTGCCAAGAACAATATCAAGGTGCTTTTTCCCTATGTTTTCTTCTAGGAGTTTTATGGTTTCAGGTTTTACATGTAGGTCTTTAATCTATTTCAAATTAGTTTTTGTGAGTGGCATAAGATAGGGGGCAACTTCCATTCTTTTGCATGTAACTATCCAGTTTTTCCAACATCATTTTTTGAAGAGATTATCCTTTCCCCATTGAGCATTCTTGGCTCCCTTGTCAAATATTAGTTGACCACATATGTGTGGTGGATTTATTTTTGGGCTCTTGATTCTGTTTCACACATCTGTGTGTCTGGTTTTATACCAGTACTGTACTATTTTGATTACTAGGTCTTTGTAATATAGTTTAAAATCAGGAAGTGCGGGGCTGATTGGGTAGCTCAGTGGGTTGAGCCTCTCTGCCTTCGGCTCAGGTCATGATCTCAGGGGCCTGGGATTGAGCCCCACATCAGGCTCTCTGCTCAGCAGGGAGCCTGCTTCCCCCTCTCTCTCTGCCTGCCTCTCTGCCTACTTGTGATCTCTCTCTCTCTCTGTCAAATAAATAAATAAAATCTTAAAAAAAAAACAACTTAAAAATAAATAAATAAAATAAAATAAAATCAGGAAGTGTGATGCCTCCAGCTTTGTTCTTTCTCAAAATTGCTTTGGGTGGATTAGTGCCATTATAAAAAGAGCTAGCTAGTTGTCTTTTTACCACATGAGGATACAGCAAAGAAGATGGCTGCCTATATACGAGTATGAGGGCCTTCACCATGAACCCAGTGCTGCTGACACCCTGAGCTCAGATTTCACCCAATGCTCAGAGCTGTGCGAAATAAATTTCTGTTGTTAAGCCACACTCATCTACTATGATTTGTTATAGCATCCAGAATTGACCAAGACAACTATCAAATTGTTACTGTTCATACATGATTCAAAATAAATACATAATTTTGATTATTATTAACATACAGTATTATATTAGTTTTAGGTATACAATATAATGATTCAACAGTTCTATACATTGCTCTGTGCTCATTATAAAAAGTGTACTTTAATCCCCTTTATTTCCCCCTTCCCCCCACTGACCTCCCCTCTGGAAACCACCCATTTGTTCTCTGTATTTAAGAGTCTGGTTTTTTGTTTGTCCTTTTTTCTCCCCTTTGTTTGTTTATCACTTAAAGTCCACATATGAGTGAAATCATATGGTATTTGGCTTTCTCTAACTGACTTACCTCACTTAGAGTTATATTCTCTAGGACCATCCATGTTGTCACAAATGGCAAGATCTTATTTTTTTGATGGCTGAGTAATATTCCATTTTATATATTAATGCCACATCTTTTTTACCTACTCATCTATTAATAGACACTTGGGATACTTCCATATCTTGGTTATTGTAAATAATGCTACAGCACATAAGGGTGCATATAAATTAGTGGTTTTATTTTCTTTGGGCAAATATCCAATGGTGGGATTACTGGATCATATGGTATTTCTATTTTTAACTCCTGGGGGAACCTCCATACTGTTTTCCATAGTGACTGCACCAATTTATGTTCCCACCAAGAGTGTGCATAAAGGTTCTTTTCTCTCCACATTATTGCTGACACTTATTATTTCTTGTCTTTTTGATTCTAGCCATTCTGACAAGTTGTAAGGTGATATCTCTTCATGGTTTTGATTTGCATTGATGATGAATGATGTTGAGGATCTTCTCATGTGTCTATTGGCTGCTTATATGCCTTCTTTGGAAAATGTCTACTCAGGACATCTGTCCATTTTTTTTTTTTTGGTGTTGAGTTGCATATGTTCTTTATACATTTTTTATATTAACCCATTATCGGATATATCATTTACAAATATTTTCTCCCATTCAGTAGGCTGCCTTGTCATTTTGCCGATAGTTTCCTTTGCTGTGTAGAAGCTTTTTTTTTGGTGTAGTCCCAATGGTTTAGTTTTACTTTTGTTTCCTTGCCTGAGGACACATATCTGGAAAAATGTTCCTATGGCCAATATCAAAGAAATTACTGCCAGTTCCCCCCCTAGGGGTTTTATGGTTTCAGGTCTCACATTTAGGTCTTTAATCCATTTTGAGTTTATTTTTGTGTATGGCATAAGAAAGTAGTCCAGTTTCATTCTTTTGCATGTAGCTGTCCAGTTTTCCTAAGCACCATTTGTTGAAATACATTTTTTTTAAACATTTAAGGATCCAGGAAGACTTTCTACCCATCGACCATATAAGAAAGAATTGCTAGAAGATATATGTAAGGAAGGAGAGAAAGAGCCTGGAAGTGACTTATAAGCAGCACAGAATAAACAAAATAATAACAGAATAAACAAAAAAAAATTTAATTGTTTAAGTAACATAAATATGTGCTGTTTTAAAATTTTTTTGATAAAAGATTATTTTTTTAATTAAAAATTTTAATGAAAAAATGTCAACTTAGATGATGTCCCTTGGGTGGGAGGATGAAGAGGTTCTTGATTCACTGACAGCAGGGTGGAGTGCTCAGATTTTACCCTAACTCTGCCCATCAACTCTTAGCAGTCTGATTCTGTAAGTGCAGAAACTAATTGTAAGAGTTTAAAATTTTTATAGCACTCTAACAATGTCAATTGAATCTAAAAATAAAAAAAAAATGGGGCTTGTTAAAAAAAAATCAAGTGTTAGAAGAGATGTGAAGTGTTCCATTAGACACTTGCAAATCTAAGTAACAGAGAACTCAAAGTGGCTTAAACCGTGAAGGGGATTTATAGTTGGACTAGCTGAAAGCAGTCCCAGGTTTCCAATCTGCACCCTCTGCCCCTTGAACCTCATTGCAGGCTACTTTCCAACTTCATCCCTCCTCTCCAGGCTCTCAGGCTTCCTTTCTGTCAGAGTGGGATTCCTCAGGTTCCTTCTGCCTTGGGAAATGCTATCTGGAATTCTCTCTTCCCTGTTCCATTCACACATGAGAATTCTCCTGATCTCTAAGTGTCCTTCCTTAAGGAAGACTTCTCTCCTACTCTAGTCATGCACTTTTTGAGCATCCTGCACTTTTGGCTAGTGTTTTTAAAGTTGTAATTAGGGGCGCCTGGACAACTCAGTTGGTTAAGTGTCTGCCTTCAGCTCAGGTCATGATCCCCTGGTCTTGGGATCGAGCCCCGGATGGGGCTCTACGCTTCATATAGAGTCTGGTTGTCTCCTTCTTTCTAAAATAAATAAATAAATCTTAAAAAAAAAAATAAAGTCACAAGTAATCTTACATTTACTCAGTATCTGTCCCCTTGCTCAGAGACTCAAAACTCCACAGGGCCTGCGCTGTGTTCTCCTCCTTCACTGTCGTTCTTCCCCTCACAAGACCCTTGCTGAATAATTTAATGGCTTCGTTTTCATTAGACTGTGGGTTTCCACCCAACTCTGCTATCTAAGTTCAGAACCAAAGGGGTGTGAGAAGCACACAATTGTGCTGACCATCCCACCACCCCGAGTTACCCGGATGCTTTCTTAGACACCTTCAAGCCAGAAGCAGGAACCATTTCTTCAAGGACAGACCACTGACTCGCTCTCCCCTCATCTTGTTCCAACCTCGCCCGTCCGTGCACCCTTCTTCCTGAGGACTCAGTGGCTTCCTTCGAGGGAGACCGATTCTGCAGAGGGCACGGAGGCAGCGGCTCATTTCAAGCACGTGGTTCATCCGTGATGACTGATGACAGTGTCACAGGGGCTGTGGTTGGTCGACGGGACTGAGTGGGGGGCTGTGCTGAGCTGCTCTTGGGTTTGAAGTCTCGTTGGTTAGTTGGTAGTTAGCCGTAGGAAGTCGGTGTATCTCCTGCCGGCAGTTCCTGTATGAATCTGTGCTCATCGCCCAGATGGGGAACTGGTTAAATTTATGCTCAGCCTGCCCCACCCCCAGGCCTGGAAAAAATGAAATTTAAATCCTGTCCTTGGGAGATACCTAATAGGTCAAATGACACAGTGTACATGACTCTTTTGAGGAGTAAGCAGCCGTGCAGATAGAAGCTTTATTATTGCCTTCTGCAGAGAGGATAGCGCATTGTGGTACATATTTATTTAAGTTAATTACAACATGAAGAGAGAGGCTATATATTGCATCTCTACAAACTATCCCTTAGATTCGAAGAATGCCGTTTGCCTGGCAGATTTTGATGAAAGCCTCAAGTGGGCTGGAGAGCCGCAGGAAATCAAGAGAGATCTGCAGGTAATTTCTACAACTGGTTTACTTTTCTATCTTTCTGCTTCCTTATTTGTTTCGTTCCTTCCCTTATTTCCTGTGGTCAATTAGACATCATTTCTATTTTAACTCTGCTAACTAACTTTCAAGGCATTCTCTCAGGGCTCACTGCCTTCACTCCCTTGCCAAGGATGGTATCTCTCTGGGCCGCGGTGGCTCCTTTCTCTCTCTTTGGCTCCCTGTCTTCCTCCACCAGCTCGAGAGTAAATGAATTGAGCACGCCACACCGCTTCTGAAATTGCCTCCAGGAAGTATGTCCAGATGACCTCCAGAATTCCTGCAGGAGGTATTTTCCTGCCTGAAGACAAAGCAAATGGGATATCTTTTCCCATTCCGTTCTAACTTATGTGCTAAACTCCTAGGAGGGCCAGACATGAAGGCCCTCTGAAACCCATGGGAGGGATGGGATTGATCCCTTGCTTGAAAGAGACTAATCTTGGCAACAGAGGTGAAGAGGCTGAAATAGCTCTTTCTCCTGAGGGGAGACAGCAGGAACAGAGCCTGACCCCTGGGGACCAAAGCTCCCAGATTGACTCGTCCTGGGGGCTTCTCCAGGGTGCAGCACATTCAACCCCGGGCAAGAGCTCTCCAGCCCCATCTGGCCCTTGCTGCTGAAAGGATTTTAGTTCCTTCCTTGAGTGCTGCCTTGTCTGCTGTAGGAAGTGCCTATGCTGGCCTTCTGCTTGGCCTTTCTTCCCTGTCATGGCCTAACTCCTGGGGCTGTCACCGTGTCCCTTGGACCTGGACTGGCTCCTCTTTCTGTCACCTGACATAGTCCCAACCCAAAGTCCCAGTTTCCAGCCAGAGTCCCCGCATTTCCCTTGTTGAACACAGTCCATCCCCCCTTGCCCCCGTTTATTGATATTCGATCCATACTTTAAGGTCCAGCTCAAATTCC
This sequence comes from Nasua narica, assembly GCA_028533885.1. NCBI lineage: Eukaryota > Metazoa > Chordata > Mammalia > Carnivora > Procyonidae > Nasua > Nasua narica. The sequence goes on from CM052814.1 coordinate 39,598,099, forward strand.
TCTTCTTTAAGCAGTTTGCCCTGACAACTCTGACCTAGGATGATCTTTTGCTCCTTATAAACCTAAACTGTGGGGACCATACACTGTCTTGAAGGGTTCTCCATGCTGAACCTGTGTCTTCTTTCCCTAACAAGCCTGTGGACTCCTTAGGATTTCTTCCACTTTCCATTTGGTCATAACCTGCATCACACCTCCATACAAAGTGATAATTCATAGACATATTTGGCTTGATTTGTGGCTTTCCTGCAGGCCCTTGGATGGCTGGTCCTCTATGTGGTAAGGAAGGGAGAGCTCCCTTTTGAGACACTGAAGACTAAAAGTAATGAAGAGGTGATTCAACTTTCTCCAGATGAGGAAACTCGGGACCTCATTCATTGCCTGTTTAACCCTGGAGACAATGTGCAGGGGCTCCTGAGTGGCCTGCTGGGTCATCCATTCTTTTGGAGTTGGGAGAAGTAAGTGAAAGTTTATTGCATATTCCAGGCCTCCTCCAGAAGGGAGACAGTGAGTGTATTAGTGATATCAATCTATCTATATCCAGATGATAAATATAAATATAGATTTATTTATTAAAAAATGTTTTTATTTCAGGACCCTGAGATCATGACCTGAGCCAAAATCAAGAGTCAGGCCCTTTAACCAACTGAGCCACTCAGGCACCCCTATATATATATATATTTTTTTTATAAGGAAATGGCTCATGCAGTATGAAGGCTGAGAAGTCTCACCATCTGCCTCTATAAGCTGGAGACCCAGGAAAGCCCACAGTGTAATTGAGTCCAAATCTAAAGGCATGAGAACCAGGGGCACTGATGATGTGGATTCCAGTAAGGGTCTGAAGGCCTGAGAGCTGGAAGGGCCCAGGGCAAGAGAAGACTCATGGCCCAGCTGAAAAAACTAGACAAGAAGGGGTGAATTCCATCTTTTGTTCTAAATAGGCCATCAGTGGGTTGGAAGAGGCCCATTCACATTGGAGATGGTGATCCGCCTTACTTAGTTCAGCAGTTCAGATGCGAATCTCATCTCACAGATACACCTAGAATAATATTTAATCTAGGCTCCTTGTGGCCAAATTAACACATAATATTAACCATAGTGGAAGG
>CM052814.1:39599701-39719671 GCA_028533885.1 Nasua narica
GGGGGGGGGGGGGAGACTTGGAGGCAGGGGTGGTTCTGCAGGAAGCACAAACCAATGCAATGAGAGTTATTACAATAACCACTACCATGCGGGCTGATACTCAGATAAAACGCGGGGAAGCGCAGGTTCTCCATACACAAGAATCATGTGGACACAAAAAAGCACTTACTTTCTGGTCTCCAGAGTAAGCAGAGCAATGTCTATGCTAGTCAGCGATGGAATTGAGGTCTGGTAAGGTGGAGAGACAAGAGGTGCAGGATAAGGAACAAAAGGAGACTCAGACAGCAAAGCTGAGGACTGGTGGAGGGGACTGAGTGCTGGTGTAAGGGGGTCTGCCGGGGACCAGAGGGTGTAGGCAAAGCTGTGGGTGGGGGAGCTTCCTGCAAGACGGCATTAAAGAGAGCAGCCCTGGGTCTGTAGGCAGACTGGAGTCAGATGACTAGACAGAAATGTCCAGATCCACATTCTAAAAATAAGACTTATCCCCTGAGCCAAACAAAATTAAATTCGATCTCCGAGTCCATGACTGAATAGAATTCAAACAACGACTACAGCAACCAAACATTCCAAACAGTACTAAAGTGCACACTGAGACAGAAGTCTCTCCCACCCTTGATTCTCCCACCACTCCCAGGAGAACGGGCTGAGAGCTGCCGTCATCCACTAGGATAAGTGCACTTTGTTAAGCTGTTTAAAGACTCTCTAGATTGGTAAACAGCTGCTGCTGGGAGCCCCTTGAGCGCTGCCCCCCACCCCCACAGAATTTCAATCCGCTATTAAAGAGTTAAAGCTTAGATACTTGAGAATCTGCAGCATGCTTCGAAATCTAAAGCCAGCAGCCATCCCTTCTGCCAGCACTGACCCAGTTGTTAAATATTGTAATATCAATTACCCTTCCAGATAATATACCTACAGACACAGGTACGTCTCGACACACACCTTTTTTTTCCCTTTAGTACAAATGGAAGAATTGGATAAATACTATTCTGTACTTTGTTTTCTTTCTTCCTTTTTTTTCTAACCTAGTTGTACCTCTAAATGTATAGCCAAATATAGATTGTAGGCATTTCTTTCGGAGTTGACAGAATTTAGCTGTAACTAAGATACCTAACCTGAGAAACAGAGCACAGGAACAACAAACTTTAGAATAACTAATGGGAACTTTCGGGGAGGCCCAGAAGAACCTGGTCAATGGGGGCAGTAGAAATAACATGGGAAGTGGAGTCTGCTAGTCCAAGGTAGCAGCGCCCGGATGGCTTTGGCAGAGGGAATGAGGAGGGGCAGGACCAACAAAATTTTCCCCAAGCCCCTGCAGAAGCCATCTGAGCTCCCATCCCCTGCTACCAGCTGACAAGATGGGCCCAAGTGTCCCTGAGCCCAGACTGTTAGTGCTTGAGTTCAGCTGTTACCTAGAACTGAAGCCGCCTTAGGCGGAAGCAAAGGAAATTTCAAGTTGCACTTACCTCACTGAACACATTCCAAGGAGTTTTCCTTTCGCTCAAAAAGGACATAAAATGAAAGTTCTTCATAAATGAGCTGAAATATATTTCTCCTAAGAGCTCCATCTTCACTTCGAAGGCTGAAAGAAGCAGAGTTATATTCATGAGGAGAAAATACTTATAAACTAAACTTGAACCAGATTTAAGCATCCTCCATTTATCAAAAAGTCAAGACCACTGAGTGCACTCTTTTTATTGCCATATTTATCTTCAAAACCCAAAGAACTAGTTTATGGGGGACCGAATTTTCGATGTCTCACTTCTGTGTGATTTTCCATACACCATTTTTTCATTATTTTAATACTGAGGCAGAGATTACGGAAGGATGTTTAAAAGATGTCAGCTTCATAGGTTTTTGGGAAAAGGAGGATAGGGAAATGGGGTCAGAAAAAGATTACCTAATATTTTTATTTTTACTGATATTCCCAGAAACTTTCAGTTGGGGAACGTCATTAAATGAGAAAGCAATTTCTGCTGACAGTCTGCCACCTAGTGGTGAGTTCTCACCTAATTCAGGATATGGCAGCTCCTGAACTTTGGGATGCTCTTGGAAGACATGTTTATTTCTCTTTGAGATCCCTGGGGACCCTTACAGAGTGTTGTGGTAAGTAGGACAGACTCACTTGTGTGACTTCCAACAGCCTAACATTCCTCTAGGCAATACCAAATACAGGCTTAACATCCTTCAAAAGGAAGTTTTGTCTCTGTAATTATTTTAATATTTTCAAAGAAGCCCTGCTAAGCAAAATTAACAATATTATTTTTTTAAAGAAATTATATGGCAGATTATTTTTTTAAGATTTTATTTATTTATTTGACAGAGAGAAAGGGATCACAAGTAGGCAGAGAGGCAGGCAGAGAGAGAGGGGGAAGCAGGCTCCCTGCTGAGCAGAGAGCCCGATGCGGGGCCCTGAGATCCCAGGACCCTGAGGTCATGACCCGAGCCAAAGGCAGAGGCTTTATTTTTTTTTTTAAAGATTTTATTTATTCATTTAACAGAGAGAGAACACAAGCAGGCAGAGGCAGAGAGAGGAGCAGGCTCCCTGCGGAGCAGGAGCCCGATGCGGGACTCGATCCCAAGATGCCGGGATCATGACCTGAGCCAAAGGCAGTTGCCCAACCAACTGAGCCACCCAGGGGTCCCCAAAGGCAGAGGCTTTAGTCCTCTGAGCCACCCAAGTGCCCCAAAATTAATATCACTAACTTCCTTTTCTGTTTTCAAACTATGTTACCCTCATAATTCCCCCTTGCCAGTCATTAAACTAGGCCCAAATATTCCAAGGTTTTTGTAATTATTAGGGGATGATAAATCAATATGGGTAACCCATCGGCATGTCAGTCCAGAGATACAATTCAGAAAGAGGGTCTCAGCGTCAGCAACAAGGCAACATCCCCTAGATTTAATCCATGTCAGCAATCCTTCTTGCTCTCAGAGAGGATTACAGTCCTCTTTATCTGGCTCCTGTGTCCTCAATGCTCCCTAGTTCTCATTCCTTGTGTTGACATCATTCCTCTTGGTCACAGGGGTCCTGACTCTTATATCAACACCAGTCAACACCCATCAACAAGGAGGTACCCTCCTCCCATCAATTCAAAAGTCTATGTTCTGGCATCAGAGCTAGGAGACTGCTCTCACTTACCAAGATTCATTCTGCACTGCATACTACTTCAATGACTTATTGGGTGCCTACCATGTAGCAGGCATCATATGTGTCCCAAGGAGGAGAACAGATCACTGTCCTCAAGAAACTTACTCAACTAATGCTGAGCACTAAGCACATTAATGAATTGCTTTAATGTGCACTGGGAAAGCACTGGGTGCTATGAGGAGGATCTGTACCAGTTAACTTCTCAGGAGGGTTACATTTGAGCCAAGATCCTAAGGATGAGTAGCAATCAGCCTGAAGAAGAGCAGCCTGGGCACAGGTAAGAACCCTGATCTTGATAAGGACTTGGGGCTTTGGAAAAACTAAACAGAGGTCAAAATGCTATAAACTAACTCCACTGGAAAAAAGATACCACAATATTCCAGGAGGTCTAAAATCCATCACCACGATAGTAGCATTACCATAATAGCCATAAAACAGAAAGAACACAAATGTCCATCAACTAATGAATAAAATGTGGTATACCCATACCATGGAATATTATTTGGCTATAAAAAGGGATGAAGTACTGATTCCTACTGCAATATGGGAAAGAAGCCAGACACAAAGGACTACACAATGTATGATCCATGTATGTGAAATGTCCAGAACAGGCAAATCTATAAAGACAGAAAGATTAATGGTTGTTTAGAGCCAGGGGCAGGAAGGAAGAAGAGAACAGGGAGTGACTATTAACTATACGGATTGTTGGGGGATCATGAAATTGCTCTAAAATTAATTACAGCAATGGTTGTGCATTTCTGTGACATTATGGTAGAGAATATTGAAAAATGCTAAAAATAGTTGAATTGTATAGTATTGACTAGTATCTCAATAAAAATTATTACTAAAAGATTACAATTATTGCTATTAAAAATTAAAATCTGGAGTCATGGATCCCAGGTTAAGAATGCCAAATATGGAAGCGCATGTTCAGTTCATTTTTTTCCTTTGTGCTGGAACCCATTTCACCAAAGGGCAGGGCCAGGAGACAGCTGAGCATGACTGTTTTCAGAACTATCCTTTCCTGAGACCCCAGAGGGTTCTCCAAAGCCCAGTTTCTGCACAAGACTTATCTCCCCTCAAAAGATGTCCCTCTTGGGTGCCGGGGTGGCTCAGTGGGGTAAGCCTCTGCCTTCAGCTCAGGTCATGATCTCGGGGTCCTGGGATCGCCTGCTTCCCCCTCTCCCTCTGCCTGCCTCTCTGCCTACTTGTGAACTCTTTCTATGTCAAATAAATAAATAAAATCTAAAAAAGAGAGAGAGAGATGTCCCTTTGCTAGTTGGTATTCAGCCTCAGAGATAAACCTCTAAAAGGGTCTTTGTCCTGGAGACCAGCAATCTGCCCCACTTCTAGTCATGGCCTGCTTCCTGCTCTGAAGATCTCTGGACTTTGATGCAAAAAATAAACTTTGGCTTTTCCATCAACCCCACTAACATGCCCACACAACCAGAATTTCCAGGAGTAATTCTCATACCTATGACTTGGTTATGTCTTTACAAGGAATGCAAAGGACTCTTCTTGCTCACCTATGGACAGAAGAACCCTTTCCGGCCCACAATGGATAGCAACACTTCCAAGATCCCAATTACATTCTCCTTCCTCCAAGAAAGTTCCCTAATGTAGCAGTATTCTGCCTGTCTATAATCCATTTCCTCTTTTCTGGTAAGGACAATGGTGATATCGTGATTTATAATTTTTTTTTTTTAAAGATTCTATTTATTTGACAGAGAGAGATCACAAGTAGGCAGAGAGGCAGGCAGAGAGAGAGGGAGAAGCAGGCTCCCCGCTGAGCAGAGAGCCCGATGCGGGGCTCGATCCCAGGACCCTGAGACCATGACCCGAGCTGAAGGCAGAGGCCCTAACCCACTGAACCACCCAGGCGCCCCTCGTGATTTATAATTTAAAAATGTATATTTGGTCTTCCATTTCCCCCCCCACCCCCCACAGAGCTCCTGGCATTTTCTAAGAGATGAGAGCAATAAGGGTCTTTTGTTATGCTCATAAGATGACTTTGGGAAAGCCCCTTAGGGTAGGGGGGCTGGTTACCAGGAGAACAACCCTGTGATTACAAGGTCAACACTTTCAGTTCCACCAGCAAGCTTCTCCAAAGTTGAATTAATCACCAATAGCCAGTGATTTAATCAATCATGCCTATGTGATGAAGCCTCCATAAAAATCCAAAAAGGAGGGCTTCCAGTCGGTGAACATGGAGATTTTAGGAGAGTGACGCACTCCTACTCAGAGAAAACATGGAAACTCCCTCGCCCCAGGCATCTCTTCCACCTGGCTATTCCCAAGTTATATTCTTTTATAAAAGCCAGTGATCTGGTAAGTAAAATGTTTCCTTGAGTTCCGTGAGCTGCTGTAGCAAATTAATCAGAGAAGGGGTCTGGTTTATAGCCAGTGGGTCAGAAGCACAGGGAAGAGCTGGGTCTGATGTGGCGCCTGAAGTGGGGGTGGGGAGGGCAGACTTGTAGGACTGAACCCTTAATCTGTGGAATCCGATGCTATCTCTGAGTAGATAGTATCAGAATTGAGTTAAATTGTAGGACACCCAGCTGGTGTCAGAGAACTTTTCCTTCTTCGTGTGGGGAACACCCCCCACCCCACACACACACACACACACACACACACACACACACACTGGAATTGGTACTAGAGCCTTTCGGCATCATTACAGGAAGGTGAAGGGAACCCTTCTGGGAAACCACTCTTTCCCCACATCAGTTCAGGAGGCCGTGATAGGGCTCCGGAGTCCTCTCCAAGGATGGAACATGTGGCCAGTCTGACCAATTACAGTGCACTGTATTCCCCAAGCTCTTTCCTCCATGTCACTGAGTTTCAAACTTGAATTGTAGCAAACACAGTATGATGTGGAACCCCAATATATATATATTTTAAACTAAGGACAGTTGAAGGGAATAAATGTCTCCAAATCCCACCCTCTTGGCCTGTTGGTGGACAAGTGCTGCGCTCTGCCCTATGGGGAAAAAGCAAAGAAATAGGGCATGGCACCTGCCTTGAGCACCTCACTCAAGTGGAGTTGTGGGACAAGAAATAAAAGCATGAAAAGTAATGATGATTCAAGCGTGACTTTGAAAAAAAATTACTAACATTGTCCTGTTAGGATATCATATTCTTGTCCACATTTCAAGATAAAACTAGAATTCTCCCTTTCTTTTTTTGCAGGATACCATAGAGTAGTGATTAAAAAAGTATCATCCATCTTTCAGACTACTTGAATCCAAATCACGGCATGGGCCGATAGCCTTCAGCAAATCACTTAACTCTTTGCATCTCTGAAGGGAATGATGCTTTCCTCAACTGTAATATATGAACTTAAAAAATAGTACCCATCACAAAGGATTGTTCTATGAATTGATTAATGAAATTAATTTCTGGAGTTGTGTGCAATGAAAAACTTCTACAATGGATTTAAAAGCACGGTGCAAACTAGAAAGCCTTTGGGAAATTTATTTTCTCTGAATGAAATAAGCTCCGGCCACTGCCTTTTGTGGAAAATTGAGGTTAATTCACCTCAGCAAGAGGGGGCTGAGGACTCGTTTATGGCTGTGTGATTTATTAGCACAGTACATATTAGAAAATGAACTCTTGACATTCTTGCGAGTAGAGATATTTTGTTTAAAATTATTTCTCCCTTTCAAATCTCAACTGTTCTCCAGAATATAAAGGAAATCTGCCACTTTAGTAACTCATCCTCTTTTACTATCTGTCATCTCCTTGGAGAGCGCAGGCGGGATTGGGGCAGCAGCACCAGCCTGAAAAGCACAGAATCCCCGACGGGCACGCAGCGTTCTCAGCAAGCTTCTGAAACAGCATTCATTTCAAAGCCCACAACCACCAAATACCTGTTGCCGCAGGGCCCTGGACAGAAGTTAAGGCGAAAGAGAGGCCAGGAGGCGTCGGCAAGCGGAAGGGCCGGCTGAGCAGAAGAGGAAGAGAGAGGCTTGCCCCGCGGAATCCAGGCGCACGGCAGCACTAGCGACGGGACCCGAGGCGCAAGTTGGGGGGCTGGCAGTCCCCGCGCCGCCGCACCCACAGGTAACTCCCAGGTAACGCCGAGAGCGGGCGGGGAACGGGCACGCGTGCGCAGCGTCTCGGGGGCGCGCGGCTCCGCGGGGGCGCGCCTCCCGTGCGCCGCAAGTACAGGCGCGGGCGCCGCGGGCCCCGGCCCGGGCGTGGGGGCACGTGGTGTGGGGCGGCTCGGCCGCCGGGGCCGCAAAGCCGCAGCTGGGGCGGTGCGGGGAGCGACGGCGGCGGCTGCCACGGCGAGCGAGGCGGACCCGGGCGCATCGGGTGAGCACGGCTCGCGCGGGGCGGCGGCCCGGACGGAGACCACTAGCCCGCCGGGGGTTGGGGGCAGAGGGACGCGGGGACGGGACTCGGGGCTGGGAGGGGGAAAAGGGAGGGCCCGGAGGGGAGGGGAGGGCAGAAAAGCTGGAACCGTGGGGCTAGAGGAAGTGTGAACAGGACACCCTTCCGCCCAGAACGAGCGACCCCATGGCCGCGGGCAGAGGGACCACTCCCCTGGATGCTTTCAGGACCGCGTAGCTTTCTCTGAGGCTCCTTGCCTCAAAGTGACCCGAGGCGGCGGTGGAGCGACACAGACTTTAGCGACAGCATTTGATCCAATCCCTTTTATTTATGGGAACTTGGTTATATTTCTGCGTTTTGTTTTTTTCTTTAGTTTCTCCATTTTCTCTTTCTTTTCTACATATTTCTCGAGTTGTTCACCATGCCCAGAGCTGCATCCTTCTTCTCCCCCAGAGATTTTTTTTTTTTAACTTTGTCCTTTTAAGAGAATTGACTTAGGCAACTTGAATTCTTTGTACTGTTGTCTTAGTGCGAGATTTCAAGAGTAATATCCCCTCCCCCAGCGTTTCAGTGTTAACATTCTAAATTCACTTTAAGCCTTAGTTAGGCTGGAGAACATTCTAATCATTTGCTTGTGATACAAGCTATAAAGAATACCAAAGCTAGACATTGCCAAGTTTATTTAAAATTCAGATTTATGAAATAGCAACCATTATCTGTTAGTGTTGTTGTGATCCTTTTGCCCCATCTCTTCCTGGAGTTTCAGTGTTCACAAAGTCAGCAAATTTTGCTCATTTAGTGTGTTGTTTTCTGCAGAAAGATAGATTTTTTTTTTTAAGCTGTTCCTGCCCTCTGGTGGCTTGCACTGTAGAAGGGAGCCCCCAAAATCCGAGTAACTCTGAGATAAAATTTTGAAGGAAAAACAAGTGTTTGAGGGAATTTTAAGGACTAGGAAATTATCTTCCTCTTGAGGGATCAGGGAATGTTCTCCAGAGTTTTTCAGTGAGTTTTAAAAGTTGACTGAAGTGGGAGATAATGTCATTCCAGATGGGAGAGCCTCAGGAGAGAGAAAGCAAGCCAGACCTGGTAGGAACAAGCAACAGGGATCAGTTGAGCTAGTGCACTTTAAGCATGAGGAGATCCTTACAGAGACCTACACCAGGGAGTTTGGTATTTCTCCTACAGAAGCCAGGAGGGAGTTACTGGCCTTTCTGAGCAGGGCAAAGGCCGAACCCGAAATGTCTGTGCCACCAGGAGATTAACCTGGCAGCCTATGTGGATTGGAGGAGGAGAGTGGGGATTAGCACAATAATTCCCAACTCTGACCTGACCCCTATAGGCTCTATGTTTTTGAAAAAAAAATTTTTTTTAAGATTTTATTTATTTGACAGAGAGAGACACAGCGAGAGAGGGAACACAAGCAAGGGAAGCAGGAGAGGAAGAAGCAGGCTTCCCGCTGAGCAGGGAGCCTGATGCGGGGCTTGATCCCAGGACCCTGAGATCATGACCTGAGCCAAAGGCAAGAGACTTTAACCCACTGAGCCACCCAGGCACCCCTGTTTTTGGAAATTTTTAACCAAATTGTATTTATGTGCACTTAATTTTATTTCTTCAATCAAAAGCATATATAAAACTACCCATCCAAGCTTCTGACAGTCCTAAGTCTATCAGCGTAGTTGCCCTAACTATGAAATAAATACACCTCAAAGCTCAGAATACTGAAGTCTAATGTGAACAGCATGGTAGGTTTGAATTAGGAGATTTTAGTGTTGAGCCTAGCTCTTGAGAGTCTTATCATTTGTGCCTTCTTGACCCCCTTTGGGCCCCTTGGACCTGAGGTTGTGCCCATCCGTTTAGATAAGAGGTAACAAAGGGTAAGTTCTGAGAGGGGCAGTAAGGCGAGGGGGAAGGATTGCAGGGAAGGAAGATAAGAGCATTGAAACGACTTAGTCCCTGAATGGACCAGAGTAGTGAGGGTCAGAGAAGCAATATCAGGAAAGCTGAGATGACAGGCAAGAAGGTGCCTGTAGTCATCTGACAAGACTTCATAGTTGTACTTACTATGTGTCTGGCACTCTTGTTAATCATTCTACGAGAATTCGTTCATTTTACTCTCAACAACCTATGAAATATGACTACTGTTATTTACGGGAGTGAAAACTGACTAGCAGAGAAGGTGAATAACAGGTCCAGGGTCTCCCTGCTGGTCAGTGTTGGAGTCAGGATGCACACCCATGATGTCTGACTCCAGAGCTAGTGCTCCAACCCGTCCACTGTAAGGAACAAAGGAAGAAATCTTGGGGGACAGGTTGGCAGGTGTCTTGAATTCAGATGCCTGCAGGAGTGTCTGGTGAAGATATGCGGCAGGCATAGCATCCATCTCAGTTAGTGTGCAGACATTCCTCTGGGATACACAGGGCCTTTGTCATGGCCTTGTGTTTTCCCAGTGGACCCTCATTTATCTCTCAAAACCTCCCACAGGATTTTAGGCTCATCTTCAAACTCGGAAAAGTCAGAGAAATCCTAGAATCCTGTATATCAGGTAAGGTTTCCCTTTATTGCTCTTCAGTGCAGAGCAAAGCTACTTGAAGGATTTGGGCTTAATTTCAGGAGCAGGGAAGGTATCACATTGGCTTTCTACAAAAGCAGTGAATTTTACCATATTGTGGTAAAATTTCATGTCTTTGTCCTTGTTTTGTCCTGTTTCTGGCTTCAAGGGGCTCACCAGGAACAGAACTCTTGGGAGATACAGAAAGAGTAAAAGATACAATATATATACCCCGTAAGTTTATACTCCACTTAGGGAGTTGAGATGAACAGTTATAAAGAGCAAACAAAATGAATAGTTCGTAATTATTACATTATGTGGTAAAATTTAAGTGTAGCAGGCATTGGGTTTTTAAATATGCCAGTGACCTCAGAACTGTAATATGCCCCACCTTCTCTGTTACCTATAAACATCACTGTGCTTGCTCTAAGCCAGCCATCTTTTGTCTAATTGTCACCAAATACACTCTGATTTTATTTTGTTTTCTTCTGCAGTTGTTAGACTTTGCATTCATGGCTTTGAATTTTTATGTCTTACAGCTCAAAAAATAATAACACTTCTGTAGTTAGTAGGTGACAAAGCTGAGAGCTGAACCAGATGTCGGCCTGGGGAATCCAGGCTATTAACTAGGATATTCTGTTGCCTCTCATTGCCTGTTTTCCACAACTTCTAGACTTTTTTCCACTGGCATGACAGATGTACCCTCTGTCAGATGGTGAGGGATCATTTTGCCCCAAATGAGTGGGGTCAGGTTGAGTCTCTGAGCAGTGATCCCCCTGTCTGTGGAAGTCATCACCCAGCTACAATCGGAATACATCACTCAATTACCCACCTAGTCATCACTTTTTAATTGAACACAAGGTGTCTCGCAGGTAACTCAGTGCAGGAAAAGCAAAGGCTAATGAAATGTATTCCCTGTCTTGGGGAGGTTGGGTCTAGTAGGGGAGAGGTGAAAATAAACTATCAGGATAGAGTTTACATGGTTTACTAGAGGTAGGAAAAAAAGACGAAACTGGTCAAAATTAGTGTAGGAAAGAATAGTTAGGTGAAATCTGAAGATAGTCACACTGAACCCTTAAAACTCTAAGTGCTGGTTTTAGGTGAGATTCTTACTTAAAAGAATGAAGATATGGAAAAAGAAAGGGATGTCCCTTTGTCTTGACTATATTACAATTTAAGTCATAGTAATTTTTTTTTTTATATTTGACCTCCCTGAGTTATATTCATGTTCTTTCTTGGGTCTGCTGTTGTTTACCCCTCTTTGAGGTTTCAGACTGCCTGAATTACCTGTATAGATAAAGTGGGAAGCCTTTCTCTTAGTACTTTCCCAGATACTGCTCCCTTCTTGTCTCCCCTTCTACTGTCTGGAAAAACAGTCTTAAGCTCTACATGCTACATTCTTTTCATTTGCTCTGTGCGTTTGTGTACTTGTAAGCATTTTTCACAGTTCTAAACTGGGAATGGACTTTGCCTGGGAGTTTTGTCATTAATGGACATTCCTTGAAGAAGGAGAGGAATTACGTTGTATGTTTTGCAGACTTTCTTCAGCAGCTCAATGGCCTCCCCAAAGAAGAAGCTTCAAGGTCTCGTTGCTGCAACCATCACGCCAATGACTGAGCATGGGTAACTATCACTTGGGACCTAAGGGGAATCTGTTCTCACTCCATCAAAATGGACAGACGCTCTCTATAACAGCAGTCCCTTAGATTCTGCGCCTCTGCGGTACTCATGCCAAATGGCCACTTCTGTCAGTCATCCCTCCCCCGTGCTGTCTCTGATCCCAATCAGAGAAGAGTCTCTATATCACAAACAGTGCAGAAAGAAAGAATGTGAGATACAGCATCTTGCCTTTCTCCCAGTGTCTATCGCACCACAAAATAAATTCTCCTTGGATTTCAGCAGAGGCCTGGCTTTCCCAAATAAGGCCGATGGAATTGGATGAGGAGAGTCTCATTTTAGCAGGATTTGCTTCTAAGCCTTGGCCTGGCCCCTCTAGATCCTGTCTCTAGAGAGCTGCATGATTCTACCTCAGGCTATTCATAGATGGGATGAAAATGACCTCCCCTGAGGAAAGAAGGGAAGTTAGCTGCAAGGTGGACCCTGTAGTATGTTTACAGCCTCATTTCAACATGGGTTAAACACTGGGGGCCTGCAGGAGTGGGAGGTAACAACAGAAGATTGCTGAGAACTCATTCCCTCAGACAGGCACCCCCACTCCCAGGTGAATGGGATGGCAGGCCCTTTGCTCGTGCTGTCAGCTAACGGTCACATGCCACAGGTGTAGAACCCCTCTCTGGACATTGCTGTGGACAAAAAAGGGATTTATCCACCCGGATCTAAATGCTTTTGACCTGTTAGAGGGGTCAGTCTGCCAAAACAGAATTCTGGCTTCTTTAAGCTTCTTTCTTTCTCTATAAAATACAGTGGTAATTAACCTGTGTGATGGGGTTCTGGGTGTTCAAGTGAGATAATCCATATAATGGTGCTCAGCACAGGGCCAAGAGGTGCTTAGGTCAGTACGTTCATTTGAACCAGACAGGGATGTAAGGAAGATGCAGCACGTAAGAGATCTTTAAGAAAAGCTTTTATTTAAAAAGAAAAGAAAAGAAAAGCTTTTATTTTTTTGGTCTTCTGTTGCTGAATTTGTAAACCTTAACCCTACCCCTTTAAAATAAGTGAAATTTCTTTTTTTTTTTTTTTAAAGATTTTATTTATTCATTGCAGAGAGAGAGGCAGAGGGAGAGGGAGAAGCAGGCTCCCCACTGAGTAGGGAGCCCGATACAGGATTCGATCCCAGGACCTGGAGATCATGACCTGAGCCAAAGGCAGACACTTAATCATCTGAGCCACACAGGCACCCCAATAAGTGAAATTTCTTATGACCCTCAGTTTCTAAGTTTCATGAAAAATCTCATCTAGGTTTAAATCAAATTCTTGCTGAGATGGCGTTTAGATTACTTAGTGATTCATAGCAATTTTTTTCCTGTTGCTTCTCCATTTCCGTTAAGTCTGGAGAAAGACGGAAGTCAGTTCTTTGTCGATGTGTTAGCCGCCTGTTGGGCCAATAAAACAGATCCATCATGTGATTGCATGAGCAGGAAGGATTCACTTCCTGTTACTGAGAAGGATCCTGTTTGCAGGCTCACTATACTCCATCTGGTCGATGCTGCTTTAACCCTTTTCATCAGAGCCCTCAGCCTTGAAGAGGCTTGTTTGTTCATTTGGGACTCGCTGAGAGTTTTGGTGTGCTCTTCCTCCCTATTCTGCTGTTTTCTGGGGACACCAGGCGCCACGTATGGAGATAAGTGACTCTGCTTTTCTGAATTCTTCTCTAGTCTCCAATACGTCTGGCCCTTCTTCCTCCATTTCTCTGTTTCTTCTTTTTTCATTAATTCTTTTCCCTTCTGGGATTTTCTAGGACCTTTGCTCTCCTGGAGTGTACAATCAAAATAAGAATGCATTTTTTTTTTTTTTTTGCAAGGGCCTTAAGAATTAAATTAAATTAAAATGTATATCAGTATAGAGCATATAGTAGGCATGTAAGCTATATTAGCTCCCCTTTCTCCCACCACCTGCCCTGTCCAAACATTACTGTGGGTACAAAGCAAGATTGGAGCACCCACTGAGAACAGATGGGCATTTGCCTACTTGCCCACAGGGGAGTGTGAACTTATGACATGTTGCAAGGAGACAGAAAGAAGGGTCCCATGGTATTGAATAACTGGAAATTCTGCCTGGTGACCTCCCATCATGGGAGTCTTCCTAACCTGGCTCATAATGTAAGCCATAGTCTCCATGATTGAGAATGGCTGAACAAGAACTATTCGCTTGCATCCTTTTTTCTTTATAATTCTGAAAAATATCCAGATTCAATTCTGAATATAAGTTGGTGTTCTGAAGTGAGGAAGTTGGCAGGAAGAATATGGTTAAATGGATTTTAGAGTATCTGGGTTTCTGACCCCTAGCTTTACCACCAATTAGCTGTCTCACCCTGGAGAGGCCTTCTCACCTGCTAAAAGTTCTCTTTCTTATTCCGTAAAGGGTTCAGCCATATTGTCTCCAAGTCCCATTTGAGTTCAAAGAATGCAGCCCTCTGCTGTTATGTGATGAGGAATATTGTAGTGATCCCCAGGAAGAAAGTAGAAAGTATCTATAGCCCCAGTCCAACCTGCATCACTGCAGCCCAGTGAGCGTCCTCATAAATAAATCTAATTGAGTCACTTCCCTCTTTAAAAATCTCTGTCGACCCCCTTTTGTTGAAGCCTTACTATTCTGTCATGTGGTCCATGGACTGTTGGCTCTATCTCACATAGGAACCTGCTAGAGAGGCAGACTCTTAGGTCCTCCTACATACCGCTAAATCAGAACCTGCATTTTAACTGTCCCTGGGTGATTCTTTAGCACATTAAAGTCAGAGATGAACTGATCTAAACTTAAGGCCCAGACCACCTGGGATACCTCTCCTGCTACATTTCTATTGCCTCCAAGCATGTCATGTTCTTTCTTCCCTCCGTGCCTATACACATTCTGTTTCCTCTACCTTTTTCTACCACTATGCTCTCCTCTCTCTACTCCACATGAACACTTCCGCTCATCAATCAAAACCATCCTCTGCTGCTTCTTCCCCATTTCCTGTAAAGAATCTCGGAGTCCTTCCCCCTGTGCTCTCACAACAGCCTGTGCAGACCTTTTCACATTACATCAGAATTATTTGTTAATGAAAATTACTATAATAACTGTGTTACATTCCTGTAACAAAGCTTACTCTCCCAGTAGGCTTTGAGCTGCTTAATCTTATTTCACAGATATTTATTGAGTGTCAGGCAATACGCAAGAACTGAGCCTGTTTCTTATTTATCCTTGCATCTTCTGCACCTAGCACAGGGAATGCTAAATTTTGTTATTTCATGAGGAAAAGAAGCTAACACCGATTGGCTAAACACTACATGTCAGTCGTGCTGGCATTTTAACATACACATTCCAATTCAGTCTTCATAACAACTCTGAAAAAGAACTGCAATCTCTGTTTCCACAGTCAATGAGACCAAGATCCTAACCATTAACACACTGCACCTCGCCATGGAGCCAGAGAGAAAGGTCTTTCTCTACCCATCTCAACGCTTATCTTTCTACACCAGAGTAGAAGACATTTGCTTTCCTTAGTTGTTTCAAGAAGTCACTTCTTCCCTTGGGCAAGTACAATCATTAAAACAGGAAGCCCATTTCAGGGCCACCTGGGTGGCTCATTCAGTTAAGCATCTCCCTTCAGCTCAGTCATGATCCCCGGGTCCTGGGATCGAGTCCCGCATCAGTCTCCTTGTTTAGAGGAGAGCCTGCTTCTCCCTCTGCCTGCTGCTCCCCTTGCATTCTGTCTCTTTGACACTCTCTCTCTCTCTCTTTCTGACAAATAAAATCTTAAAAAAAGAGAGAGAGAAGAAGGTCCATTTCAGATTGGCCAAAATGTCCAAAAAAAAAAAAAAAAAAGTTGTGTTGTTTTCTCCTTCAAATGCCTTTGGCTTCACCATAGAAATCCTTACAACACCCTCTAGTAAAAACAAACTGGTTGCCCCAGTCAGAAAGGGCCTGGACTGCTGGAGCCCAAGTTGTGTATTGTCTTTTGAACTGTGTTGGGAGACTGCATGCCCCAGATCCCCAGAACAGAATGTTTTCTGGCAAGACAGGGCAGTTATGGTCCCTGAGTACTTCTCTGCCCAAGGAGTTTTAAAGTAGCCAAGTAGTTATTTTGCCAAAAACACATATAACTTTCATCTGATTTTGAATGCTGAGAGTTATATGTAAAAGGCAAAAAAAAAAAAAAAAGGAACATCAGATTTTCTGACATGTGTGCCAGTTATGAAAAGACCTCCCTGGTGATTCTGTATTCTCAAATAAAGTGAAAGTCTTTCACTTTGTTTCATACATCAGGAGAGGAAATGAACAGCAACAGAGATTTTTCTCTGAAAAGCCACTTCAGAAAAACTCTGTTACTTTTCTGTCCTAAGGGAAGAGATACAGCCTATATACTGTTTCAGACTGTATCCACTCAGGGCCTCAATTTGTTGCAAAAATAATTGGATAAACATTCTCTCCTCTTACATGGTTTGGAAGTAAACTGAATGTCCAAAGGTAGAGGATTAGCTAAATTCTTTTCATTCATACGATGAAATGCCGTGTAGCCGGTATAGGGACAATATTTGAAGGTGTGGGAATATACTCAATTTGGCATGCTAAGTGAAAGAATATTACAATACTTTGTACAATATGGCCATATTCGCTTAAGAAAATGCTGCCTTGTATGCTTATGAATAGAAAAATATCAAACTAATAAGAGTGATCATCTCCAAGGAGCTAATGAGTGGGTTTTTCCATCCTTTTTTATTGTGTGTACTCTCAAAAATAAACAACATGGCTTCTTTGGCATGAAAATTAAGAGAAAATCATGGGCCTAAGGCAAAGAATCTGAACCCATGGAAATTGAAATTAAGATACTAAATTAGGATTAAGTAGGGGAGCGACTTCAGCAAGCATGGTGTTTGGTTCAGAGTCATTCAGCCCTGAGGTGGCCAGTACTTAGATGTGTTCGTGGGGCTCATGAAGAAAGAGACAGGCCATGGAAAGCCAGTCCCACCTTTGGAAGAGAACTGGCTTGTGCCACCTCTCATTTCCATGAGAAATGAGCCCCAGACCGCCATCCGGCGGGGAGGAAAATAGTCTTACTGCTCGAGTTATCTCTAGTGACTTCTAGATACCTGATGCTGTCCCTGCAGCAATCAACAGAAACCCACACACCATGGAGAGGCAGATTACGGTGGTAAAACGGGGAAGGGAACAAAGTCCCCAGAGAGAATTATCACCCTGCTCCTATCTTGGCATTGCTGTTGGGGAACCTTTGTGATAACGAGGGTAACAGCTCTGGGTGATTTCCCTGGGCTCACTGGTGACTGTAGTCACTGAGCAACAGTGCCAAGGGCTGCAAACTTGCCCCTCTAGTCAGACAGAGACCTGAAATCCACGAGATGGTCTGAGGGCTTCTGTGCCTCCAAAGGGGGCAGCCACCGCTCCTCCTCACCATTTGGTACTGTACAGAAATGTAGGCCTGGTCTTCTTAGATCTGGCTTTTCAGTTTTTTAACCAGAAAACAAATGTTTAATAACATGGTGAAAGTCAAAACACATTTAGGAGCCATCTCTTTTCAACCTTTTTCTCTCTCCAAAGGACTTGGTAGTTCCAAAAGGCCATCTATCCAGGGACATTTTGAGGTGATTCTGCCATTGCCCAGAAATTCTACCATTAGTGTCACTACTATAGGCTAGGGACATTTTGGAAGAAGCAACAAACTGCTTTCTTGAAGGGATAGATAATGTATCACCCATTAGCACCCCTAACCTGAGGGAAATCGTAGCTGTCATCCAGCAAAGCCTAAAGGAGTAGGGGTTCAGTGTAGATGGAAGCACTCCCCACAGAAGCCGTAGAGGGGAGTGTAGAGTTCACTGAGGAAGGAGAAGAAGCCGTGGATTTCATATGTTGGCCTAGATCTGCCTAAGGGTGCAGCCAACTCCCTGGAAAGAGAAGGCACCAGAACAGGGCCCGAGAAAGCAACTCAAGAATGTCAGAGGGAAGGAAGAGCGCAGGATTTCATCCTGTTTATTCCAGACCCACCTCCTGCTTGAAGTCTCTCCCAGCCTCCCTAATTGGAATGATTAGTCCCTCTTCTGAACCCCTATAAGCTTTCTAACTCAGTCATAGCCCACAGCGTACATTCCTTAATATTCTTCTTATTTGTATACTATGCCATCTCCTTTCCTCAGTTAATAGTGAAGTTTACGTGTATCCTGCAGGTGTGGGGATAACCTGCTTTGAAGGCAGAGATCGTGGGTGTTTCATCCTCCTTGAGCTTCTGCACTACTCCTGGTGCAGACAAGGGATAGTCAGGTGTAAAAGGCACTGTGCCTGCCTTCAGGAAGTCCTTGCTCTAGCCTGGAGGGTGGGCATAAACGATTTACAAAATGATGCTTGTGGTAATAGAGATGTGAACTTTGGTGAGGGTGTGATGTGTATGCGGGGTACTTCCGGGTTTCATCATGAGGCGGTGTAGCAGCAATAATGAGTGTTTCACCGGCGCCAGGCAGAGTGCTGGGCACGCGTAGCCGGCTGGCCGCTAGAGGCCGACCTGGTGGTGTGGGCCCCTACTGAGCCTAGAGTCCACACTGGGGGCACACACATACATGCCCTAACAGAAACAGTTTCTCTCCTTGAGTATTTCTGAATATAGAAACAAGCTCTCGGGGCGCCTGGGTGGCTCAGTGGGTTAAAGCCTCTGCCTTCGGCTCAGGTCATGATCTCAGGGTCCTGGGATGGAGCCCCGCATCGGGCTTTCTGTTCAGCAGGGAGCCTGCTTACCCCTCTCTCTCTGCCTGCCTCTCTGCCTACTTGTGGTCTCTCTCTGTCAAATAAATAAATAAAATCTTAAAAAAAAAAGAAAGAAAGAAAGAAACAAGCTCTCTAGCTTCCCTTTCCAAATGATGAAGCATAAGATTAAAAACCAAAAGAACACACGCCAGAGGGAGTACAGTACCCACCAGCCCTTCACCATCCAGAGCTCTCCAGGCTCCTCCTTGGTGAAAAAGCCAGGCCTACTCTAGGTGATCTCGAGTACAGGGCTGGGATGGGATTGGGGAGGTGCCAAGACCTCAGTGAAAATGCCCGGGAGCCACTGTGTTGGAATCTAAGGTTCCAGCACAGGCTGTGGCCACTAGGCGTATTTCCTGTTTGCGGCCTGTGATTCGGAAGTGATTGGGAGCTGTTTCCTGGTGGCTTGCTTTGGTAGATGGACATCACAACTCAAAATCTGGGTTTGTATCCTGCCAACAAAGCTGCTGCTCGTTGTCGCTGCATCTCAGAGCTTATGCCAAGTGGTGAAGGGCTGATGGAGGTAGCCAGGAGCAGGTTCCACATGGTCAGGAGTGTCTGAGGCATGGACGCTTCAAGTTGAGCAGGTCAAGCTGATGTAAATGAAGGTGTTGAGATAGATTGTCTAGGTAGATAACTTGCCCATCCTCCCTTTAGGTGAGAACAACCGATGTCTGTTCCTGTTGGGCATCCAGGGAGCCTCTCTGCTCAGCAAGACTGAGAGGCCAGGATTTGCCATTCGAGCGAGTGGGGCAGGGAGGGCAATGTTACAATACCACAAGCCATTATGGAGGGAGTCGGCTCCCCTTGGAAGCCTTACAAATGCTTCAAAGCGCACTTTTCCCAAGTGGCTGGCTCAGATGTCATTTGCACATTGTGGGCAGTGATCACCTGTGCATTCTTTGCTTTTATCCCTCATGTGCCTATTACCTTTGACAAATCCCTTTTGATGTCTTTGTTTCCTATATGCATCCGATTTTTTTGTTTTTGTCTTGTTAAGAATACAGTAAGTAAAGATGAAAAGGATGTTAATAAGGTTGAAATTAAACTAGGATTCTCTGGCCCCCATTGACAAAAAGGTAAATGGAAGCCAACTAGTACTTTTTGTTCCTGGTGATGTAACCATGGCTTTGGTGACATTTAACACCCGTTAGAGCCATAGCCACAGTTGTCCTTTGGATTTTCGCTCTCCATCCCCCATCATCCTCACCTGCCTTTTGATTGAGAACAGGTCACTTTATATGATGTGTGTGTGTTTCTAGATTTTAAAATCACTATGATTTTAAGGAAAAGAGCCCTTATCACATTAAGCATCAGATCCTTACAAGGTCTTTGCCCTTCAAACTGCTGAGCATATGCAGATCACAAGGGGATCTTGTTACAATGCAGATTGGGACTGGGTGGGACTGGGTGGGGCCTGGGACCCCGCCTTTCTTCCAGACCCCCCAGATGCCTATGCTGCTCTTGCACAGACCGTGCTTTGAGAGGCAGTGAGAGCAAAGTTCCTCTCCAGTGTTAATCCTCTTTGATTTAAAACTAGCAAATACAACTGAAGCTTTCATTTGCTCTCACAAACATTAAGGGCTAAAATTCTTAAATTATTAAGATTGAACTTTCCTGGGGCACCTGGGTGGCTCAGTGGGTTAAGCCTCCACCTTCAGCTTGGGTCGATATCAGGGTCCTGGGATGGAGCCCTGCATTGGGCTCTCTGCTCGGCAGGGAGCCTGCTTCCCCCTTTCTCTCTGCCTGCCTCTCTGCCTAGTTGTGATCTCTCTCCTCTCTGTCAAGTAAATAAATAAATCTTTTAAAAAAAAATGTAATCTTGTAATCCTAAAAAATGATTGCTTCTCACCAAGTGGAGAATAGTAAATTCTCATTTAACAATGGCCCCAATCATCCTTCTTCCCCAAAAGGGCAAAAGATTATTAAATAATTACTTTTTAAATATTACTCATGGGGATGTTTTAAGGTAAAGCCTTTGCGATAAATAATGGTGTGTTGCTCATGTAAGTGAGGCATATATGGACAAGTAGAAAAATCACCAGGCTCAAAAAACAAGGAAAAATCCAGGCACTATTTAGAGCAAGTTAAGAATTTTACAAATTGGCTAAGTGGACTTCTTTTTTTAATTAAATTTAGTTAATATATAGTGTATTATTAATTTCAGGGATAGAATTTAGTGATTCATCAGTTGCGTACAACACCCAGTGCTCATTATATCAAGTGCCCTCCTCAATGCCCATCACCCAACTACCCCATCCCCCAACCTCCTTCCCTCTAGCAACCCTCAGTTTGTTCCCTATTGTTTGCCTCCCGCTCTGTTTTTGTCTTATTTTTCCTTCCCTTTCCCTATGTTCATCTGTTTTGTTTCTTAAATTCTGCATATCAAGGGCGCCTGCCTGGGTGGCTCAGTCATAAACTGTCTGCCTTCGGCTCAGGTTGTGATCCTGGAGTTTTGGGATCGAGCCCCACATTGGGCTTCCTGCTCATTGGCGGGAAGCCTGCTTCTCCCTCTTCCACTCCCCCCTGCTTCTGTTCCTTCTTTCGCGGTCTCTCTGTCAAATAAATAAATAAAATCTTTTTTTTTTTAAATAAATAAAATCTTTAAAAAAAAAACTCTACATGAGTGAAATCACATGGCCTTTGTCTTTCTCTGACTTATTTCACTTGGCGTAATATGGCCGGGTGGACTTTTAATAACTATTAACAAAAGAGAGCAGTTTATAGGTTTGGGGATTGGTTGAATAATAATCTAGAAGCTAAATATGCTTTTTTTCCCCCATTTTTTTCCTGTGTCCTTTAGAGAAATCAACTTTTCAGTCATTGGTCAGTATGTGGATTATCTTGTGGAAGAACAGGGAGTGAAGAATATTTTTGGTGAGTCCCCTTAGACATTTCTCTAGACATCTCTATCCCGGTTCTTAGAAAGCAGCTCTCACCTGGTGACTAGTCAGGAGGTCACAGTGTCTTGTGTCACCGGTTATGATTGAGCCTGGCTAAGCTAAGTGAAATTTGTGAATCTAGAGACTTATCAATTTTATACCTGGAAAGCACCTTAAGAGATTACCTAATTTGTCTGTATACCTTCAAAACAGATAAGCTATTATTTTTATCCCAACTTAAAGAAGAAAATCTATGGCTCAGATATATTATTTAGGGTGCCTAAAGGCACTTAACCAAAAATGGTAGAGTAACAGCAAAATCTAGACTTCTGTCTCTTAAGAATGGGCCTTTTCGTGTCTTCACCCAGACCTTTCATATGGTAACTCTAGAAAGACTCTAAAGGCAGCACACAAAAGAATCACAGGTCTAGCAGTTACACTCATTTATTTCATAGACAGTGGATTCAAATCAGACATTGCATACTTTAGGCCTGAGGACTATGCTTACTGTGACTGACTTGCCCCTTGTGTGGTGGTGTAGGTGCTTGGCCCCTTAGACTGGACGCTCAGCTTTTTTCCAAGCTACTGCTCTACCAACAGGGGTCCCTCAAGAACTGGAAGCGCAAGATCATAATCAAGGCAGGTTAAAACCTCTGCAGCAAGGTGGTCAGGGCACGCGTCAAAACCAGAACCTGTATACAGAACCACTTGGTGTCCCCCTAGATCCAAGCCAAGGTCAGCGAAGACTGATTGTTACTCTTCAAAGGGCCACAGATCTCCCCTGGGTATAGGGAAGAAGTAGGAACATCCCTACTAGGACAGCACACTTGAAGTGTCTTAAGACCCCAAAGGAGTGATAAAAACACTCTTTCCTACTCTCACCCCCGCCCCTTCTCTACCCCAGTTGAGTGCTCAGTATTTGGAGAGCCATATCCATTAGGCCCCAGTAATGTATCCTAGTGCCGTTTGCATACTTTTTGTGACCCATTAAGAGATTATTGTATTAGAAGGGAAAGTTTTGGAAACACACAGCTTTGGATTCAGATTTATTTAGTGACTCAGAACCTCATCTTTGCATCTGTAAATGAGAAGAATCGTTTGCACTTTGCAGGTTGGTTGTGAGAATAAGTGACTGTTGTAAGAGTGCTTAAATAAGAACTATTAATATCCTTGGTGTTTTCTTATGAATTACCATGAAAAAATTGTCCTAGAATGCTACCATCCTGTTAAACTGTAGACTGGGGTCTTTATGGATCCGTACTATGCACCACTGTCCTCAGAGGTCACTCCCACTTATGACCCCTTTGATGGCCCAGTACTGGGTGGTGTTGATTTTCCTGCCACTCAAGCCCAAATAATAGAACTGGGTGGTGTGATTGGATATTTGCCTAAAATGAGGGCAGTTATCTCAGTCTGCATTCAAAATACTCTCTCTCCGTCCTTGATAACAAGGAGATTTGTCATTAGAAGTCATGATTAACTTTCCCACTGCTTGGGACAAGGTGAAGATGGGAAGAAGAGATAAAAACAGAAATGTGCCATTTCCCCTCCAGAGTCTGTCCTCTGATCTGTCCCTATGTCCCTTCCCCTTCAGCAAGGAGCTCTGACCCTCCACTTCCTGTGTTGTTGTTGGAGGAGCAAAAGGAATGGGTCAGCCCCACTAACTGACTCTCTGTTTGGAACAGTGAATGGCACGACGGGAGAAGGCCTGTCCCTAAGCGTCTCAGAGCGTCGCCAGGTTGCAGAGGAGTGGGTGACCCAAGGGCGGAACAAGTGAGTGGCGTCACCAGGATAAAGGTGCTCTTCCAGATTGCTGCATGGAGTATGGCCCTTTTCCGATGACACGGCCTCCCACCTTCTGGCCAGAGGTCAGGCTTGAAGCGTGGGGATCCTGGCGCTTTGGCAAGGAGCTGAGGCAGAAGAGTGCCCCTCCTTTCTGGTGCGAGGCCCCCCTGGCTCCCGGACGGTCTGTCTGGAAGCTGGAAGCTACCCCTTATCTACCTACAAAGCTGGTCCCCTAGGGTTACTTGTCCTTGGGCTGAGGGGTAAGAGAGGGAGGGGCTGGTGATGAACTCTGCTGTCCCCTGGCTCTTCTGAACGACTCCTACCTCTTGCCCTCTCAGGATGAGTCCCTGATGCTCGTATCAGCCCTTGCTTCCCTACGTCTCTGTGCATGTAATTCAACGTGCTCTCCGCGGCACTTCCTTTCGTAGTCCTAGGGACTCAATTCATGTCACGGTAGACACATAGGATGGGACCACTTCAATAAGCACACTCAGTTAACCGAGCTTTATCTGTCGTCTGGCCTGTTGTGTGTTATGTCCTCTGCTCGCACCAGGAGATGAAACAGGCTCTCTGCCTTCGGCTCGCTTGCCATCCAATGGAGAGGTCAGACCATGAAATTTAACACTGATTCTTCTGCTAAGTAGCATAAACAAGGATCAGAGAAGGCAATGATTGACGTTGCCTTAGGCGGAGGCAAAGATCGGAGGTAAGTCCCAAGTGAGCCCAGAGCAGGGGTTGTCAGTATGAAGCCCGTGACCTCCTCGGGGATCCTTAAATGGCCTCAGAGCACCTTGAGTACTCTGAAACTGTGTGCCAAGGCTGAGTGCATGTCCACGCCAGCGGTTTCTGCTGACCCATCAGCTTTGAGCTCATTGCCAGTCAGATTGTGGGCCCCAAAAGATTAAAGACCATGGACAGAGAAACAAGGAAGGTTAAGGATCAACATTAAGAAAAGCACCAGAAATGGGGAGCTAGAGAAGGGAGCAAAGACAGAAAGCCCTCAGAAGGGCAGGAGGGAGGTCGGGGGTGAATCCTGCCACTCAGGGAAACCTATTTCGGAGTGTGCCAATGTAGCACGGACCGTCCGGCCAGACCAGCTGAGATTGGGTCCTGGCGCTGGCTCTTACTAGACTTCTGAACTCAGACAAATCACTGAACCGTTCTGTGCTTCACCTATAACTGGAATAAAAGTATGTTTGTTATTAAGTGGTGGCGAGCATTCAAACACTGCCTGGCACGTAGTCGCAAATCTTACACAGGGATTCATTGTAATTATTTGCAGTAGATGCTGTGTTCGTCATCACATTTGTAATAAATGTTAGATGTTGTGAAAGTCAGCGGATGGAGGGCTGAGAAGACTGCTCGGTTTGAAGTGACCGTGACCGTGACCATGACCGATGACCTGAGAGAGCAGGGCCGGCCGGGTTGTTGAAACAGGAGCAGCCCGCGGTGAACTGTGGATCAGTGGGTTGTTGCAGATGTGCAGGGCTGGGGACCATGATTATGGTCATGGTTATTCTCAGAACATTTTCTGGTGAAGGGAAGGAGAGATGGAGTGGTAGATGAGGGAGGAGGAAGCAAGATGAAAGGAAGGGTAGTTTGTTTTAAACTGGGGAAGTCTTGAACTTGTTTCTCTGCTGAAAAGACACTGATCCGGGTGAAGAGATGAAGAGAGCATGGACAGCTGATACCTTCAATGGGAAGGTCTGGGGGTGGGGGGCTGAAACAAAACAAAGGAGATAGTGTAACTTTAGGGGACAGCCCAGGAGCTGGGAGGAAAGCATAGACGAGGATGCGGCTAAGCACGGAGATGCAGAAGAGGAAAAGTGGGGTCGTCTGTGCATGAGGCCTCTGTGTACTTCTGGTGTGTTGGAATTGAGCACATCTGCCAGGAACAAGGAATTGGGTTGAAAGGAGCTTGAGAATAGTCCAGATTTGAAGTAGCCACTGCAGAGAATTAGAAGGGAAGTAAGTCATGATGACCAGAAGGCTTTTTGGAGCCTCGTTCTCCCGAATTGGGACAGAACAAGTTGGGATGAAAGCCATAGGATGGTTTTCTCTAGCACCACCTAGCATCAGGGTGGAAGGGAAGAAGGAATGGATGGCTTCTCTTAACCTAAGCAAGGAGAAGGGCCTGTGAAAGGTTTAAGGAGCTGATGCAGAAAAGCTGCCGATAAGAGTAGAGCCTATCAGTCAGCCTCCCTTTCTCCTTTCAGAGGTCCTGTCCTTTAAAAATGCTTCCCTGGGCCACCTGGGCGGCTCAGTCAGTCACCATCTGCCGTCAGCGGAGGTCACGATCTCCAGGTTGTAGGATCAAGCCCACATTGGGCTCCCTGCTCAGTAGAGGAGTCTGCCTCTCCCTCTCCCTCAGCTCTTCCCCACCCATCTGTTCCCTTTCTCACTTTCTCTCTCTCTCTCTCTCTCTCCCCCGCCAAATAAAGAAATAAAATCTTTAAAAATGCAACCCTGATCACATCACTTCCTTAGTGAGGACCATTTCACCTGAGACATGACAAGTCAGGAGTCACTGAGGACTCACTGATGGGGCCTAAACCAGAATGCTGTGTCTCCATCCCTTGCAGATGGCATGTCCATTATTCAAGGTCCCTCAGAAGAGTCGCTGGGGTGACTGGACTCACAACTGAGTTTATTAATCCTCCTCTGAGAGCACCGGCCTCACTGTGGCCTCCACCCATAGTGGCCACATGGAGCACCCCCAAAGATGAATATTGGGGTCGCAGAGGAAACCTCTCATAAGAGGCCAAATTCTGAGGACTTAAAAGATAGGAAAAAGCTTTGTTTACAGTGGACTCATTTCTCCTATGGCTTGTTCCTGGCTGTACTCTGTGAAGAACCTCTTTATTTTTATCTCCAACAGGAAATACGTCCGTGTTACACCAATCTCCATGCACACTTCGCCATCAGGACACCCTCTAAAACAGGGCTTTGTCAAAATACGTATTCAAGTACTGATTAATTGCCTCTCGGTTTCAAAATTCTGCCTGGTTGGACCAAATTTTACTCCCTGGACATTTTTTTAAATCCCTTATTAGACTAATTTTAAGTACACCACTATAGATTTTAATAGTTTTGAGGTTGAGATTAGTTGGACATTAGCTAACTGCCAAAACCAGCACAAACCAGTACTTCAACCCTTCTGCCTTCCTGTAAACTTCCAAGTGATGCAACAGTGTTTTCTCTTTTGTAGGTTGGATCAGGTAGTAATTCACGTAGGAGCCTTGAGCTTGAAAGAGTCCCAAGAGCTGGTATGTATGTAGGTCCATCTGGGAGAGACCACACAAGGGGCCTCCTTTTCCTTTTATTGTTAGAGTGTGGTTGACATATACAATATTATATTAATTTCAAGTGTACGACATAGTGAATCAGTAATTCTGTGCGTTACTCAGTGTACAGCGGGATACAACCTTATTACAATATTATTGACTACGTTCCCTATGCTATACTTTTCATCTCTGTGACCTGCTTATTTTATAACTAAAAGTTTGTAACTCAACCTCCTTCACTTATTTTGCCCATTTCCCCACTGGCAACTACCAGTTTGTTCTCTGTATTTATGAGTCAGTTTCTGGTATTTTGTTTGTTTATTTGTTCATTGGTTTGGGGTTTTTTTAGATTCTGCATAAGGGAAGGGGCTCTTTTTTATGCTGAAGTTAAACTCAATGCCATTTTTGCTATATATTGGATGCTGTCATTGGGCAATGTGAGATGTGGGACCTCAGAGGTCACGATCCAGGAGCATACACAGAGCCATAATGAGAGTAGCCCAAGGTGCTAACTCCCAAAGCAGAGTTTGGAGTAGGAGACAGAAGTGCCTCTTCCTCTGAGTGAAGTAGGGGTGGGTATAGATGTGGCTCAGTTTGCAAGTAAAGAGAAGAACTTGAGCCAATGTTAATGTCTCTAGGAAGCCAAATGCAAAGCCACCTGCTGGGCATGAAGGAAGATGGGTTTCAGACTTGAAGAGCGGTAAAAATTGAGAATTGCTGCCCCCGGGGGAATGGGAGGGAAAACTGAAACACCGGAAGATTGTCCCCACTCATGTTCATTTCAGCATTATTTATAATAGAAAGATGCAGAAGCAACCAAAATACCCATCAATGGATGAATAGATAAACAAAATGTGGTATATATGTACTATTAAAGGACAAAAATACAACGGAGTAATTTGAAAGATCAAAGTGGCTTTATTGAATGACACCTGCAGCTTCCAGTCTAGCAAAGAGAAAGGATCTCTGACAAACTGTAGAAAAGGAAAGGTTTTTAAAGACAGTGAGGGAGCCAGAAAAAGGAAATTATTAGCAAAGAACACATTGTTTTAAGCAGGGTCTCCCTCTGAAGGGGAAAGGTAGGGGTCTGGCAGTAAAGTTCCTAGGGCTGACCAGGAAATTCCATGTTGACAGTTTAAAGATTACATGCCTGGGAGGATTGAAACTACAGTCTGGTTAGGTATTAAGTCTTGGTTTGCTGACATGGGGCCTTAACATAAGTGACTCCATTTGGATCCTATGGTTTTCTTTTTAACAATACAATAGAATATTATTTAGCCTTAAAAAGGAAGGGAATCCATCCTGTCACATGCTATAGTATAGGTGAACCTCTTTGAGGACATTATGTTAAATAAAATAAGTCTCACTAAAAGAGAAATACTCTATGATTTCTCTGAAATGAGGTATCTAAAATAGTCAAATTCATAAAAACAGAAAGTAGAATGGTGGTTACCAGAGGCTAGAGAAAGAGAGAAAGAATTATTTAATGGGTCTAGAGTTTCAGATTTGCAAGATGAAAAGTTCTAGAGATCTGTTTTATAACAATGTGATTATACTTAAAACTACTGAACACTTAAAAATGATTAAGGTGGTAAATTGTATGTGGTTTCGTCGCAATTAAAAAAAATTTTTTTCTTTTTCGAAGTAAGCTCCACACCCAACCCAACATGGGGCTTGAAATCCCGACCCTGACATCGGGACTCCCATGTTCTACCAACTGAGCCATCCAGGCACCCCTAATTAGTTAATTTTTAAAAAAGGATTGCCAATGGTGCTAAAGACCAGCTAATGTTATAAGTCATAAATCTGTCTTACCACCATTCAACTAAGTTATGAAAATTTCTTTCTGGGTACAGTCTTCAACCAGAATATAGGTTCAAGAATACAAACAGTAGGGTCCCTGGGTGGCGCAGTTGGTTGAGCGACTGCCTTCAGCTCAGGTCATGATCCCGGAGTCCTGGGATCGAGTCCCACATCGGGCTCCCAGCTCCATGGGGAGTCCGCTTCTCACTCTGACCTTCTCCCTTCTCATGCTCTCTCTCACTCTCTCCCTTTCCTAATAAATAAATAAATAAAATCTTAAAAAAAAAAAAAAAAAGAATACAAACAGTATGGGGTGCCTGGGTGGCTCAGTTGGTTAGGCGAATGCCTTCGGCTTAGATCATGATTCCGGAGTCCCGGAATTGAGTCCCACATCAGGCTCCCAGCTCCACAGGGAGTCTGCTTCTCCCTCTGACCTTCTCCCCTCTCATGCTCGCTCTCTCGCTCTCTCTCTCAAATAAATAAAATTGAAAAAAAAATATACAGTCTGATTGCCCCAGGTTTAGAGATTAGCAGATTAGGTGTAGCACAAGGCAGGAACAGAAGGAGTTACAGTTGCTGGCAGAAAAGTACACGACCTGGTGGTTTTGAGGACTTTGTGAGTTGGGTGAACAAAGAAAGCTTGAGAATGTGGAGGTATTTACCAGGAGGTCCAGTACCTGGACCACTACTAAATTAACCATGTTTTCAAAATTTATATATTCTGATTCCATAGATTATAATGACTTGATCTAGCCCCAACATCTTCTTGATGGGTTTTTCTTTGTTTTTCCTATTACTGAATTTAGAAATGGGATGTATAATACATATTTACAAAGTTGCAATTCAATACCGTTGGGTAAGCCACAAGGGAAGGCATATTGCTAGGTTGTTGCTTAATAAGTCCTGGAGTCAGAACCTGGAGACTTGATTTATCCTTCTTATATGTGATTTGTTCTTACAATAGGCCCTGCAATTAAGGTAATATGATGTAGGAAATTTGTTTTCATCTCTTTTTTTAGTTTATTTTTTATTAACATATAATGTATTATTTGCCCCAGGGTGCATGTCTGTGAATCATCAGGCTTACACATTTCACAGCACTCACCATAGCACATACCCTCCCCAG
Organism: Nasua narica; assembly: GCA_028533885.1. NCBI lineage: Eukaryota > Metazoa > Chordata > Mammalia > Carnivora > Procyonidae > Nasua > Nasua narica. The sequence continues at coordinate 39,629,022 of CM052814.1, forward strand.
TGTCCATAACCCAGCCACCCTAACCCTACCCCCTACCCCTCAACCACCCTCAGTTTGTTTCGTGAGTTTAGGAGTCTCTTACGGTTTGTCTCCCTCCTGATCTCATCTTGCTTCATTTCCCTTCCCCGCCACGACCCCCCCCCCCCGCCCTGCCTCTCAAATTCTTTATATAAGAGAGATCATATGATAATTGCCTTTCTCTGACTGACTTATTTCGCTCAGCATAATACCCTCTACTTCCATCCGTGTCGTTGCAAATGGCAAGATTTCATTTCTCTTGTTTTCATCTCTTTTTAATTGCTTTCTTTCCTATGTGTGATATAAATTTTAAAATTTTGTCTTGACATGAAAGATTGTTATCCATTGGGCTGAACACTAGAATAGAATAGAGATCATCTTCGTAGACACATAATCCCTTGCTATAAGGATAATCCCCCACTATGTGGGTGATCTTGCCAATGAGACTAATTTGGCATCTGCTTAGCCATAACTCCATTGGATGCTGTTTGAATGGGCACTGCCATTAACGGTCTCTTAGCTGTTTCCTTTTTACTTATTTTCAGCTAAAGTTATCCTTCTAGTCTTGTCCTTAACAGAGCGCTAAACAAATGATTCAAATATATACCATCCAACTGGTGTTAATGAAATTATATCCAATGTCACAATAGGTCTTTGGACTATATCGAAGTCTTCTCTTTGGCTCTCCTACTTTTGCAGGAAGCTAATCACCTCTGTGAGGGATAGATTTTATTTTTTTTTATTTTTTTTTTAAAGATTTTATTTATTTATTTATTAGGAAAGAGAGAGAGTGAGAGAGCATGAGAAGGAAGAAGGTCAGAGTGAGAAGCGGACTCCCCATGGAGCTGGGAGCCCGATGTGGGACTCGATCCCGGGACTCCAGGATCATGATCTGACCTGAAGGCAGTCGCTCAACCAACTGCGCCACCCAGGGGCCCAGGGATAGGTTTTATTAAAGTCTCAGAGAAAAGTGTTTTTCCCTTTTAGGTAGGGGGACATGTTCTGAAGCAGTCAGCAAGTCCCTGCTCTGTGCTTATCACCATGATTCACTAACTATACACGAGAGTAAGATCTGACACCCGCCCTTGGGAACTCATTCTATTTGAGAATTGTCACTGTACACACCATCTTGCAATATAGTAGATTTTAGGTCTCGAAATAGTTAAGAATGGTTTAAGGGCCCAGTAGAAGGAAATGGTCATTTTTTCTGGAGGAATTTAAGAAAACTTCAAAATAGTGGTACACTATATCTTCCTTTATGTGCATAATCTTTTTCTTCTTAAACTTTTTCAACTGCATTCCCAATCCGTAAATTAAATTTTTTAAATAAATTTAGAATAAACTTTAAAATATGACTATTATATCATTGGACAGGAAAGACAGCATCATCCAATGGGCTGAACACTAGAAGATAAATTACACTTGCAAGTTTCTCTTTTAATAGCTATAATTATCACAATGAACCACTCATGTCTCTGTTAGCAAGGTTTTTTTGTGCTGACAGAGTCTGAAGAAGAATAAGATTAAATGCACAGGTCACCTCCAGCCAGGGTCTCTACTTTGCAATTTGGAATTTTTCCTGATAATGACATTTATCATTAAATTTGGCTTATTTTCTGCTCTCTAGTGGTGCATCAGTTGGCAAATGTGAAGTTTGTTGCTACTCTCAGTATCTAAGCTGTAAACAAATGTGGTAAATCACTTATTCCAAAATAGTTGTAATATTGTGATTTATAATAAATATATATTTGGTCTGGCACAGAGTTCCTAACACTCTTGCAATTTTCTGTGATGAGAGCAATAAAAGTGTCTCTTGTTATGTGAAGGAGGTGATTTTCAGAAAGCAGCTAAAGATGGGGGCTGGTTGCCAGGAGAAACAACCATGTGATCAGAGGGTTGGAACTTTCAGTCATACCCGACCTCCACCTCTGGGGAGAGAGGAGGGACTGGAGGTTGAATGGATCACCAATGGCCAGTGATTTAATCAACCATGCCTATGCAGTGAGGTATCCATTAAAACCCAAAAGTGGGGGCGCCTGGGTGGCTCAGTGGGTTAAAGCCTCTGCCTTCAGCTCAGGTCATGATCTCAGGGTCCTGGGATCAAGTCCCGCATCAGGCTCTCTGCTCAGCAGGGAGCCTGCTTCCCCCTCTCCCTCTGCCTGCCTCTCTGTCTACTTGTGATCTCTCTCTCTCTCTCTCTCTCTCTGTCAAATAGATAAATAAAGTCTTAAAAAAAAAAAAAAAAGGCAGGTTTCAGAGGGCTTCCAGGTTGGTGAACATGTGGAAATTTGGGGAGAATGGCACACCCGTGCTTGGACAAGACATGGCCCTCTCTCCATACCTTGTCTTTTTTTTTTTTAAAGTTTATTTATTTATTTGACAGAGAGAGACACAGTGAGAGAGGGAACACAAGCAGGAGGAGCTGGAGAGGGAGAAGCAAGCAGACTTCCTGCCGAGCAGGGAGCCCGATGCAGGGCTCGATCCCAGGACCCTGGGATCATGACTTGAGCTGATGCTTAAGGACTGAGCCACTCAGGTGCCCTCCATACCTTGTCTTATGCATCTTTTCCACCTGGCCGCTCCTGAGTTATGTCCTCCTATAATAAACTGCTGATCTAATAAGTAAAATGTTCCTCTGAGTTCTGTGAGCCCAAGGAGGGGATCGTAAGAACCTCCAAGTCTGTAGCCAGTTGGTCAGAAGCACAGGTGACGACCTGGACTTGTGATTAACATCTAAAGTTCCGGGAAGCAGAGTAGTCTTATACGACTGAGCCCTTCCCTGTGCAATCTGATTCTGTCTCCAGGTAGATAGTATCAGAGTTGAGTAGACTTGCGGGACACGCAGAATTTCCTGGTGATGTGGGAAAACCACCCCCCAACCCACACACATCGGAATTGTAACCAGACCCATAATGGTCTTCTTTCTTCTTTTAAAGGCCCAACATGCAGCAGAAATAGGAGCTGATGGCATCGCTGTCATTGCACCTTTCTTTCTCAAGCCGTGGAACAAAGGTAAGCAGATAGTCTAAACACACGGTGCCTCACGTGGTCCACTTCTTTTTTGCCTTCACTCAAAATGGTCATACTGAACTCCTGGAAGTAAGGCTGTGTGGACTGAGGGCAGGAAGTTGCAGTGGTGCAACAGCTGTCCAGAATATTTGTTCTCTCTGGATCCATAAAAGAAAAGATTCCTTTAAGAAGGGCTTCACCTCTTTTACCAAGGATCTGATTGGTTCATCCACCAAGCCCCAGGTCAGCCTCCAGGTGCCTGCGTTAGAGTCAGGCATCCACTCCTAGTCCAGTAGGTTGTGGTGGATGTCAGAGCCACATGGCAAAGCATGGGGTCATTTTTCTCAAAAAAAAAAAGAGGACTATAAGTGATGGGCATCTTGAGACTGCATGTTCTAGTCAAGGTTGAGTGAGTAATGAATTTGAGGGAGATCTCAGAGAAAGATCCACTGTCTTCCCAAATACCAAGTTAATTGCTTTCTCCTCTGCACTCTCTACAGAAACTATTTGTGGCTTCCAAGTGTACTGAGTCTTTTTAACCCTTCTGATTAGCAAACAAAGAAATACAAATTTTGAAAGGATTGAAGACAGACAATCCATGATTGCATGCGTGATTAAATAATTCATAGCTAAATGTAATTGGGTCAAAATAATTGTGAAACTCATCTATTATTGGTAGAGAGAAAAATAACTTAATATAGGATAAGTAATTTAAATACTGCCACTTTGGGAATTGAGAATGAACATTTTAAAACTTTCTTTCACATGGTTATAAAAATTTTATGTCAATGCACTTCCCAAAAAGACAAAAGAAAGATAATGAGTTATACATAATAATTTTGTCAAATATTTATCATGGACAGAGTACATCATCACAGTATTTGGGTGAAGTGCCTAAGATTCTCTCTCCCACCCTTCAGTGTAAGCCGGTCTGCTGGATTTATTTATCCTCTGTGGCAATGTCGCAGTGAAAACTCACGGAGGATGATGTAGGAAATTGCAAATCCTCAGTAAACTAGAATGAATTCTCTTCTGCTATAACTGGATTTCTCCCAAAACAGGAAAAGTGCCAACCTCTGGTTGAATTATTGTGACGTGTGCCACTATTTTTATAACTTCTCTCTTTGGGCAAATGTTTATCTTTTTGTTGTAGAATTTTCTCAGTTACAACTTGATGATTCTGATCCTAATGCAAATTCCTTGTTCACTGAGCACATTTAGCCCTTGTGGGGTAAGAGCACAAGAATCCTACTGATGGGCTTCTAACTTTGTTAAGAGTATTATTTCATGAGCTTCTCTTAATATGTGGGAAGATTTGCACCAGTTTTTTCATAGTATTTTAGTATGGCAGGAAAGTGATCATCTTATTTTGGCCTTTCTACAGAAAGGAAAATAAACCTTTAAACGAAGTGAGTTGCAAAGACATTGCAGTACCAATCTCAGGGATGGTGAGAGTGATTGAGAATTTTCAGCTTCTGAGAGGGATGTTTGTGTTTTAATAGATGGTTAATTTTTTACCGGGGAAGGCCAGTGTTTTATACTTGTTCACACCATGGCTTTTCCTGCTATTCTTTCAGATGTCTTGATTAATTTCCTAAAGGAGGTGGCTGCTGCCGCCCCAGCATTGCCATTTTATTACTATCACATTCCGGCCTTGACAGGGGTAAAGAGTAAGTACCGCTTCTTTCAATGTTTCTTTCCCTCCGTATCTCACATCTTACCCTGTTTCATTAAGAAACTCCTACTCCACCTTACTCCACCCCGTGTCACAAAAGCATGATCAAATGATTTGAATTGGCTCCAAAATAAGTCAGTCTTATCAAATATAATTCACTCTTATCAATCATTGACACTATCTTATAATGAAAGTTTTTACACAGTGGCAGGCAGAGGAAGAAACAGGCTCCTGCTGAGCAAGCAGCCCTCGGGTTCGGTCCTAGGACCCTTGGATCATAACCTGAGCCAAAGGCAGTCACTTAACTGACTGAGCCACCCAGGCATCCCTTCTTTTAACTTTTCTTTTATTGCTACTCTGCTTCTCCATAAAGGAGATTGTTACAATTAGATGAAATTTCTTAGGAGATTATTTTTTAGATACTACTCCTTTCTATTTCCTTAAAAGAAAAAAAAGAGACGTTGTGCTTTGAAAACATCCATCTGTTGTCTTTGAGGAATGGAAGCCTGGGGGCTGAAATTTAACAAGTCATAGGAACTACTAAGGGCAAGTGACGTCCAGCTGAGAACAGCCCCTGGCACTCAGTACAGATGTGTGAGGGGTCTATGAGATGGGACTTGACATTTTCTGGAAGTGTGCGGTTTCACGAGGCATTTCCTGTTTTGAGCAGTTCGTGCTGAGGAATTGTTGGACGGGATTCAGGAGAAGATTCCCACCTTCCAGGGGCTGAAGTTCAGTGACACTGATCTCTTAGACTTCGGGCAATGTGTTGATCAGAATTGCCAGCGACAGTTTGCTTTCCTTTTTGGGGTGGATGAGGTAAGTCGCCCACTGGCCTGCCCCAGCAAGACAGTTGCCCTCCAGAACAATTTGTAAAGCTGTTTCAGTAGTAAGATTTTTTTCTCTCAGTCTTTTTCATTAAAGTGAATCCTCTGTGTCTGTTTTTACTTAGCAACTCTTGAGTGCCCTGGTGATGGGAGCGACTGGAGCTGTGGGCAGGTAAGCCTGACGCATTTTTCCCGAGAGTAAAGTGCCCCCTTGGGAGGCATTTGCCACGGATGTGGTTATACTTCTTGCATGGACACCTTTTCTAATAAAAGCTGCCTTTCCCCCAGTCTTTCAACAAAAAGGAATTAAGTAGAACTTAGCAGTTTATTAGCAACTCAGTCACTGTTTTTAGAAGCATCTGTTGCAATTAGAGGGGAGGCACATGAGCTAAGAGCGTGCACAGAATTGTCAGAAATTATTTAGTTACTAATAATAGAAACCCACTGAAAGTAGCTAATGTGGAAGAAGATACATTATTATAAACTACTGGGAAATTGGGTAAAACTCAAGAGGAGGAAATGCAGCCAGGTCTCAGAGAAGAGGAGCACCTAGGACTTCAAAGCTCTCAACAGCCAGGACAGTTGGTTCTCCGCCTCTGGTCCTCTGGAGACTCTCCCCTCTGCGTCTCTCTGCACACCTCTGTCTTTCCCTCCTTTGCTCTCCAGGTGCGCTCTTTATACTTCAGCATGCACACAGACAATCGTGGCTGCCCGGTCGTGAATCTCATCTCAGGGTTAGAGAGCACTGCCTGTTCGGCTCACCCGAGTCCAATCAGCTGCAGCCAGAATAGTAGAATTATGTGGCCTGATGCCTACTCAGCAGAGGCAGGCAATTCGATTAGCACGTCCTCTGCACGTGTTTACCTAACTCATTAGAAACGTGCCTACAAGGGATTGAGTGAAATATTCGTGTTAACTGAAAGTGCATTTCCTCCCTATGGGAAAAGAGTAGGAGAAACAAAGTAATATTGATAACATATCTTGTGGAGCATGGCTTTGATGAAGAATAAGTAAGTTAGACAATCTCAATGGTTTATTCACCAAGCTCAGATGGCTTGCGACATCCATTGTCACTACAGGGACATTTCTACCACAGGAACCTGAATGCCTGGATCTGCTGACCATGAAATTCTTGCTTTTTTTTCTCCCAGAAATTCTTACATTTTTGACTTTTGTTTTTTAATTTTAATTCTGTCAACATAATCTGTAAGTGAAGTACATTTCGTTAGACTTTATTTTTTCTTAATTATAATTACATTCCTCTCTGACTAAATTTGCCTAAGACCTCTGGAATTTGAATTTTAGGATTCTGAAACTCCTCAGACATGTTGTGACTTAGGAGTGTTTCACATCTATAAGTGACTTACCTCAGCTATTATATTTTATTTTTCCTCATTTTATTGCCAGACGATAATGTGAACTTCACTGTCTTGGAATCCCTTGCTGTTCACTCCAGGGTTTCCATATATGAAATACCAACAGCATTCTGTTCTTGGTATATCAAGATAAATATATTTTTCTAAGGCTGACTTACTATCTGAGAAGTTGTTAAAAACTGAGGACACATCCTTGTTAAGAATTTCTGTAAAGTTCTACCTTACTCATTTCTCAAAGAAATCAGTGATTAGTTTCAGGTATTTGTCTTTATTGGTAGAGTTGGGTATTATTTTTTTAAGTCCACATTTTATCAGATCAAATAACTTATTCTTACTTCCATTTTTGCTGAATTGTAGTAGATGGCAGCATGAAGTGATGAAAGCCCTTGCCAAAATTGGGTAGCCTTCTTTAAGCTGTAGTTTCTTCACAACGAAACAGAAGCCAGGGTTTTGAGGGGATTAGACATGATTTATGTTAAGCACCTAGAACACAATAGACAATAAATGATCTCTCATTTTACCATCATCTTTATTAATATTATTATTGGAAAGTAGCCTCTAGGTAATATATAAATTGTATAAGCATATTTATTACAAGTAATATGTAAATTGGCAGAGAACTCAGATAATCTGCTGGGATTTGCCCCATTCACCCAGTTCCTCAGCATAAGGCTTTTAGGCCTCACCTCAGATACTACATTTTACCCACAGTTCGAATCTAGCTTTGTGCCTGTGTATGTACCATGGGGCAGGTGTTGGCTTCAGTCACTCCCTACCACATACACCATCTCTAGCATTTTTCCCTTTTTTCTCACTTTATCCTTCTCCCACTTTTCTTCTTTTTCTTTATCCTCCTCTTGGCACTGCTTACTGTTGCTAGATAACTCAGAAGTGAAGACACCTGATCTCTAATAGATTAGGGCCAAAAAATAGACTTCTGGAAGGCCTGGTATGTTTTTCCCTTTTAGGCATCAAAGGGATTTGAAGATTTAGACATCTCCCGCTGAGTTACTGCAGTGTGTACTGTTTTCTTTCCAGTACCTATAACTACCTGGGAAAAAAGACAAACCAGATGTTGGAGGCTTTCGAACGAAAGGACTTCTCTTCAGCCCTGAACCATCAGGTTAACTTTTCTTTTCCGCTGAATAATTCTTATTCTCTCTTATCAGTACTCCTAGCACACCTGCCCTTGTTAAAATTGCCTCACTGCCTCTTTCTTTACTTTCCTTCTGCTTCTTACCTGTTCTTGTTTAAAGTCAAACCTATCCCAATCAGCTGTGTTCCTACATATCCACTCAGGACAGGCCCCATACAGGAATGATCTCTCTCTGTGTTCCTCCTAGAAATGATCTTACTTTTACTCTATGTTCAAAGTATTTTTGTGACTATAAAATAATAGTGGTAGATTTCTGGGGGAATGACCACATGCCATCCCCTTGAGGACCTCACACCCAAGTCTCCATCGTGCATGAAGAAGCTGTGAAGCTGGTAACCCAAAATGGGGAGACTCAGTTCAAAGTCAGAGCAGGTCAGTCATCTTTACCTACCATGTGCTGAGAACTGGAAGCATCTACCAAGCAGAAATGAGAGCCAAGAGAGTGATCTAAAAGGAGACCCGGGCTTGGAAAGAGGAAGAGAAAAGCAGCAGGAGCTGATGTGTTACAGGGAAGACCCTTGGTGGGAAGAAATGGTGGCTGCCGCTAATGTTACACCAAGAGCAGGCTAGCTATCCAGAGAATGGAGAGCTGCACGAGGGGAAGAACAAAGCTCTGAGCTGGTCAATATGTGTGCTTGAGGTCAGTGGAATGAGGTGGAAAGAAACAGCAAAGGCACAAGAGAAGGACTTTTTGGAGGTCCAGAGGTACAGGGATTTTTCAAGATGGCAGAAGTAACTGAGTGGAGTATCCCAAGGAAATAAGGAAATAGTGAAAGGCGTAAGCAAGATTGGAACAGGTGCTCAGTCCCAATAAGTTAGCTTCCCAGTGAAAATTATTACTGAAAATTCCTACCTGTTCTGAGTTGTATGAGAGGGAAACCAGAGGACAGAATAGACAGAAGAGCCGTGAGAGGAGCCCTGCCGTTCAGCAGATGGAAACTGTGGTCCAGTTCCCATCTCTTTTTCCCCCATTAGTCCCACTCAAATAAGTCATCCCACTCAAAATGGTACTGGTATGGAATGTAGTTTACCACCTTCTCTGGCTTTCCTCACAGAAGGCTAGTGTGAGTGGGTCTCATGGACTCTTCATTCATATGCTAAGGGCTGAGCCAAGTGCGTAACCAGTCAGGCTGGGCTCTGTTGTAAAGGAATTTGCAGTCAAGTGAAGAAGCAGACCAGCCGCAAGTCAGGGCAGAATTTATTCATCCTCATGGACTTAAATGCCATCTGTTATATTCACAGAAGTGAAATGACACGTGTAAGAGATGCTCCATATTGTGTTGTTTAGAAGAGCGAAAGACAGCAACAACCCAGATATTCATCCATAAGGAAATGGTTAAAAACATTATGTTTGAGTTATGCAATGGAATTATATGCAGCCCTTAAAAGGATGAGATCACTTTCTATGTACAAATCTGGAAAAATTCCATGATATATTAAGTGTACAAAAGCAACAGAGTACAGAGTTGTGAATGTAATGTACTACAGTTTGTGTGTGAGGGGTAAAAAGAACATATGCATATGTGTTTTTAAGGCTCTGGGTGTTAAAATTTCATTCCGTACTGAATTTTTTGTTACTAGACTGAATTTAATTAGATAAGACAACAAAATGTTATCAAAAATGTATCTCTTAATGAAATGGATGGGAGTCTATTTTTATGACTTAGTTCACGAATTCATGGATGAATATTACTTAATGGTAGGACGAGTTATATTTCAGCATACTACTTATGTTTTTTATTTTTAGATCTATAAATGCTATGAAACCCTGTTCATATAAATTAGTAGTAAGAATAGAGGAAATTCTGTTATAGCAGTGTCACTCAATTCTTTGAACAGTTTTTTTTGAGTTGTGTTAAAAAATCACAGAATGCTTTAGTGATTTTCAGTTGACAGCCTGAGTAGAAACATCGGAAGCAGTGTCGAAAGCAAAAGGTTGAAAGCCCTATGATTTTTTTTAGAGGACGTGATACCTGTTAGAGGAATTGCTTTGTCACTTTGTCGATGCCGATACCAATATTTTGATCTACTCCTTTATTTGGTTCCCCGAGGTGTCCCAGGGCAGTAATATAGGAGATACATCTTTATTTTTTTTCAGAATTGGGAAAAGAAGCACTTATAAAAAGGAAACCTAAAAGAACAATCTGCATCTACAGACCATTCTTAGTCTCATTTAGTTTTAGAAAAATAGGACTTATGGAAGTTAAGGATCTAGAAATTACTTATTCCCATAAATCTTAGCCTTTCTATGTGCTCCTCGATATCTTAGAGAGTACCTCAGAAATTAGCATACCCCAGTTTGAAAACAACCACAGTAGCTGTTAAGTTTAGATGGATAAGGGTCAGCTACATGGATGAAGGCTGCCTACTCCCATCTTAACTCTGTTGTACAATTCTGTCTTTGGCACTTCTTTTCTACATGGCCCCCTTTTATAAAGCTTACATGTATGAAAAGATCCTACCTTATCCTGGATGGATCTTGACCATCCTCACTTGGCTGTTTTTCTTTACTCTGACAGGCCTTCAGAAAACTAAGGTGGTGGGCTTTTTCATTTGGGGTTTCTGTCCTTTGACCTCCAAGATTTCTAAATTGTTATCACAGCTCAGTAATACTGACTATAGATTTTTTTTTCCTTTCCAGTTTTGTATTCAGAGATTTATCAACTTTGTCCTCAAACTTGGTAAGTTTTCTACTTTGTCTGCTGTGAATTTTAAGGAAATGGAACACCATCACTTTCTGTGAGGGTTCAACAAGGACACTTTCAATGTACTGTTGCAAGCAGAGTTTTATTTCTAATACCCGCTCAAGGGCCAACCTGTAAAGTGGGAAGTAAATCTAGTTGGCATCCTTCTATAAATCTCATTCTTCCATCTTAGCACTTTGCTTGCCTCCCCACTCTGCACAACATCTTTTGATTCTTCTCAGCACCCGCTCCCTGTTCTTGCCTCTGCTCATTAAAATTCTACCACACCGTGGCTGATTTCAGCCTGAGTGCTTGCAGGAAGGCAGTCTGAATGTAGATCTTACTAAATTGTGAATGACTGACAGCTCTCCCAAGAGTATTTGCAAAGTAAAATCAGTTTATTAACATAAGTAAGCTCAAATGGGTGGAGGTTTGGATAATATGACAAAGTAAAATTTGAGGGAAATACAGTGAATTTGCATAGAGAAGCCTTCTCAGAGTGTCCTAAATATTATCCCATCACAGATGACGAATGCCACCGTTCACTCCACTTCTGAGGAGATTGGTCCTTCCTGAGAACCTGGGTCAAGTCCAGGAAAAGTTTTAGGTTTATTCTTGGCAGACCACCCACTTCCCTTTCAGAGCTTTTCTGCCTTCTCCTGGCAACTCCCCCCGAGCCCCGAGCACCTATTATGTGGTACGGCCCACATTCGTGAAGTGTTCTCTGCCAGCTCTCTTAATCCTTCAAAGACAGCTTTTTCCATCTGCTGTTCACGTTCATGATTTCTGTCCTTGTTATGTGCCACAAGTAGCATTAATTACCCATTATTATTCCCTTCTCCTAAGCAATATTTTTCACAAAATTGTGGGTTTAGCGTGATAGTTATTTATGTTCCTAAGGGGCATTTAAATAAATATTGAACTTTTAAAATTAGAACCAGAAGTGTACCTGTGTCTATGTAAGATCATTCTGTGTGCCAGCAGTGAGACTGCAACATTTTTGCCAAATACAGCTCTAAGATATTAGCTGAAAAAATTTACTCTTTTGTGAGAATATTTGGAATTTTAAAAAGTGGACTCAGCGCACCTAGATGGCTCAGTTAGTTAAGCATCCAACTCGACTTCAGCTTGATTTCAGTGCCATGAGATTGAGCCTCGCTTTGGGTTCCATGCTGGGCCTGGAGTCTGCTTAAGACTCTCTGCCTGCCTCCCCAGATAGATAGAAAGCTAACTAAATAGATAGATAAAATGGACTCATGAGGATAATTTTTATGATTTAAAAGAACGTATCTTTAAAGAAATCATTTCAGACTTTGGCAGGTTAGAGCTTTCATGGTTTAGGCAGGGAGAGAGTTATCTTAAGAAACTTGTAGTCTTATTATTCTGCCCTTTTTTAATAAGCCTGGAAGGGCCATTTTGCATTCATCAAACTATGCTCTGTATCTTTGGTCATACTAGTATTTTCCTTCCAGATGCTTGATTGTTACTATTAATTAGCTTAGCAAAAGAAAGTTACTTCTCATATTTTGGATTCAAAAGCCATAGCCAGTTAAAACAAATACCTTTCTCTTTCTGCTCTATTGTTTCCTTAGACCTACCTTCAACATCCCTATTTCTATCTTCAGCTCTGTTTTCTACTATTTCATTTCACTGAATATGTATTTTTTTTCATTTCTAGTATTTTCTTTTCTTTTCAGATTTTCCTATTCTTTATTTATATGCCCTTCTCTTATCCTATGGCTTCTATTCCTCCTTTTATCTCTTGAGATCTCTTTCAGATTTGCGTATCATCTATTCCCAGGATGTGGGATTTGTCAGTTGTGCATTTGCAAGCTCTTATGCAGCTTCTTTTTCTCATGAGTTTTGTAATTTTTAACTTTGAATTTGTCTTCAGAGACTATTGTTTTCTGGAGAATCCACTGTGCTCTAGGTTATAAAGTGTCCTAACAATTTGAGGCTCAGAGTTGTCCTAGATTCCATTTTTACATCTGTCTCTGTTGGACACTATAGTTTCACCAATTCTAACCAGTTTTTAGGTTAATTTTTTAGTCCAATTTTTACACCAACTGCCTAATGCCAATATGGATCCAGCATTCATAGATGGCAGCTTGGGATTTCCTTCATATGGTCTTTTTGCATCCACAGCCTGACAGAAGTCAAGATTCCGTGCCTCTCTATCCCCAGGCCAGCCAGCCAGGTTTTCTTCTGTTGCCTTTCATAGAAGACTGACTACCAGTTTTACCCAGAGCATTTAATTTCAGTCCCCTGCTCTACACAGACCCAAGGCTTCATCTTGCCTTCCTGCCCCAGCTTTATAACATGAGCTCTAGAACAGCAACATCTTAAGCAGTGCATTTCTCAGGAACTTCTTACATTGATTGAACAAAATTCTGTCTTAGCAATGAAATCCTGTATCATTTGATCCACAGCCGTATATCCCTGAATCAGATTATCCTTATAGACCACTTGGCTTCAGCAACTCACCACACTCACCTCTTTCTTCCTGATACCTTTGGTCCCTCCTTCTTCCTTTTGAGGTTGACTTTGAGTCTTCCTTTGTTTTGTTTTACAGTTCGTCAAATTGTTAACCATCTGCCAGCTTTTCTAGATGTTCAAGGCAGGGAGAGGGATTGCCTTTGTCTGCTCAGTCTGCCATAGTGATAAGAAATGTTCCCCTCTTTTACTTCTACCTCATCTGTCATAGAAGTCACTAGAATATGATCTCTTCTTCAGGACGTTTGTGGCAAAGTGGACGGTCCCAGTCACTTTTCTTTATTTATTTTTCCTTTCTAGGTTTTGGAGTGTCGCAGACCAAAGCCATCATGACTCTGGTCTCTGGGATTCCAATGGGCCCACCCCGGCCTCCACTGCAGAAAGCCTCCAGGGAGTTTATTGCTCATGCAAAAGCTAAGCTGAAGAGCCTGGATTTCCTTTCTTCCACTGATTTAAAGGATGGAAACATGGAATCCTGTAGCTAGTGCCTCTATCGAATCAGAGTGTGTACGTTGAATGGTGCATTCATTTCTCAAGGATGTTTTAAATGAACTAAACTCTTTTCTAGCAAGTATAATCTCACCCCAATCAACAAGTACTTAAGTACCTTCTAAGATCCTAAAAATGTTGTATTTTGTGAAGGGGTAAAAACTCTAAAAGGAGTCATGAGCCCTGAGTCATTTAATATTTCATAAAATTTTTGTGGAGAAATTTCTGCTTATATGGATGAGATGGAATCAAGAAGAAAATTATGATGATTCATTCCATCTGCCTTTAGGAGCTCCCATTATCTTGACTTCTGATTCTTAATCCTATTTTAATTTTTTTTTAATTTTAAACCACTATAATGTACTTACATTTTAATAAATATTCATTTGGAATTTAGGACAACTCTGAGCTACTTCGTTTAGGCAGGTACACTTACTTTAATGCCCAATTACAACATGACTCAACTCTACACAACTATTAACACACCAGCTCACTTGGCTACTCAGTCTAATTCTAGAATATCTGCTTTCAGATTAACAGTTATGTCAGTTTTCCCCCAAAACACTGCATTAGGTGAAGACTTGATTCAGTTCTTATCACTCAAGGGCTTGCTAGAGTAGCTTTTCACAGAACAAGGAAAAGGCCCTCCCCAAAGATGAACTCAAGTCTCCACTTCTTGCTATACAGAGAACTTCTCAAAGGTCTAAGTCTCAAAGAACCGAAGAGCTCTCCTCTGGGCACCACACACTTCCCCTTTCCCCACAGGAAAAAAGTGGCTCCCTGACAGCGCCCTGTATGACTGGAAGTGAAGGCCAATGTCCCCTCAACAGTGAGCCCAGAGGCTAAGTTATTTCCTGGTCACACTTCCAGCACATTTCTTCAATAAAGAAAGATTTGGGGAGGACCCAAAGATTTCACTCTACCTTTCCCTAAATGCCTTCTTTTTTTTTTTTTTAAAGATTTTATTTGTTTATTTGACAGAGAGAGAGATCACAAGTAGGTAGAGAGGCAGGCAGAGAGAGGGGGGAAGCAGGCTCCCCGCTGAGCAGAGAGCCCAATGCAGAGACCCCAAGATCATGACCTGAGCTGAAGACAGAGGCTTTAACCCACTGAGCCACCTCGGCGCCCCCCCTCTCTGGGGGCGCCTCTCTTTATCTACTTGTGATTGCTCTCTCTCTCTGTCAAATAAATAAATAAGATCTTTATTAAAAAAACTAAAATAATGATGTGAAATACTTCATTCAGCACAATGCTAAAAGCAGATTTTTTTTAAGATTTTTATTTATTTGACATGGAGAGAGAACATAAGTAGGCAGAGAGGCAGGCAGAGAGAGAGGGGGAAGCATGCTCCCCACTGAGCAGAGAGCCCGATGCGGGGCTCGATCCCAGGGCCCTGAGATCACGACTTGAGCCGAAGGCAGACAGAGGCTTTAACCCACTGAGCCACCCAGGTGCCCCTAAAAGTGGATTTTTAACCTCTGTTTGTTTCAAGATGGAATTCTGAGATTAATTCATTGGGGATGGTGGGAGGACAAAGTGAATTGATACAACTTAGCATCTTACCATTTTAGAAATGAAGTAGCTGTGGCCAAGGAAGTTAGATATCTTATGGTCACACATGGTCTGCGGCAGAGCCAGAATGTGGATCTTGACTGGGTGACACCAGCCTATATTTCACACCAAGAATCTTCAAACTGTATGTCCACTTTTAACAATACCCCTTAGCGGGCACCTGGGTGGCTCAGTTGGTTAAGCGACTGCCTTCGGCTCAGGTCATGATCCTGGAGTCCTGAGATCGAGTCCCACATCGGGCTCCCAGCTCCATGGGGAGTCCGCTTCTCACTCTGACCTTCTCCCTTCTCGTGCTCTCTCTCACTCTCTCTCTTTCCTAATAAATAAATAAATAAATAAATAAATAAATAAAATCTTTTAAAAAAAAAAAAAAACAATACCCCTTAGCTAGTGTTGTTCCTAAGATTCAAGCACAAGGACCTACGGATGCAGTGGAGAGTTGGGTTTGATATAGTATGAAACGACAAACAGTACACCATGGCTGTATGACAGGCAGAATTGCCTCGCGGTTAAATGAGCTCAGATCCAGTCTGTTTGGGTTCAAGTCCCGGTTCCATCGCTTACTATGTATATGACCTAGAACATTTTATTTAACTTTTCAGTCTTTCAGTTATCTATAACATGAGAATTAGAATATCTATTTCCTGATGTTATGATCTGTTTCCTGGTTAGTATGAGGATCACACCAAATAATACATATAAAGTTCTTAGAACAGTATCTGGCACAGCATAAACACAGTGAAGTGTTTAGTTTTCGTAGCTATCTGAGGCATTCGGTTTATGCCCTTTATATAACAGAGAAACATTACATCACTGCTAATCCTTTTAACTAGTAGCTGCTAAAATAAAGTTGAAAATAATACTAACCCCAGGGCAAGAACTGCAGCAGAAATTTGCATTTCTTATTAATGGAGCCCAGATGATAGTGCCACTCTCAGATTTTTTTCCTAGGTTGGGAAATTTTTACTGTTTCCATCCAACCACAGAGGATAGGAAATCAAAAATATCTGTGGGCTCTTGAAGGAGCCATGTGTGACTATTTGGAACAGTGACTTACACTATGAGACAATGCCTTTTGCTGAGTGATTTGAGAAGAGCAAGCAAGTCAAAGAGGCATGGGTGAGAAAAGGGAAAACAATGAGTCCTTACCACTAAAAGATGTGCATGTGGGCCGGGGAGATACGTGACAGGACTTTGGGTTAAAAATGTCACTCTTGAAGCTGTGTGATGAATAGACTGGAAGACAGAGTTGGGGAACAGGTAAACCATTCGGCGGCCTGCTGCAATTGGTATCCAGGGTGAAGCCCTAAGGGTACTTGCACGTGGTAGCAAGGAATGAAAGAAGACTAGAATTATATGTAGATATAGAAGATAATTGTATTTGTTATTTATTCTGTGTAACAAGTCACCCCCAAATTTAGCAGCTTATAACCGCAGACATTTATTAATTCACAGAGTTTCTGAGGGTCAAGAATCCAGGAGCAGCTTAACTGAGTGGTTCTGGCTCAAGTGTTTCACAAGGCTAGTCAAGCTATTGGCCAGAGCTTCACTCATCTCACATTTCAACTAGGGCTGGAGAATCGGCTTCTGGGTTCACTTACATAGTAGTGAGCAGGCCTCACTGCCTTGCTGGCCATTGGCCAGGGGCTTCAGCCTGCTTCCTCTGGAAAGAGAGAAAGAAAGAATGTGCCAGCGCCCAAAACAGAAATTATAGTCTTTTAGAGCCATCTCAGGAGTGACCTACCATCCCTTTTTTTTTTTTTTTAAGATTTTATTTATTTATTTGACAGAGAGAAAGACAGAGAGGCAGACAGAGGGAGAGGGGGGGAAGCAGGCTTCCTGCGAAGCGGAGAGCCCAATGTGGGGCTCAATCCCAGGACCCTGAGATCATGACCTGAGCTGAAGGCAGAGGCTTTAACCCACTGAACCACCCAGGCGCCCCATACCATCCCTTTTTGAATAGTCATCAAAAAGACTAGTGCTAATACAATGTGGGATGGGACCAGCCACTTCAAACACTTCAAACTTAGCATCATAAAATGTGTTTACTTTTCCTAAGACACGTAGGACCACTCTTTTTTTTTTTTAAATAAGATTTTATTTATTTTTGAGAGAGAGAGAAAATGAGCACAAGCAGGGGGAGGGGTGGAAGCAGAAGCAGACTCCATGCTGAGAAGGGAGCCCGATGTGGGACTTGATCCCAGGACTCCAGGATCATGACCAGAGCCAGAGGCAGATGTTTAACCAACTGAGCCACCCAGGTGTCCCAGGACCAGTCTTTTTAATGTTCTACCAAGAATGTGACCTACAGAAATATGAGGTAATAAACAAGTGTTGAGTTAAGCCACTAAGTTTATACTAATTTGTTATGTAGCAATAAAAAACTAAACTTTGAGATGATTTTGTGGAAATGGTACATTCAATCTACGTTTTCTTTTCCTTTCATCTCTCAATTTCTTCTTTAAAAAGCTGCCCAAGGTCTTCTGAGTTCTTTCAAATCATAATCAGAAGGCTCAACTATTTTTAAGCCCCCATTATTGATGATAATTGAATTAAAGATTACAGAGCTGGGGCCACATTTTAATACAGTTACTGAATATTGCTTTGTTGAAATTCTAATACTGCAAGCTGTTCAAAGGGCCGTGGTTTCCCCCATGGCAGACAAAAACTAAAACTAAAAACAGAGGGGCCAAAGACATAATCAAGGATGTTCATAGCAACTCTATTCATCTCAGCCCAAACTAGAAATTACTCAAATGTCCATCATCCAGGGAATGGATAAACAAATTGTGGATAATAAAACGGAGTACTAAGAGCAATTAAAAAAAAAGGACAGGGGTGCCTGGGTGTCTCAGTGAGTTAAAGCCTCTGCCTTCAGCTTGGGTCATGATCTCAGGGTCCTGGGATCAAGCCCTGCATTGGGCTCTCTGGTGGGGACCTGCTTTCCTCTCTCTCTCTGCCTGCCTCTCTGCCTGTGATCGCTCTCCTCTCTGTCAAGTAAGTAAATAAAAAATCTTTAAAAAAAAAAAAAGTACATGCATGAATCTCAAAAATATTATGTGGAGTGAAATAAGCCAGGTGCAAAACAGTATATACTACATGATTCCACTTTCATGAAGTTCAGGAACAAGCAAGCCTAACTCCTGTGATAAAAGTGAGAATAGTACTCTGAGAAAGGACACCAGAGAAATTTATGGATGATAGAAATGGCCAATATCTGAATTTGGGTGTAGACATATTGGTGTAGACATAGGTTAAAAGAAAAAAGGAGGGGCTCTAAATTTAAGGGTTGTTCATCTTCATGTATGTAAATACCTCAGATAAAGGGATGACAATTAACTGAATTATGTATGAAGATTTGGGGTGAGTTCTTTTTTTTTTTTTTTTAATTTATTTATTTATTAGAGACAGAGACTGAGAATGAGAGGGGAGAAGGTCAGAGAGAGAAGCAGACTTCCCGCAGAGCCGGGAGTCAGATATGGGACTCGATCCCGGGACTCCAGGATCATGACCTGAGCCGAAGGCAGTCGCTCAACCAACTGAGCCACCCAGGCGCCCATTAATATAGTATGTATATAACTAAAAGCGTGGTGATCTACCCGAACAGTTCACCCCCTTGAGAGAGTTCAGGAAAGATGCTTGTGGCCCACAGTTAGGGAAATTACAGACCTTTCTTATAGGGGATTGACTAAAAATGGATCAGAAGGAGTGAAATAAAATACAAAAACTGTGGCCACCAGCTCTGCTTCAAGGGAGAAATTTGGATCAACAGATCAGAGAAATAACAGCCATTTATCCCCCACCATCCTCTCTTCCCAAATACCTAGTTATTTGTGCTGCAGACCTCTCCTACTAAGAGCTTAGGCCTTTACTATAGAGTTGCCTTGGCTTGTGGTAGAGCTTCCCCTTGGAGATGTCTTATCTTGAACTGATAATCTTTGGACCTCCTTGGGTGGGAAGATCGCGGTGCTTAAGGCATTTTGAGAACACAGACAACTGTTCTGTTTCAAGCTTTATCCAGCCTCACCTGACTTGACTTGTTACCTCTTTTCCTCCTTACAGGGGCAAATAAGAGCCTGCAACGTTCTTCTGATTTTCACAAGGGTTTCTTCTTGTCTGCTTTTCAGTTGTTAGCTTAAATATTACCTTCTCCGAGATGGTATTTTTAACCTCCAGTTTAAAATAGCCACCCACTCAAATTCTATCCCAGCATTATATTTAATTCTCTGCATAGCAACTTATTACCAGTGGATATTTTACTTGCATCCTTTTTTATTGTCTAACTGCTAAAGTGCAAGCTTTCATCAAATCTGTGGCTCTATGTCTTCATTGGGTTTAGGGAATACTTCTTTAAATATTGTTTTTTCTCCATTCTGTCTCTCTTCTACTTCTGAAACCTTAATCATATGTACATTAAACCTTTTTACCATGTTCCATTTATCCTTTAGGTTCTTTTATGTATTTATCATTTGTTTTTCTCTGCAGGGTCTATCTGGAGATTTTCTACTGGTCCATTTCCAATTGACCAATCCTCTTTTCTGCTCTGTACAATCTATTAACCCATTCATTGAATCCTGAATTTCCGTGATTCTTTTTTCCCTTCTAAAATTTCTATTTGACACTTCTCATCTATTTCACCTCTCTGTAAATTTTTTTTTTAATATTTTATTTTATTTATTTTAACAGAGAGAGAACATAAGCAGGCAGAGAGGCAGGCAGAGGCAGAGAGAGGAGCAGGCTCCCCGCCGAGCAAGGAGCCTGATGTGGGACTCGATCCCAGGACGCTGGGATCATGACCCGAGCCGAAGGCAGCTGCCCAACCAACTGAGCCACCCAGGTGTCCCTCACCTCTCTGTAAATTTATCTCCAATGTTTTCATATCTTTTCTTGAACATATTAATCACAATTTTTATAAAGCCTCTGATAATTTCAATATCTGAATCACTTATGGGCACATTTCTGTTATATTTTCTCCTCTTGATTTTCAGTCATTTGGACTGTCTCCTGCCTTGCCTGGAGACTTTTTTTTTTTCTTTTAATTGAATTTGGGGGATTCTATAAAAAATTGTACAAGTTATAGGTCATTCTGTCTTCCTCTTCTGGCAGAAGGAGAAAGATAAAGCACTTTGGTCCAATGAGGAGGTGAGATGATTCAAGGCTGGTTTTCATTCCCCAGAGTTTGTTCTTCCTTTTAGAAGGTACATCTGCAGGGGGTGTTAGTTGAGAGCCTGGTCTTTCTTCCTTGGTGAACTCCAGGTTTTGTCTGGAACCATAAGCCTCCTGAACACTCTACCTAGCTTTTCAGCCTTGCAGACTGTTTTCTACGTGGCTTTTGATCTCTTGCCCTAGGCAGCTTAGGAATCAGTAAATGTATCAAAGTGAAAAGTGACACAAAAACTCTGCTGTTCCCTCTTCCCCAGGATTTTAGCCCCTTAGATATTAACTGCCTTGCTTCTAATGCCTCAGACAGCTGTCTTGTTTTGATTTTTTTTTCTCCTTCAGATTTTGGAGTTGCTTCTGGCAGGAGAGTTGGTCTGATAAAAGCTACTCTATCATACACAGAAGTCGTCTCTAAATGCAAGGTCTATTGGAAAAGGAGCTCATCTGTCTTATTTATGGCTGTTTCCTCTAGAATAGTACCTAGAACCAAAAAAGAAAACAACCAAAAAAAACCTCAATAAACGTTTAATATATAAGTAAGAATTAGACCCTATATCTATCCTTGACATCTGTAATCATTTACAGTCCTCCATATTTATCCAGAGCGTAGAATTATTCAGGTCTCCCTTTTAAAATAATTTCTCACCCTCATTTCTCCTCTCTACAATAGACATCCATTCTACTAAACACTAATGTGTTTAATGTGTATCTTTTAAAAATTTTTATGTAAAACATCTACTGTCATTTTAAATTTACATAAATGCTGTTGTATAATTTTTGTTCCTTTTTCTTTTCACTACCCCTGTGCCCTTAAGCTCTGTGTATATCCATTCATTTCTTCTGACAGCTGCATTGGATTCCATGCTAAACATCCACTGCATTTTACCTATCTAGGGGAGAGCACCAAATTGCTTCTAAGTCCTTGCCAACAGGAATAATGCTGTAGTGAATATATTTCATGTGTTCTCTTCAGACTTACATGAAACTTTCTTTTATATACACATACCCTGTCATTCCGGATATATATACACATACACAGAATAGTTTTATTTTAACCCACAGAGTTTGTTTGACTAAGTAGTACCTGATTTCTCTCCAGAATGGCTGTACTAGTCTACTTTTTTACCAGCTGGCATGGTGAATCTTTTTTTTTTTTTTTTTGGCATGGTGAATCTTTTATCCCAATATCATCACCAACATTTGACAGTATTCACTTTCCTAATGTTTGCTGATCAAATGGGCATGTGGTGATATCTGTTTATTGTTTTCATTGTATTTCTCCTGTTACTAATACTTTTGAGCATCTTCAATACACTTAGTGACCTGTTGGGTTTTCCTTTTCTGAAATTGTTTCTTGTCTCTTGCCCATTTTTCTGCGAGGATTGCTACATTTTTCTTGTTGGTTTGAAGGAGTTCCCTGAATAGTGCAGAGGAGTTAATCATCTCTTGACAATTTTAAACATCATGAATATCTTCCTCAACTCTGTCAACTATGCATTAACTTCATCGTGTCCTTTTTTGAGGAGATATCCTTTAATCAGTGACTTTAATTTTTTGTCTATGGTTTGTACTTTTGAACTTTTCTTTAAGGGGACTTTCTAAAATAGATCTTCCCATTACCCTATTTGATATCCAGGTTCCATGGATGTACTTGTAAGAGTGGCAGAAGAGTTTGGCCCACAGGAGAAATTGGACTTGATACCCTCCTGGAATGCAGAGAGCACCCAACTTGTTTTCCTTCTCGTACTTTGCCTTTCTATCTGGCACTTTCGCTTCTTTTGCCCTTATATATGCTCTTATTGTAAACCTACCCATTTTAACCTAATTTATTCTGGGTTTGGAAGTGAGAAGAGTATAAGGATTCTGGGAGGACCCCGAATACAAGGACTCTAGCCTATTTAGCAGTGTAGGCCGCTTCCTAAGACTCTGAAGTCACGCTACCCCAATGGTCAGGAAGTCTCTGTGAGCCTTTTATGGAACAAACCAAACAACACTTCATACCTGTCTGGATACAGTGCTGTGTATGGTACTATAAGAGTGTTGGAGGAAGGGTGCTGGTGTTCACAGGGTTATGAGTCTGCTCAAACTTCCCCAGCACTGACTTCCTCAAGACATTGTGACCCTACTTAAATCCTAGTTCTGGCTGCAGGCTTTCTTATTCCGTTCTCCTATCCCCAACCTTCTGCTTATTTGAGAAAAAGAGGAAGAGCAACGAACCAAAACATTCTTCCTCATTTCTCATCATCCATTTCAACTATAGGTGTTGGTGATCACCAGCTCATTTTCCCTGGCAGAAATTGTGCCCCAGTCCATTGAGTTGGCAGAAATAACCAATGACATGAGAGACTTTGCTAGTACTTTTTTATACACCCCACAGATTGAATTTAATCCATATCCTTAAAACTTTTTTTTTTTTAAGATTTTATTTATTTGACGGAGGGAGAGAGATTACAAGTAGGCAGAGAGAGGGGGAAGCAGGTTCCTCACTGAGCAGAGAGCCAGATTCGAGGCTTGATCCCAGGACCCTGGGATCATGACCTGAGCCGAAAGGCAGAGGCTTTAACCCACTGAGCCACTCAGGCGCCCCTATAACTTTTATTTTCTACCAAACTCAATAACTAAGCCAACTGTTTCATAAGTTATTTCTAGCCAAAAAAGGTCAATGCGAGAGACTGAGTACCAGTCACACTGCTCTATCCTGCTTTGCTAACCTCAGTAGTCATCTCGATAGTCATATACTGGGAACATCTAGTTGCTGTATTGAAATCTGACCATACTGTACTCCTGGAGCAGGTTTTGGAAGCTTCATTTACAAACGTTAAGCTCTAGTTGCTAGTTGCCAAGAGCAACTTACAAAGGTAAGGCCAGTTACAAAGGTAAGGCCAATCCCCTCTGGACTCTAGGTCTCAGGAGCAAGGCCCAAATTAATGAACCAACTCAATAATTAAATTTTCCATCATCCTTGGAAAGATCCACCTCTGAAAGTTTTATTTATACTTAATATGTTGACACATTTGCTGTATTCATTATCTGCTACAAAACATTTGCAATCCACGTAGGCGGGTTGAATTTCCCTTATCATAAATAACTCTCAGGAACCTGCTGCTTTAAACACCCTGAAAGGTACAAAGAAATAAAAGATTAAGGTCTTTCTCTGATGATTTTACTTTTTTTTTTTTTTGACAGAGAGATCACAAGTAGGCAGAGAGGAAGGGGGAAGCAGGCTCCCTGCCGAGTAGAGAGCCCAATGTGGGGCTTGAGCCCAGGACCCCGAGATCATGATCTGAGCCAAAGGCAGAGGCTTTAACCCACTGAGCCACCCAGGTGCCCCTGATGATTTTATTCTTAATCGAAGACAGCAAACACATGAAGAAAATAAGAGTAAATGCCAAACTGTTATTCAGACTATAGGAGCAACAGAGTTTTAAAGGGATTGATGACTATGAGTTAGAAGAATTAGGGGGGAAAAATAGCAATAAAAAGTGAAAAATAAGGATGGATAAGGTATGATGGATCCAGACAATTGAATAGTCTGGAATCTCTGAAATAACCCCAACTTGAAGTATTTTGTATTGTTGCCTTCATGGGAGGCACTACAGTTCAAAAATGTAATAATGACTACTACAATAACTAAAGATAGAAATTATTCCAAAGACTCTGAAGACAAAAGGTTATCCAGTTTAAGCAAAAACAAGCCCGCAAGTTTTATCCACTCATTAGGCTGTTTTTTACCGAGCACTTAAGATGTGCCACACACTGCAGTGAGTGGCCTGAGCTGGCCAGGCAGGTTTCCTGCCTTCGCTGAGCCTATTTCTTTCAGAAGACATTGGCATTAGAGTATCTGAATCACTACAATAATGGGACCTATTGAACAATAATGGGACCTATTATGTGCCAAGTACTGCGCTAAGCACTCTGCTTAGCACCTAAGATTTCCAGCTCTGTCTTCTACCCTTTATCTGTCATCTACCGGAGGTCCCCATGATAGAAGCTATGAAACATTTTGCTGCGTCAAAATGCTACGGGTCCCCACCTTTCAAAACGTTCAAAAGTAGGGAGCACGGGAAGAATCCTGGCTGGGGCGCAGCAGGCCCAGCGCCGCGGATCTCCCAGGCGACCGGACGCAAGGCGGGGGCAAGGTAGCTGCGGCCCCGCCCCTCCCTCGGGGCGCCCTCAGCCCTAAACTCGCCTCGTGCGCATGCGTACGCGCACTGACCCCGCCCCCCTGGCGCCGCCGTCGGAGCCATTTCTCCGCCGCCTCCACGCGAGTTGTGGTGTGTTTCCCGGGTGTTTCTGACGAAGGCCGCGGCCACGGGCGGTCCTAAGAGGGCTGTGTTCTCGGACGCCAGGAAGCGGACGCCGGTAGGGGAGAGACGTCTTTTCCACCCGTTGAGGGGCGTGGGGCCCCGCGCTCCCGCAGCGGGGCTTTGTTGCGAAGCGCGGGCGGCGGTGGCGGGTGGGGGAAGGGCGAGGCGCCCGCTGGGTTCCCGGATTGCGGGCTGCGTGCTGCTCGCCGCGCCACGCCTGCGCTACCCGGGCCTGTGGTATAGACCCGTTTTTCCCCCAGCAATGGCCAGTCTCTTGCCAAAGCAGCCGAATCCCCTTCCTCCTCCAGCCTGCGCGCGGCGGAGGCGCTGTTGCTGCTGAGTGAAAGGGGGTGCATGGCCGGGTGGTGAGCCCGCGGTGACGCCACACACACCTAGGGCCTTTCATCCATTCATTCCGGCCTCAAAGACCAGGCGCTGTCCTGCGGGCTTGGTTGGGGTGGAGCGGTAAACACGTGGGGCACAGCCCTTCACCTTCCGCACAGAGGTTTCGGTGGTGGTGGGAGGCAACAAATAACAAATGTCTGCAGGTTTCAGTGAAAAGACTGAGGAAATGAAGATTGTCAAGGGAGAAAGCTAGTTTAACTATGGTGGCAAGGGAAAGCGTTTCGGAGGAAGTAAGACTTTGGAGCTGATATGTTGGCCCTGAGGTTAGGGTTAGGGTTAGGGTTGAGAATGCGTCATCTCTGAAGATGCGGGAGGAAAAGCAGAATTGCAGAGATAAGAAGGGATTAGCGCTTGAGAACAGAGATTGGGAAGAAACAAAGAAGGCCGTATTACCGGAGTATGGTGAGAAGGAATGATGAGAATGGATTTTAGGGTGGCCATAGTGGAGACGGGGTCTAGATCTATAGATCAGTACGCCAGGTGTGCGGTGGCAGGGATGGAGAGAAGTGAATGGATTGGAAACATGTTTTGGAGGCAGAATTGCGTGCAGGTCAGGAGTCAGACTACCTGGCTTAGGATTCTGGGTCTCCCAGTTAAGAAGAGCTCTGTCTTCTCTGGGGCAAGGTATTCTTTGTCTCAGTTTATTCATCCGGAAAGAGGAAGAACAGTAATAGTCTTAATCCGTATAATTACAAGGGTGAAGGAAAATAGTTAATGTAGATGATCCTCTAAGGTTACTGCCTGGGGCATACTGAGGGTTCTCCCGAGGGATAGCTATGGAGGATCTCCAGGGAGTGTTTGACTCCCAAGTTGTGACAGGAGTAACTTGGTAGGTGGCGGTGCCATTTCGGGAGATGGAAACACTGGGACTGAGGGAAGAAGGAACAGGTTTGGGGAGGAAACTTCAATTCTGTTTTCACTGAGGTGTCAGGTTAGCATTTGCACATTAGTGCTGTAGATGAATGAATTTGATTTTGGAGCTAAAAGAAAAAAGATATAAGTTTTCAATATCTATTTGGGCATCATTAGCCTATAGTTGATAGTGAATATAATGGAGTTAGATGAGACTGCCTAGGAAGGAAGGAATTTGATAGTGTAGTCCCTTCATATTTCATGGTACTCATTCATCCTGAGGTCTTGTTTTTTTTAGTTAATTATTCAGGAGTGGAATTTACAGATAGGAGCTTTCTACAGCTTTTCAGTTAACAGGATTTCCCCAGGGTTAGCCTGAGGCTACAGAATAAGTTTATACAGGGGTCTGGTTTTATGATGTTAAATTTAGGTGCTAACTAAATGCACTGAACAGAAGACAAAGGTTTAAAGCTAGTAATTGGGTTCTTCTCACAGCAGACTAATTTTTTTGCATATTTTTTCTGGATCTAAATTTGGTCTTAGGTATCTTGCCTTTTTCTAAAAATAAGATTTATTTATTATTTATTTTTGAGAGAGAGCACGTGTGTGCTGTGGGGAGGAGTAGAGGGAGAGTGAAAGAGAATCTCTAGCAGACTCCCGGTTGAGCGTGGAGCTTCACAAACAGGGCTCCATCCCACGATCTTGAGATCATGGCTCTAGCTGAAATAAAAAATCAGAGGCTTATCTGACTGAGCCACCCAGGCACCCTTCAGATATCTTGCTTTTAATTTAGATTCAGATTTTAGATTCACAGGATCCATATATTTTGGTCTATTTATAAAATAGATTAGAGGGAGAGTGCCAACAGAAAACTTAATATCCTCAAATTTTAATGAATAACAAGGCCTACACGAGAGATTTGGTACTTAACAGATTAGTGTTTTTAGTCTAAGTACTGAATAGTGTATTTGGAATTAGTACAGTAATAATACAACTTTGAGTGCAGTCTACTAGGAGATACCTCAGGATGAGACTAAACTCTTTGATTTACACACAAAATGATTGATGACGGTTTCTTTTTCTTTCTTTCTTTTTTTTTTTTTTGATGATGGCTTCTTAATATAGTAGTTTGACTTGGAATTTATGCCTCCACAGTGGGTTAGGGTTAGGCTTAGGGAAAATTAACTTAAACTTTCAATGCCCTTGTTTCTTCCTCTCTAGAGAGACAATAATAGTATATACCATATGATTTTATCTCCCATTATTTGAGGATTAAGTGAGTTAACACATAAGATGCCTATTGTAAAAAGTCGGACATTACATAATTTTTTTTTTAAGATTTATTCATTTGAGAGAGCGCACGCTTGTGCATGGGTGGGGGGAAGGGCAGAGGAGAAGAGTCCTCAAGCTGACTCCCCTCCTAGCCCCGAGGCAGAGCCTGACACTGGGCTCAGTCCCAGAACCCTGGGATCAGGACCCCAGCTGAAATCCAGAATCAGCCACTCTGCTGACTGAGCCATCTAGGCACCTTACATAAATGTGTTTTTTTTTTTTTTCTCACGTAAATGTTTTTAAGAAAAGGTTCACGGGCACCTGGGTGGCTTAGTTAAGCGTCAAACTCTTGATGTCGACTCAAATAATGATCTCAAGGTTGGGAGATTAAGCCTACCATCAGGCTCCATGCTGAGTTTAAGATTCTCTCTCTTCCTCTCTCAAAAAAAGTCAAAATCACTTGTAGTCACCAACAGATAACCGTTTTGAGGGATATTTCTTTTTTAGTCTCGATTTATGCATATATACTTTTATGTAGTTCAAATCATGTGGTTTTGTATCCTGCTTTTTTGTCTAATGTGTCATAAGCCTTCCAATTATGTCATTAAAATTTTGTCATTAGCAGTTTTAATAACAGCATAATAGAATAGTGTGTGTTTAACCTAGATTTTCAGTTAATTCCAGTTAGTGGTCACTTGCAGTGTTTGCTTTTATAAATAATGGAGTTTAACTTTTGTTTCCTTAGGTCGGAAGAAGACACTTGAATCATGGGTGATGTTAAAAATTTTCTGTATGCCTGGTGTGGCAAAAGGAAGATGACCCCATCCTATGAAATTAGAGCAGTGGGGAACAAAAACAGGCAAAAATTCATGTGTGAGGTACTACAGTTTACATTTATGTGTGTGTGTGTGTGTGTTTTTAACCCCTATTTAGGTGCTAAAAGAACAGTTTTCTGGTTGGAAACAGTAGTGTATTGTATGTTTTTTATTGTTGCTTGCCTGCTATTCTGTTAATTATAAATCATTTTCAAGTGAGCATTACTTTGAAAACAATCTGATAGGTAAATAATTCTGGTTAGAACATATCTTCCTCAGCTTCATAGTACCAATAGTGCAGATTAGAAAAGTTGGATCAGCTCTTTGCGGTTTTACTAATTCCTGTAGAAAGTGGAGCAATTCTTGATTGCTTCAAGTCAAATTGCTTAAAATAAATGTAAATGGGGAGCTTGTTCTTGGGTCTTATAAAATGAGATTTTAATGTGGAACATTCTGTTACAGGAGAATGTTTGAGCCACATAAATTAGTGTTGTTTTTAGATTAATCACCGGACAACACAGTTAAAGCTTTTTCATAAGTCAACTTACGCATTTCCTTAGATGTATTATTTTCAGTGTTTTTATAGAGTATATTTTCAGCATTTAATTGTTTACTCTTAATGGACTATTGAATTAGTATTTTTTTTTAAGTCCCAGAATTACCCAGGTCTATGTCTTCTAATACTTTTTTTTTTTAACTGTTAAAGGTTCGAGTGGAAGGTTATAATTACATTGGCATGGGCAATTCCACCAATAAAAAAGATGCCCAGAGCAATGCTGCCAGAGATTTTGTTAACTATTTGGTTCGGATAAATGAAGTAAAGAGTGAAGAAGTCCCAGCTGTTGGGGTAAGTACTTAGGCAGGCCTAACACTTAACATATATGTGGTAAGGTAATGCCAACCCAATATGTATAGAGACACGGGGTGATGATTTTTTTCAATGATGTTTTCAAATATATTAATGTGTTCCTTAGTGAACCTTGGAATCTTTTTTTCTCAGAGCCATGGGATGAGTTCCTGAAGATTTTGATTTTATTCTGATTATGTACCTGACTTCTGGGCTTGGGAAATTCCTGTAATCTGTGTGACTTGTGGTTTTATATATTTCATTCGTTCATAAACTGATTTTCACAGCCTGATGTGTTCTGTGTACTTCCAAAGATAACATTTTAAACAGAATATAAAAATCAGAAATACTTGAAGACACAGTGTTTACTCCCATTGACAACTCCTTATTGTAGCAGAGAGAAAATTCTATTTTATGCAATGGCATATCATTCTTGTGTTTTTGATACCATGATTACTTTAATTGTACTGTGTAAGTACGCAACAAAGACTACTTTCTAGTAGTTTTTTTTTTTTTTTTAAAGATTTTATTTATTTATTAGGAAAGAGAGAGTGAGAGAGAGCATGAGAAGGGAGAAGGTCAGAGTGAGAAGCGGACTCCCCGTGGAGCTGGGAGCCCGATGTGGGACTCGATGTGGGACTCGATCCCGGGACTCCGGGATCATGACCTGAGCTGAAGGCAGTCGCTCAACCAACTGCGCCACCCAGGGGCCCTTTCTAGTAGTTTTTAAGAAATTAACTTTATTTCTCACTTAATTAAAAAATTAAAATTTGAGTTTTCGCAAAGATGAATTCTCTTTTTTAAAAAAATTTTTTTTTTTAATTTATTTGAGATAGAGACAGTGAGAGAGAGCATGAGAGGGGAGAAGGTCAAAGGGAGAAGCAGACTCCCATGGAGCTGGGAGCCTAATGTGGGACTTGATCCCAGTACTCTGGGATCATGACCTGAGCCAAAGGCAGTTGCCCAACCAACTGAGCCACCCAGGTGCCCTCCCAAAGATGAATTCTTAACAATATAAAAAGATTCACATTATGATTTAAGTAAATACTTAAGGTAACATAAATGAAAGTCAGTTTTTATAAAACTTTTAGGAATAATACATCTGTGTCAATTTTAACAATTTATTTTCACTGTTTGTATTCTGACTTATTTATAAAGGTTGATATAAATGTTTTATTTCTTTCCATTCCTTTGACCCAGAGGTTAGGAGACTTACTCTCTAGTATATTGTACCACTAGATGATTGTAGTTGGTTGCCCATGTGCAAAATAAAGGGATTGGACAAGGTGATCCTGGAGATTTTTTACAGCTATGAAAAGAATGTTGCAAATATCTTTCAAATACTTGGAACACTGGCATTTGCTCCATCTGTTATGACCTGTTCTGTATCTTTTAGCCTCTTCCTGTTTCTTAAAGTGTAGGTCTACTCGTGACAAATTCTTCTTAATTTTGTTTTATGTGAAGATGTTTTTATTTTACCTTCTGTCCCACATATTTTCACTAGATATAGAATTCTGGTGTGCTAGTTTCCCTTTCTTTCAGCACTTGTTTTCTTCCATTGTTACCTGATCAGAAGTCAATTATAATCAAATCATTTCCCCCTATATGTAATGTGTTATTTCCTTTGGTTGCATTTATTTTTTTCTTTGGTTTCCAGCAGTTTGACTATGATGTGAGTAGGTGTGGTTTTCTTTGTACTTACCTGCTTGGAATTCGCTGAGATTCTTGAATCTGTAAATTTATGTGTTTTACCAAACTTGGGGAATCTTTGGCTGTCATTTTTTTCAAATATATATATTTTTTTGCCTCATTAGTTCTCTTTTTGGGACTCATATGTTAAACTTTTTTTTTTTTTTAAAGATTTTATTTGTTTATTTGAGAGAGCGAGAGAGAGCAAATTTTAAAGAAATTTTATTTCTCTGGTGGCATTTCTTACTGTTTCATTCATTATAAGCATATGTTCATAATACGAATGTGAATTTTATGTCATTGAGCATAGTTATAATAGCTGTTTTAAAATTGACTACTAAATCTGACATCTGGGTTATCTCAGGTTGGGTCCTGTCGATTGTATTTTCTCTTGAGATTTGTTCACCTTTTTCTCTGTGTGTCAAGTCATTTTGGATTATATCTTTGCATTGTGATAATTATGTTGTAGAGACCCTAAATAATGTTCTATTTCTCGAAAGACTTGATTTTGTTGTACTGTCAAGCTATTTTGGTAGGATTCGTACGGCAGACACTATCTTTTGGGAAAGAGCTCAAATCTCATTTTAGTTTTCTCTGATCCTTGGTAGGGAGCTTGGAGTTTGTCTTGTACATGTGTTTAGAGGTTAGCCAGTGATTTGGGCAGAGTTTATACACAGAATTTGAGATTCTTCTTTCCTTCCTAGGATTGCCTCCTCATTTTCCCCACGCTTATGTTTTCTGATTGTTTAGGCGTGAAAGGCTGGGTTTTCTTTTGGAGTTTTAACTGTCTCACATGGTCTTCCCTTAGGTTAAAAGCATAATAGATTGGAATTACAGCCTTTGTTATTCCTTGCTTTCTCGTTTCAATTTTGTTGAAGCTTCCAAGAATGAAGCAAACTGAACTGAGTCAACTTCTGAAGAAGATAAA
The DNA here is from genome assembly GCA_028533885.1 of Nasua narica. Lineage (NCBI taxonomy): Eukaryota > Metazoa > Chordata > Mammalia > Carnivora > Procyonidae > Nasua > Nasua narica. The sequence goes on from CM052814.1 coordinate 39,660,596, forward strand.
ACTTAAAGAAGTTACTGGGAGCTGCTATTTTATATTATGATTGCTTTTTAAAATTTTGTTCACGGATCTGATAAAATCTAGATCTCTAATATTTTTAAGGAACCTCCTAGGACACTACAGGTCTTTTTAGTTTTTGCTTATAGACAGTACACTCTTTGTAGCTAATTAAGCTCTTTGAAGAAGCCTGGGAATAAAGTTTGAAACAGGGTTAATAAAGTTCTTTGAATGCCATAAAATAAACTGTATCTTGTAGGCAGCATATAGATGGTTCATGTTTTTTTTTTAAATCCATTCAGCCGTTGTTTTTTGATGGGAGAATTTAGTCCATTTACGTTTAATTATTAATAGGTGTGTGCTTATTGCCATTCTGTTCGTTGTTCTCTAGGTGTTTTCTAGTTTCTATCTGTTCCTTTTCTTGTTCTCTGTGTGGTTTGAGGATTCTCTTTAGTGGTATGCTCATACTCCTTTTTCATATGTTTATTTCAAATTTTTGCTTTGTGATCACCATTACACTTACATATAACAATGTATATCGTTAATATTTTAAGTCAGTAACTTAGGTTTTAAAAGCGCAACATTTTTATACCCCTCACCACTGTTTGATGTAATAGTTTACATCTTTTTTTATTTTGTGTATCCTTTAGTTATTAAAATCATAGTTATTTTTACTATTTTTGTTTTTAATCTTCATATTAGTTTTATAATTAATCTATTACTTTTATTATATATTAACTTTTCCAGTGAGATTTATTCTTTTCTATTTCTTCTTGTTACCAATAAGTGCCCTTTCTTTATGGTAAATAAGTCCTTTTAAAAAAAAAATTATTTGAGAGAGAGAGCACAAGCAGGGGAAGCAGCAAAGGGAACGGGAGAATCAGGCTCCCTGCTGATCCTCCGTCCCAGATCATGACCTGAGCTGAAGGTAGACGATTAACTGAGCCACCCAGGTGGCCCAAGAAGTCCTTATAACATTTCTTGTAAGGCAAGTTTAATGATAATGAATTATTATAGCATTTGCTTGCCAGGTAACATATGTTCTTGTTTGGAAATTTTTTTTTCCAGCACTTTGAATATATCAGATAGCTACTCCCTTCTGGTCCACAAATTTTCCACTGAAAAATCTGCTAATGGATGGGGGTACCCATGTCTGTAATGAGATATTTCTCTTTTGCTCCTTTTTAGTCTCTCCTTGCTTTACCTTTTGACATTTTAATTCTAATGTGTCTTGGTTTGGATTTCTTTGCATTCGTCTTTATTTATAACCTTCCAGGCTTCCTAGATCTGGTTTTCTGTTTAATTTCCCAGATTAGGAAAGTTTTCAGCCATTTTTTTTCTTCAAATAAGATTTCTGCCCCTTCTCTCTTTCCTCCTTCTTGAAACACAGTGATACGAATATTAGTCCATTTGATGTTTTCCTGTAAGTCCCTCAAGGTGTCTTTTAACATTTTTTCACTTTTTTTTTCTTTTTGCTGCTCTGATTGGGTGAGTTCCACTACCTTGGCTTTTAGTTAAATGATCCTTTCTTCTTTTCCATCTGGTCTGCTATTTAACCCCTTTAGTGTTATTTTTCAGTTCAGTGACTGTATTTTTCAGCTCTGTGACTTCTCTCATTAGTACATTCTTATATTTTCCATCTCTTTGTTGAAGTTCTGTGTTTCTACATTCTTCTCCCCGGTTTGATGAGCATCTTTTTGACCGTTATTTTAAAGTCTCTATCAGATAAATTACGTAGTTCCATTTCATTAAGGTTTTATCTGTTTCTTTCATTTGAAACATTCCTGTTTCATTTTGCCTATGTTGGTTTCTATACAGTACTTGAAACAACTTATCCCAAGTCTTGAAGGAGTGGCCTCATGTAGGAGATGAATTTTTTCATTCAGCCCTGCCCCAGCTCTTGGTTGTTTCTTAAACCTCTGTGCTTGTCCAAGCCGATCTGTTGTATTTTTAATAGCTCCTAGTAGTTAAGTAAGCTAAGATCACTCAGTGTCCCAAAGGGTAGGGCCTTAGGACCTAGATTCAGGCAGGCTAGAAGCCAGACCCTCAGGCAGCAGCTTTTAAAAGTATGTGAATATATATATAGTTCTTAGGTGCCAAAAGCATAATAAGCCCTTCTGGCCACCAGAGCCAGGTAATCTAGAAGTGTTCCCTGGGCAGCAGTAGCAAATATTTGGGTTCCAGATGAGTGTATAATCTCCTTTTTGGGATATACCAACAAGCTGGAACAAGGCAGAAGATCACCAACGTGGCATCTATAGCATATGTTCCTTCAGAGCATCTACGTAGGCAGTGTGTGCCACACCTGAAGCCTGCCTCTGTTTGAAGCTTCAGGACCAACAAAATGACCTCCTTCACAGAAAGACTGGGGGTGTGCCTCAGTCCACTCACTGTACTATGTCTGGTGTTGGTAGCCTGCTAAGAACTGTTGCTCCAGTTGATACAGTCTCATGGGACCCAAGAATGCAAGCCTCTCTGGCCCCCAGAGCCAGGTGACTGAGGGGCATCCCTGGATGTTAGCTGAAAAAGCAAATGCGTGTAAAGCTTTCCTTCAGCTTTACACTGGCACTCTGGAGCACAGTAGGAGATAGCACCTTCCCTCAGAGGTCTCTGGAAAGGATTACAGTCAGCCTCTAGATGCCTGTTTAATTAGAAGCCTACTCCTCAGGCCACAGTCTTGATAATTAGCTAAAAATAGGCCTCCTTCACAGATAGCTCCTGGATCTGTTCCCTCTTCCTGTGGCATGGGTGTGATAGCTGTTTAAGGAGCTATCTTCAGTAAACAAGGTATAACATATACACTTGGTCAAATCACTATGTTATACACTTGAAACTAAAAACTCAAAAAAATAGTAGAAAAAATGCTTTCTCCATTGGTTATAGTTTTGTGGGACCCAGGAGTGTAAGCACACTGGCCACCTGACCCAGGCAAAGTAGAGGTGTCCCCTGGCAGCAGTCATGAAATTTGGAGCCACAGACAGGTTCTTGAACTCCTTTCTAAAGGGTAATGCCGATTATTACAGTCCTGTGTGACCAGGAACATAACATTCTCTGGCCTCCAGAGCCAGGTGATAAAGAGGCATCCCCTTTGTAGCAGCCACAAAAATTGGGCACCACACATGTGTAAGCCTTCTTTTCTAGGAGATAGTGGTGCTCTGAATCATGGAAAGATAGTACCCACTGGTCTCCATTCCTGGGTAGTGTTCCAACAGACTTCTAGATGTGTTTTTAAAGTAGATGTCTGTGCCTTGGGCCAAGATTCTAACATAAGCAGGCATTTTATACATTGCTACCATCTTGTGGGTCTTGGAGTATAAACTGTCAGTTTCTAAAATTAGGTGTTTTAGACACTTGTTTCAAGTGTATGTCTTAAAACTTGAGGGTTGAAAAAAAAAACTTGAGGGTTGAACTCTGCTCATCAGGGAGGAGTTCCAGGTTGAGTTCCCACCTGGCTGTGGGTTGCCATACCTGGAGTAGGGTTTATGGCAAGATTGCCCCAGCCTCCTACCTGTTTTAATGTGTTTTTTCCCCCTTGTTTGCCTGATGTGTAGTCATCACTCAGCCAGCTTTTAGATTTTTTTTTAAATTTAGGAAACTGTTCCCATATGTAGCTGTAGACTCAGTGTGTCTGTGTGAGGAAGTAAGTTCAGGACCAGGACCCTTGGTAGCCTAAAAAAATGATAGTTTAACTTGATATGCATTTCTTTTGTTATTTAGTAAATGGAATATTTCTTTTAGATGTTCACTCTAATTTTTTTTTTTTTTTTGAGAGAAAGAACATGCGCACATAAGTAGGGTGGGGCAGGGAGCAGAGGGAGAGAATCTTAAGTCTAGCGTGCGGAGTTCAGTGTGGGGCTCTGTCTCACAACCCTGAGATCATGACCTGAGCTGAAATCGAAAGTCGGATGCTTAACCATCTGAGCCACCCAGACGCACCTAATTTTTTTCATTTGAATTATCTATTCGTTTATTTATCAGCTCATGTTTTATTAATTAGGTATATTATATATATAAGTTCTAGAACTAAACATTTTTACAGTGTTAATACATATTAATTGCAGAAATTTTGTAAAACATACAAATTGTAAAAAGGCAGCATGAATGAACTGTTATTGCCAATAGATTTATTTTTGCTTCGATATTTAAATGGTGAATTTTAATTGATAGAGTACATGTTGCATATACAATTTATGACCTGTTTATTTCACTTACCATAATACATTTTCAGATCATTAGATCTTTCTTAGAGCCAAGGTTATACACTATAGCACACTTTTAATACCCTCTTCTTTTTTAATTCTAGTAGAGTTAACAATGTTTCAGGTGTAAAATATGATTCAGCGCTTTCATACATCACCCAGTGCTCATCCGGACAAGTGTACTCCTTTACCCCATCACTTATTTTCACCCATCCCCCCGCCCCCACCTCTCCTCTGGTAACTATAGTTGATTTTCTAAAGAGTCTGTTTCAGGTGCCTAGGTGGCTCAGTGGGTTAAAGCTTCTGCCTTCAGCTCAGGTCATGATCTCAGGGTCCTGGGATCGAGCCCGCCCCACATCATCAGGCTCAATGTTCAGCAGGGAGCCTGCTTCCCTCTCTCTCTCTCTGCCTGCCTTTCTGCCTACTTGTGATCTCTCTGTCAAATAAACAAAAATCTTAAAAAAAAAAAAGTCTTGTTTCATGGGGTGCCTGGGTGGTTCAGTCAATTAAGTGTCTGTCCTCAGCTCAGGTCATGATCTCAGGGTCCTGGGATTGAGCCCCACGTGGACTCCCTGCTCAGTAGGGAGTTTGCTTCTCCATCTCCCTCTGCCCCACCTCACCCCCCTCTTGTGCTTTCTGTCTCTCATGCTCTCTGTCTCAAGTAAATCTTTAAAAAAAAAGTCTGTTTTTTGGTTTGTCTCCTCCCCCCTTTATCCTTTGCTCCTTTGTTCCTTTGTTTAATTTCTTAAATTCCGCATACATAATTTTTTTCTGTATCTCTGCTTTTTGCCATTTTGATTACTGTCTTGTTGTGGAACTCCTTTGGTTGATTTTGTTGGGGGATCTCTCCATCTTCTGGATCTAGATATCTGTTGCCTTCCCCAGATTAGGGAAGTTTTTAGCTATTATTTCTTCAAGTAAATTTTCTGCCCCACTTTAACTCTCTTCTGGGGTCCCTATAATGTGAGTGTTATAATGCTTGATGAAGTGACTGAATTCCCGGAGTCTATTCTCATTTTGCATAATTCTTTTTTCTCTCGTTTGTTGACCTTGCTTGCTTTGCATTACTCTGTCTTCTGGTCCATTAATTTGTTCCTCTGCTTTTTCCAGCCTGCTATTTATCCCGTCAAGTGTAATTTTATTTATTTGTTTGTTTGTTTAAGATTTTATGTATTTATTTGACAGAGAGCATAAATAGGCAGAGAGGCAGGCAGAGAGAGAAAGAGAGGAGAAAGCAGGCTCCTTGTTGAGCAGAGAGCCTGATGTGGGGCTCGATCCCAGGACCCTGAGCTGTGACCCGAGCTGAAGGTAGAGGCTTTAACCCACTTAGCCATCCAGGCGCCCCTCAAGTGTATTTTTAATTCTTTTTACATTTTCTATCTCTTACGGGTCTCACTGATGTCCTCCACTCTTCTCAAGTTCATTGAGTATCTTTATGATCATTACTTTAAAGTCTTGATCAGACATGCTACTTATATGTTTCACTTATGTCTTGCTGAGGTTTCTTCCTTTTTCATTTGTGACATACTCTTCTGTGCCTTCATTTTGCCTCTTGTGTCTGTTTCTTTGTGTTAGGAAAGTCAGCTACATCTCTTGATCTAGAAGGGCGGGAAAATAGTGGGCAGGATATACACTTTTAATGAGGTGGCTCTGGCCCTTCTCCGCAGGGGATGTGCAGCCATCATGGAGACCGAGCTGGCTGGGTCTATTCCACAGGGTGTCTGGAGGCAGGTGGTTAATACCCTCTTTGCCTCTCTACCTTCATCTTAGTTGATCAAGAAATGTGAAAAAGAAAATATTCCCTGTGTAGTTCAGGCTGCTGTCACAAAGTACCATAGACTGGGTGGCTTATAAACAACAGAAACATATTTTCACATGCCTAGAGGCTGGGAAGCATAAGATCTAGGTTCTGGCTGATTTAGTGTCTGGTGAGAGCACGCTTCCTGGTTCATGAAAGGCTCTCACTATATCCTCACATGGCAGAAAAAAGCAAGAGAATGCTCTTTTTTTTTTAATAGTCACCAATTCCTTTTATAGGGGCCCCACCCTCATGACCTAATCACTTCCCAAAGGCCCCACCCCCTAATACTATCACTTTGGAGTTTAGGATTTCAAAATATTAATTTTGGGGAGACAGGTGCATTGCATCATGATACTTAATGTCATTGAAAACCAGGAAGTTATCACGTTCAAACACCTCAAGACTTGAGGAAGAAGTTATGTCAAAAGAGAATGAGGTAGAACAGGATTTTGGACCTGGAGTGGGCAAGGTGGTGGAAAGGACAAGTTAGCACCAGTGTTGCCCACAGTTTTCTTTAGTTTTGTTTTTTTCCTGGGATTTGGCTATTGGGACTGTCCCTAGGATAAATGGTACTTTGCCTTCACAGCCCTAACCTTGGAAGAGCACTGTGCTTCATGTTACATGTTATGTGTAAAATAAATCTTTCAATCAGAAAGATTGAAAGTAAAGACGAGTAAAGCTATACCAGGCAAATGAAGTACAAAATGAAGTAGCAGTGTTAGGTGTTAATATCAAAGTAAACTTCAAGGAAGAAAGCAGGAAAGTTCCTGCTTTCTATATATATGTATATACATATATATACACATATACATATAGTGTATATATATATATATACACTAGTTCCCAGTATATACCTATCTACCTAATATTAGAAATGCTAATGTGTATATTGGCTCAACTAAAATGGTAATGTGAGAAAGTAGCAAAATATCCTAAACATTAGAAAATTTAAACACTTGGTTCTAAATGAAAATTAAAAATTATAGACTATTTAGGGGCACTTGGGTGGCTGAGTGCTCAGGTCATGATCTCAGGGTCCTGGGATCGAGCCCCACATCAGGCTCTCTGCCTGCCTCTCTGCCTACTTGTGATCTCTCTCTGTCAAATAAATAAATCAAATCTTTAAAAAAAAATTATAGACTGTTTAGGTAACAATGTCAAAACTCTGGAAGGCCAAAGGAATTGTCATTTAGTCAAAGGAAATATCAAATACTTTTATTATTGTACAAGAAATAGTTTTTTAGTTTGGTAAACTGGTGATTTTCTTTTTTTTTTTTTAAACTGGTAATTTTCTACTCAGGAAAATAAAACCAACCAGGAAGGTATTAATAGAGATAAAGCCAGAAATTGTGGAATTAGAAATAAAAGCGATGAGGAAAAATCTTAAATAACTGTAAAAGATAAATAGTGCATCCCAAGTCTAAGAAAATAATAAATAACTATAGATTCATAGTCCTTTATCAAAAACCCATGTGATAAGAGATTTGAGAATTCAGAATTTTTCGTATTTTAGAAAATAATATGGTGCACATACCATGGTATTGTATGGTATACAACACATACCAATATGGTGTTATAACTTCAGCAAATCTGAAGCTAAACCTGGTAATCTTTCTTGCTACCTCATGTTAATTCAGTTCATAAGAGAAAAGTACCTATCTACTCAGTAGTTCACTTAATTGAGGTTTATTTTTTTTTTTAATTTTTTTTTTTAAAGATTTTATTTATTTATTTATTAGGAGAGAGAGAGAGAGTGAGAGAGAGAGAGCATGAGAAGGGAGAAGGTCAGAGTGAGAAGCGGACTCCCCATGGAGCTGGGAGCCCGATGTGGGACTCGATCCCGGGACTCCGGGATCATGACCCGAGCCGAAGGCAGTCACTCAACCAACTGCGCCACCCAGGGGCCCCTTAATTGAGGTTTAAAAAAAGCATTTGAGGGGTGTTTGGGTGGCTCAGTCAGTTAAGCATCTGCCTTCTCCTCTGGTCATGATCTCAGGGTCCTGGGATCAAGCCCCACCTGGGGTTCCATGCTCAGCAGGGAATCTGCTTCTCCCTCTCCCTCTACCCCTCCCCCCAGTTCGTGTACCCATGAGCACTCTCATAAATAAATCTTTTAAAAAGTTTTTTGATAAAATTAAATACTTATTACCAATAAAGTACTTAGGAAATGGAGTACTTCTTGACGTGTTGAAAAGTATCCAAAAAAAATAGGCGTGCTTGGCCTATTCATGGAGCATGCGACTCGTGATCTTGGGGTGCTGAGTTTGAGCCCCATTTGGTATAGAGATGCCTTAAAAATAAACTTTTAAAAAATAATAAGTAACAAAAATAATAAACACTGTACTAAAAACGGGTCATAGAACAGTGCTGTTCAAAATGTTAAGGAGGTGGTAAATACGTAATGCATGCACATTTAAAAACGCTAATGGAATTGTGATACACTTGGGCTTATATTTTGTATGTCTCTTATATTTCTAGGAGCAGTTCATTTTTTGTATATTTATAAAAATATTGTTTCCAGTGGATTAGGGGAAAGAACTCAAAACCAGTTCTTCATTGCAGATAGTTTGAGATGCATTGAACTAGGAGAATTTCTGTAAAGTTAAGACAAGACTAATCATATCACCACCAGTGCAGTAAATAAAAAAGTAAGAGGGATGAGTAATATAAGAGGAAAAAAATGGTGTAAAGGTATAAATATGATAATTTAATTAGAAAAAATCCTATTTACTGTAATAATGAAAATTACGAAGAATTTAAGAATATATAGTTTGTAGGACCTTTAAGAGCAATGTAACAGATTTTTACTGAAGGATAGTATCAAGAACTCTTTTATTTTTTTTTTAAAGATTTTATTTATTTATTTATTAGGAAAGAGAGAGAGTGAGAGAGCATGAGAGGGGAGAAGGTCAGAGTGAGAAGCATACTCCCCATGGAGCTGGGAGCCCAATGTGGGACTCGATCTCGGGACTCCGGGATCATGACCCGAGCCGAAGGCAGTCGCTTAACCACCTGAGCCACCCAGGCGCCCTAGTATCAAGAACTCTTAAAGAGTCTGAGATTTTACCATACCTGCAATCTAACCATTTAGCCTGTTTGCAGAAGACACAAGACTTCTCTGAGTGAGAGACAAAGGATGTTATTACTCATGGGATAGCAGGCAGCATGAGCTTCATGTTCGTATTAGTGCCTCCGTGTCCCCAGATCTTTTGGGGACAATATGGAGCAGATCTCTGTGGATACTGAGGGCACAGTGAGTTTGTATTATACTTGAGGTACTTTGAGTTTAGGAAACCCTTAGCCTTATGAGGGGTTTACTGGCAAACCTGCCACCCTCCCTATCTTTAGTGTACTCATTTGGAAAAAATACGCTCCCTACCCTGGAGGAAGATATGTCTACCTTCCAAGGTTATTTGCTGTTCAGACATCCTTGAGAAGATCTTTAAATAATACTTGGAGAACTCTAAGATATTCATGAAAAATTGTCTCAACAGATAGATGATTTGGTGAAATGTATAGCCATACTTGGTTTCTGGGTGGGAGATTCCATTATCATAAGATGTCAGTTACTTTCTTGTAACAAAGGCCATTCTCCCTGAGCAAATTGTATACATGTACCATTATTTGATATATTAGAAAAGTTAATTGAGGGAGTGCCTGGGTCTGGCTCAGTGAGTTAAGCATCTGCCTTTGGCTCAGGTCATCATCCCAGCCAGGGTCCTAGGATTGAGTCTTGTATTAGGCTCCCTACTCAGTGGGGAGTTTGTTCTCCCTCTCCCTCTACCCCTCCCCTGCTCCTCCTCTCTAGCTCTCATTCACTCTCTCAAATAAATAAAATCTTTTAAAAAAAGTTAATTAAGAAAAATAATTCCTAAAAAATAACGAAGAGGAGTTTTTAGAAGTTAGTAGTTGTAGCTGGTCTGCATATTAATAAAGAATTTTAATTATAAGATTACAGTAAGTATATATATATATTTTTAAGATTTTATTTATTTGATAGAGAGTAGGCAGAAAGGCAGACAGAGAGAGGGGGGAAGCTCCCTGCTCAGCAGGGAGCCCGATGTGGGGCTCCATCCCAGGATCCTGAGATCATGACCTGAGCCGAAAGCAGAGGCTTTAACCCACTCAGCCACCCAGGTGCCCCTACAGTAACTATATTTTTACCTGATACTATCTCCAAAGTGAAATATATGAAAATCAGAGTAGGTCCTGGACAGGAAAGGCCATTTTATGGAAGATATCACAGGCAGAAACTAGATTTTATTACAGAAACAAAAACAAAATGCCTTCCGGCAATAAGCATTTACAAAGTGTAAAAAGGAAAAGGACAAAAGAAATTATTTACAACTTGTATGACAAAGAGTGAAGTAGGAAATGATGTGATTTAAAGTTTGGGCTGCATTAGTTTGAAGTAGAAGATATATTACCTTCACGGAGGCCAACCAGGCAGCAGACAGGTTATTCCTAAAATTGAGTTTATAATTGTAGGCAGAAAGTTGAAGATTCTCCTTTCCTCTGTCACAGTCTTCTTTGTTTTTATAGCTCTGACTCCAAGCTTAGTATGTACAAGGTACTTAAGAAATATTTAATTAAATTAAACTGTAGGTGGGTAAAGGGAAAAAAGAGGAATTGGACAGGTGTTTAGAGCCTTACCTGTGTGGCTTTTGCCAAGTTAACTGAATTTGAATGTCTGGGCTGTGTAAGCCACTGTGCTGAGTACCATAAGTGATAGAAAGGCCATGGCCAGGCTAGAGACTGTCTTCAGGACAGGAAGGAGTCACTGATAGTTTTTGGAGAGGAGAGTACTGTGATCAAAAGCCTTTGAGATGGGGCGCATGGGTGGCTCAGTTGGTTAAGTGGCTGCCTTCAGCTCAGGTCATGATCCCAGGGTCCTGGGATCCTCCTGCTGAGCAGGGAGCCTGTTCCTCCCTCTCCCTCTGTCTGCTGCTCCCTCAGCTTATACTCTATCTCTCTCTGACAAATAGAATCTTAAAAAAAAATAAAATGTTGATGCCTTTTGACCTAGGAATTTCACTTAAGCAAATCTTCCTGAAAAGAATAAGCCAAAGTACAAAGGGTTTATGGCAGTGTTTTATAATTTAAAATTGGCTACAAGCTAAATGTTCATCAGCATGGTATTGCTGGAGTTATATGTACTACATCCATACAATGGAGTAGTAAGTCATTAAAATTCACGTAGATTATTACTCTTTAAAGAAGTAAAAGATGTGGGATGCCTGGGTGGCTCAGTCAGTTAACCGTCTGCTTTCAGCTCAGGTCATAGAGTCCTGCATAGGGCTCCCTGCTCAAGGCGAGGCTGCTTCTCTCTCTCCCTCTGCCCCTCCCACTGCTCATCCTTACAGGTGCATGCACGCACATTCTCTCTCTTATCTCTAACATGTTCTCTTTCAAATAAATCTTTTTTAAAAAAGTAGATGTACACAAAGTATTTTACATCTTGGAATGTGACATTCTCTCTGGAAGTCTCTCCTCCCCATACTTTTCATTGTTCTCACTTGTTCCGTATCTCTTTTCACTTATGAGTGTGGCTTTGCCAGTTCACTTTATTTAAATAGAGATCTTACACAGTCCCTATTTCTCTTTTCTGCTTCATTTTTTTTCTATAGTATTGTATCATACTTGACATATTATGTGTTTATTCATTATTTAGTTCTGTAAAAATTAAAATGCAGCTGTTTGAATATAGCTCTAAGTACAGAATATCTGTCTCTTTTGTTCATTTTATCCTCAGTACCCAGAACAGTGTTTACTCTATAGAAGGTTCCTAACAGATGCTTTTTGAATGTGGAATGTATTTATAAAGCTACTAAGTGGAAAAAAATTAACTATACACCCTAAACCAATCCCTCTTTTTGTGGAAAACTACATTTGCTTATACATTACACATATAAAATCTCCAGGTGGAGAATTAAAAGAGTAATTTTTACTACGCTTATTCTTTTTTCATCAAGTAAGAGCATAATAGTTTATAAACATTGCAAACAAAGATGTTAATATTATGAGGTTAAGAAGGGGTCACACATGGGTGTCCTTTAAGTATAAAAAAAATTTACTAGTCCCTCTGAGGGTAAAATTACTGACCCTGCTTTGACTTTTCCTCTTGCAGGTGGCACCTCCTCCACTCCCACTTACGGATACACCTGACACCACAGCAACTACAGGTGGAGGTTTACCAACAACCATGGGAGGGCCTCTGCCTCCACATTTGGCTCTTAAGGCAGGTAAGGGACTTGAATGTGTGTGTATGACACAGTAAGATACACATGATCCTTCTTGGTCTTCATCTCTTGCTCATTTGGATAGGAAGATAACTACAGTGAACTCGTGATGTTGAGACAACCCAGGGCCTTGAGGAATTTACAAATACCATCACTGATTTCTCTTACAACATGTAATATAGCTCAATTCCTTACTTTCATTAGCTTTTACTAATTTTTATTTCTGGATAGATTTTGCACAGGCTAGAACAATTGATTAAAGGGTCTTATTTATTGCCCTGTCTTGCTTCCAACTTATTTCTACCAAATATATTGTAGACTTACGCCTTGTTCATCCAAGGTGTTACTGAATTCTGTATATTATCAAAGCTTTTATTGATCTGCCCCTGTATAGGATAGATTAACTTGGATCTTGGTCAAGTTACTTAAGTCTTAGATCCAGTATTTATGAAATGAGAATAACAGTAACATTTATTTCATAAGATTGTTGTGAGGAATAAATTTTTTAAAAAGCATGTCATAGACTTAGTAGAGTTAATAATCAGGCAGTATTAGGTATCTTTAGTTACTCACTCTGCTTTCTTACCAAGATTCAATACTTTCTTACACCTTTTCAGCTTCTTATCCCCATCACTATTGCTAACAGGTTTCTCTCAAGGTTATATTTAGCAAAGAAGCAGTTTGAACAAATTTAATCAGTTATCAAGTTTAATCAACTTAAAAATGTATGCTAGATTGTCATTCACTTACGATCATTGCTAGTAGCTCCCCTCTATATACCAACCTTGGGATTATCAATTTAGACCTATATTTAAATCATGAAACACTTTTCAAGTAAGTCATGAAGATTTGGAGCACATTTCCAAATTGAAACTTGGGCTTTCTTGTTACAGAATGCCAAAATCTAAAAATTAAATCTTTAAAATATTTAGGCTCTTCCTACAGTTTGATTATTAAGAAAACAATCTTTTTTTTTTTTCCCTTATAGAAAATAATTCTGGAATTGGGGCCTCTGGCTATGGTCCTCCCGGGCCCACCTGGGATCGAGGGGCCAACTTGAAGGATTATTATTCAAGAAAGGAGGAACAAGAAGTACAAGCGGTAAGGCTATCATATCACCTTTTGTCACATACCCAGAATTGTCACTTAGTACCTGGTTCACTGCAAGAGTTAAGATATTCACAGCTTAATAATTTGGTGATTCTTCTAAGTCATTGTTTGAGGCTACTTATTCACACAAGACAACATAAACCTAAGCTACCCATTAAATCTGGTCACTAGAATTATCTGTGAAACAAAACAGTATTTTTTTGGTGGTAGAATGCGTCCTCATCTGTGTTATAGGAAATTGTAATTACCTTAGTAAACCTCATTCCATGAGCACTCAAAAATGTCTTCATAGAGAAGCTTATTTTTCCACTTAATATATTTAAAGTGTTAAAGCCAACACAAAATTTGTCAGGGTTTCTTAGTAATAATTTAAATACACGGTACATTAACTAATAGCTTGTATGTATAGTAGGATCCCCAGATGCACCAAAAACTAATTCTGGCTCAATTTTGTCTAGGAATAGAAGCATTAAGAATGTTTTTTTTTTTTTTGTTTAAAAGATTTTATTTATTTGAGAGAGAGCACACAAGAGCATGAGGGGGAGAAGTTCAGAGGGAGAAGCAGACTCCCCACAGAGCTGGGAGCTGATGTGGGACTCGATCCTGGGACCCCGGGATCACGACCTGAGCCAAAGGCAGTTGCTTAACCAATTGAGCTACCCAGGCACCCAAAAATGGTTTATTATTATAAAGGATGGTACAAAGAAGATATTTTTAATAAATTTTCTGTACCTCAGGTATGCATAACTAAAAGTAATGCAGCCAAATTTAATTATCATTGATTCAACAGACCTTAGAGTCAGAAGAAGTGGATTTAAATGCTGGGCTTCATGGAAACTGGACGTTGGAAAATGCTAAGGCTCGTCTGAACCAGTATTTCCAAAAGGAAAAGATCCAAGGAGAATATAAGTACACCCAAGTGGGTCCTGATCACAACAGGTTTGCTTGTTTCAGTCTTTTCCTTCTGTAGTAAGTTAGGGTTGTTTTTTATAGTCATTGTTTTATTTTTGTATGTGTTACCTGATTCAGTTTGTGGATTAGCAATGATTTGTGAAAAGAAGATACTTTGCATAAGTATCATTGATTTGTAAATAGTAGTTTACCATGATTTTCATTTAGGAGGAGGATTTTAGAAGTTCTGCAGAAGTGCTGTTTGTGATGATAGACTTCTGAGGTTCTCATTTGTATCTGAGAGGCAAAAATCATAGCTACAAGTGGTGGTTTATCCCTGATTTAAAAAGCAGCCCGAGGTGGTGAGTTTATTCAATGTGGTATTGTTAAAGGTAGTTATGAGGATTATTTCTTTAATGGGTCAGGTTAGATACTTGAGTTCCAAAGCCTCAAGTAGATGGCATTGCATCTACATCCAAATTTTCCTTGTGCTTTGAAAGTTGCCAGCTTTTAAGAGTCCTGTTGAGGTGTTGAGGGGCTTATTGTAAAGCGGAAGGATAGCTGTAGTCTTTGTGTGTGTGTTAATTAGCTTACTTTTATTCTGTTAAATATATAAAACTGAACATAAAGGGAGGTTGTTGTAACAGTTGACAGTATGTTTCTCAGCCTGCTTGCTATTCTTCCTGAGAGCATTCCAGGGTGTAGTAATTATTACTCCCAGGAAGGCTCATATGGATTAGACACTTCTGGGGGCACTATATTTTTATTGGAAGAGAAAGAAGGCTATAGTGGAAACCTTCTGGATGATTTAATTTGCTGTCCTTGATATGAAATTATTCAAAATACATTAAAAGTATTTTCCTTGAAAATCAGAGTGTTCTCCCTTCGATGCATCTAGTAATCCTAAAATAATTATTACCAAAATAAAACTTTCATACTGTGGTCAAAACGATGTTCAGAGCATGGTTCCCCTTGCTTCCTGTTCAATCCTGAATTCTCAAATACTTAATTTGACATCAGATTTTTTAAAACCCTTGGAGGTTATAAAGGAAGGATCCATTTGTTTATTTTTCTTTAATATTTTATCCTTCTGAACTGATTAAGCTCATTAGGAGCACTTGGAGACTTTTAAGAACAAATAAAATGTGTCTGAAGCTTGTTGTAAACATGTTGATACCAATATCTTATCATTGACTCCTAATAGAAAAAGAATTGAAGAATTCAGGATATGACAATGAGGGAGGCAAAGACAATTGGGGGAGCTAGGACAGCATCTCCTTGTATGTCCTTTATTTAAAGGCATAACTGACAGCAACACCAGAGGTCTGTGTTCATACACACATGTGCTGCTGCTTAGGCTGAACTAAGCAATCACATGGAAAACTATTGTAAACTGATTTCTGGTGTCGCTGTTCCCCCTAGGTGGAGGAGAATGAGATTGAGTGCTGACTTTAAGCCTGGCTGAGAAACATACTGGCATCGGTGTCATTAATGAGAAAGGGTGGATGTTGTTCCCCTGAAAGCCAGTGGCCTTTGACCCCTGAAGCCGCTGTGCCTGAAGGTCAGTTCACAAGAGGTATAGGAAGGAGTCTAACATTTATTTTTTTCTTAAGCCTTACCTAACCTTTTATTCACAGCACAAAGTCAAGGCTAGAATGTACCTGAGCAGTGGAAGGATCAGAAAGCATATAGTTTTCAAAGGACAGTTTTTGCTTTATTGAAACTAAATTCATCCCTTAGAATCTGCTAGCCATTTGAGCTCTAATTTCCAAAAATATTTTGTTCCCTACTTTAAATAAGTGTGATATAAATAAGCTAAGTTTTTTGTTATCAAGGGCTGCTTCCAACTGCAGGCAGATACCAGACCCCTGCCTCAGGAGCCACAGATACATGCATAGTGTTTGTATGTTCATGTGTATGTGTGCATGCATGCATATATGTAGCTTATCTTAACAGATTGAAGTCATTAGTGGGTGGCCCATGCAAAGCAATCTTAAAATAATCACAACTATAATTTAAAGAATTTGGGGCCTGTGTTATTTCTTGGCCCCAGGCTAAATGGAAAATTCCTTTTCATTGAATGCGTTCTAGCTATTGAGACTGCAACCTTTGGAGTAAGTAAACACAGAATCTAAAACCTTAACATTTTCTTTTCGTGAACAGTTGGCTTGTCAACTTTGATTATACTTGTCTTGTACCATGTTGTACATTATTTGAAGTTCACATATACTTGATTCGTTCTAGGATTGAACAGATAAGTGTTTACAGTGGTTTTTTGCTGTGACTTGCCTAAGCAGTTGGAAAGCCTGCCTGATTTGGGAGTCCTGGATTTAGTAATTTCTAACAGTGAAATTCCTAACCTTGTTTGTATATGTTGTTACAGGAGCTTTATTGCAGAAATGACCATTTATATCAAGCAGCTGGGCAGAAGTAAGTATTACTGCTTCCCTGATACTCTTAAGTCCTATATAGTGAAGTAATACTTTAAAGTCTTCAGCCACATATATATAGTCTTTATTAATTGAAAGTTAGCATCCTGGGGTATTTTAGAGTATTAGTAATTATATGAATTAGAGGGCCTAGTTTCCCAGTTTGCAGGTAAAAAAAAGATCATGCTAGTATTACATTTCAAAGGGTAAGAGATGGTAGGTAGGCTGCTTAGGAGTTTGCTAGTCAGAGAGCTCTAAAGCATTCTTTTTTTATTTCTCTACATAAATTTGTTCAGGTAGTTAGATGAAATTTAGGAAGTAAATTAGATGTAGTGTAGATGATAGCATTTGAAGCCCCAAGGTGGATGTGTAGCATTTAAGAGTGTTAGAGGCAAGAAGAGGTGAAAAAGTTACCTTGAGGAAACAGAAATGGATTGGGGGTATTCATAAAGGAAGTAAAAAGGCAAAGATATAGTTGTGTATTCTCTATTCTTAGTTTAAAGCAGGCAGTGTGTTACACTTGAAAGTAAGGAACTAGCTTACTGGTTTTGTTACTGACATTGCTGGGACCCTGTTAACTTGTCTGCAAATTGAGAGAAATGGCCTAAGCTTCTTTTCATCTTGATAACTCTGCAACTAACACCTCAGGATTTAAATCTATAGTATATGAAAGATTTTCCTCATAAAATCAAACCTTTAAATGAATCATCAGGAGATGGTGTTGAATTTTTTTATCCTAGACTTTAAAAATAAGTTAGACTTTGAGTAGATGGGATGTTAAGGGAAGAGGATAAAGGCAGTCCAACTTGTGCTGTTGATCTGACCATCAGAATTAATTTGACTAAATTGGCTAGTAGGCCTCAAAGTATCTGCGCCCCTTCCTTACCTTATGTCATCTCCTCAAGCTGAATGATACTAGAGGAGAAGAAACTTGGTATTGGCGTTTTCTTTAAGAATTTGAGTAGTTGCTGGCTTCAGTCTGGTGCCAGGATTAGCAAATTATAGGCCTCTGGCCAAGTACAGCCCACTACCTGTTTTATAAACAAACGTTTATTAGAACACCTCTACACTCGTTTGTTGATGTCAGGGGCCAGCAAATTTTAATAAAAGGCCAGATTGTAAATATTTTAAGCTTTGCAGGTCACATATATCACCCATTGTTATTTTTGTCTTATTTTTTACAACCCTTTAAAAACGTGTGAGCCATTCTTGGTTGCTGGGCCCATAGTCTGTAAAACCCTAGTTTATATGTTGTCTATGGATGCTTTCATGCTAGGCAGAGTTGAGCGGCTGTAACAGACAGTATGTGGCCTGCCAAGCCTAAACTACTTATTATCTGATTCTTTGCGGAAGATTGCCAATTCCTGGTCTCAGTAACCTTTGGACCCATTTTCATTTCTTCCCTTGTTTTGCTTTTTAAAAGTTAGACTGCGTTTTCTTTGTTTTAACACCAAATGATATTAATAATGACAACTTGGTTGAAATAGGTTTTCTGCTTTTATAATGATTTGTCTGTGTCTTAGTATCTGCCTGTAATCAAGATGGTTATTTAATTGATATGCTGTTAGTGGAATTGGTTAGCAGTTAACATAAAAAAAGAACTTAAAGTATATAATATACTCTGTAGTTTAGGGGTACTTTTGTACTTAAGCCGCTAGTTGCCTATGATGAGATGTTTCTTTAGTTGGATGAGTTATCCTTTCCATTTTAGTAATCCTGAACTTAAATTATAGGGATTTTCGCACGTGAACATGGATCAAACAAAAAACTGGCAGCACAGTCCTGTGCCCTGTCACTTGTCAGACAACTCTACCATCTTGGAGTAATTGAAGCTTACTCTGGACTTACAAAGAAGAAAGAAGGAGAGACAGTGAGTCTTTTGACTTAGTACCCCAGAGGGATAGTGTTAAAATTCAATTTAGCTTTTGAGTAGTATTTGGCTAAAGAAGTTATCTTACCTTAAGAAATGGAAATGGCCCTGCTAATCATCTGTTTGGCATGATACTGTGTTCAGAGTGGACAACGAGTAATTAATCATCAGTCATTCTTAAACAATGAGGAACTGACTTGATGACTTTAAGAATATTGTAGACTACATGCTCTTAATAACCCTGCTATAGTAGATTTAAGTAGTGTTCATGTGTATGTTACATAATTTTCATGACTGTCCTTTTTCTGTAGGTGGAGCCTTACAAAGTTAACCTCTCACAAGATTTAGAACATCAGCTGCAAAACATCATTCAGGAGCTAAATCTTGAGATCGTGCCCCCAGTAAGCATACAGTTAATTTAGTACACCTTTGTATTAAAACTTTGTAGTCCTGCAAGCAACTGGTATTTTTTTGTTTTGTTTTTCTTATTTTTTAATAGCCTGATGATCCTTTTATGCCTGTCGTACTGAACCTTGGCAAATTGGCTCACTTTGAGCCATCCCAGCGACAAAACCAAATGGGTGTGGTTCCTTGGTCACCTCCACAATCCAATTGGAATCCTTGGACTAGTAGCAACATTGATGAGGGGCCCCTGGCTTATGTGAGTGCAACATTGTTTTTGAGCTCAGACTCTTGTGTTTCATTGTTTAATATATTTCATTAAGATGCCCAGATTTTTTAAAATGTTTTCAATTTGAAGCTAAGTTCTGTGCTTTTGTTTGTTGCCTTTTCATTTTACAGGCCACTCCAGAACAAATAAGTATGGACCTCAAGAATGAGTTAATGTACCAGCTGGAACAGGATCACGATTTGCCAGCAGTAAGTCAGTGAAGTATTTAGACATATGGTATCCAGACCTTTAGAACTTTCTAGGTATGGGCAAAAGAACAGTGAATAATATATTTTGCCCTTTCTAGGGAAGTGGATCCAAAGGTATTTATCAAACCTCTAATTGTAGTCACCTCTGAGGATAATTGTTTTGAATTAAGGGCCTGGGATTCTTAGTTAATGTAAATAGATTCAGGTAATAACGTGGGGTTTTTTTGTTTGTTTTTGGCATTTTTTCACCATTTTTTGAGTAAAACAGCATTAAAATGTTGTAAGAAGGAGAATGTATATGGAATGTTCAGGGAGACGAGGAAAACAAGAGGGTGGACAAGGCCACAAGATAAATTCTTAAGAAATTCAGTGAAGAGAGGCAGTTCTTTTAGAGATAAAAATGTACATTGTTTTATGCAAAAATATATTTTTAGTATGAAGCCAATGGAAAGGAATGTTTATAGAGATGGGAAATTTTTTTAGGATTAAGACAGTTGCTTCTAATGTATATATTGGTAAAATTTTGACTGCCATAGAGCTTTCCTAAAACAGATCTTAGGGGTACCTGGGTGGCTCACCTGGTTGGCCATCTGAGTCTTGGTTTCAGTTTGGATCACGATCTCGTGGTCGTGAGATTGAGCCCTATGTCAGGCTCTGTGCTCAGTGTGAAATCTACTTAAGATTCTCTCCCTCTGTCCCTCCCCTCCTCTCCTCTCAAAAAAAAAAAAAAAAAAGATTTTACAGGAGAGAGAGTTGCTGCCTGTGAAGAAATTTGAAAGTGAAATCCTGGAAGCAATTAGTCAAAATTCAGTTGTCATTATCCGAGGCGCTACTGGATGTGGTAAAACCACACAAGTTCCACAGTTTATTCTAGATGACTTCATCCAGAATGACCGAGCAGCAGAGTGTAACATTGTGGTAACTCAGGTAAGTAGTAAGCCAGCTTACAAGATATGCATCTGGTATTGAGAGTTTGAGAAGTGGAAACACCTAGAGGTCAGGTTATTTCTCATTCTTTGATTAATTTGCATTTGTAGCCACATTTAGTCTCTTTAAAAAAATTTTTTTTTTTTTAGTCTTGTTCTAATCTCCTTTACTGATAAGCTGAACTGAACCATGTGAGTGATTCTTTTTATCTGGGCTAGAGGGAGTCTTCAGGCCTAAAATCTGCCAAGACTGAGAATACTTCCTCCCCAGGTTCCCATGCAAATCTTGGTCCTCTCCATCTTACCTTAATACTCAGAACAAGAGGGAAGCTAACAGAACAGTTAATGGTTGACTCTACCTGCATGCCAGATTCTGTTTTAAGCAGTTAGTATTTTTTAAACTCCTGTAAAGTTTATTATGGCTCTAATATGTACATACTATTTTATTTAGTATTTCTGCTTCGGTAAATTAAGGCACAAAGAGTTAAAATAAATTGCCCAAGTTATTAACACAGGAAGTAGTGGGACTGGGATTCAAAACCAAACAATTTGCCTTTGGGATTCTTCCTTTTAGCTACTACATTGTATTACCTTACCAGCAATAAGTGATGCCTGTGAGTTTGTCCCAGAGCTTAGGGAAAAGCTAATTAGCTCTTCCAAGCCTTCTCAGGTTAAAGCAGTTTCCATCAGCTCTAACCCTGTACTTCTGGCACCTAGAAGGAGACCATTGCATAAAAGCCAGGTAGCAGGGCGTCTGGGTGGCTCAGTGGGTTGAGGCCTCTGCCTTCGGCTCAGGTTATGATCTCAGGGTCCTGGGATCAAGTCCCTCGTCCGGCTCTCTGCTCACCAGGGAGCCTGCTTCCTCCTCTCTCTCTCCCTGCCTCTCTACCTATTTGTGATCTCTCTCTCTCTGTCAAATAAATAAAATCTTAAAAAAAAAAAAGCCAGATACCACCTGTCAGTAGGCCTCAGACCTTGACTTAGGGATTCTTATTAACCTGGGACATTTAATTGATCCTTGGGGAGGAGTAGTGAACCTCAAAATAGCAAAAATTGTTTGTGCCTGTGCATTTAGGTATATACGTACAAACCATATTTTTAAAAATTTCTGAAATTGAGGTAGATCTTATATTTGGTGTCTATGTTTGATATGACGGTTGGGTTTTTGACCTAAAAAAAATTACTGAAGGAATGAATGTTGCATTTAAAATCAATGCAATTTTGGGCTTTAAAAATAAGATAGGTTTACATTTTTCTGGGAAAGGACACTTAGCTTTCTTCTCAAATGTTCTTTGATTGTCCTTCCCACTCCCAAAACTGGTTATGATTCCTTTGCCTCATAGTGAAAGTTCCAGCCTCAAGTACTGTGACCAATAAAATGTCCTTGCTCTTTTTTTGTTGTTGTTTGGTTTTTTGGTTGTTTTTTTTTTTTTGTTGTTGTTGTTAATATCCTTGCTTTAATGCCTCCTTGTCTTATAGGAGGTGTATTTTTCAGGAATGTATATTGTTCAGAAGAAAAGTCTTGAGTTCTGCTCTGTGCTCCCTCCTTACTCCCACTCTCCACTTTTAATCTCAAAAACAGTTCAGTCATTTAGGAAGAGATGCAGAATTCGGCAGATGAGCTGAAAACCTGTGTTCTCACTCAGAAGTTGTTTACATGTCATGAGTAGAATAAAATCACTTCCTGCTTCAAGTGAGGTGTTTTTTTTTTCACTAGCCATCTAATATCAAAGCCCAGTTAATCTAGTGAAAAATGGCTTTTATGTGTTCTAGACAAAGCAGGCTTTTGTATTACAGTCTTAAACTTTGTATAATTTGCTTAACTAGCATGTGTCCTTTCAGATAATATGGACATTTCCTGTGGTTTTATCTGTGAAATGCACAGGTTTTGATATATAGGCTATAACAGATGTAAGCAGTGAGATGTAGAGTGGAATGGTGGGTCAAATGATATTTTACTTCTTTGCATATGAAAACAGCTTTCACTTCTCTATTAGTCCTCTTATTTATATTCCTTCATGTAGTGAGACAATCATGAAGTTGAAAGATACTTCAGAGAATTATTCCATCTTTTTTCTCTGGGTAGAATGTTTATAATAGGTGGTCACTTATGCTTGAAAATTTCTATTGATATGGGAATGTAGCTTGTTTTCTGATTTTGGACAAATGACTCTGAACTGTCTGTCATAATGAATCTTTGTCTTAGTGCTTGTCCAAAAATCAGTCTGATACCTTTTTCCTGTAATGTCTTTAAAAGTTTAAAAAATTCTGTGGGGTCATAGTATGTTTCCTTTGTTTTATAAACATCTATAGTTCAGCCCTGAAGTTAGGGTCTAAGATTCAGTTAACCGCATTTGAATGCATTGATATCCAACCTGGAAAGAAAAGATGGGCCTGAGCATACTGACTGGTCATTGTAGAATACAGTTTTTAATATTCTTAATATTGTTTTTAATAATACAAAGTACTCTAAGGGCACCCGGGCAGCTCAGTTGATTAAGCTTCTGCCTTTGGCTCAGATCATCATGATCCCAGGGTCCTGGGATCCAGCTGTGCTGTGGGTTCCCTGCTCAGTGGGGAGTCTGCTTCTCCCTCTCCCTCTGCCCTTCTGCTCCCACTTGTGCACATTCCCCACGCCAAATAAATAAAATCCTTAAAAGAAAAAAAAAAGGTTAAATACATAGTATTCTGTTAAGGAAATCTGAGATAACAGTTAATTTTTGTAGTACTATCAGTGTTGTATCTTTTTCTTTTTCTCCCGCTTGGCAGCCATTTATAGGAAATACATGAAGACATTACCTACATTTTTCTATGCCTGATTTATATGTGTTATCTCCAATCATAAAGCACAAGCTGAGAGTTAATTATGGACTAGAATAAAACAGAATGGCTTAAACCGTGACTCCTAACCTTATCACTATACTCTAGAATAATGAGAGGATATGTGGAAAGGTAGATCTGCAGGTATAGGTAAAAGATGATGTTATACTGGTGAACCTTGCCTTGTATTTACTCATTGTTGGACAGTATGTAAAACAGTTATTGAAGCACAGAAGATCAAGAGAAGGGGATAAGTAATTCAAGGGATAAGTAGAGCACCTTCTTTATAGTCTATCAAGTGGCATATAGTCTGAGAAATGTTTAAATATTCATTAGTAATCTTCCATGTTAAGCAGTGTTCTCCCACACAACGTGCCTATCCTGTGAATATTTATAATAAGCCAAGAATTATGAGAATTTGAAGATTATTTTTTAACTGCATTTTTCTATCTATGAAAGTAATGTGTGCCCACTGGGGAGATAAACAGAAAATAGGGTAAATTTTAAAAAGCAAAGCCAAGTCAAGAGCTTATCATCCAGAAGTAAACAGTTTTACTTAGATCTTTATCCTTTCAGACTTTATACTATACTATATGTATATCATCTTAACCTTCCTTTTTTGTGTAACAGTATACTGTGGTAGAGCAACAGTATTATAATTCTATAATAACTTAATAATTTTCCATTTTATGCATATGCTGTTATTCTTAAATGATGAGGCTTTTTTAAGATTGTTTCTATTATTTGGTATTACAAGTGCTGAGATGAACATACTTGTACATATGTCTATATATTTATTTATTTCATTGGAATTTGTAAACATGGAATTGTTGGGTCAGATGGTATACATATTTTACATTTTATGCACTTTGCTATACTCACCTCAGGAAAAATCCCATCTAGTTATTTTTGAATAAAAGAAATGTTTCTCTTCAGTAGGTAGTTCAAATGGGTTTTTTGTTTGTTTTAAAGTCAGGGCTGTTGAGGATACTGGAAGCTGAGAAGTCAGAGAAGCATACAAAAATATGGGAAGAAGGGGCACCTGGGTGGCTCAGTCATTAAGCGTCTGCCTTTGACTCTAGGTCATGATCCCTGGATCCTGGGATCGATCCCCGCATCGGGCTCCTTGCTCAGCGGGAAGCCTGCTTCTCCCTCTCCCACTCCCCCTGCTTGTGTTCCCTCTCTTGCTGTGTCTCTCTGTGTCAGATAAATAAATAAAATCTTTAAAAAAATATGGGAAGAAGATTGCAAGGTTATTTGTTTCTTTAGCTGTTTGAATGAGTAGTTATCTTGCTATTGATTTGTGTGCATATTCAAGGAAATGTGGCCCTTGGCCCATGGTGCTTCTGAAGTTGGTTGTTTTAGACCCTCTTATGTTAATTTGTAACCTCTTTTATGGATGGCTTCCTTGGGTCTCAAGACAGTTGTGTTTGGGGCCATATAGAGTTAAGAACTGCCATAGGTACTGCCTAGGGAATATGCCATCTGCCGTCCATAGTCATTTTAGGAGGCTGGAAACTATAAAGACTGTAGACCTGAAAATAGTTCCAAGGAGGTAAAAGCAATCCCCATGTACCCAAAAGCATATGAATATACCTCCAAAGAGTCAGATAACCTCATAGATTTGTTTTTTTTTTTTTTAAAGTTTGGTTTTTTTTTTATTTTTAAAGATTTTATTTATCTGACAGAGAGAGAGAGAGAGAGATCACAAGTGGGCAGAGGCAGGCAGAGAGAGGGGGAAGCTGGCTCTCCGCTGAGCAGAGAGCCTGCTGAGCAGAGAGGCCAATGGGGGGCCCGATCCCAGGACCTCGAGACCATGACCCGAGCCGAAGGCAGAGGCTTCAACCCACTGAACCACCCAGGCACCCCAACCTCATAGATTTGAAGTTCATCTAGAAGCCAGCTATTTAGTAGGAATGTTGAAAACTTTAGGAAAGACAAAAACAGAGCAAGGAGATAAGAGTGGTGTCAAGAATTTATCTGTTTAGGATGCCTGGGTGGCTCAGTCCGTTGATTGTCTGCCTTCAGCTCAAGTCATAGCCCTGCATTGGGCTCCCTGCTCAGCGGGGTCTGCTTTTCCTTCTGTCCTTATTCCCTGCTCTTGATCTCTCTCACTGTCTCTCTCAAATAATTACTTTTTTAAAAAAGAATTTATCTGTTTATAGAAAGCAGTGAACTGCTTGAAGGCCCCAGAAAATGATATATTTTATACATTTAAAGGAATATCATTTTTACATTTCCTGATGTAAGTATATAGTTGAACTCTTGAGGGCTAAATACAGAGCTCAATGCTTCATGTAACACTTATTCACAGTTAGTGAGGTGCAGAATACAGGTCAATAGTGGTCAGTAAAAGCTAGCATAGCTCAGCAAGTCAAGGCACATAAACCAGAGTATAAACTCGGGAAAACTCAACACCATGTGTTCAAGAAGGCATCTTTTAATCCCTTACCTTTGTGGACAAGATTAATATAAACTAGGTGATTGTATACTTCTATTTGTTACTAGCCCCATACCCTACAGGACTCTTAAATTAATAAAATTAATAAATCATGTTTTATATTGATTAAAAAAAATAGTGGCTTTAGTGAAGTTACTGAGGTTTTATTTGGGACTTTTTTTTTTTAAGGTGGTTATTTGTTTCTGATTTTCTAAATAGTCATGTCATAACCCGGGATGACGACATATTGGTATTTAAATCTGAAACTCAGAAAAAGTTTTCTCAAGCAAGGACCTAAAGTACAACCTGTCATCAAGAACTTTTTGACAAAATCAAATGCAAGGCAACTTAGAAACATTCAGTCTTTATAAATCTGCACGTACCTCCATATCTATACCTTTAGGACACAATAATAGCCATAGTATTGACCAAGTAAATATTGTGTACCAACAAGAAGATGGAATACTTCAGAAAATTTTATTTTCAGAAAAATTAAGGTCCAACACTTAACAGCATTCCCCTTGGGTTTAGCATATTTATTGCTAGAAACAGTAATATACACTCTGTTTTCCTTGCCATATAGGCTTGTCAAGAACAAGAATGATTTCGGGGCGTCTGGGTGGCTCAGTGGGTCAAAGCCTCTGCCTTTAGCTCAGGTTATGATCTCAGGGTCCTGTGATCGAGCCCTGCATCGGGCTCTCTGCCCAGCAGGGAGCCTGCTTCCCCTTCTCTCTCTCTGCCTGCTTGTAGTCTCTCTCTGTCAAATAAATCTTTAAAAGAACAAGAGTGGTTTCATTTAGTTTTCTGTCTCTAGCACTGTCTGTGGCACCTGAAGCAAATATGCAATAAATAGTTACTTTTCGAGTTAATACAATGATTGAATGAAAGGTGGCCATAGTAGATATGGCAAAGAAGGAGCTTATTTACCTTCCTAATACTTATACAGCTCAGTTAAATAATTTTTTAAACATGTACTTTCACTTTGATAGGCAGTTACAAGAACTCCAATACATGCTCTGTCCCCTTTCCTACTGGAAAAGAACTCTGAATATTAAGTTTGGGCCAATGGTGAAAACATTTTATTTTCTATAAAAACCTGAGAAGTATTTTATATACGAAATGAAAAACAAGCATCTTTAAGTGTCTGCTAAAGAACTAAGTGGTAATTTTTTTTCTGATTCTAAAAAATTTTGAAGCTTGCTAAATAAGATCCTGGCTATTATTCTTTGTGTTGATTGCTTAGCTGGCAGTGGGATAGATTTACTACAGTATTTTTTTTTTTTTACTACAGTATTTTAATAACCCTAATAAACAAGTGTATCTGTAATTTTGTACCTTTGACTCACTTTCCTTTTTCTTGTCTCAGCCCAGGAGAATAAGTGCAGTTTCTGTGGCTGAGCGAGTTGCCTACGAGAGAGGAGAAGAGCCAGGAAAAAGCTGTGGCTATAGTGTTCGATTTGAGTCTGTCCTTCCCCGGCCTCATGCCAGTATAATGTTTTGTACTGTCGGTCAGTAATTTGTTTTATTTTGGTCTTTGACTTGAAGTTTATATTGTGTTATTTATGAAGAACCTTGATAATGATGTAGACTGGCTTGAATAAGTCAAGAAGTTAGTCTCAGAATTTTCGTTTCAGTAAAACTTTTGGTACTTTTTCTCTAAATGGAGAGGCATTATGTTATCTCTGGTTGTTGTAGCTTAGAGAAGATAAAATCTGCTTAGGTTATTAGAGTTATATCTTCTAATATTCTTTTCATTGAACAAATGTGTTTCAGAACACACTGTTACCTTTTAATAATTTAAATATATAGATTACTATTTCTTCCCTAAAATGGTGCCGAGGTTATATTAACTGAAACGTAGTTGATTGTATAAATGTTTGTTTTGTTACACGTTTCTACACCTCCCTACTTCAGTCAACATAGAAACTCATCTCCAGTTGTTCCGCTCATTTCCTTTACCAGGTGTGCTCCTAAGAAAATTAGAAGCGGGCATTCGAGGAATCAGTCACGTAATTGTAGATGAAATACATGAAAGAGACATAAATGTGAGTAATTCGAGAATTACAGTAAAGTACTAATGCTAATTGAATTTAAAAAAATCAAAGAATGTCTTCCCTTTTTCCACTTTTTACATCTTCTATTGAAATCAGGAACTTCAGTCACTAAGGTACTGGGCACCTGTTTTTAGCAAGGCAAATAAACCTTATTTCCTTACTTAAATGCATAGAATTCTGAAAGTCCTCTTGTTAAGTGTCATTGTAGTGATCAGTAAGAGGTAGCATAATTCAGCAGCTGAATTGTTGATGACTGAATAATTGATAGAATTTTATAAATTAATTTTCTTTGAACTAGAGATTTATCTGGGATAAATTTTATAAGTTTTAAATTCAGTGTAATTAGTAATGTCTTTCTGGAAGTTTGAAGCTCTGATCTTTTCAGATATTAATGATAATCATGCCGAATTAGTAAGAAACTAGAATTTGTTTGATAGCCCTTCCCTTTTTTGGTCTTTGGCAAAATTTGTATACAGTTACTATATTACTATATATTTGTGTAATTTGAAGGTCGGTAGCATAAAGCAATGATTTGTTTTTATGCCACTATTTTACATATCCGAACAAAGTTGTCAGTGAATAGGCAGTACGTCATTCAAACTGTACCAAGCTGCTATTGCTCAGAACAGTGATTGGAGGACCTTCTCTTTAGAAAATATTTGTGTAGCTGTTTTTGCTAATCATCTTTACTTTGGCAAAACTTTGACCTTTGTGGTTGAGCTAAAACGAGTAAGAAAATTTGGTTTGTCAGATAGCTTTTAAAATCGGAAATTTAATTTTTCAGTGGTATAAAATTTTTGCTATTTTTGTCATTCAAAATCTCTTGAAAACTAGTTCTTTTTCTGATTAACTTAAAATGAAATGTTTAAATATTGTCTTCACTAGCATGGTAATATGACAGTGGTTTTAGAGTTTATCCCGAATCTTAACTGGAAACATCATGGATCATCATTACAATTTTCCTAAAAATAGTAAGTGGTTTGGTCAGCTTTCCTTCAAAGACTGTCAGGTCTCTGTAAATGTACTGTTCATAGTGAAAAATGAAAAAATACCTTAGAGACCAATTATTATAAGTAATAGGGAATAGGAAAATTTAACGATGTGGCTGGATGAAAAGATGAATTACAAAAGTCAGTTGTGTTTTATGTATTATAAACAAACAGCTAGAAAACAACTTAAAAAGATAACATTGCAACAGTCAGAATGTCAAGTACTTAAGAATAAATCAACCCTATAGATATCACTTCTCCCCAAGTTGATCCAGTTTGAATGCAGTTCTGATCCAATTCCCATCAGGGTTTTTCATAGAATTTAATAGGCTGATTATGAATGCTTACAGGGAAGATTTATGGCCAAAAATAACCAGGATTTCTGGAGAAGAGCAGAATGGATTGTTGTGGCTTTACAGATATCAGGACTTAATTCAAAGCTATAGTAATTGAGATAGTACATGGATTGAAGGCTGTAATAATTGAGACAGCACATGGGTTGAGCACTGAATTATTCAGAATGTGGAAACAATGTGGGAACAGATGGTGTGTTGAAGGCAGGGTTGGTATAGGAGTGATGGCATGTTGGGTCATTGGGAAAGGGCAGTGGGTTCTTGAATAAATTGAGCTGGAAACAAATGGTCATCATAAGGAAATAGTTGCAATTGGATCCTTGCCTCCTATCCAGATACAGAAATTAATTCTAGATAAATTAAGGACTTAAATGCCAAAGCAATTTAAAAAATCATAAGTAAAAAATAGAAGTAAACATCTTGACAGCATTGTCCAATAGAAATATATATTTATATGCTATATATCTTTTGTATAGATGAGAGAGGAAGGTATATGAAAGAAAGAAAAAATAGAAGAAAACATCTAGACAACACTGTCCAATAGAAATAAATATAGTATAAGTATTTGTATAGATGAGAGAGGAAAGGTATATGAAAAGGAATTACAAGATTCAGGATGGTTTTCTCTAGTTGAGGAAGGCAGTGAAGGGCAGGAGGGCCACACAGCCAGAGAAAAGTTTGTCGGAGCTACAGCTTTCATGTTGTTTGGTAGGTAGGTGGGTACTTTACCTTATTAAGTTGTAACTGTTTTGGCCATTATTTTGTTTGAACCAAATAAGACCTTTTCAACATTTTTAAGATTAGCTTTGCAGGTGGTTGGATAACTGAGTTTTGGCTCATCATGGCTTTCCCTCTTCCCTAAAGTTTGTGTGCTTATAAATATAAATTTCACTGGGAATTTTGAGAGGAATTCTTTGCTCTCATTAATTTTTTTTTTCTCCCTTCTCCTCCCTAAATAGCACTAATCGTTAATCCCAATTGCTATTAGGCTATTCTTAAAAATAAAATAATAAAATAAAAACTATTCTTAAAAATACTACTGACTCCCTTTATCTTACACTTCTGCAAGCCACCAAAGAAACTGAATTTAATTGATTTCTGCATGACACAGAAATCTCTTGGGTGTCTCTTATTAGCATGAACTTCTTATGCAATTTTTTTTCTTTTGTGTTTTAATAGACCGACTTCCTTTTGGTAGTGTTGCGTGACGTGGTTCAGGCTTATCCTGAAGTTCGCATTGTTCTCATGTCTGCTACTATTGACACCAGTATGTTCTGTGAATATTTCTTCAATTGCCCCATCATTGAAGTTTATGGGAGGACTTATCCAGTTCAAGGTAAATAGTTTGGAGGTGGGGTGGGTAGGCGAACATCTTTTATGCATTGGTGTTTGGATTTTGTTAGTCTTGGAAATTGGAGTAATAGTTCAAAAGACAGTTAAAATACAGGCCAAGGTAGAATATCAAATGCCTCATAGCATTCTTGGGCTTTTACTCAAGCAGCAGTGAGTACAATCTGAGGAGCAAGAACATGTTTCATTCATTACTTGAGTAGTTGGCATATGCAACAAATTTCCTGCCTTTTCTTTATAGCAAAGATAACTTTCAGAATTCTATACTGTCAAATATAAATCAATATGGCCTATAGATGTTTATGGGAAATACTATTAAAATGTTTAAGCAGCCAAAGTCAAATTACAAGAGGATCTTTCTTAGAGCCAAAGCAGGCGTGTATTAAAATGACATTAAGGTGAGTGTGTCAGGATCAAGAATTCCTGATAGATAAGAGCTCCTTTACTTCTTTTTCCTCTTTTTTAGGTTTATTTATATATTTTAGAGATAGCGAGCCGTACAGGTAACAGCGCGGGCCAACTAGAGCAGGGGAAGGGGTAGGAAGAGAGGGGAAGCAGATTCCTTGCCAACTGCAGAGCCTGAGAGGCCTGAGGACAGGAGATCTCCCCAGAGATCATGACCTGAACTGAAACCACACATAGGATGTTTAACTAACTGAGCCACCCAGGCACCCCACACCTTACTTACTTCAGAATAGTTTATCACCATTTTTTAGAATAGTCATCTAATAGTTTGGTTAAAAAAGTGAATTCTAGCACAAATTGAGGGCATAAAAATAAGCTAAAAATTTTGCTGTATGGGTATGAAATGATAAATGGTTATGTCAGGGTGCCATTTTTTGAAATTCAGAAGTTGGGGTGCCTGGGTGGTTCAATGGGTTAAAGCCTCTGCCTTCAGCTCAGGTCATGATCTCAGGGTCCTGGGATGGAGCCCCGCATGGGGGGGGGGTGTCTCTGCTCAGCGGGGAGCCTGCTTCCCTCTCTCCCTCTGCCTTCCTCTCTGCCTACTTGTGATCTCTCTCTCCCTCTGTCAAATAAATAAGTAAAATCTTAAAAAAAAAAAAGGAATGGAATTCAGAAGTAAGGGGAGCTCTATAATAAAGCCAATGCAGTGGTATTCTTGTGAGGGTACAGGTTGACAGTTGTTAAACTGTTTACATGTATATTGAGATTGAAAAAATAATTAAGTGGAAAAAAATAAAAAAGATAAGTGGATGGCAGATGGGGGAGCCAGGTTTACTATTGGAGTGAGAGGCAATAGGTAAGTAGGGAAGGCTTGAATGAACTATGTAGTATATATGATTACATGTGGAAACATCAGTAAGAAGTCATGTTCAGATGCAAGTGAATAGATAAATAATTACAAATGTATGGATACATGGGTGAGTATACCTGCATATATTTCCTAGCTCTGTCTGTTGACCACAGTGATGGAGACAGAGGGACACAGGAGCCAACCTGAAAGAGCTGGAATAATTTGAACAAAAATAAAGTAACATAGTATGGATTGTAACCCTAAGGATAAAATAAATACCCATGAGTCCATATGGTGGTTGAATAAATAAAAGGGTAATAAAGACACATCTCTCGTATGGAATAATTCCAAAAAATTATAGAGATATTCTCCCTATTACCTTAAAAAAGTAAGGCTTACCTCCATGTCCCTTGAATGTCTTGTGTTTAATGACTTGCTTCTATAGAGTAGAGTATGGAAAGGGGGAAACAACAGTAACCTCACAGTGACTTGGAGTAAACTTGTATACTCTTGTACATACTGTTGGCAGTAACTTGGAGGAACCTAACAAATACTACCTCAGGTGAACAAGTTTAACATCAGTGATGAGTGGTATGGGTTGTATGTACCCTTGATACAATGTGAAGAGTAGCACTTTGGGACTCAGCATATCGAGGGGAATTGTTATAGATTACTAGAATTCTAGATTATGAGACATTTCTGGGCCCAGCTTAGAACCTCAGGAGTATAATTGATCAGCAGATATTCCAGCTTTGTTGATGTCCTTCTTTAGAGTAGTAACTAAAGGGTACCCATTTTATGTGTACATCCCGATAGAGGAAGGATGCACTACAGTATATTGCCGTATTCACATTCTTTCTTTCCTTATCTAACTGTTGTGCCATAGGAGGGCACAGCACAGTGCATGTACCCTGTAGGCTTTCCACAGATGTTTGAGTATTGTATATATAGGGTACCCTGTTTGGCTTAGTGGGAACATGTAGGAGAGATACCTCACCCTCCTTCAAGGCCCAAGAGATTGAAACACTGAGTTTGGAAAAAAGATTATTTATTACCACTGAAATTCCTTGCTAGTTATGAAGAATCAGATTGAAGGGTAGTAAGGTCATTCTGAGTTATGAATTAGAAAATGAGTTTTGGGGCGCCTGGGGTGGCTCAGTGGGTTAAAGCCTCTGCCTTTGGCTCAGGTCATCATCTCAGGGTCCTGGGATCAAGCCCTGCTTTGGGCTCTCTGCTCACCGGGGAACCTGCTTCCCCCTCTATCTCTGCCTGCCTCTCTGCCTACTTGTGATCTCTCTCTCTCTCTGTCAAATAAATAAAATCTTTAAAAAAAAAAGAAAGAAAATGAGTTGTGAAGACTTGTCCATTCTGAACGTTGATAGTACTCACCTAACTGGATTGTCTTGGCAGAATATTTTTTGGAAGACTGTATTCAGATGACCCACTTTATTCCTCCACCAAAGGACAAGAAGAAGAAGGATAAGGAAGATGATGGTGGTGAGGATGATGATGTAAGTGAATCTTAATAGAAAGTTTTCTTTAGGGACAAATTGTTACTGTCGTGAACAGAATGATTTTAGTAAAAACATAAGGAATTAGCATTATAGAAAACTTTTTAAAAAAGTAACTATGATGTCTATTTTTAAATTAACTGATGTATTTTACTCTAAAGGATTCCTAGTTCAGTGACAAGCTCTTTTCATACTACAAGTCAAGTCATTTCTGGATAAAGCTTAAAAGAAAAAGGAGGAAAGAGTAAGATGTGTTAAAGGCCACATGTGGGTAGAAGTGACTCCCATTTTGCAAGGGTTTGTTTTCCAAGGGTCACAGTATCTGGCAAGCTGGTAGAAAGAAGAGCGAAGTCTTGTGCCCCATCCCAGATCTACTAAATCAGAATGTACGTTTGAACAAAATCTCCATGTGATCCATATATACAATAAAGTTTTCAAAGCAGCAGCTGCCCTCCTAGATGAGAGAGCCTATGTGGTGATGACATTATTAGATGGAGAGTATTAAACCAGGGACTTATAAAGGATTTCCTAAGAAGAAAGAGAAAAGAAAAGTGACACTTATTTTGAGATTTGGACCAGTGATAATGTAAAAATGCATCTTATATCTGGAATTTTGAACAGAGTAAGTACTGTAAAACAGTGAACAATGCAGAATTTGATAGGAAATAAATTGGATTTTTTTTTTTTTTTTTTAATTTGAGACAGAGAGAGAGCATGAGAGGAGAGGTCAGAGGGAGAAGCAGGCTCCCCACAGAGCAGGGAGCCTGATGTGGGACTCGATCCCGGGACTCTAGGATCATGAACTGAGCCGAAGGCAGTTGCTTAATCAACTGAGCCACCCAGGCGCCCAAATTGGAATATTTTTAATCAGAAGATCAGAAGATATAAATGAATAGCAATTGGAAAGTTTATCAGGCAGAAAAAAGACCAGTTGTAACAACTTTCTCATTACTAAAGGCTTGGTTTAGGACTGATTCTAAGCAGACTTTTTAGAAAATACAGACTGCATTATTTTAGAAATATATGATCAAATGAGCTGCCAGCAGGACACTCATTTAAGAATTAAAGGACTTCATTTTAGATATGAGATGAGCCTGGGAATTACACAGGGAGGTGTTGTGTATAGGTAAAATAATCAGAGTAATTGATACACAGAACGGATCGTAGGAGCAGTTCATTAATCAGTGAGGAGAATATTTTTGAGACCCCAATGGAGTGGAGTCTTAAGAAAGAAATACACTTGGTAGAAGGAGCCATTAGAAGTTTCAGAGTTAAATTTTAGAGTTTGTGCTTGAATTTTAGACATTGCCTGTGGGAAATATTGGTCATGAGAAAAATTCGGTATCTCAGTATGTAGTAGGTTCTACGTTTTTGGGAATTAA
Organism: Nasua narica; assembly: GCA_028533885.1. Lineage (NCBI taxonomy): Eukaryota > Metazoa > Chordata > Mammalia > Carnivora > Procyonidae > Nasua > Nasua narica. Next base: position 39,695,088 of record CM052814.1, read on the forward strand.
ATTTCTTCTGTATGCCAGATATGATTAATCAGCTAGAATTAAAAAGGACGTTAAGTGTTATTTGAATGTTAAGAACTAATCTAAGAGACATCTTGTGAGCTGTAGTAATTAAGACAATTCAAAATACATCTCCCTGTTTTCTGCAGGCAAATTGCAACCTCATCTGTGGTGATGAATATGGTCCAGAAACAAAGATGAGCATGGCTCAGTTGAATGAAAAAGAAACCCCTTTTGAACTCATTGAAGCTCTTCTTAAGTACATTGAGACCCTTAATGTTCCTGGAGCTGTGTTAGTTTTTCTTCCTGGCTGGAATTTAATTTATACTATGCAGAAGCATTTGGAGATGAATCCACATTTTGGTATGAGTCTTTGAATTCTCACATATTTGATAGTGAAAAAAGAATATTTTTACTTTTGCGTTGCCAGCATGTGAAAACGAAATGTAATATTATGTCAATATTTGGATAAAAATATACATAGTATGGAGCAGTTTTAAAATGGACTATTATTTTTTTATTTTATTATTGTTATAGGGAGCCATAGGTATCAGATTCTACCTCTGCATTCTCAGATTCCTCGAGAGGAACAGCGCAAAGTATTTGATCCAGTACCAGCTGGAGTAACCAAGGTAAGTAGTAAACACTTACACTTACGGGGTTGGAAGTTCCATAGATCTTAAATATTACAGGCCTTCAGAGAGTGACCTCCTCTCCCCAAATTGTAATCCAACTAAATTGAGGAGGGAAAGAAGGGGTCTTCTCTTCCTGAGCTTAGTAAGTTTTTCATTAGTGGGTAGTGAGCGAATGATTTTTTTAAGTCTCCTGGAATTCTCTTGTCACTTATTACATAAGCAGATCCTTTTAAGTATATAATAGGAAAATATTTTCTGAAGTATAATTTTTCTTGATATTTCTTCACAGGTTATTTTGTCCACAAATATTGCTGAGACTAGCATTACCATAAATGATGTTGTTTATGTCATTGACTCCTGCAAGTAAGTTTCCAAGGAACCTATTTGCCTGGAATAAATCCTGAGAATGTTCCATGTAATATTTGGTATCAGTTAACAGAATCAAAATCACCCTTTTTTTTGAAATCCTGTGTTCTTGTACTGTCTAAATTATTGTGTACTGTATATACAGGGTTAGAGGCTAATTAATAATTCTTGGGGTTAATTTATCAAAAAATCAGTTATCATGGTAGAAAGTGACAAAGCTTGTCACTTTTAACTTCTGAGTTTCCCACTACTCGTCTGCTAATATTTCCTCATTTCTCATTGGATGTTTCCATTGATCACAGCCATATAGTAGCATACTGTTTAGTGTATAAAGATGACCAGTATTTGTCTTACGACAAATTTCCTACCTGTGGGACATCTACTTAAGAATTAAAGTAATTCGTATTTGGTATGTGATGAGCCTGGGAAATACACGGGGATGCATCATATGCAGATAGAGTACACAATTATATGGTCACTGCTACCCAGGACAGAAAAGTCAGAACTTCGTTCTTTCTGGCTAGCTTGTGCCCCATGTCTTCTCTGCATAGTCCCTCAGCCTCCCTGGCAATTGAGAAGGATCTGCCAGTGCCCACTGTAGGGAATGGCGACTAGCACGCAGCTCCCCTGCACCAGCTCCAGTCATTCAGTGCCAGCTGCCTGTGTGGAATATTGAAGGATTCTGAGGTCGCTTAGGGGTTTGGCAGGACTATAAGGGCACTGCTTGGTGAGGTCATTAACTTGATCACAGATAGCCTGGAAGTTACACTCTTTGGGATAGACTTGGCTTGAATAATTACTGTTTACTCTCATGTATGTGCCAAATCCTGTTTGAATCCTTTCCATTCATTAATTCACTTAATGTTTATAAATAAAAACCCTACAAGGTCAGTAAGAGTATTACAGCCATTTTCAGATGAGGAAAATGGGGCACAGAAAGGTTAATAACTTGGCCAAGACTGTCTAACTGGTAAGTGGCACAGACATGTTGTTACTGCCTCTTAGAAGGTTGACGACTCCGAGGGTGCAGTCTGATTCTTCCTGGTGCTGCTCACAGGCTCCATGTCGGCATAGCTACCTGCAAAGCATCCATCCCTTAGTGCAAATAAGATATGTACTGGTGGTACCTGTGAGTCTTAGAATTAGCCCCTGTTTCCTATTTAGGCAGAAAGTGAAGCTGTTCACTGCTCACAACAATATGACCAACTACGCTACAGTGTGGGCATCCAAAACTAACCTTGAGCAGCGGAAAGGACGAGCTGGCCGCGTGCGGCCTGGATTCTGCTTTCACCTGTGTAGCCGAGCTCGTTTTGAGAGGTAAGACCCAATTCTTGAATAAAGACTGAAAATTTGTTTTTTTCACCCCTTCATATAATACATCCTCCCCTGCCCCCACCCTGCTATGAAATTAAACTTAGAGCACATAAATGCCTCCGGTTATGTATATTGGAGGATAGATACTTGGCTTAAATAACAAGATTGTGACAAGAATGAATTGTCTGTGATGGCATGTTTGCTACTGATTTTCTGATTATTACTAATCTTTTTTTTTTTTTTTTAAGATTTATTTATTTATTTAACAGAGAGAGAACCCAAGCAGGCAGAGAGGAAGGCAGAGGCAGAGAGAGGAGCAGGCTCCCTGCGGAGCAAGGAGCCCGATGCGGGACTCAATCCCAAGACACTGGGATCATGACCTGAGCCAAAGGCAGCTGCTTAACAACTAAGCCACCCAGGCGTCCCTATTACTAATCTTTTAAAGGAACGCTATATGGACATTATTTTAGTTCCACATAGGTCACTTTAGGATTACTGATATTTATGGAATGGTTAACTTCTTGAAAAATACATTAAAAAATACTTTTACATTTACAGAATTTTTTTCCCCCCAGTGTTAGCACATCACTGTCTCTCATAAGATCCTCCTCATATGCTTAAGAAATAGAGGGCATTATTTGGGTGAGGAAACTAAAGTGTAAGGTACTTAGCTGAGTTTTCCAGGACTGAAATCCAAGTCATTTAATACCTTGTCCAGTTCCATTTTTACTGTATGCCTGTTGGGGAATGTTTGTGTTTGGGATTTCTTGGTTAAAAAAAAAATCCTTATCTCTGAATTAAAGATTTAAGATGCATAGTTACGTGCTTCTGGATATCCATGTGTGTGCATTAGCTTTAACTGATTAACCATAATATAGAGTTAGGGGTTTTGTACATGTATTATATTTATCACAGTAAAGTATTGTGGGACAGACAGTTTAGGTGACCAGATGTATATAATGCACGGCAGAAAAACCAAGGGAACTTTGCTTCTCAGGTAATTTAGGGCTCCCTGGTAATTGTAAATGTGGATTTATTTGAGCATCAGAACTTAGCTCAGGAGACTGTCTCCAACATTTGGAGATACCGACTTTTTAAAGGTTAGATTGTCCCCTGAACTGAAGAAACAAGTATTGCACTCTAACATCTTAGAGTGAAAACGACCTACTAATTAGTAATGGCATTAATAGACCTATAATAAAGGATTTTTGTTTTTTTCTCTATAGGATGAGGAACAGATAATGCTATCTGCATTTAAACCTTATTTAAGCTGACCTAAGTTTTGCCAGCAGTGTTGGAATCATCTCTGAATGGTTCCCATGAATCTTCATCATGAATAGTGTGTAGCCAATAAGTCTGAATTAGAAATTTAGAACATGGGGTGCCTGTGTAGCTCAGTCGGTTAAGCGTCCGACTCTTGATCTCGGCTCAAGTCTAGATCCTGAGGGTTGTGATTTTAAGCCCTAAAAAAAAATGTAGAGACCTGAATTCTAATACCGTTTGTACCTATTCGATCACATAACCTAAATATTTACACTTTTTAGGCCTCTGTTTCCCAATTTTGTAAAATTAAGTTACTTTCTGTGCTCCTTCAGTTGAAAATGGAATATAGTATAATGCCAAACTCACAGGATTTGTTTGAGAACTAAATGAGTTAATAATGTAAAATACTGAGAACAATACTTGGCACATGGTAAACTCCCAGTAAATGTTACCTATTATCATTGTTAATATTGATTTGTATTGTATTAATTTTTCTCTCTTTTTTTTTTGTATTTTTAAGGGTTAGATGATCTATAAAATCCTTTCTGGCAGCACTAAATTTTATGAACCAGGAAGGGAAGGTGATTGTAGGGATATGTTAGTATTAGCCCACATATCCACAGAAAGTCTTAACTACCAGGGCGCCAGTACCAACTACCGGGTGGCTCAGTCAGTTAAGCAGCAGCCTTTGGCTTGGGTCATGATTCCAGGGTCCTGGGATCGAGCCCTGCATCAGGCTCCCTGCTCAGTGGAGAGCCTCCTTCTCTCTCTCCCTCTGCCTGCTTCTCTGCTTGCTTGTGTTCTCTCTCTCTCTCTGTCAAATAAATAAATAAAATCTTTAAAAAAAAAAAGTCTTATTAAACCATTTGTCGGGAGGGGAGAGTTGTTTGTTTTCAGTATAGTTGACACTTGATACATTAGTTTCAAGTGTACAAAATAGTGATTTAAGAACTCTACATTATGCTGTGCTCCCCACCAGTGTGGCTACCATCTGGTGTACCTTTCACTCTTGTGACTTACTCATTCCATAATTAGAAGCCTATATCTCGGGGTGCCTGGGTGGCTTAGTGTGTTAAAGCCTGTGCCTTCAACTCAGGTCATGATCTCAGGGTCCTGGGATCAAGCCCCATATCAGGCTCTTTGCTCAGCAGGGAGCCTGCTTCCCCCTCTCTCTGTGCCTACTTGTGATCTCTCTCTCTCTCCCTGTCAAATAAATAAAATCTTAAAAAAAAGAAAAGATTTAGAGGCCTATATCTCTGCCTCCCCTTCACCCATTTTTGCCTGTCCCCCCAGCGTGTCCCCTCCACTATGTCTAGCCACTGTTTTTAACCCATGTTTGTCAGCAGGCAAGACCTGAAGAAATTATAGGTATGGGCAATAACAGTAAGGATTTGGGATAATTTTTCATCTTCCTTCACTCCCCAGACGAAAATACCATCAAGCTATAATTGTAAAGTCATAAACCATTGCTCAGGCAGTTAAGAGGGTCTTGTCTAGAAAGTCTTTGTAGTAAATACAAAACATTCTTTGATAATTGTAAAACGATGGGGGAAGGACAGCTGTATAAACCTGATTATCTCTGCAAAGATTTTGTTAAACAGACATGTATATACAAGAGTGGATGGTTATTTTATGCTTTATTTCATTTAGACTTGAAACCCATATGACACCTGAGATGTTCCGAACACCATTACATGAAATTGCTTTGAGCATAAAACTTCTGCGTCTGGGAGGAATTGGACAGTTCCTGGCCAAGGCGATTGAACCTCCGCCTTTGGATGCTGTGATCGAAGCAGAGCACACTCTTAGAGGTACCTATAAATACAGACCTACCTAACATTGTTTTGCAACTAACATGTAACAGATGAATCAAGATACACTCAGCAGGCTGTGGTAAGTCTTCCAGTGTTGCCTTACGTATTTAGTATGGTCAGTTTTATAAAATGAGGTAAGAAAGGGGTAAGATGAGTCTTCTTTTGGTAAAAAATGTCATTTATTAATTAATATTTTTAATGATCAGAACATGAATTGCTCGTGATACCGTATTTTATGTTTATCTGTTAAAACATCTGTGTTTTCTAATGATATCATAGAAGTGGTATAGTATCGTGGGAAAAACTAAGGGCATTGGCCAGGGGAATCTGATTTTGAATTTTGAATCTAGTATTCATCTGCTATACGAACTTTGGGCTTTTACTGTCCAAATTTCATTTCTCTCTAAAAATAATCAGTAGATGGTATTAGACTTGTTAGGGCATATGCACGTATGCTGTTATCTTAGTTTTTGTATGTATAGAGTTTGCATGGACTATTCAGTTTACAATCTATAGGGCCTAATTCTAGTACCTTCTTCCTATCAGGTGCTCCAGAATTTGGTTTTGTTGTGTTTTTGAGTGAGAATTGTTGGCTATGGGCATGGTGCTGGCAGTTGGATTGATAGTGAAAATTCAACCTGTAAAGAAATGTTTCATCTTTGCCTCAGTTTAAAGGGGTGTTCATTACTATTTCTGCTCATAAAGAAATATCTCCCCACAGAACTTGATGCATTAGATGCCAATGATGAGTTGACTCCTCTGGGACGAATCCTGGCTAAACTTCCCATTGAGCCTCGTTTTGGCAAAATGATGATAATGGGATGTATTTTCTAGTAAGTGCTTTTGTATTATTGCTGATACTTAAATGGTAGAACAATTTCAGAATCTTATTCCCTTCCCCAAAAAACCAGGATGGGCTCAGAAGAAAAAAATTGAATTCTTAGGTATAGAAGTGGCACACTTCAGATACTAAGGAAAGAATGAACTGAGAATAACACACGGTTCCAGTAGATGGACAGCTGGGCCCAACTTGTTGGGGAAAAGAGCACAAGTTTCTCAAAAGAAAAGAATTGCAGTTTGTCTCCGGAGCATGAGTAGTTGTCTTTGAAAGAAAAATAGCACTAGGAAAACAGGTATATTTTATCAGATTTGAAGACTAGAGATTTGAGAAGATAGGGAAGAGAATAAGGAGAGGAAAAATATAATACTTGGTCATAGTTTATGGTAAATATGCATCCTTTAATATCAAAACTCCTAATTTATTTTCCCTTTCTGCTTCTGAGAGCAGCTGTAAAAGTTCTTTGTTACGCCAATCTCAGTGCTAATAAAGCATTATAGCCAGTGAAGACTGGCCCACAGTGCCGGTACTGCTCATGAACTGCTGGAACAAGAGTGTGACGAGTCTGAATTTTCCTGTCTCTTTCAGCGTGGGAGATGCTGTCTGTACCATCTCTGCTGCCACCTGCTTTCCGGAGCCTTTCATTAGTGAAGGAAAGCGACTGGGTTATATTCATCGAAATTTCGCTGGAAACAGATTTTCTGATCATGTGGCCCTTTTATCAGTCTTCCAAGCTTGGGATGATGCTAGGTATGGGTTTGAAAGAAGAAAGTTGTCAGATGAGAGAACTGTCTCTAGTTTTTAATGTGTTTGGGGGCTTTGTGAATGACTCTTAATCTATTTTAGAATGGGTGGAGAAGAAGCAGAGATACGCTTTTGTGAGCACAAAAGACTCAATATGGCTACACTGAGAATGACCTGGGAAGCCAAAGTTCAGCTCAAAGAGATTCTGATTAATTCTGGATTTCCAGAAGGTAGGACTCTCACATTCTAAAAATCTATCTGAAGTGACATTTATGCAGCATGTGCACATCAGCAATGGAGTGTATTTTAGCTTCAGGCTTCAGACCCTGTGATTTTTCTGTGTTCCTGGCTATTTCTTAGTTCTTTGAACTATAATGATAATCAGTTTTTCACATTTATTTGTCTTTTAGAAAAGGAAGCAAAAGGTTGTGATGCTCAGCTACACAGATGACTAATAGATGTTTTAAGATTTGTGCTACCTTGAGAGGTGGTTGTGTTTTTTTTTAGTCTCTTTTATCTTAGAAAGAACAGAAGTGTAGCTTTTAGCAGTTGTAGAATAAGCAGTTTGTTGAATAACCTCAAATAGTAGTTTGTGAAGTGATTAAACATTCTGCCCACATGTTCACGTTTTAACATGTTAAAAATTTAACATGTTAAGTTTTCTAAGTGCCTTTAAGTAAGGTTTTAGTGTGCTGGCAAGTAAGAGGATTTAGATAATGTGATGGATAATCTGGCTGTTTATTTCTTATATTAGTTGAACTATTGAACTTTTGTTCTGCAACTAGATGAAAATTCCTAAAATTGGAAATTGCAGCACATAACCGGAAATAGCTATGTAGTTGAGAGACAGTATAGTTGGACAAGATGGCAGATTTTAAAAGGATATGATATAAATAACTTACAGATAAAATGTTTTCCTCTGTTGTAAACTAAGTTTGTAATTTTTTATCAAAATATAGGAAATAGGAGGGGCATATTTTGTATGTTAAGAATCCTCACAATAATCCTGAGAGATAGATATTGTTCCCCTTGTTCTATAGAAGAGGAAACTAACATAGAAGTTTAAATTACTGTATCAGATTCATTCAGTTAGGATGTGATAAGATTAGAACTCAGGTTTGTCCAGCACAGAGTATGTCCATGCTCTTAGTGATCACTGTCGTACTTCCCAAACCATGATGAGAAGTACTCCTAAAGCATAGTCTGGGTGAAAATATTAGCCCTCGTCCAGTGGACTCCCCTTGGACTGTCACTCTGTCCTCTCTAGAAAGAACAGCTGGGCGCCTGGGTGGCTCAGTTGGTTGAGCAACTGCCTTTGGCTCAGGTCATGATGCCGGAGTCCCGGGATCGAGTCCCATATCGGACTCCCAGCTCTGCGGGAAGTCTGCTTCTCCCTCTGACTTTCTCCCCTCTCATTCTCAGTCTCTCGCTCTCTAATAAATAAATAAATAAATCTTTAGAAAGAACAGCTATTTAGGAATAGCAGGTGGTCTAACTCACTTGGCAAGTGGATGATTAACTGGGATTGGGGGTCCGGGTCAGGGGTGGCTTTTTGTCTTTAAGTAATCACTCCAAGTTTGTGTTGTGGTTGAGTCTGTAAGAGAATGCAAGTATGTTAGTCTTCTTGTGGAGACTCAGCAGAATTTCTCCTTGAACTTAATGTGGGTACAAGAGTTCTGAGAAGACAGGAAATTAGGCAGGTTATCTGAAAAAAGAGGTGAGAAGGAATCAGTTCTCCTAATTCTCTCTTTTTTTTTTTTTTAAAGATTTTATTTATTTGAGATAGAGACAGTGAGAGAGAGCATGAGAGGGGAGAAGGTCAGAGGGAGAAGCAGACTCCCCATGGAGCCGGGAGCCCGATGTGGGACTCGATCCCAGGACTCCGGGATCATGACCTGAGCTGAAGACAGTCGCTCAACCAACTGAGCCACCCAGGCACCCAGTTCTCCTAATTCTCTTAACTAGTTTACATGCAATATGAAGATTAGCCAGATAATCTGATATTTTTATACCATTCCTCTTACAGATTGCTTGTTGACGCAAGTGTTTACTAACACTGGACCAGATAATAATTTGGATGTTGTTATCTCTCTCCTGGCTTTTGGTGTGTACCCTAATGTGTGCTATCATAAGGAAAAAAGAAAGATTCTCACCACTGAAGGGCGTAATGCCCTTATCCACAAGTCGTCTGTTAATTGTCCTTTTAGCAGCCAAGACATGAAGTACCCATCTCCCTTCTTTGTATTTGGTGAAAAGGTAAGAAAAAAAAAAAGATTAGTTTAGAAAAATTTACGTTGAGGGGCCTGCATGGGCTCAGTACGTTAAATGTCTGACTTTTGATTTCGGCTCAGGTCATGATCTCAGGGCCCCATGTCAGGCTCTGTGCTCAGCATGGTGCCTGCTTGAGATTCTCTCCCTTTCCCTCTGCCCTTTCCCCCCTCCCTACCCCCCCCGCCAAAAAAGAAAAATTTATACTTTAATTTATACTTAAGTATAATTTATACTTAAATTAATTATAATTAATTGTCATTACTTAATTTGCAGTGAGAACATGAGTTTTAGTTTTCGAAGCATAGTTCATTATCATATGGCAATTGATTGGCAGCTGGAATGTCACCTGTTTATTCTTGCCTCTTTTTTTCACCTGCAGATTCGAACCCGAGCCATCTCTGCTAAAGGCATGACCTTAGTCACTCCCCTGCAGTTGCTTCTCTTTGCCTCCAAGAAAGTCCAGTCTGATGGGCAGATTGTGCTCGTAGATGACTGGTATGGATTTTCAGATGTGAACTCTGAACTGCATTCTTACAATTGAGGTGTAATGGGATTCAGCTGCTAATCTAACTTAATTTGTGAAATAAACTGACAAAATTTCATGACATAAATGAGCTGCTGTATAACACTGTCTTGTCTTGGAGCATGGTGTGGCTTGCTGGTGTAGTTCATACCCAGTAGTATAGTTCATACTTGGTAGTAAGTCATACCAATAGAAACAAACGCATTAGGGATTGAAGCCACATCTGTCCCCATGCATACTACCCTAGGGAATTGGAATTTAACTGGAACTTGGGTATCTCTTTCATATACTCTGTATGTTGGTTAGAGACTACTGGTAAGCATATAGTAACCACTTGACAGAAATGGAGTAGATGTTAGTGACTTGTCAGTAGGCTTAGTCATATTCCTGAAAACTCCAGCAAAGTGAATCTCTTCTTTCCTTCTTTTAAATGAACAACACAGCTAAATGATCTGTGTTGCTAACAGTATTTTGCTTGATAGACTTCCTGGTTTACAGTACGTGCCAGTAGCCAGCAGTGAGTTTTAAGAAGTTAGTGTAAGACTGTTAATCATTCTTTGTACCTCTGTTTACGTAAGGCTGGGGAGTTGAAAGTTTTAGTACTTAGTAGAATACTTAGAATAGTATAATAAGTAGAATACCTTAGAAGTTAAATTTATTCCATCGCTTAGACCGTGTGTGAAATTGAGAGACGGTGGTTTTCTGCTGTATGTACCTTTCTTGTACTTGATCATTTTTCTCTGTTTTAGGATCAGACTACAGATCTCTCATGAGGCTGCTGCCTGCATCACTGCTCTCCGGGCGGCCATGGAGGCTCTGGTTGTTGAGGTAACCAAACAGCCCAACATCATCAGCCAGTTGGACCCTGTAAATGAACATATGCTAAATATGATCCGCCAGATCTCTAGGCCCTCAGCTGCTGGTATCAACCTCATGATTGGCAGTACACGGTGAGTTCACAGTAACTTCTCTTTGAACCAAGCAGAAAACAGTAACCTTATACTGGCCTAAAATTCCCATAGTTAGCTAATCAGGGCCTTGTTTATTTAAGTTAAAATTGTAGGCAAACTAAAATTATAGACAAACATATGAAATTTAATTCTGGTTAACGCACAGAAAAAAGGATGTTACTAGCTTTTATCTCTGTTAATAGTATATCAGCACATGTTGGAGATTGAAAGGGACCTTAAAGGGACATACAAAGTCCAGGGTGGATCACATGACAGAAAAGTGATGGAGCCCAGACTGTTCTCTTTCCACAGTTCTGTTTTGCCATCTTTAATGAAAAAATGTTGATTGAGGGGTTAAATTGCTGCTCCTTCAAATGAAAAGCCTCAAGGTTTATCTTAGTAGGGAAATGTAAGAATATGACTGTCTTAAAGAGTGAAATTTCTCTTAATTCTTAAAATGCCTTATTTGGTTCACTTTTTTCCACATTTTTAATCTTTCTTTGCTCACAGTTCTTTATTTGGAACTATTTAATACCTGCAGAGAAGGCAGAAGAGTAGTACAATGAACACCCGTATAGTCTTATGACTTAAACTTGCTAATCGTCAGCGTTCTGTGATGCTTGCTTCCATACATGTGTGTGCACACACATACCTCCTTTTACTTAATCATTTGTGACTAAGTTGCAGAAGTTATGACATGTTACATCAGTATATTTCATGCATCTTTTAAGCACGTACCTATAATACCATGATCACACCCCCAAAATTAAAGTGTTTAACACTATTTAATGTACATGTTAAAACTTTTCTAATTATCCAGACATATTCTTTAATTTCCCTATCAAGGGTCACTTACTGCTTTTGGTTATAAACTGTTAATAATTTTAATATATAGAACTAGAATTCATGAAGCATTCTGAGTCCCATTTTGCTATTACTTTTTAAATTTTATTAATCATACACATAGTATTCATTGTGTGTCAGGCACTGTGCTAAATGCTTTTATGATATAATAATAACTCATTTTAATATTTGGTATATTTATGATGTAGGTAGCTCTTTGTCCCCTTTAATCTGAATAAGGAGACTAGCACAGAGAAGTTAAGACCCAAGGCCATATGGCTAGTGAATGGTGGGACTAGATTCAAACTAAGGCAGCAATGGCTCCTGAAACAGTCCTGTTATTTATTCTGCTCTACCTTCCTCCTCCAGTGGGTCAGATATATAAGAGAATTATTGAGGAGTCTTCAAAAAGAAAGAAATAAGTGTTATAGGCAGATAAAAATGCTCATAGGTATTTAGAAGAGAGATTATTTTGGCAAATGATTAAGAAGGCCTCACATATAATCTCTTCTGTGAAGGACAAAAGTCCAGAACCTAGAAAGGATGGGATAAATATAGGAAAGAGTTTAGGATATGTGAATATAATAGTAGCTTGAATTATAGTAGGAAGAATTGAAATGGGGAGGAGTAGATTAGATCGTTTGCAGGACCGTCAGGAGGAATTGGTGGTGGATTGAGATGGGGGGAGCAGAGCAGTGAAGGAGTGAAGACAGATCCCAGCTATATTTCTGACTTGGACAGCTGCTGAATTCATAGTGCTGGTCTCTATAAGAAAAGCTGCACGGGAAGAATAAGCAGTTTGGGGTATGCTGAGTTGGAGTTGTTAAGTGAGACATCTGGATTTATGCAATTTTTCATTACCCTTCATTTTCTTTGTTTGCCACATGAAAATGTAAACAAACCACCACAGGCATTTTGCAAAAAACATATTTCAGAGTTAATGCAGGAAAATACTTGGTGATAAAGATCAGATAACACTGCCAACTCCAGGAGCCTCTTCCTTACATGTTACTGCTTTTGAAGAGTGCTGCATAGTTGAGGCTCAGGAAAGCAAACCATCCATCTGAATTTGTAAGGACATACTGCCAAAATGTAAGATCTTTGAGAATCAACCAGAAAGAACTTTAGAAAAACAGATGGTACAGTTGATGCATTGTGTATCTATTATGGAGTAACAGATTTATTTCTTTTCAGTTTATATTTGTGCACTTGACTTCATTCTCTTTATGTATTAAATCTTCAAATATGACTTTATATTTTATGATTAGTCGATGCATTAAGGATGCTTTGCTAAAGTGGTGATTTTGTACTTTTCCTAGGTATGGAGATGGTCCACGCCCTCCCAAGATGGCTCGATATGACAATGGAGGTGGATATAGACGGGGAGGTTCTAGTTACGGTGGTGGAGGCTATGGCACAGGAGGCTACGGAGGTGCCGGAGGCTATGTTGGTAGCGGAGGCTACGGTGGCAGTGGCTATGCTGGTGGCTCCAACTCCTATCGCGGAGGCTATAGCGGAGGCTATAGGGGAGGTGTTGGTGGTGGCTTTAGAGGCGGCTCGGGAGGAGACTATAGAGGGTCTGGTGGAGGAGGCTACCGAGGAACGGGGGGATTCCAGCGAGGGGGTGTCAGGGGGGGCTATGGGAGTGGTTATTTTGGACAAGGAAGGGGAGGTAGTGGCTATTAAAACTTGTTATGTCAGTGCCTATGCATAGACAGTTAAAAAAATGCATGCTACCTGTTTTCCCAAGTTGTTTATCTGATGCCAGTAAGTAAACCCATTTTCCACCCATTTTGTGGTTCATTATAGTTTAAGGAAACCAAGCATAGAGATACGTTAGTGCTTTTGTTTATATTATGTAAAATACACTGATTCTGAAACTACCACAGTTTGTATTTTTTCTTTAAGGAGTAAAGATCTGCCTTTAAAATTAACTTGATATTTTCTTGGCTTTAGTTTAATACAATAGAAAATAAAAGTATTGTACCAAATACTGGCCATGGAGTTCATTGTTGACGTTACACGTCATGTTGTTGACATTATACTGTTACTTGTAGTAAGTATTTAGAATAAATAGCCTTGAAATAGAATTGCTTTTCCAGTAAATACTGGCCAGTGCACAATTTCACATGGACTCTGCCCCTGAATAAAACTTGATATAGGGCTGAACATTTTGACTTTTTCCCAAGCTTTGTCTTTGAAAAATCTAAGACCAAGGTAAGCATTCTCTTTTTTGAGTTAGTTTGCAGTGTGAAAATTAATTTTAATTAGAATTAAAAATTAACCCACAAAATTCTTGAATTAGTTATATTTAGTTGAAGAATAAAGGTAAGCTTCACCAATGCATCAAGTTTATTTTCGTAGGTTTATACATTTATAACATTTTATAGTTTTCAATAAATTTTCACATTTTTCATTTGAGATATAGCACAGTACAGTAGAGATCACGAAGGCTTTGGATTAAATAGATGGAGAATCATATGTTTTGTTTTTGTTTTTTTAAAGATTTACTTATTTGACAGGGAGAGCAGGAACACCAACAGGGGGAGTGGGAGAGGGAAAGCAGGCCTCCCGCCGAGCAGGAAGCCCAACGCGGGGCTTGATCCCAGGACCCTGGGATCGTGACCTGGGCCGAAGGCAGACGCTAAATGACTGAGCCACCCAGGCTCCCCTAGACTCATGTTAAAGCTCCTCTAGGACACATGAATTATCTTAGACAAGTTATATTTTGTGTTAGTGTCCTTTTCAAAATCTTCTCTATGTATATGTCCTTTAGATAATGTTGATATCAGCTGATGACTCCTGCCTCCTTACAGAGTCTCAGATCTATATCTCCAACTGAGATTTCCTTTTGGCACATCAGATCGTATTAACAATTTCTTCCTGGACATACATTGCTGCTTAAATATCCCACAGAAATAAAGAACTCAGCACTTTCCAGACTGAAGAAAACCATCTAATTCAACCTGTGCCCTAGCTTATACTCTATTCCCTGTTCAAGTATGTGTGGTGTTTTGTTTTGTTTTGTTTTAAATCATGGAAGTTTCAGCTACTTAATTGCCAAAGCCTTAATAAATTACCACATGTAGTTCTGCACCCAAAACACCTTCCAGTTGTGCTTTTGTAAACCAACTACCTACTCTATTCAGGCTCTCATTAACTTGGATGTACAGTGATGCAGCAACCTCTTCACTGATTTCCCCGCTGGAAGTCCTCCTGTCTATAATTGATTCTCCATACTACAGCCAGAGTAAACATTCCCATTCAAATCTAATACCACTGCCACCACCCACTCCTGGCCTAAACAGTGATTCCTACTCTAACCTCAGTCCTCACCAACCACACCAGCCTTATCACTGCACCATGCTTTCTCTTGCCTTTTGCACATGTTGTGAAAACTTGTATCACAGAAAGTAAATTCAGTAATGCCTCACTTAACTGGTACTCATTTCTCCAATAACATCAACTAGAAATGAGAAATCAAAAGATGACCAAAATGGCAGAGAGAGATGTTAAAATACATTCCTTAAAGCTTGAAAGAACAACTTAGGCATAGTTCTAATAATCTTTGAGTCTTTGGCTAAAAACCTTAAGGAAGTGCCTATGCAGATTTCTATAACTCTTCTCTTTGTGGCTGTCTCGTCTTTGTCTTCTGCCCCACAAATCGTAGTTATCCTCCCTCAACCAGCCTCTGTCCCTTAAGCTCCGTGAGACTGCTTGTGCTCTGCTTCACTCTCTATTCCTCTGCCATGATCTATCAAATATCAAAGTACCTCCACAGAGAAAGGCCTGGTGATCTTAGGGCTCATTTCATTTGTTTCCCTTAATTTGGTGATCACAGTTCTGCATTTTTTGATGCCTGAAAGCAGTTGATTCAGATATACATACACAAACATACACATATGTAGACATATATATAATATTGTGTCTGGAGATACTTTTTAAGAAATAAATCATTTGGTTTTCTAGTTGTTTACATGGGAGTGGGAAGGAAAATCAACTCTCAGACTGTCATCACTGTAAGTGGAAGTCAACTTAAGTTGATTTTAATTGTCAGTCCATTATAACATCATGTAAAGAAATCATTCCTTTGAGAGAATGATCAGACTTATGGAGCAGAAGGCCACATGGAGTATTTTGTGGCATATTAATACCTGGAGATTTCACCCAATGTGCTGTGGTTCCTTTCTCAAGCGTCCCTCTATTGTCTGTCTAGAACAAGGAGAATATTCAGTTTAAGGGCTGTTTCAGCAGGTGCAAGATGACTGGAAAGTGTTTCCAAAATGAGAGTCTCTTGTACCCCTCTCCCATTCAGGAGAGGAAAGGAGCTAGACACAGTATGGGAAAGAGAATTTGGAAAGAAAGAATATGTAGATCACCACACACATACATTGGGGTTTGGCAGTATAGTGAGAGTTGGCACTGACAAAATTGGGTCTGCCCTTCTAGAAATTTAGGCAGGGATGAGAATGGACCTGTTCTGTCTGTGATGATTTCTTCACTATGTATTTAAAAGCTTGAAGATTATAGCACTGACAACCCCGCAGCTTTCTTTGAGGCTGGAGGTGACATAGAAGGGAATTGTAAATTTCCTCTAGGCCCAGAGAGAGACCAAAAAGTTAACTGGGGGAACAAGTTGATGTGCCATTTCTAGGAAGCCATGCTGAACAGCTCTCTGTGTCAAGAGACTGTGTTGGCACTGTGTCCATTAGCAACAGCTGCAATTTAATGGGCTCTCCCATGCTGTGGGCACATAAAACCCTCGGGACATCACCTGTGCCAAAGGAACAGGCCAGGAGAACATGAACAGTGTGTCAGCTTAGGGTCAGCACAGACAACTAGAAAGAGGACATCAACTGTAGCAAAGCCCGTGTTTGAAAGCCAGTTTCCCTGCCTTTGATTCTAGAAGCAGAATTGGGATTGTAGGGCAGTAAAGGACACTAGGAATGGAAATTTGAAGATGACTCTTAAAAAATACATAATTTCTAGCTTCAGTTGGAGTTAGGTGGAGCCATGTAATGAGATTCTAGTGGGAGGGAGGCATGAAAGTTGGAATAATGTGTGTAACTGTAGAAAGGTCCTATCTCTTCTGCTGCATGGCTGGAATTTAAACAATGGCTTGGGCTATTGCCAAATTGTTGTCTTGGCCCATGTGGTAATTTTAAATGGAAACCATACAATGGTGAGACAAGATTTTTAAAACATTTTATTTGAGAGCAATAGCACGAGCAGGAGGAGGGGCAGAAGCAGCAGACTGCTGAGCAGGGAGCCCGGTGCAGGGCTTGATCCTAGGACCCCAGGATCATGACCTGAGCCAGAGGCAGATGCTTAGCTGACTGAGCCACCCAGGCACCTCTATATTTCTAATATTCTTTACCTCTCTTATTTTGGATTTCCTTGTTGCAGCTGAACCTAATGAAAATATAGTGCGTGCCATAGTGCTGTCTTATTCCAGTTCCTAGCACAGATAAATGGGAATGAATCAGGAATTGGCTATAAACTTGAATTTTTTTTTTTATTATTATCTACATAGAACACCTAATGCTTCTTATTGGACTAAGAGTATCAAAAACAATGTTTAAAACCAAATTCGTTTTGGAATTAAATAGTGATGATAGTGGTATCTATATACTAAAAATACTAGATACTGTTAAATTATAGAATTTGAAAGGGTGAATTTTACGGTGTGTAAGTTATATCAAAACTTATCTATAAAGTTAAAATAAATCAGTGAAAGCATTAGAATGCTTAATAAATATTTTTTAATTTAATAGGTTTTTAATTTAAACTAACCATTTCTTTGGGATGTGAGAATTATTCACTAAACAAATCTCTGAAATATAAAACATGAACTTAAATCCACATGCTTTAACTTGTGACTATTCTGATATCCCCTTTCAAGTTGGCTTCTATTTTATTGTTGTTCATCTCCAGGTTCAGATTCTGCATTACCCTGGAGAGCATACTGTCATCTTTTTTATCCCCTGAAGCTGCCCCTTTGTTGAGCGCTTCTTCTGCTACAATAAAAAACTGTTCAGTTGGTTGAAGAATGCTTACACCATAGCCATTGTTGTTGTAAATATGATTATTAGTCATCTTCAATTTTGGTGCTGGAAGAACCTGTTAAATTATTCAAGGAAATTAGTTTTTCAATAATTTCTATAAAAATAAATATGCACTCTAGAATTTATTCTTAGGTTTACATGTTTCTTTAAAACAACTGAATCTGTTTTGAGCAAGCAATATTTTCCTCACACTGATACTATAATAATAACCAAGGAAATCTCTAGTATTGACATATTAAATGAAGTTTTCAATTTATTTTATATATCTCATGAAGCTTTTAACATAATTTCAGATATCGACGATAAATTTTTAAATAATTAATTTCAAATAATTATATGTAATCTAGAATTCTAGGGAAAAACTTCATTAACTCCATGAGTCTAGAGAGGGACTAAGAAGAGTAGAACAAATAGGAATGGGAAGGCATTTCACTTACAGATTATTGCTATTTTAATTGGTTATTTTAATTGGCTAGCTTAAATTATTTTACAAACTTTGAAAGACTTAATATATTATTTTTTAATTTGCTTTACTTTCCAAAACATTACACATCTGCGCAATGAAAAATCTGAAACATTTTTCTAAAAGCAAAACTATCCACTTTATCAAAGTTACCTGCTAAGAATTTAAGTTGAAACTATTAAATTAGAAGACTAAGCTTTATATCAGCCATCATTTAAACCATCTTAATTATCTCTACTATTCTTTTCCAAATCAATAACATTTACACTAAATCTTGTCTAGAAGTAATATTTTAGTATTTTTGTGATTATTCTTATAACAACTCTATATTAAGAAATATGAGAATACCTTCATATTAACTCCACCTAAGGTGCTCTTTGAATTGTCACTGGTTCTGAGGTTATTACAGTGATGAATTTCATTCCTTTCTAAAATGGCTATGCTCCCGGGATACAGTTCAACACCAGCACCCTGTAAATTAAAAGCAAATAAAACAGTCTCAAAACACACATGTACCTCTCCAAGATTTTCTTTAGATTTTAAAATTGTTATTTTAGCACTCTCAACACACTAAGTTACATAAAAATATAATTCATGTAATGATTTATTTTAGAGATAATGTTTAAAAACGTTGAAAACTACTATTATTAATCTGTATTAGAAGATCATCGGACCTGGAAGGAGGGTCGAGTTCACATAGTCTCATTGAGTCACATTGCTCTCCCACCCAAATGAAATCTCTAGAAGGGAGCCAAAAATCTCTTTAAGCAATTCTTTCAATTGCTATAAAAATTTATTTATATATATTCTAAATCCCTCAATGCAACTAATGTTGACTCCCTCAGTTTAGTGGAAATTAAGTCATTCTGTTAAAACAGATCCTATTATTTTCATCCTTTAATCTGTCTTTTCATTCAGTTTTCCGATATTTTAATGCTCTGTGATTGTTAAGTAAACGTTAACCAGTTAACTGACTTATCTGTTTTGTATCCACCAATTCCTAGATTTAAAAAAAATCACATTTAAAGCCAGTAATTCTTTCCTTTGGACTTAACTTAGTTCATTTTTCCTACATTTGCTATGATGCCTTTGTACTTGTCCTGATGTTATCAGTTTCTAAGCTTGATTATAACTCGATTCAAAGGTGAAGTAATTGTTAACCTTTACACATTAAGATCACTCAAAGTTATCTATTGTCATATAAAGCTGTCTTTATAAAACGAAATACCTGGGCACCAGTTATTTCACTGTCTGTAATTGTCAAAGCAGCCCCTGTAAGAACACACACTCCTGTTCCTTCACATTTTAATATACAGTTTTCTAGAGTCATGTGACCAGACTCCACCACCACAATACCATCAACTGTCCCTTGTTGTATCAAAGATAGATGCATTAGCTTCACATTATCAGCTTTAGACACCACGAAACTGTCATGAGAAGGTTCAGAAGTAATCATAATTTCCTCTCTCTTTCCAACTCCTGATTCATAGAGACAAAACATAATTAAATCAGTAATCCCAAAGCTTACAGTCCTTTAATCAAGTCATTCAATAATACTTTTTCTTTTCACATATTTTTAGTAAGTAATATATGTAATTAGATACTTAACTATAATGTAATCTTTTGTCCATATTTTGATGCCATGATGGGAGAATCTGGGTTTATAGTCAGTATAAATGTACCTATGTATTTATTCAACATACTCATTCCATAATATATTTACCTAAATTTCCTATTACATAATCAGCAGTCATTTACAAAATGTCTAAGATACAAAAAAACTACCTTACCATAACCTGGTTTCAAAACCATAGAAATTACCATAACTAAAAAAGGCTCAGAGACATGTGAATTAGGTTATAAGATTAACCATATCCACAATTTTGATCTAGAATAGTCAAAGCAATTATCTAAATTTAACATCAATCCAAAAATAAGGGGTTATAGCTTCAAGAAGGCTATAAAATTTGGGGCACCTGGGTGGCTCAGTCGTTAAGCATCTGCCTTCAGCTCAGGTCATGATCCCAGGGTCCTGGGATAGAGCCCCACATCAGGCTCCCTGCTCGGCGGGAAGCCTGCTTTCCCTCTCCCACTCCCCCTGCTTGTGTTCTTGCTCTCGCTGTCTCTCAGGTAAATAAATAAAATCTTTTTTTTAAAAAAAAAGGGCTATAAAATTGGAAAGTGACAAATATATTCCTTATTACCCATGCAGTTCAGCAAAATATTACTGGTTAGTGATCAAGATCTAGTGAATTTGTGCTCAATTCTTGAATTGATAGGCAAAGCCTCAGTCACCTGGTTCTTTTGCCCAGACTGGGGATATCCTTACTTCAATGTTAAAGGGCAGAATTAAAATTACTAAATATTAGGTTCAGAACCTAAAAGAAATTTAGTAAACTCTTCTACTTTAGCAAGTTTGCATATGAATTAACCTGAGAAAATGCTGAATATATTTTAATATGGGCTTACATTTGGGTTTCCTATTAAAGTGATAAGAAATGCAATAGAGGAAGAAAAAGTAGTTTGAGTAAAAACATTACAAACAGAAAAAAAAAATTACAAACAGGTTTTTTGTGGTTTTGATCTTTTTAGAATCTGTGTTTGTAGTGCTATACTATCATGGGGAAGTAGTCTCATTGATTTGCTTTGGTACATTATGTCCAAGTGAAGTCACCTGTACAGATAATATACTCATGAACAGGTGAGAAAATCTTAATTGTAAAAGACACATAAGGGATTTTTGTGTTAGGTAAATCATATTTATAATATATAATTTTTCCAATATACATTGCTATAAAAAGATTGCAAAGGATGCCCTAACCCTTTATAATGATGTCATCAGTCAATAAAGCAAGATTTACAGCTTGATATTCTCCTGGAAAAATAACTACTGTATCTCCACTATAACAACTATCCAAGGCCAAATCCAAATCATCATGCTGTTGGAGAAGTGTGTCTGAAGATAAGTCCTTTACCTGAAAAGAAGAAATAAAACAGTACACTTTTAACAATGAATTAAACTGAAAGAGGTCATCAGTTTTAATCAGTTATCAGTAATGTGTGCTTTTCTCAAAGGCTTACCTTGTCTATTACACTGATACGCTGTAAATACTATATGTCTTTATGTTCATTAAATGTTCCAAATATTAGTGCATCAGCTAAGGGAATGGTGAAATGGGATTTTTGTTACAGTCACTAATAATATTATAGCTATGAAAGACTGTGTCAAGAAGGCAGAATTTGAACTAGCACTTTACCTCCCAAGCCTCACAACAGCTCTCTGAGGGGGAAGTAATATTATCCCCTCATCAGGTGAAGGACATTGGAACTCTGTTAGATGAAGTGATTTGCCCAAGACACAGAGTTGGTGGGAGGTTAAGCCAAGCTTTAGATCCAGGGCTTTATGACACTAGATCTCTTTACAGTCTGCTACTTTATTTTCTTTAACTCAGACTAATCCTATAATTTTAGTAAATCAATAAAACTATTAAAATATTCTAGAACTAAAAAGATACCAGGAATCTGCACTAAGAGTAGAAAAGGGAAGAGAAGTTTATTATTAGTACCATGAAGAGTGGGGGACTGTCAAAATAAAATTTGAAAACTAAAGATATAGTCTGAAAAAATGCCTTTTATCCCAATAGAAATGGCATTAGCATTCATATATCTTTTTTCTTATAAAAGTGGTTATAAGAAAAACAAAAAAATGAAATTTTAACCTAAATAAAATGTATTTATATAGATATTTCCTTTTAGTCTTTTCCCCACGCATATATTCATTATTCATAATACCAATATATCATACCATACATATACATTGCTTTGAATACTTTTTAAAAAAGATTTATTTAGTTATTTTAGAAAGAGAATGAGTGGGAGGGGCAGAAGATGAGGGGGAGAATCTCAAGCAGACTCCAGGCTGAACACAGAGCCCAACTCTCAGATATCATGAGCTGAACTGAAACCAAGAGTCAGATGCTTAACCGTCTCTGTGACCCAGACACCACTGAATCCTGACTTTTCTTTTCATTACATCATATCTTCCCATGTCTTTAAATATTTTTTCAAAGCCTAATTTTTAGTCATTACATAATGCATCATATGGGCATATCATAATTTAATTGATTTTCTTACTCTTATTTAGATGGTTTACAATTGCTCAATATTATGGAAATACTACAACAAATAAATCCTTATGCACATCTCTTGTTATTTCTTTAGGGCAAATTACTAGATGGGGAATTATTGTGTCAGAGGTACAAAAGATTTTAAGTGTCTTGGATACATACTGCAAAATTGCTCTCCAGAAGAGTTTAACCAATTAAAATTTGGTTTTAGAACTCATTTTGCTGTAAACTCATCAGCATGGGGTATCTTTTAAATTTATAAAATATTTGCCACCTTGATAGGCGATTTATAAAATATTTGCCACCTTGATAGGCGAAAATCCTCACGGCCTTATTTTAATTTCCATTCCTTTGATAAGTAAGAGTGAACATTTTTTTCCAGATATATTTGAAACTCATAATCCTTACTAATTCAGCAAACTACTCTATTCACTTATGTGTGTATTCTAAATACTTTGGTGGCAGAGAGTACAAGGATTACCTCCGTAAATAATTTGGAAGAACTCTAGAATCCATCTCATTTATATTTTTCTTATTCATGAAAATAGGAAACCCAGGAGAAAGAGACGTTTGTGGGGGACATAATGAGTTTAGTTTTGATGCCAGTTAATTTGAAGCACTGGTGGAGTCACTAAGCAGAGGTATCCAGTAGACTGCATATAAGAGTCTAAAATAAAGGATTAAAATTCGACTGGGCATAAAGATCTTGGAGTTATTTGAGCAGAGGAATGGGTAAGATCAGCCATAAGACTGTATAAAGAGGGAAAGATAGCACTCTCGGACAGAACAATGAAGAACATTTAAAGAATAGGCAGAAACAAAAGAAATCTCAAAGCCGAGACTAGGGGTAGCCAACGAGGTGGTAAGAAAATCAGGAGACCAAGATGTCAGGAAAGGAGGAAGTAGTTGATAATGTCAGGTGCTGAAAGCTTAAATGAGATGGTGATCCTTGAGTTGTGCTTAGTGCATTTAGCCACAGCTTGGTCCCACATTGACCATAAGGGCATTTTCACTGGTATTCTGGAGGCAGAAACAAGATCACTGTGAGTAGAGGCATGAATGTGAAAGCAGTAGAGACATAAATATCTCAAGAAGTTTTCCTGTGTAAAAGAAGAGAGAGATGTGGTATTTAGGATATATATTGGTTTATTACTTAAAAACAAATACACCTCAATGCGTTTAGGAAGGAAACAGTAGAGAGATATAAAAGAGAAGTGATGTCATGGAAATGGTGGAGTAAAGAGCTCCAAAAAATGGTTCGTCCACTGAAGCAAATATTAAGTTGGAAAAAAAAAATGACAGAATCAACATTTTTGGAACTCTGGAACCTAGTCAAATACACACACATACATATATTTATATATAAATATATATGTTTTTGCTTAGCTGCCTACCATCTTTTATTCCCCAGCTTGGCAGCAGCTGTGGAAAGAACAGCCCATGTTTCTGTGGCTTGCTGATGCTGGAGGCGGTATGGGGTGGGGGCAATATGAACTTTATTCTCAAAAAAAAGTGTGGTTGTGAGGGACGGCTCTGTCAGTTAAGCATCTGACTCTTGAATTTGGCTCAGGTCTTGATACCAAGGTGGTGAGATCGAGCCCCTCATGAGACTTCACATTGGGCATGAAACCTGCTTAAGATTCTCTCTCTCCATTTTCTTCTGCCCCTCCCTTGCTCTCTTTCTTAAAAAAAAAAAAAAAAAGGAAAAAATGGGGTTGTTTATTTTGAGACCGTTCAGTATGTCAGGAAGGACTGACAAAGCTGACTTGTTTCACATCCTCCTCAGAATTGAGCGGCAATATAGCTATCACTTGATGAAAGCATTTAAAAACACATACTACTCATAGCTGTCTGGAGCAAAGGAAAAGTCTGCAGAGGAGGAAGGAAGATCCTCCCTCCCCCCCTCCCTCTCTGCCCACCTGCCTTCCCGCCTGCCTTCCTGCCTGCCTGCCTTCCTTCCTTCCTTCCTTCCTTCCTTCCCGGCTGCCTGCCTGCCTCCCCTCCCCTTCCCTTTTTGCCTTCCCTTTTTCCTTCCCTTCCCTTCTCTTCCATCCCCTCCCCTCCCCTCCCCTCCCCTTTTTTCCTTCCCTTTTTCCTTCCCTTCCCTTCCCTCCCCTCCCCTTTCCTTTTTCGTTTCCTTTTTCCTTTCCCTCCCCTCCCCTCCCCCTCCCTTTCCCCCTCCCCTCCCCCTCCCTTTCCCCCTCCCCTCCCCTCCCCCCCTTCCTTCCTTCCTGAAGGAAGATTCTTGGGGAAATAAGGTCTACCTCATAAACTAGGACATCTAGAGTGAAATGCACATGCCCAGGGCTGGATGCATGCTCAGGAGAGATCTGAAAGGACCTTAAGCTTTGCTTCCCACTGATCTTTGGGC
>CM052814.1:39719771-39762797 GCA_028533885.1 Nasua narica
GAGTTGTAAGCAGCCTGGCTTAGCTTTGAAGGAATGCCTCAGCTCAGAGCTAATTTGCAAAGATTGTGGAGAGATTTTTGTTTGTTTCTTAGCTATAGATGTTTATGGAAATTTGTCAGGTAACTGGCTACCTGTTGAGATTACATAATAGACCTTCAGTAGCCACACACAAAAAGAAATACAGCTTTTGCAAAAACAGTGGAAAATTTGCTAACCATATGGACAACTGCAGTTTTCAACAATTAATAGAGCAAACCCTGGGGATAGGGCAGACTGATTTCCAGAGTTATTAGATTATAATATTCAAAATAACCAATTTTCAACAAAAAAAAAAATTGTAAGACTTTCAACGAAACAGGAAACTGTGGCCCATTTTACAGGTAAAAAGATTAACAGAAACCATCTCTGAGGAAGAAAGCCTTTGGATTTATCAGACAAAAACTTTAAATCAACTGTCTTAAATACGCTCAAAGAGCCCAAAAAAAAAAAAAACAAAAAAAACCATGGACAAAAAATTAAAGGAACCAAAAGGACAATGAACAAATAGATAATATCAATAAAGAAATACAAATTACAAAAAGAACCAAATAGAAATTCTATTGTTGAAAATTATAATAGCTGAAATTAAAAAAAAACCTCAATAGAGGGGCTTAGATATCATATTTGAGTGGGAAGAAGAAATAATCAACAAACTTGAAGACAGCATGATTAAAATATCCAGTCTGAGGAGCAAATAGAAAAAAAAAACACAAAGAAAAATAATGTTGAAGAGACCAGTGGTACACCATCAAGAATACAAACATATATATTATAGGAGTCCCAGAAGGAGAAGAGAGAAAGGAGCAAAAAGAATATTTGAAGAATAATGGTTGAAAACTTTCCAAATTTGTTGAATGATGTGAATCTACACATCCAAGAAGCTTAATGGGCATCAAGTAGGATAAACATAAGCCAAACCAACACATATAATCTAACTGGTGAAAGTCTAAGAATCTTGAAAGCAGTGAAAGAGAAGCAATTCAGTATATACAAGGAATTGGCAATAAGATTAATGACTGATTTCTTAACAGAAGCCACGGAAGCCAGAAAGCAGTGGGATGACATATTTAAAGAGGGGTGGGTACTGTCAACCAAGATTTCTATATCTAGCAAAACTATCCTTCAATAACTTCTCAAATGTATGAAGCAGCAAGACTGTGGATCTAGTTCAAAATGGTATCACCCTCAAATGCAGTATTTCTCCTATTTGTCTCCTATCCTCCCCACAGTTACTATTAGCATAGTTCCTAGCAATAAGGTTTGTACTCAGTAAATAGTTGCTGACATTTATTTAGTACTGATTATATGCTAACCACTGAAGCGGATGTAATGGGAGAAAGAAAGCATTAATGTCAGACAAGAACCCTACCCTCAAAGAGCTTCTTTTCTGATTATACACAACTACAACTTAAATGAACAAATTGGGATAAAGTATATTCCTTACCATGTCAGTAGTCATCACTTTTGCCACAATATGTGTTATGGTCTTTCCAAAATCTCTTTTTCCCTTCCGTCGCCTCAGAATTCTTGGGAAAAAAGGTCCGTGAACTCTAGAGTTGAAAACATTTATTATGATGAAATTAACCTGAAAAAGACTCAAGCTATGCTTACTTAGAAAATAAAACTTTGCACCAAGCATCTGTGAGAAGTAGGTTTCACTTATTTTAAGCTCTTTGAGAGCAATGAGCAACTTGAGAGCAATGGAATGATTAAAATCTTTTAGATAACTGAGTATTTATTTATTTATTTATTTTAAAGATTTATTTATTAGAGAGAGAGAGATTGAGAATGAGAGGGGAGAAGGTCAGAGGGAGAAGCAGACCACCCGCAGAGCTGGGAGTCCGATATGGGACTCGATCCCGGGACTCCGGGATCACAACCCGAGCCGAAGGCAGTCGCCTAACCAACTGAGCCACCCAGGCGCCCGATAACTGAGTATTTAAACTCTTGAACTCTACAGTCTTTTCATTTTCATGGTTTGTGCCTGGAAATCTGTATGTAACCCACTAAAATCAATACCTGTCCCTTCAAATCTTTAATACAGTAGAAAATTTTCCTGATTATACTTTTATAGTCCACTGAATTGTGGACTCAAAACAAAGATGGGTTATGTCTGTGATACTGAGGCATAAAAATGTTTAGGGAAATGCCCAATTTTAGATACTGTGTTTAACTAACGAGTGTTTTGTTTCAAAGGATATGGTCTCCATAGACATGTTGACTGCGGCCTTCCAACAGAACAATTCTAGTTTCTCTCTGAGTTGTGTGTGTGGTTTGTTTGGTTTTTTGGTTTTTTTTTTTAGTTTGTTTTTATCATTTGCTCTTCAGCACTTCTAATTCCACTCTTTCTCTTCTTTCTGCTCTTCTTTACAATTCCTGTTTCCTAACTCTTAATCATGTGTTAGCAAAAGAAAGAAAGTTTGAGTATAATTTTTATCATTACTATCAGCTGGAAGGGACACTCCTTTACCAACAAATGTAGCTTTACTAATAATGTCCTTAGGTGTCATATTCTGGGTTCTCTGCAGCACTTTATTGCTTGGCACCAATGGGATGCAGCTTTAGTACCAATATGTTTCAGTTTCAAAAGTTTCATTGAACATTTCAAAAGTAAACCCATTCAACATTGTTTACCTATTTAAGCAAGTGATTATGATCTTAAGAGAACTACTCACACATTTCTTCACCATATACCTGATCACTAGCTGCTCAAAGAGTACAGCATCCTACGTTCAGGAAATACAGTAGTTTATCATGCAATCCTAGTTTTAAAATCAAAAGTATAGATCAGTGGTTTTTTTTAAAATCAAATTTATTAAGGTATAATTTACATAACACTCATTTTAAGTAAACCACTCCATGAGGTTCCACAAGTGTGTATACCCATTTAACTCAATCACAATAATCAAGATATAGAACATTCCCATCACACCGTTAGGTTCCTTCATGCATCTTTGCAGTCAATCCTCCACACCTACTCCCCGGCAACTATTGATCTACTTTCTGTCATAGATTTCCCTTTCTTGGATTTTTTTAGTGAAATTTTAAAGTGCAATACAAATGAAGTACTCTTTTGTGTCTAGCTTTTTTTCATTCAGTCTGTTTTGAGATCCATCATGTTATTTTGTATATCAGCATTTTGTTTTTGTTGCTGAGCAGTATTTCATTCTTGAATTTTCTGTATACAAAAATCATGTCATCTGCAAATAGACATAATTTTATTACTTCTTTCTTTCCAATCTGGATGGCTTTTTTCTTGCCTACTGCTGCAGTTGGAACCTCTAGTACAATTTTAATAGGCGTGGTAGGAGTGGACAACCTTATCTTCTTCCTCATCTTAGTGGGGAAACATCCATTCTTTCACCTCTGAGTAGGATTTAGTTAAAGATTTTTCATAGATGGCCTTATACAGGCTGAGAAATATCCCTTCTATTCCAAGATTTTTGAAAATTTTTATCATGAAAGTGTTGAATTTTGTCAAATTCTTTCTCTGTGTCTATTGAGATGTGGCTTTTGTTTTTTATTTATTAATATGGTGTATTATATTGATTCATTTGCATGTGTTAAACCAACCTTACAACCTTGGGATAAATCCAACTTAGTCATAGTGTCTGATCCCTTTAGGATGTTGCTAGATTCAGTTTGTTAGTATATTATTGAGGATTTTTGCAACTATATTCATAAAGGATATTACTCTGAAGTTTTCTTTTCTTGTGATATTTTTGTGGTTTTCATATCCAGAATAATAGTGGCATCATTGAATGAGTTGGGTAAGTGTTCCCTTCTATTTTTTTGAAGTTTGTAAAGAATTGGTATTAATCCTTTAAATATTTGATAAAATTCACCAGTGAAGACATCTGGTCTTTGGCTTTTCTTTGTGGGTAGTTTTTGATTTGCTAACTTTATCTCCTTGCTTGCTATAGGTCCACTCAGGTTTTCTGTTTTGGCTTGAGTCATTTTAGATAGATTTTATCTTTTCAGGAATGTGTCCACTTGATCTGGTGATCTTCTGGCATATAATTGTTTGCAGTATTCCTTAGTAATCCTTTTTTATTTCTGTGCAGGTTTTTATGTGGATGTAAGTTTTCAACTTAGTTGGGCAAATACCAACTAGGAGCACTATTGCTGGTTTATGAACCACATTAGCACATTAGACCACATTAAGCTTTTAAGAAACTACCAAACTATCTTCCAAAGAAGCTCTGCTGTTTTGCATTCCAATCAACAATAAATGAGAGTTCTTGTTCCACAAGCCTGCCAGCAATTGGTATTGTCAGGGGTTTTTTTGTTTATTTCTGTTTTTGTTTTGTTTTTTGGATTTTAACCATTCTAATAGATAAGTAATGGTATCTCATTCGTTTAATTTGCAGTTACCTAATTGCAATGATGTTGAGTATCTTTTTATAGGCCTTTTTTTTTCCATCTGTATATCTTCTTTGGTGAGGTGTTTGTTCAGAATGGTTGTCCATTTTTAATTGGACTGTTTGTTATTCAGGATGAGTTTTAAGAGATCTTTGTATTTCTTAGATACAAGCCTTTTATCAGATATGTATTTTACAAATATATTCTTCAAAGTTTTGCCTTGTCTGTAATTCTCTTACTGTCTTTCACAGAGCATAAGTTTTTACTTTGTAATAAAGTCCAATTTCTCAGTGTTTTTCTCTCGCAGATAATGTGTTTTATCTAAAAAACTCATTGCCAACCCAAGATCACCTATGTTTTCCTCTATGATTTATTCTAGAAGTCTTACAGTTTTATTTTACATTAAGGTGACTGGATCACTTTGAATTAATTTTTGTGAAGATGTAAAATCTGTAAGATGCAAGGTCATCTTTTTGCAGGTGGATATCCAATTACTCTATAGCACCATTTATTAAAAATAATATTCTTTCTCCATTGAATTTTCTCTACTCTTTTATCAAAGTTCAGTCCATTATATTTCTGTGGATCTATTTATGGACTCTTTATTCTGTTCCATTGGACTATGTGTCTATGCACGAATACCATGCTTTCTTGATTACTGTAGTTTTACACTAAGCCTTAAAATTGGGTAATATGAGTACTCTCACTTTATCCTTTTTCAGTACTGTGTTACTATTGTAGGCTTTTTGCCTTTCCATATGAATTTTAGAAATAGTAAATACCTACAAAATAGCTTGCTGGGATTTTCATTAGGATTGCATTGAATCTACACATCAGGTTGGGAGAAACTGACATTTAACAGTATTGACAGATGCTATCTTTCATTTACATTTTCTCTGTCATCATAGTTTTGTAGTTTTCCACATATAGATCCTATATATGTTTTATTAGATTTATACCTAAATATTTAATTTCTTGGCTCTATTATAAATTGTATTTTTAAAATTTCAAATTGTTACTGGTATATAAGAAAGCAAGTGATTTAGAATGTTAACCTTGCTATACTCATTTATTAGTTCCAGGGTTTTATTGTTGTTATTGTTTTTGATGATGATGATTCTTTGAGATTTTCTATGTAGACAATTAGATCACCTGCAAGGAGTTTTATTTCTTCCTTCCTAATCTGTATATCTTTTATTTCCATTCATTGCACTGTTTAGGACTTCCAGCATGATATTAAATAGGAGTGATGAAGGAAAATATCCTTACCTTATTCCTTATGTTAGGGGGAAAGCATCTAATTTTTTACCATTAAGTATTATGTTAGCTGTAGGGTTTTTGTAGATGTTCTTCATCAATTTGAGGAATTCTCCTCTATCCCTTACTATTGCTTGATATATCAATTATTGAAGAAGGGATGCTGAAGTCTCCCAACTATAACAGTGGATTTTTCTATTTGTTCTTCCATTACTGTCAGTTTTTGCATCACATATTTTGATATTCTGTTGTTGGGTGCATACACATTAAGCATTGCTATGTCTTCTTAGAGAACTGAACCCATCATCATTATGCAATGCCCCTATTTATCCCTGATAATTTTTTTTATCCCTGATAATTTAACTGGTTCTTCCCAAAGCCTGCTTTGTCTGAAATTAATGTAATTATTCTAGCTTTTTAATGGTTGTGTTAGCATATAGTATCTTTCTCTGACTCTTTCCTTTTAACATTTCTAAGTCTTTATATTTAAGGTTGGTTTCTCATACATAACTTACAGTTGGATCTTGTCTTTTTATTCACTTTGACAATCTCTATCTTTTGATTTACATATTTTTAGACCATCTGCATTTAAAGTGATTACTGATGTTGGGGTACCTCCTTGTCTGTTTTTATCTTATTTTATTTTTCCTTCCCTTCTCCTATGTTCTTCCATTTTGTTTCTTAAATTCCACATTTGAGTGAAATCATATATTTGTCTCTCTGACTTATTTCACTTAGGATTATACTCTCTAGCTTCACGTCTGCAAATGGCAAGATTTTGGGTTTTTTGATCACCAAGTAATATTCCAGTGTGTGTGTGTGTGTGTGTGTGTGTGTGTGTGTGTGTGTGTACACCACATCTTTTCCACCCATTAGTCAATAGACATTTGGGCACTGTCCATAATTTGGGTCTTGTTGATAGTGCTGCTAAACATTGGGTGCATGTGTGCCTTTGAATGTGTATTTTTTTATCCTTTGGATAAATACCTAGTACTGCAATTGCTAGGTCTTGGGTAGCTCTATTTTTAACTTTTTGAGGAATCTCCATGCTGTTCTCCAGAGTGGATGCACCAATTTGGATTCCTACCAACAATGCAAAAGGATTCCCCTTTCTCCACATCCTTGCCAACACCAGTTGTTTCCTGAGTTGTTCATTTTAACCATTCTGACAAGTGTGAAGTGGTATCTCATTGTAGTTTTGATCTGTATTTCCCTGCTGATGAGAGATGTTGAGCATCTTCTCATGTCTTTTAGCCATCTGGAAGTCTTCTTTGGAAAAGTGTCTATTCACATCTTCTGCCAATTGGAATTTTTTGGGTGTTTAGTTTGATAAATTCTTTTTTTTTTTTTTAAGATTTATTTATTTATGAGGTGCCTAGGTAGCTCAGTCAGTTACGCATCTGCCTTCTGCTCAGGTCATGATCCCAGGGTCCTGTGATGATGCCCCGTATTGGGCTCTTTGGTCAGCAGGGAGCCTCCTTCCTCTCTCTGCCTGCCTGTGCTGTCAAATAAATAAATAAAATCTTTCTTTTAAAAGATTTTATTTGTTTGTTTGAGTGGGGAGGAGCAGAGGGAGAATATCCTCAAGCAGACTCCCCACTGAGCCTGGAGCCTGATTCAGGGCTTGATCTCATGATACATGAGACCATGACCTGAGCCAAAACCAAGAGTTGGACACTCAAACAACTGAACCACCCAGGTGTCCTGAGTTTGATAGTTCTTTATACATTTTGGATACTAGTCCTTTATCCAATATGTCATTTGCAAATATCTTCTCTCATTCTGTTGGTTGTCTTGGAGATTTGTTGTTTCCTTCACTTCACAGAAACTTTTTATCTTGATGAGGTCCTAATAGTTCATTTTTGCTTTTGTTTTTCTTGCCTCAGGAGACATGTCTAGTAAGAAGTTGCTGCAGCTGAGGTCAGAAAGGTTGCTGCCTATTTTCTCCTCTAGGATTTTGATGGTCTCCTATCTTATATTTAAGTCTTTCATTCATTTTGAATTTATTTTTGTATATGGTTTAAGCAAGTGGTCCAGTTTCACTCTTCTGTATGTCACTGTCCAGTTTTCCCAACACCATTTGTTGAAGAGACTGTCTTTTTTCCATTGGATAGTCTTTCCTGCTTTGTTGAAGATTAGTTGGCCATACAGTTGTGGGTCTCCTTCTGGGTTTTCTATTCTGTTCCACTGATTTATGTGTCTGTTTTTGTGCCACTACCACACTGTCTCTTGATGATCACAGCTTTATAATGCAGCTTGAAGTCTAGAATTATGATGCTTCCCACTTTGCTTTTCTTTTTTCAACATTACTTTGGCTATTGAGAGTCTTTTCTGGTTCAATACAAATTTTAGAATTGTTTTAGCTCTGTGAAAAATGCTGGTGTTATTTTGGTAAGGATTGCACTGAATGTGTAGATTGCTTTGGGGAGTATAGACTTTTAAAAAAAAAATATTTTATTTTAGAGAATGTGTGTGTGACAGAGAAAGAGAACATGAGCAGGACGGAGGGGAAGAGGGAGAAAGCAAATTCCCTCCTGAGCAGGGAGCCTGATGTGGGACTCGAAACCCTAGGATTATGACCTGAGCCAAAGGCAGACACTTAACTGACTGCGCCATCCGGGTGCCCCAGAAGTATAGACATTTTTACAATATTTGTTCTTCCAATCCATAAGCATGGAATGTCTTTCCATTTCTCTGTCTTATTCCATTGCTTTCATAAGTGTTCTACAGTTTTCAGAGTGCAGATCTTTCACCTCTTTGGTTAGTTTTATTCCTAGGTAGCTTAGGGTTTTGGGTACAATTGTAAACAGGATCAATTCCTTGATTTCTTTCTGCTGCTTCATTACTGGTGTATAGAAATCAACAGATTTCTGTACGTTGATTTTATATTCTGCTATTTTGCTGAATTCATGTATCAATTGTATCAATTTTTTTGGTGGAGTCTTTTGAGTTTTCTATATAGAGTATCATGTCATCTCCAAATAGTGAAAGTTTTAAATTTCTGCCAATTTTGATGCCTTTTATTTATTTTTGTTGTCTGTTTCCTGAGACTAGGACTTCCAGAACTGTGTTGAACAACAATGGTGAGTGGACATCACTGTTGTTTTCTGACCTTAGGGGAAAAACTGAGAGTTTTGAGAATATTAAGTACATTGAAGATACTAGCTGTGGGTCTTTTGTATATGGCCTTTTTAATGTTGATGTATGTTCCTTCTATCTCTACTTTCTTGAGGGTTTTTATCAAGATAGGATGCTATATTTTGTCAAATGCTTTTTCGGCATCTATTGAGAGGATCATACAGTTCTTATCCTTTCTTTTATTAATGTGGTGTATCATACTGATTGATTTGTGGACTCTGAACCACCTCTGCATCCCAGGAATAAATCCCACTTGATCATGGTGAATAATCCTTTTAATGTACTGTTGGATTCTTGGTGAGAATTTTTGCATCCATATTCATCAGGGATATTGGTCTGTAATACTCCTTTTTAGTAGGTTCTTTGTCTGGTTTGGGGATCAAGGTAATGCTGGTTTCATAGAATGAGTTTGGAAGTTTTCCTTCCTTTTCTTTTCTCTTTCTTTTCTTTTCTTTCTTTCTTTCTTTCTCTCTCTCTTTCTTTCTTTCTTTCTTTCTTTCTCCTTCCTTCCTTCCTCCCTCCCTCCCTCCCTCCCTCCCTCCCTCCCTCCCTCCCTCTCTCTCTCTCTTTCTTTCTTTTTGGAACAGCTTCAGGAGAATAGGTATTAATTCTTCTTTAAATGTTTGGTAGAATTCCCCTGGGAAGCCATTCAGCCCTAGACTCTTGTTTTTGGAAATTTTTTATTACTGATTCAATTTCATTGCTGATTATGGGTCTGTTCAAATTTTCTATTTCTTCCTGTTTCAGTTTTGGAACATTTCCTATGTTTCTAGGAATTTATCCATTTCTTTCTGATTGCCCAATTCGTTGGCATATAATTGCTTATAATATTGTCTTATAATTGTTTTTATTTCTGTGGTGTTGGTTATGATCTCTTCTCTTTCATTCATGATTTTATTAATTTGAGTCCTTTCTCTTTTCTTTTTGGTAAGTCTAGCTAGGGATTCATCAATTTTGTTAATTCTTTCAAAGAACTAGCTCCTAGTTTTGATGATCTGTTCTGGTTTTTTTTTTTTTTTTTAATTTCTGTATCCTTTATTTCTGCTTTAATCTTAATTATTTCCCTTCTGCTGGTTTTAGACTTTACTTGCTGTTCTTTTTCCAGCTCCTTTAGGTATAAGGTTAGGTTGCTTATTTCAAACTTTTCTTGCTACTCGAGGAAGGCCTATATTGCTGTATACTTCCCTCTTATCATCGCCTTTGCTGTGTTCCATAGGTATTTGACTGTTGTGCTTTCAGTTTCATTTGCTTCCATTTTTTTATTTCTTCTTCAATGTCCTGGTTAACCCATTCATTCTTTAGTGGGATGATCTTTAACCTCCATTTGTGGTCTTTCCAAATTTTTTCTTGTGGTTGTCTTCAAGTTTCATAGCATTGTGATCTGAAAATATGCATGGTATGATTTCAATCCTTTTGTACTTGTTGAGGCCTGATTTGTGACCCATATGCAATCTATTCTGGAGAATGTTCCATGTGTACTCAAAAAGAATGTGTATTCTGCTGGTTTAGGATTAAATGCTCTGAATATGTCTGTGAAGTCCATCTGGTACAGAGTGTCACTCAAAGTCATGGTTTCCTTGTTGATCTGCTTAGATGATCTATCCATTGCTGTGAGTGTGGTGTTAAAGTCCTCTGCTATTATTGTATTATTATCAGTGAGTTTCTTTAAGTTTATTATTAATTGATTTATATATTTGGCTGCTCCCGAGTTGAGGGCATAAATATTTACAACTGTTAGGTCTTCTTGTTGGATAGACCTCTTTATTATGATATAGAGACCTTCTTCATCTCTTATTACAGTCTTTTAAAAAAATCTAATAGAAGTATGGCTACTCCCTCTTTCTTTTTTCTTTTCTCTTTTTCTTCTTTTTCTTTGGTTAAATATTTTATTCATTTATTTGAGAGAGACACAGTGAGAGAGGGAACACAAGCAGGGAGAGGGAGAAGCAGGCTTCTCACTGAGCAGGGAGCCCAATGCAGAGTTTGATCCCAGGACCCTGGGATCATGACCTGAGCCAAAGGCAGATGCTTAATGAATGAGCCACTCAGGAGCCTTTCCCTCTTTCTTTTGATGTCCATCAGCATGAGAGATGGTTCTCTACCGCCTCTCTTTTAATCTAGAGGTGTCTTTAGGTCTAAAATGACTGTCTTATAAGTAGCATATTGATGGGTCTTCCTTTTAAAAAAAAAAAAAATCCATTCTGATACCCTAGATCTTTTGATTGCAGCACTGAGTCCATTTATATTAAGAATAATTATTGATAGATTTGAATTTAGTGCCATTGCATTACCTGTAAATTCACTGTTCCTATAGATTGTTTCTGTTCATTTCTAGTCTTTGTTGCTTTTGGCCACTCTTTCCTGCTCAGAGGGTCCCCTTTAATATTTTTTGCAGAGCTGATTTAGTGTCCACAAACTCCTTTAGCTTTTGCTTGTCTTGGAAACTCTTTCTCTCTCCTATTTTAAATGACAGCCTTGCTGGATAAAGTATTCTTGGCTGCATATTTGTGCCATTTATCACCTTGAGTATATCATGACACTTCTTTCTGGCCTGCCAAATTTCTGTGGACAGATATGCTGCTAACCTTATGTGTGTACCCTTATAGGTTAAGGACCTTCTATCCCTAGCTGCTCTCAGAATATTCTCTTTATTTTTTGCAAGTTTCAATATATGTCTTGGTGTTGACCTGTTTTTGTCGATTTTGAAGGGAGTTCTCTGTACCTTTTGGACTTGAATGCCTGTTTCCTTCCCCAGATTAGAGAAATTCTCAGCTATAATTTGTCCAAATAAACCTTATGTCCCCTTTTCTCTTCTTCTGGGACTCCTATGATATGGATATTGTGCTTTGTGGAATCACTGAGTTCCCTAGGTCTATATTCATAACCTAATAGTTTTACTTTCAACTTATTTTCTATAATTTTATCTTCTATATTACCTATTGTTCCTCTGCTTCTTCCATCCTCATTGTGATTACATCCAGTCGGTTTTGCATCTCAGTTCAACATTTTTTATTTTGGCCTGACTAGTCTTTACAGCCAGGGTGTCTCTGGTGTCTTCTATGCTTCTTTCAAGCCCAGCTAGTATTCTTATGACTGTTCTAAATTCTTATTTAGGTATATTGCTTATATCTGTTTTGAGAAAATCCCTGGCTATGATTTCCTCTTGATCTTTGTTTCGGGGAGAATTCCTCCATCTTGTCATTATGTCTAGGTTTCTGTCTTTTGCGTGTTATGAAAGCTTGTTTTGTTTCTGCTCTTGAGAGTACTACTATACTAAGAAGAGGTCATACACTGTCCAGGGCCTGGTGCTTCAGGAAGTGTTTCTGTGTATGCTGTGTGCTCTCTGGTGTTTTGTTTTGGTTACTCTTTCCCACAGGTTAGTTCTCTACAGAGTTCCTCCTTGCTTGCAGCAGAGAGTGTACAGACCTTTAACTAGGTGTGTTTGGATCTGTTAAGATAAGCCTGATGAAAAATTAAAAAAAAAAATCCAATCCAAGAAAAAAGGAACAACAACAAAAAAAGCAAACAAAAAAACTATAAGGTCAATTCTAAAGAATACAAAAGAAAGAAGGAAAAAAGAAAAAGAAAAAAAAGCCTGATTTTTAAAAAAAGGAAGAAAGAAAAAGAAACACACCAACAAATGAACAAAAATACCATAAGCCTAACACCAAAGAAAAATGAAACAAAAAAGAAAATATAAGAAATTAAAAAAAATAATAAAGTAATAAAATAGAAAGGAAGAAAGCAAGCAAGCAAGCAAGCAAGCCAGCCAGTCTGGTCCTATTTCCAAGAAAGAAAGAAAACCAGCCAGTCTGGTCCTACTTCCACCAGAACTGGGCTGACACTTTGGAGCACTCTATGGTCAACAGACCTGGTACGTGCGGGGGTGGGGTAGGGTGGGGGGTAGGGTGTTCGTCTTCTGAGGTAGAGGCCCTCTGAGCTGGTTCATAATCAGACCCGCCTTTGCAAAGAATCCCCTGCTGGGTGCAAGGGGGGCAGGGATTTGTGCAAGCGACTCCAGGGTCCACTGGAGGTGCTGTTTTTCTCTCTCAAGTCCATCCATGCTAGTGGAGGTGGGGGAGGGATGGTGTCATCCTATGCTCTTGTCCCCAGGGAGGGGAACTCGCCACAGGTGTTCAGGATGCCCTCACAGAAAAGCAAACAATTTCCTCTTGTATGTCCTAGGCTTTTGTCAGATTGCTGCTCTCAACCTGTCTGTGTCCAGCTGTCAGCACACCTGACATCCCAATTCTCCTGTGTTTTATCTCTGTCACATGGCTGGGATTCAAAACTCCAAATCTTAAAGGGCCTGGTAAGGCATGGACTGCTTCCCTCCCCTGGCGGAGAAACTTTTGGTGCTCTTGGCACCATTCTGTCCCAGAAAAACTGTCTCATGGCACATGCTCGGTGGCTGGAGTCTTGCAATATACATTTTAAACTAATCTTAGTTTAAATAACGTTATGCTACTTCATATATAGTATTGGCACTTTTTAACAGAGTGGTCCCATTTCTTCCCTCAGTATATGACTGTCACTTATTTTACCAATCTATACACTATTATTGCCCAATACCATCATAACTAGTATGAAATGTCTTCTTAATTGAAATAAAGAAAAATAAAAGATTTTAATTTACCTTTATTTATTCTTTCTCCAAAGTTCTTTTTCCTTCCTATACATAGATCGGAGTTTCTGACCTTTAGCAATTTTCTTCTCTCTAAAGAACTTTTCATTCTTCTTGCAAGGTGATACATTCCCTCAAGTTTTTTTTTGTTTTTTTTTTTTTGTCTAAAAGAGCTATTAATCGTTTCACTTTGAAAAATATTTTCACCAAATATATAGAATTCTAGGCTGGTAGTTCTTTAATGCTTTGATTATTTCACCCCTCTTATCTTGTTTGCATGGTTTCTTATAAGAAATGCATTGTAATTCTTATTCTTGTTCACCTATAGATAAAGTGTTCCTTTCCCCCTTAGCTTATGTATAGTTTTCTTCAGTTTGAATATGATTTGCCTATGTATATATTTTTTGGTATTTATCATGCTCAGTATTCTCTGAGCTTCCTTGGATCTATGGTTTGGTGTCTACATTTAATTTCGGAAAATTCTCACCATTATTAATTCACATTTCCTCGCTTAAAAAAAGGAAGAAATTTCTAATTTCTCACTTTGTTCTTTTTTTCTTCTGGTATTCCAATTACACATATGCTGCACCCTTTGAAATGATCCCACAGTCCTTGGATGTTTTATTTTTTCATCCTTTTTTTTCCCCCCTTTGCATTTCAGTTTGAAAAGATTCTATTGACATACCTTCAAGCTCACTGATTCTTTCCTCAGTTTCATCCCATCTATTAGTAAACCCTTCAAAGGTATTCATCATTTTTATTTAGTGTTTTTTATTTCTAGCATTTTCTTTTAATTCATTCTTAGAGTTTCTGTCTTTTGCTTACATTATCTATATATTCTTACATTATATATTCTTACATTACATCTCATTAGAGACTAACATATTAATTGGGTATTTTATTTAAGATTTATTTATTTATTTGACAGAGAGAGAGATCACAAGTAGGCAGAGGCAGGTAGAGAGAGAGGGGGAAGCAGGCTCCCTGCTGAGTAGAGAGCCTGATGCAGGGCTCAATCCCAGGACCCTGAGATCATTACCTGAGCCAAAGGCAGAGGCTTTAACCCACTGACCCACCCAGGCGCCCCTTAATTAGGTATCTTAAATTCCATCTGATTAATTCCAAAATCATAATTGAGTCTGGTTCTGATGCTTGCTTTCTCTCTTCGGGCTTAGTTTTTCTTGCATTTTAGTATGTCCTGTAATCGTCTGCAGAAAGCCGAGCATGATATATTGACTAAAAACTGAAGCAAACAGGCTTTTAGAGTGAGGTTTCATATTAATCCGGCCAGGAGATGTTTGCTATAGCTATAGGTGTCAGAGGCCTCACATTCCTATGGTTTCCGTATTTGTGTCTCCTCTGTTGCCTTTGAGCTTCCCTAAAAACTCTTCTTTAGACAAAGTTTGTGTCTTGTAGTTCTCTTAGCTATAATCCAGTTATTATAGGAGTCTGGCTGATGTGATTGGTGTGGTATGGTGGAGAGGAACTGTTCTGTAATCTTATGATTAAATAGTAGTCTTTGAGTGGGTCTATGTCCCTGGACTGTGACCTTCACAAGTTTCTTAGTGCCCTCTTCTTCCCAGATATGAAAGCTAGAGGGGCTAGAGTCAAGGAAATGCCCTTCTTCCCTAGGTGGGAAAAGCTCTGGTCAAGTCTTTTCCTCTGGTGAACAGATCTTTGTCATGGAGATGCTCTGGGTATATTTCATAATAGTAACTTTTCCCATCCTCAACCAGAGACATAATGTGATTTTTCTTGACTCTTTACCAGAATTCCTGGAGGCAAAACCCCACAGATACATGGAGTATCTCCCTAAGAACTGCATCCCTCCAGGAGTTTCTTACTTGCATACTAGTCCACACTCAACCTCCAGCAGTTTATTAAAATTACCATTTGTGTTCTTACAGTTTATGGCTCTAGGTGGTTATCTGTTCCAGGTAAGCATATCTTGGTTGTGATTCTGAATTTACTTCTTTCTCCAGATTTCAAGGTGGTGGTTTGCCCTGTGACTTCAGTTTTCTTGTGGGTCTAAGAAAGTCATTTTCAGTTTGCTTAGTTTTTTCTCTTTTAAAGGATAGGAGCGATAATTAACAAGCTCTTTACATGTCAGAGCTTCATCTGAAAATATTTTGTTTTTTTAGCTTCCATTTCTCTGTGGAGATTCTCTGTCCACTTATTAACACCAGTTTTCCTATAATTTGTTGAACATATTTATTATAGCTGCTTGAAGTCTTTGAAATCTAACCTCTGGGCCCATTCAAACTCATATTTTATTAAATATCTTTTTTTCCTGGGTATGGGTCTAATTTTCTGGTTTCTTTCCATGCTCATTAATTTTTGGTTGAACACTGGAGACTTTGGAAAATATATTCTCATAACTCTGGATTGTATTTTTTCTTCTGAGGATTGTTAGTCTTGTATTCTCGCAGGCAGTTAAATTGTCTGGGTTCAAAATGCAGCTGACAACTCCGTTCAGTTCTCTCAAACTCCATGCTTCAACTACATACTTTTTTTTAAGCATGGTTCCCAAATTTTCTCCCCCACCAATGCTAGCACAGTTTAGTGGTCAGTCAAGAATTTGGGCAGAGTTTATGCCAAAATTCTAGATCTCACCCCTTTTGCAATGCTCTTCTTTCAAGATATCCCACTTATCCTTCAAGCTCACTGCTATATTTCCACTTATCCTTCAAGCTCACTTGCTATATTTCCAGCTCTTCTGCCAGCTTTGAACTCTGTCCTTTGCCATCATGAAATAGTTGGACTGCATTTTTTGCTGCCAGAGCTATGAGAACTGGTGATCCCTCTCAGACTGAAAAGCAAAATTCCCATTTCTTACCCATTCCGAGGATAAATACATTTCAACGCTGTTGCCTGCTTTGGTTATTTTACAGTGACTTCAAATACCTGGATACTTTTAATATATTTTTGTCCAATTTTAGAATTGTTATCTATGTAAGGGTTTGACCAATTAACTTACTCCACCACTCCAGACCTAGATTCTCTGTGATATAACTTTTAAGATGAGAGAACCCTATGCTGCCCTATGCCATTAGAATCTGAAGTCTAGTGATGTAGCTTGTATTCAAATTTAACTCTTGTTGAATCTGGATTTCTACATAAGTAGATTTCAAAAATCTTATCTATATTGACTTCCAAAGTAATCCCAAAGTTTTCTTAGATAGGAATCCCAATAACAACATCAAAAATAGACATTAAGATGGGATTCTTAATGATTAAAAAATAAGTCAAATTTGAAAGAAAATACAACAAGAAAAGATTTAGGCTAAGAGTTAATTGTTGGACAAGTAAAATGTAGCTCAGAATTTCTAAGGCACAGAACGTGTACAGGTGGAACGCAAAGGAAGAGGTTTAACAATCTAATAGGAAATAGTCAGATGTCCTTTGGCTCCATTCAAAATTTTCCATTAATGTTGAAACCAAGAGCAAGAGTTCCTGTTTCCTCTCTATCTAAAACAAAGACAAAAATATGTACTTTACTGCAGAGTACTGTAAAAATATTTTAAGACATTTTGAAATATTCTGGAGAATGATGCTAGTTAAATCTAATTGTTTTATTTATCAGAAAAAAACTTATCAACTTATGTTGGTTAAAAAAGAAGAAATTAAGAGGCAGCCAAATCATTCAACTTTCTCTTTACTTTGCATATTATATGTGGTAGAGATCTACTTCCTCTTTTCTTAGGCTTTGGCCAAAAATCAAGAATGTAAAGATGAAAGATAAGAAAAGAACAAGATTGATGACATGTTTTTTTATCCAAAAACCCAATGATTTCAGTGAACTCAGTTATATAAAAATAATTTTCCAACACTAGTAGTTGCACTTTTTTCTTATCTCAAAAACTGGACCTCTAATTTTATAATCTACTTTAGTCAGGGTAACATATATGACAAGTGATATGATAAAAGAATGACCATCTAATCTTTTTGTTTAAAATAGAGAAAACTTTTACCGGAGTCGTAAATCTTCCCACATTTTCAATAATCCACAGAGCATTACTATCTCGTAGTATTTTTTCCAGCATTCAACGGCCTCTGCTGCAGATGGATCTTCCTTAATATTACTCTGATACTCGATGAGCTCAACACGTTTGTTTTTATATTTCTCCAAAGTTTTTTTGAAACGTTGTGCAATAGGACCAGGTATGGTTCCATCTTGTATATCACACCACCTGAAAAATATCAATATAATTACAATGTTTATCTTCTAATAATAATGTGCTGAGTTCGTTTTTAACTATACTTACAAATTAATTCTTTCTTCAATCAAAGCAGTGTAATTCTCACAACTTTCTTCATCATCCCAGTCCCTCCAAAGAAAATCATAAAAAAACCTATAATGAATAAAAATAATATAAAAGTGATCAAAAAGAGACAATACCATGTATAAAATTAAAGATACTCTCATGTCAGAATTCTTCCTATGAATTCTAAAAAAATGTTTTTAAATGACTTTTCAGTGAACTAGCATTAAAATCAAACCTTTAAAAATTAGATTTCCTCGATTCTATTTGAGGTTACTACAGATAATATGTCTTGAAGTGAGAATGAAAAATGTTTCCAAATTTCCTAGATTTTGGCTATGGTTTTATTCAACAAAGAAATAATACCTAAGATATAATCAAATTTGTATATTCAGGGGAAGCATTAGAAAAACAAAAATATGCCCCCTAAATATTCTGTATTATATTTTTGGACAGCTTCTCTCAAATTGTATCAACTTTTAAGAAGCAATCATAATATAGATGGTGACATCTAGTATTTGTAATGCCCTTACATGTGAAACATAAAATCTTATATATTTAAGATGCTTAAATGTGAACAAAATTTAATGTTACTTGTCTCTGGCACTTTTTAAAATCAATTTTTTAAAGATTTTATTTATTTATTTGACAGAGAGAGAGATCACAAGTAGGCAGAGGCAGGCAGAGAGAAGGGGAAGTAGGCTCCCCGCTGAGCAGAGAGCCTGACACGGGGCTCGATCCCAGGTCCTTGAGATCATGACCTGAGCCGAAGGCAGACGCTTTAACCCACTCAGCCACTCAGGTGCCCCTAAAATCAGTTTTTGAAAAAGATAAAAAAATGGCAAACTCTTCATTGCCCATATATAATGCTTTTGCAAGAGAATGTTAAAAGAGTTACAAATATGTTCATTAAAAATGAACAGGAGCACCTGGCTGACTCAATCAGTGAAACGTGTGATTCTTGATCTTGGAGTCATAAGTTTAAGCCCCATGTTGGGTGTGGAGATTACTTAAAATAAATGAGTAAACTTTAAAAAAATGGACAAATGAATTCAGCAAGTGAGTAAAAATGAAATCAATAACTTTATGAAGCACTTGTATATTTACATATTAACTTTTTGAATATGATAATTTTTAAGAGGTAAAAAGGTCTAATACCTTACAACTTCCAAGGCCAAAGCAATATCACGTATATTAGAATCTTGTCCTTCAACAGGGTATACTTCCAAGAGAGGCACACTATGCTCCAGTTCTTCCAAAATCTCATTGACCAAATCTCTTGGAATATTGGCAATGTTAGAAGAAAAGGGCTCAGCAACAGATACAATAACTTTGAAACAAGATGATGAGCTTTGGCGTGGTTTACAAGTTACCTAATATAAATATAAAATTTGTAATTACAAATCAAAATAAACCACAGGATTTTTTCCTCACACATGATCTGCTTATAAAATTTCTTCTTTTAAATTTTATGACCTCTTTAACCACACACAAAGTAATTATAGATCAATATTAAATAGAATAATAAAATTTTTCAAACTTCTCCCTCTCTTCCTTTCTTTTCTTTTTTTTTTTCCTTTCCTTTCCTCCCTCCCCATCCCTTCCCCCTCCTCTCCTTTTTCTTTTAGTTCCAGTGTAGTTAATAACATTATATTAGTTTCAGGTGTACAATATGATTCAATAATTCCCTATATTACTCAGAGTTCATCAAGATAAGTCTTGTTACTATCCAGTTATTTCACCCATCCCCCCTACCCACCTCCTCTCTGATAAACATCTGTTTGTTTTCTATAATTCAGAGTTTGCTTTTGGTTTGTCTCTTTGGTTTTCTTTCTTAAATTCCATATATGAGTGAAATCATATGGTATTTGTCTTTCTCTGACTTATTTTACTTAGTATTATACTCTTTAGATCCATCCATGTTGCAAATGACAAGATCTCATTCTTTTTTGTGGCTATATAATATTCCATTGTGAATATATATATATATATATATATATATATATATATATATATATATACACACACCACATTGTCTTAAGCCTTTCATCTATCACTGCACATTTGCGCCTCTTCCATAATTTAGCTACTGTAAATAATTCTGCAATACACATATGGTGCATGTAACCCTTTGAATTAGTGTTTTTGTATTCTTTGAGTAAATACTCAATATTGTGTCTGCTGGATCACTAGTTCTATTTTTAATTTTTTGAGGAACCTCCATACTGTCTTCCAATGGCTGCAC
This sequence comes from Nasua narica, assembly GCA_028533885.1. Classification (NCBI taxonomy): domain Eukaryota; kingdom Metazoa; phylum Chordata; class Mammalia; order Carnivora; family Procyonidae; genus Nasua; species Nasua narica. The sequence continues at coordinate 39,739,699 of CM052814.1, forward strand.
CAGCTTGCATTCCCACCAACAGTGTACGAGGGTTCCTTTTATTCCATATCCTCATCAACACTGTTGTTTCTTTTGTTTTTTATTTTAGCCATTCTGACAGATGTGAGGTGATATCTCATTGTAGTTTTGATTTGCATTTCCCTCATGATCAGTTTGAGCATCCTTTCATGTGTCTGCCATCTGGATGTCTTCTTTGGAGAATTGTCTGTTCATGTCTTTTGCCCATTTTTTTAATTGGACTGTTTTCTGGCTGTTGAGTTGTACAATTTCTTTTATATTTTGGATACTAACCCTTTATCAGATATGTCATTGGCAAACATCTTCTCCCATTCCACAGGTTGTCTTTTAGTTTTCTGGCTTATTTCCTTTTCTGTGCAGAAGCTTTTTATTCTGATGTAGTCCCAACTATTTATTTTTGCTTTCGTTTCCCTTACCTCAGAGGAGACATATCTAGAAAAATGTTGCTATAGCTGATGTCAGAGAAATTATTGCCTGTGCTCTCTTTTAGGATTTTTATGGTTTCCGGTCTCACATTTAGGTCTTTAATTCATTTTGAATTTATTTTTGTGTATGGTGTAAGAAAGTGATCGAGTTTCATTCTTTTGCATGTTGCTGCCCAATTTTCCCAACACCATTTGTTGAAGAGACTGTCTTTCTTCTATTGGATATTCTTTCCTGCTTTGTCAAAGATTAATTGACCATATACTTGTGGGTTTATTTCTGGGTTTTCTGTTCTGGTCAATTGATCTATGTTGTCTGGTTTTGTGCCAGTATGATACTATTTTGATCATAGTTTTGTAATATAACTTGAAGTCCAGAATTGTGATGCCTCCAGCTTCACTTTTTTTTTTCCACAGTAGTTTTGGTTATTCAGCATCTCTTGTGGTTCCATACAATTTTTAGGATTGTTTATTCTAGCTCTCTGAAAAATGCTGTTGATATTTTGATAGGGATTGTACTGAATGTGTAGATTGCTTAGGTCAGTATAGACATTTTTTTTTTTTTAAGATTTTATTTATTTATTTTAACAGAGAGAGAACACAAGCAGGCAGAGAGGCAGGCAGAGGCAGAGGGAGGAGCAGGCTCCCTGCCGAGCAAGGAGCCCGATGCGGGACTCGATCCCAGGACGCTGGGATCATGACCTGAGCTGAAGGCAGCTGCCTAACCAACTGAGCCACCCAGGCATCCCCAGTATAGACATTTTAATATGTATTCTTCCAATCCATGAGCATGGAATGTCTCCATTTCTTTGTGTCATCCTCAATATCTTTTATTAATGTTTTATAGTTTTCAGAGTACAGTTCTTTCATCTCTTTGGTTAGGTTTATTCCTAGATATCTTACTGTTTTTGGTGCAACTGTAAAAGGAGGTTGAATTCTTACTTTCTCTTTCTGCTGCTTCATTATTGGTAAAGAAATGCAGTAGATTTTTGTACATCAATTTTGTATCCTGCAACTTTACTGAATTCATGTATCAGTTGTATCAATTTTTTGGTGGAGTCTTTTGGGTTTTCTATATAGAGTATTATGTCATCTGCAAATAGTGAAAGTTTTACTTTTTCCTTGCTGACTCAGATGGCTTTTATTTCTTTTTGTTTTCTGATTGCTGTGGCTAAGACTTCTAGTACTGTGTTGAACAACAGTGGTGAGAGTGGACATCCTTGTTCCTGACCATAGAGGAAAAGCTCTCAGTTTTCCCCATTAAGGATGATTTTAGCTGTGGGTTTTTCATATATGGCCTTTATTATGGTAGGTTCCCAGTTTAGAGGATCTTTAATTTGGAGACATGTAAGGGATCTCTCAGTGGATTCTGGAAGCTGGTTATTTACCTGATTCTACTGTATCATAATTCTAAAGAGGGAATAGTCACTGAATTATTCTCAACACTTACATCTTACATTGTGGCTATTTCCACAAACTCCCACCTTTAGTTATAGAATCCTTGGTTTTATTTATTATTTATTATTTTTATTTTGGGGGGAGGGGGACATGGAGAGGGAGGGAGAGAATCTTAAGCAGGCTTCACACCCAGCATGGATCCCAATGTGAGGCTCAAAATGGATTAAAGACATAGAGAGCCTAGAGAACACAGGCAGTAATCTCTTTGACATCAGCCATAGTGACTTCTTTCTAGATAATGTCTCCTGAGGCAAGGGAAACAAAAGCAAATAAAAACTACTGAGACGTCATCGAGATAAGAAGTATCTACACAGCAAAGGAAACAAGCAACAAAACTAAAAGGCAACCTATTGAATGGGAGAAAATAGTTGCCAATGACATATCTGATAAAGGGCAGTATTCAAAATATATAAAGAACTTAATAGCCAGAAAACAATCCAAGTAAAAAATGGGCAGAAGACATGAACAGACATTTTTCCAAAGACGATATCCAGATAGTTAACAGACACATGAAAAGATGTTCAACATCTCTCATCATCAGGGAAGTACAAATCAAAAGTACAATGAGATACCACCTCACACTTGTAAAAATGGCTAAAATCAACAACTCAAGAAAAAATAGATGTTAGTGAGGATGTGGAGAAAGGGGAACCCTTGTGCAATCTTGGTGGGAATGCAAACTGGTATAGCCATTCTGCAAAATAGTATGGTGATGCCTCAAAAAGTTAAAAATAGAACTACTCTATGATTGCACTACTAAATATTTACCCAAAGAATACAAAAATACTAATTCAAAGCGATACATGGGTCCCAATGTTTATAGCAGCATTTTCTACAATAGCCAAATTATGGAAACAGTCCAAGTATCCATCAATTGATGAATGGATAAAGATGATGTGATACACACACACACACACACACACACACACACACACACACACACACACTGGCATATTACTCAGCCATAAAAAAGAACAAAATCTTGCCATTTGAAAGGACATGAATGAAGCTAGAGGGTATTACACTAAGTGAAATAAGTCAGTCAGAGAAAGACAAGTACCATATGATTTCACTTATATGTGGAATTTAAGAAACAAAACTAACAAGCAAAGGAGGAGAAAAGAGAGGGAGGCAAACCGAGAAAAAGACTCGTAACTATAGAGAACAAACTGATGGGGACCAGGGTCAGGAGGAGGGAGGGATGAGTCAAATAGGTGATAGGGATTAAGAAGTGTACTTGCTGTGGCAAGCCAAGCACTGGCAGTTGTATGGAAGTGTTGAATTACTATATTGTACATTTGAAACTAATATTGCACTGTATGTTGACTAATTGGAATTTGAATAAAACTTAAAAAAATAAAGATTCTCTAAATTTATTATAGTGACTACACGTGCTCTTTCTATAAAATGTTTAAAAATCAACTATAATCCACCAACTACTGTTAACCTTTTTATCTTCCAGTTTTATTCCTATGTCCTTATATAATTTACATAATTGGATCATACTGCATATCTTTTATTTTATCTTACATATATAATGAGTGCTTTCCTAAATCATTAAAAGTTTTTTGTTAGGGACGCCTGGGTGGCTCAGTTGGTTAAGCAACTGCCTTTGGCTCAGGTCATGATCCCAGCGTCTTGGGATCGAGTCCCGCATCGGGCTCCTTGCTCCGCAGGGAGCTTGCTCCTCTCTCTGCCTCTGCCTGCCTCTCTGCCTGCTTGTGTTCTCTCTCTGTTAAATGAATAAATAAAATCTTTAAAAAAAAAAAGTTTTTTGTTAATTTATTACTACATGATATTCTATCTTATGGATATATCATTTATTTAACCAGCATCTTATTATTAAAGTTTTATGGAAGGATGCCTGGGTGGCTCATTGGGTTAAAGCCTCTGCCTTCCGCTCAGGTCATAATCTCAGGGTCCTGGGATCGAGCCTCGAGTCGGGCTCTCTGCTCAGCGGGGAGCCTGCGTCCTCCTTTCTCTCTGCCTGTCTCCCTGCCTACTTGTGATCTCTCTCTCTCTGTCAAATAAATAAATAAAATCTTATAAAAAAAATAAAGTTTTATGGTATTACCATTTTTTAATTTTTTAAATATCACTATGATCACTCAATATATAAATCTTTTTCTGCGTATCTGATTTCTGTAGACTAAATTTCTAGGAATTAAGTGAACTTTTTCATTTTCATTTTTATTTATTTGTTTTTATGTGCAGTGGGGTCTATTTATTTTTGTTATTTTTATTTTCTTGTAGCTTTATTGAGATAACTGACATATAGTGAATGAACTACTTTAAAATTCTTTTTTTTTTTTTTTAAAGATTTTATATATTTGACAGAGAGGTAGAGGGGGAGAGAGAGAGAGAGAGAGAGAGAGAGAGAAAGAGACCGAGCGCACACAAGTAAGCAGAGCAGCAGGGAGAGGAAGCAGATTCTCTTCCCGATGTGGGCTTGATCCCAGGACTCTGGGATCATGACCTGAGCGGAAGGCAGATGCTTAACCAACTGAGCCACCCAGGCGCCCCTACTTTAAAATTCTTAATATATTTTGGCAGACTGCTTTTTACAGAGGTTATAAAAAAGTTCCCTTAATTTCTGGACCATTTTGTAACCACAATTAAGGATATGCTAGATTTTCTTCCAATCAAATATTTCCAAATTTTTTCTTTGTTATTGTGTGAATCTGTAGCAGGCAGAATGATGGCTGTCAAAGGTATTCATGCCTTTATCCTTAGATCCTGTGAATATATTCATATTACTTTACATGGTAAAAGGGACTTTGTAGGTGTGATTAAGGTTAGGAAGTTGAGATGGGAAAGTTACCCTGAATTACCCAATTGGGCCCATTGTAATCATGAATCTTAAAGGACATGCACTTTTTCAGCCTGCAAAGAACCAGATAGGTAGAATCTAAGAAAGACTTTGAAGATGGAGAGAGGGGGCCAGAAGTCATGGAATGCAGGAAGCTTCTAGATGCTGGACAAGACAAGGAAACAGATTCACCCCTAGAGCCTCCAAAAGGGAATGCAGCCTTGCCTATATCTTGATTTTAGCTCACTGGGCCCATGTCAGATTTATTTCTATAGAATTGTAAGATAACAAATTTGTATTGTCACCAAACTTATGGTAAATTCTTGCAGCAGCAATAGAAAACTAAGCATATAAAGAAAAAGAACATGAGGTCCATAGAAATAAATTATTGTGACTTCAGAACAAGGAGTATCATATAATAACTGTTGATACTTCAATCCAAGTAAGATCTAAGAAGCTGTGGCTGACAAAACAACATCTGAATTGTGCAGCACTACCTTAAGAGGTCCCAAGAGCTAGTTTTCCTGCCACATAATTCAAAGAATTAGAATCTGCCAATATACTATTCTGCTTTTTGTTCTGTTCTCCCCTTTTCTTCCTACCTTTCTAATATTTAAAGGACCCTGGCAATCTCTAGAGAATTGGCAATCCCTAGAGGATTCTAAAGCAATCTAAGTATCTGTAATCTTGTTATTTTTGGAGTCAGAAAGAGAGCAAATAATCAACGTATTGCATGTAAAACCTTAGAACTTGACATAATTTCTAGATTATCTAATCTAGTGCGTTTTCACATAAGTTTAAGGATTTTTCAAGGTTTTATAGAGTATAGGGGCTATCATGAGATGTTGGAAGAAAAGCCAAGTAATTTCTAGAATACAATCCCCTTCATTTCAGTCAGAAACGTGCTGCTTTAATGTGTTGTGTATGTCAGGCTTCTATATTAAACTTGACTAAACCACCCCCCCAAAATGTTAAAGATACCAATGTAGTACATCTACTCTTCTTTCATCCACATGAAAAAAGTCCAGAAAAATTATGAAAGTTCCAGGGAAAAGTTACCCAAAATCTGAAGTTGAGCAAAACTCAAAAGAAATACTAAAAACAGAATATTATTGGAAAACTAATCCCAAGTCTCTATTATATTTTCGTATAGTCTCTATAAAAAATATGCCATTTTTTATCTGGAAGAATACCACTAACTTACTTTTCCATAGAACATAGAATTGAATTGTTTTCAGGTAGTGTGCAATGTAATGAATTTCAAACACAAATTTTTCTTGTGACCAAAACAACAGATTTGAAATATCTGAGGCAGGGATACCATTTGTGATTATAGATATTAATGTTTACACAAGGAAAATTAATCTTTAAGGGAATCAAACTTATGACATCAAATATGCCACAGTATTTAACCTATAGACCTAAAAAAGTAAAATCTTATCAGATGAAGGCTTGGAAGTTGATGTATTATACTAAAAGGGTACTTTTCATAGGAAGAAATATCAAATTTTACCAACAGTTTTCTGATCCATTTTTTTCTCTTATTCTAACTAAACCTCCTAATTCAGATAAATGAAGTTTAAAGGCAAATGACCGAAAAAGAAGGCCAAAATCTGTTAAAGCCTAAATTACTAATTTTAAAGAAATACACTTTTGCTATGTGAGCAATTGAAAGTAAGCTAAAAAATACTGTCTGATTCACTAGATTCCATTTAATAATTAACTGTGCCCAGGTAAATGGATGCTAATATACCCCCTTCTTTTTATGCTATTAATTTGCTTAGAAAATTAAAATAGACATTAACCTTTGTCAAGCTGTGTTAAAGTACCAAAGCCCCAAATTAGTAAGGACATATTTTGGTCTTAAAAAGAACTGATAATTTCACTCAAAAGAACAAAGCTCAGGTAGAAGTTATTTACCTCAACCAGTATGCCAACAAAAGGGATAGAAGCTTCTTCATATTTCACAAAGAATAACTCAGGATTTGTCTTCCAGACTCCAAGCCATTTGTCTTTCAACTTTAATTTTTCTGATAGATATTTACTCATAGCCTCATCAGCATCTTCTGCCTAGGAAAACAAAAAATATGTGTAAGTATATAAAATTATAGATTTATACAGAAATATTTTTACTGATTTCTATTTAAGTATGGAACCAATATACCCTTAAAAAAAAAAGTTATTTATTACCTGGCAAGTAACAGATTTTAATTGAATCAATGTTTACTGGAAAATATCATAAAAATTAAAAACTTAAAAGAGATCCATTCGCTCAATAGAGTAATTGAGTGCTGAAACATCTACTTGTTATTTATATTTAAGTAATTTGTTTTATTAATCCACTGAGGAGAAAGAACTGTAATTATACATTTAAAAACAGTAATTATCTTTTTTAAAAACAGCAATTATTTTTCTGAACTTTAAAGATACAATAACCTATTTAAAACAGTACGTAAAAATCTAAAACAGCACTCCATTCTATAAAACAAATGAGTATACTAAGCATTCAACAAATACTACCGATTTGATTTTTTTAAATTTAAATTCAGCTACCTCAAGGATGATCATCATCTAAATTATTGTGAAACCCTGTCATTAGACCCCGTCCGATTAATGGCACAAAAATTCCTATAGACGTTTTTCAGTTGCCTTTCAGAGACTTCCTCTTCTCCAACCCTCATTATCAGATATAAGTTGGCCATTAATACTGTCCTAGCTTTATGGTAAATGTGTTCTTAGAAATAAAATTTTCGTCCTATTGTAAAATACGGCTCACCTACAGAAAATCTGAAAAATGCACAAATTGTAAGGAAAACAAAACCCACTCCTGATCCTGACAGCCCAAATAACCATTGTTGCTAATTCCTTCAAGTCATTTTTCTGTGTTTGTATTCATCCATGCATATGAATTATGTTTTGTCTCCTGGGTTTTGTTTTTTGTTTGTTTGTTTGTTTTTTAACTTCACCGCGTAAGATGTAACTGATGTTCCTGAAAATTTAATTTTTACCTCTGCATGGGTCTCCACTATATGCAGCCACCACAAGTTCTTTACTGCCCCCAGAGTCGGAAATTTAGTTTCTAATATTTAATTCTAATACATATCAGTGCAACGAATATCTTTGTACACAAATTCTTCTATAACTTAAAAAAAAAAAAGGTTAGAAACATGGTATGTGTTCTATGCAGTGTTACGAGGTACGTATCCTGGATACGAAAACATCCCAGACTCAGAGTCTGGGAACCATCGAGTGTAGATCTGTGCAGAACTGTCAGGTCAAAGTCAAGGCTACATGTGGACACATGTTAATGTTAAATGAGAAAACTAAGACGCAAACCTGGGCACTGATAAAGCTTATCGATCTAAGATGTACACTTGGGCACTGATTAAGGCCTATCGATCTTCATCTCTTGGAAGCTGCCAGAAACCCGGCAAACGCTCTACCAGGGCTGCCCCCCTCCGTCCCCCCATGGTTTGTGTGCCGGAAAAGCCAACCGTAACGCTTTGGGCCAACCCGGTGCCCTGGCTCGGCTGAGGCCCAGCAAATGCCGAGTCCACGTGCTTTTTGGAAGCGCAGGCCGGCCCCTCACCTTACAGCCCTGCAGCACCTCGTCGCAGTACAGCGCCACCTTCTCATCGCGCCACATCCCCTTCATGGGGGACACGCAGACCGGGGGCAATGGCTGTGCCTCCTCTTCATCCTCCTCCGGCACCGACAGAAGGGGCTCCTCCTCCTCCTCCTCCTCCTCTCGTTCCTCCGCCCCCTCGCCCCCGCCCTCGGCCCGGGCGGTCGGCGGGAGCTGCAGCCGCCGCCGGGCCGCCTCCCGGCCCGCCTTCCCCTTCACGGGCCGCGGGGACGCCACCACCGACCGCACCGGGGATGCGGCGCTCTTCAGGGTCCCTACCGCCACCGAGTCCCCGGTGGGCGCGGACACCCCCTTCTCGCCTCGCCTGCCGGGGCTGACGGTTCGGACGGAGTCCTCCGGCACGGGAGCCCTGGCCCCCGACGCCATCTCCACACCGCGAGGACCAGCTGCAGCCGTTAGTCACATTTCCCGCTCTCCGCCCGCTGGCCAATGAGCGAGCGGCGCCCGCGGAGCCCGCAACGAGTGCGGGGCCTCGAGGGGCACCGGGCCCGGTGAGTTGGGGGATGGGTGTGGAGGCGGGCAGTGGGGTGGCAGAGACGGCGGCCCGCGAGGTGGTGGTGGGCGCGGGTGCTGCGGAGCGGGGCCCGGGTGGACAGTGTGGAGTTCAGTGCAGCGCCCCCACTAGGGGGCGCCCAGGCGCAGGGCGCTGGCCCTAACCCTTCGCCGCTCCCCTTGGACCTACCCAAAGAGAGAATTCTCTCCCCGGGGTTCCCTTATGTTTTCAGGGTGCTCGTAACCTAACTCATGCGCCGCCTACCACCGCACACACGCGCATCTGCACAAACACAATCTGAAAGAAAATTTAGTTTTACGCTGGAGACCTGTAGTAACTGGAACCCTCTGCTCATGACCAAAGGACACTCTAGTGACAAATCCAGCGACCTAGATTTTCCCCAACCTATTCACACGGTTCCCAATATAAATCTACCTGTACATTTTGAACAAGACACTTATATTTTGCCAAAAGGGTAGGTCACTCTATTTTCATGTCTCTGTTGTGCTGCTCAAAATTCTCATTAAAGATTATATTATGTAACTGTTCAAGTAGATTCACATTTCCAGCTGGGAGGAATGTGCGCAAACTCGCAATAAAAGTCTGCTCAAGATAATACATTTGGGAGAAGAACAGAGACCACTGTATCTGTTATATTACTATTAAACGTGCAGAGCCAGTTGGAATAACTTCTGTTTACTCTCTAGCTGTGAAAAAACTGCACTAGGGCCAACAGCTCCCACAAAGAACAGCATGGGGAAAACACCTGCCTCCCTTCAAACTCATCTGGAAGAACACTGTGTTAAATCTGGAATTTAAGGAAAATATTAGTCTTAATATCATGTTCAGGGAATAATCCCATTTATCGCATTTTGACTCTATGTTTATTCCCTTTGTCAGAAGTCCTGGATTTTGTTTAAAATTGTACTTAGCTACAGACTTCACTCACCACAAGTAAAATCTATTTACTCTAGCATTTCTTCAAAAAGTTTGTTTTTTAATAAATTGTGGGGTTTTTATTCTTACATTCAGAGTAACAGAGACCACTCGTCCTAGTCAAAAGTTTAAAAACCACAGCCTCTTTCCAAAAGACCAAACCAAACCAAACACAAATATTTGTAGAAACCTGATATGTGCCAGGCAATGCATAGATGTCAAAGTTACAGAAATAAAAGATTGAATTCTGGGTGCAGATGGGTTAATAGTAGAAGATTATATATTATATATACACTTATATTTTAAATCAGGGTCCTTACCAAATTTATATAAAAGTATATATATATGAATATATAAAATATATATTTATATATAAGTATATATATATATATACTTATATTTTAACCCCATTATGGGGGAAAAAAACACCTTTCTTCCTAAAAAGTGATACTTAAGCTGAGTCTTGATCATGAAAGCAAAATCTGTGTCATTTTGATATAGAAGAAAATTTAAATCAGTTGTACTTCCAATGCTTGGCAATAACTACTGTTAGATTTTGGAATATTTTCTTTCGATACTTGTACTATCACATTATTACATAATTTAGATCATATTAACTTTTTAATTAGTCTTTTATTTAGGGTAAGCATATTTTTTATTATAAATTATTTAAGTACATTATTTTCAATAGCTGCTTATAATTTCAATAAACCCATACTTTCAGATGTTTGGGCTACATTAATTTTTATAATAATGAATATGCCATTTTGATATATTTGTGCACAAGTTTTGCCTATATTTTGTATCTTTCACCCTCACCCCCCAGGGAAAAGTGGGATTCCCAAGTCAGGATGTGTAAACATTTTAAGACTGCTAGTATTGCCAAGTTGTTTCCCAAAAAGGATGTGTATGAATTTCTACTTCCATTAGTAGATACAATTCCCAGATGGACTGTGTTATGAAATAGTAGATTATAGACACCTAAGCTAGGAATAGAATGGGAGATGGGGTAGGATAAACATTCCAGGCAGAGAGAGTCATTAGTGATTTTACAGAAGGGTAAAAGAATTTGGTCTAGGTACCTTAGTATTGCCGGATTAGCGGGGTCAAACTGGGACAAAACCTCAGGTTAGGGAGACATACAAAAGCCTTCTCACAGAGGGTCATGTATGTTATATATATAAGGAGTTGAATTCTAACCATATTGAGAAACTCTCCCTTATCTAACTTGATCTTCCACTCTCTGATCTAGCACCCTCACTATCCATTTCCACGTAAACTTTCGCAGGTCATGCCAGTACATGTTGGCCAGTCCTCTTCCTCCTTTAGAGGACCCAGTGCATCTCTGGCTTACTTAGGTTGTGTCTTACCCCTATTTATTGGACTGGTGGCCTGGAGGGAATGTGGGGTAGGCCCTCAGCGGTGATGCATGTAGTCTTCCAAGGCAGAAGCCTATGTGTCATCTGCGAGCGTGGACTGTAGCTTTCAATGGGAAGAAGTGAGCTCAGAGGGTTTAGGGAAATCTGGGGATTCAGTATCTCCCAATGCATCAACCAGGATGTCCTCATACCAAGTCCTTGGAGGCTTTTCCTTGAATCGTCTCTTCCTTCCCATTGAAGTGGTGAGACACAAGAAGGTGATTGCTGAGCAGATCCCCGGGTGGAAAGGGCAGGCTGCTGCCTGGCTTGCGTGGACGCTGAGCTAGGCCTGCCTACGAGGTACCGGAGAGTCTGTGGTTCCTGCATACGTGGGCTAGCTTCCACACTGGGCTTTATGGCCCAAACCTGCTGGTCTTGTCTTGTTTCTCACAAAGACCTTCTGCCCGGCTGTGGCAGAATTGAACTGGAGAAATCTCAGGTCCTAGGTATCTTTCTTTATCTCTTGTTTCCAGGGATCTGAGCAGTAGCCATTGTCCTGCCTTGCTCATGCCGTTTTCTTCACCTTGAACGTCCTTCCTGCTTGTCTCTACTTTTCAGAATTCTCCGAGGCCAGGTTCCAATACGCTAGCCCTCATGAGAACTAAGCTTTTTCTCCTCTGTGCTCTCGGAGTACTTTCTGCACACTACTAGGAACACTGAAAACACTTCATGTACGGGACAGATATATTTTATCCCCAGTACTTAGCACAGTCCTTGGCACATGACTAGTAAAAGTTTTAAGAATGGTACCACTGTAGGAGTATAACCAATATTTTTTCCAATTTCTGAGTGAAATGTGTATCTGTTCTTCTCCTCCCCTCGTATGTTACTTCTTTGATGCCCATCAGGATCAGGTCTACTCATCTTTGTGTATGTTGCAGAACTTACTTAGTATGTGGGTTACTAATTCCCGTTAATTTACAAATTAATGGGAATATTCATAGGCTTTTATTCTCTTTGGGTTGGGCTGAGAGAGCTCTAAGTTAAATCCACAGGCTGTCTCCAATATACAAATGATCTACATACAAAAGCTTATTTAAAAATTAAAACTCATTAGGGACACCTGGGTGTCTCAGCTAGTCATGATCCTAAGGTCCTGGGATCAGTCCTGAATTGGGCTCCTTGATCAGTGGGGAGCCTGCTTCTCCCTCTGCCTGCCATGCCCCCTGTTTGTGCTGTCTCTCTCTCTCTCTCTCTCTCTGATTAAAAAAAAATTAAAACTCATTATTGTCTATCTGAAAAATATTTCAGATCAAAACTTCTCTTCCTAGGTCATTGTGAAACAGAAAGTAGGCTTATAAATTCTTTCAATCTTCGAGTCTCTGAACGTTAACTCTTTGAGATCTTCTGTTTTCTTTTTTGCACTGAGAGGGAAGGAGCAAAGCACTGATGGATAATAACATCTAGCTGTAGGCAAAATAAGAATAGGTAAGACTTGGGTGGCTCAGTCAGTTGAGCGTCTGTCTGCCTTTGGCTCAGGTCAAGCTCTCTGGGTCCTGGGTTCCAGCCCTCATGGACTCCCTGCTCTTCGAGGGATCTGCTTCTCCCTCTGTCCCTCCCCCCATTCCTGTGCTCTCTTGCTCTCTCTCTCTGCCTCTCCTTTCCTCTCAAACAGATAGATAAAATCATTTTTTAAAAAAGAATAGATAAGACTCATATATCAGAGATTCACCCAGATTCAGAGTTTCCTCGAGGTGTCATTATCATGTAGAGTAGGGACTTGGGGTCAGGAGTAGACAGATCTACTAGATATAAGTACAGAGATGTAATAGGGGCTGGAGTGTAATACAACCAGCTCTGGGACTGTGGAGATGGATGGAGAGACAGCAGAGACTGGGAAGATTCACCTTCCTTTCCGCCAAGTGATGACTCACCTGAATTGAGGGGAAGAATTGGGACCAGAATTAAGAAGAATTGAGGGATCCCGTGTAGCAAAGAGAAAAGGGAAGAGCAGTTGTTTCATGTGACAGATACGTGTTGTCCACCTGCTTTGCGCTGGCGCGGTGTTAAGTGATGGGAAAATAGCAAAATACACAGAAATCCCTTAGCTGGCATTCTGGATAAGGGAGATAGGCAATAAACATTTTTTAAGTACAATTCCCAAGAGAAATAAACACTTGTCCTCATGAAAACTTGCACAAGAATGTTCAGAGCAGCATTATTTATAATAGCCAAAAAATGAAAAGACCTCAAACGTCCATCAGTTGATAAGCAGAAAAAGGAAATGTGGTATAATCCATATAATGGATATTATTCGACCATTAAAAGAAATGGAGTACCGATACACACAACATGGAGGAACCTTAAAAAGATGCTAAGGGGATGAAATCAGTCACAAAAGCCTGCAGAACGTATGATTCCATTTCTATGAAAAGTCCTGAATAGGCAAATCTGTAAGGACAGGAAGCAGATTAGTGATTGCCTAGGATTATTGGCAGTGGGATGGCTCAAGGGGAAATGAGGTCTTCCTAATTGCTTACAGGTCCTGGAGTTCTTTTAGGGGTAATGAGAACATACTATAATTGATTATAATGAAGGTTGTACAACTTTGAGAAACACTAATAATCATTAAGTTGTGGGTGTAAAATGGGTGAATTGTATGATATGTGAATTAAAATAAATAAGAAAAAGTAAAATTTATAGCGATAAGCGCTATGAGAATGATAAAAAATGTGGCAGGGAGCAGAGATGGGGGAGTTTTGGAGGGTAAGGCTGGGGGTACAATTTCTACACAGAGTAGCGAGCGTAGGTCTCACCCATAGGTGATATTTGAGTGAGTACAGACCCAAAGGAGGTCAGGAGGAAAATATTGGACTTTGACACTGCAAGGGAAAGAAACTTTTTTCGATCACCCAGTTATTTCCAAAGGGCAATTCAGATAAAAGGAACACAGGTAAATAAGGAATTAACTACAATTTTAGAAAGTCCATAATAAGACTAGCGTATTATTTTCACATTTCCTTACATGATAACGTTTAAATAAGGCTCACATTGGTCAGAAAACACTAAACGAGTACATCTGGGGATTTAGGAATTTTAGAAGTTTTGTATGGTGGAGATTGGTTTTTATCGTTTTGGATAGGAATCTGCGAAATGCTGTATTTGTTTCTCCACTTGGTTTTCTCAATTGAATAAATAAGTAAATATTAATAAGCACTTCATTCAGCAATTTATTCCCAAGTACTTTAATTTTTCCTCTCTTGGAACACGAATTTTTCCTTCTCCCTTAACTCTTTGACCTTAACTTTGTAAACAAATACTCTGGTGGGACCAGGCAGGAGCCGCTCTCTTGGAAGCATGTAACTCCTCATTTTTGCCAGAAGAGGACACTGGAGAGCTTTCCGGCATTTTTAAGGGTGCCAATCCCAGAGGGCTAGGTGGAGCCTGAAGCGATCCTTCAGCCCAGCCCGCCCCAGTCCTGACTCAGAATCAGACTGCACAACACTTTGCTGGGGGACAAGCTCAGACACATCTCTCTAATGTCTAACACTTCTTTAATCACAAACGTCACGTTCTGCTAAATCTTCAAACTTTGACAGTGTGTACTAACTCCCTGATACTTGTTCTGTGTTCTGCTTTTGTTTTTAGCTCTTTTTGAGATAAATACAGGATTTTAATTTTACATTAACCCCACAAAAGAAAAGAATCACAACACATGTTTTGGGGCACATAAATTCCACTAAAGAGAGGCAGTACAGGCTATGGACAGGGAGCAGCCTAAAACCGCTGACCTAGTAGCTTCCCTGGTAAACAGCTAATGGCCCAAACTTGCCTGAATAGCGCTCAGAAGTCTTACATTTCAATCTGACAGTAAAGGACACTAAGAATGACAGGGACAATGGCTACTTAACCTACATTTCGAAAGGTGCCTAGATATCTAATAGTAGGGCAAACACATAATATTGATAATGACCATTGTAAGATATTCGCTCTCAAGCACTGTTGATAGAAATCGAAACTGTTAAAGTCATTTAGGAAGGTAATTTGGCAAAATCTTTCAGAATGTCAGATGTGCTTAACTTCAAAGCAGCAATGCCATCTTTAGAAATCAGTTCCCCAGAAATGGCTCGTCTGTGTGCGTAAAGGCATACGTAATAATCATAACAATGATAATAGCGTTTAGCACTTACTATGTACCAGACAGGTTGAAGAACTCTACGTCTATTGACTAATATAATATTAAAAGTAGCCCAGTGATCTCTCCTCATTGTTGAGGAAGGAGGCACAGTGAGGTTAAGTAACAACCACGAAGTGGTGGAACCAGGATTCAAATACAGGGAGTGTTATTGCAGAGTTTATGCTCTTAACCAAGACACTGGGTGGTATAGGGTATTGTTTCTAATAGTGTGAAAGTGGAAACAACCTACATTCATTATCAGTGGAATACCTAAATCACCGATGCTTCATCCATCTTACCAAAATGAGGTCAATCTAGATGAACTGACTCAGAAAGAGTCCCAAAGATATATTGTAGGGAAAATGGCAGGCAGATGGGGGGAGGCGGGAAGCAGTTCTCAATACATGTAATATGATTCCATGTATGGTTCTTTAAATTTTATATTTGTATTTGGACAGATATATAAGCATAGAAAAAGGATAGAAGGACCTTACAGACATCAGTCTGTACTAGTTGTAACCTTTGGGGAGGAGAGTGGTATTGGGGATGGGGGTGTTTGTAAAAGGGAAATTTCCATGTTTTACCTTATATAATTCTGAAGGTCTTAAATATTTTTAAATAAAATGTGTTTATATACTAGAGGAACATCCTTTCAAAGAGGGAAAACGATATAGTGTAAAAATAGAAGGTCATCTTGGCAAGCAGTCCAATCACCCACTGCTTCACATCACAGAAAAGGCAACTGCGGTGTTAAGGAGTAGAATGTACGTGCAGCGGCCAAGCTGAGCGAGAGCCTGCCAGCCCCGCTCCTGCCCCCGTGTTCTCTGCATTGCACCATTTTGCCTTTACCCTGGTGAAACTTCTGAAAATGAGCTGAGCACTGTCTTAATGTGATCTCACAGTCATGTTTTATTTCAGAGATTCATTAATCATCTGGCCTTTAAAAAAGTTTCGGAGGGTATATAATGTCAGTTATTCAGTCAACGACTATGTATTTATTTATTAAAGATTTTATTTATTTATTTGACAGAGAGAAAGAGATCACAAGTAGACAGAGGCAGGCAGAGAGAGAGGGGGAAACAGGCTCCTCGCTGAGCAGAGAGCCCAAAGCGGGGCTCAATCTCAGGACCCTGAGATCATGACCCAAGGCGAAGGCAGAGGCTTAAACCACTGAGCCACCCAGGTGCCCCAACATTTATTAAATCAAATAATTAGAGAGTACTAATTAGATGCTCATTGTTTTATGTCAGGTACTGCACTAGGCCTGGAAGTACCATGGGTTTTTTTTGCTTGTTTGTTTTATGTCAGGTTTTTATTTAAATTCTAATTCGTTTGGAAGTACAATGTTGACCAAGAAAAAAAAAAGCAGTTGTTACCCTCAAGAATCTGGACACATGTTCACCATGTAACCATATATGGATTAACCAAAATGCAAAGCCGTGCCTGCTTGAAGAAAAGGCACAAAAATGTTAATGGCATTGTCTTAGGAGTGTTAGGGTGTTTTATGTAGTTCTTTACAGATTTCCATGTTTTTCTATTTCCAGAAGTTTCCAATTTGTGTGTATTTCTTCCACACTCAAAAAATATGTATTTTAAAGAATCAAGTAGTAGTTCTTTGTCTGCGTCTGAAGCATGTTGAATTATATGGAAAGGGTAGAAGGTCATTATACTGGAGGAAATGAAATGATTAGGGGGCGGGGGTCGGGAGTTGGAGGGGGGAGTGGCGGAAAAAAGGCTTGGGCAAGCTGTTCTCTCCCTGACACTAAACCGTAATTCTATGGCATTCTCAGAGAAAAGGCTTCTCAAAGGGCACTGAATAGAGGTGGGAGACACCTTTTGTCCCACTCCAGGGAACATCAAGCTGTATGCTTCAAGGGAGAGGGTGCTGGAAGCCAGCCAGGTTCACACTTGCAGGTCAGTCCTGGGCTTTGGAGACAGGCCCCTGGGCTGTGCAACCTTGAGAAATACATTTGCCTTTCTGAACTTGTTTCTCCGTCCATAAATGGGAGGAAATTCGATATCATACCCCTGGGTGGTTATGAGAACTAAATGTGATAATATATGTAAGAAGCTCAAAACCAAAAACAAAATTAAAAATAAAAAGCTCAAAACTGTGGTTGGCACACAAAGGTGCTTAGTTAGTGCCGCAGAGTTCAGCAGTAGGACCTGACTCTTGCTCCCTTGACCATCATCCCCTTGTGCCCACACACAGTCCACACCCATACATCCTCTCGCACACTAAAAACATAGGCCAGGACAGAGACAAAATGTCCTCAATGCTATTTCAGGCAGTCGTACAAATTAGTTGATTTTCCTAACAGTCAGACGAGAAATAGAACAACCCAACATATTAAAATATAATAATAGAGAATGACCCCCATGACATTTCTTTCCCCATTATTGCTTAGGGGGCCTCTATGTCCAGAGACACAGGTCTTTTTTTTTTTTTTTTTTTTTAAGATTTTATTTATTTATTTGACAGAGAGGAGAGAGATCACAAGTAGGCAGAGAGGCAGGCAGAGAGAGAGGGGGAAGCAGGCTCCCCGCCGAGCAGAGAGCCCGATCCGGGGCTCGATCCCAGGGCCCTGAGATCATGACCTGAGCCGAAGGCAGAGGCTTTAACCCACTGAGCCACCCGGGTGCCCCCAGAGACACAGGTCTTAGGGCGCGTGGCTGGCTCAGGCAGAAGAGCGTGCGACTCTTGATCTCAGGGCTGTGAGTTCAGTTCCCACACTGGGTGTGGAGATTACTAAAATAAACAAACAAACAAATAAATAAATAGGTCTTCATATTTTACTATATCCATTACTTTATTTTTCAAATTCTTAAAAGGAACCAATAATGGAAGGACTCCGGAGAAAGTGGAAGGACTCTGGCCACATGGTAATAACATAAGAAAGGTTAGCCCTGGGTGCCAGGGCGTCCAAATAAGCAGAGGCTTGGATGCTCCCCTGATGTGAGATCAGCAAAGCTGTCTAATTTGAAGAGATCACATGGGCTCAGTCAGGGAGGATACCCATGGCCCCCGTGGTGACATAACCCTCACTCATTGTCCAGCACCAGAAGTTTGGGGCTTCAACACTTCAATGCTTCGAAGAACCATTTGTAAAAGACTCTTACCTTTGTGTAATAATGCCGCACCTGCTAGATTTTGAAGGAAAGTAAAACAATGCATTAAACCTGCAGTGAAATCATAAGATCACTTTCCAACAAGTCGTCCAACTGCTGAAAGCCTTCTTGCAATCACGAAGTAAGCCAGACTGGGTGCAAAGCCAGCAAAAACAAGAAACAGAGAGAAGGAAAGCCAGAGTCCCGATCCAACTCTTCCTGAAGCTTGGAACCATGTCTGGACTCTTCAATTATATGGGCCAATAAATCCCAAGGCTTTTTAAAAAACAACCAGTAATAGATCATATTGCATATATTAATGAAGTACACAGGTCAGTAGAACAAATGAGTTTCCTATTCTGGTTTCGAGTCCCAGAACCAAATTTATGGAGCATGAACATCATGATGCAGAGTCACACCAAAGTTTTTACACTAATATGTTTGTTCCCTATCATTAGCAATTCCAAATTCTATTGATTTTACAATACTTCTTAACTCAGATTTGTTTAATATATATTTAAAAATTGAAGCTCTGAGTATGTTTTACTGGTGAGCACGATCTGTAAGTCAGCTTACTGGTTGGAGGTTTGGAAGGCTCACCAAGCCCAGGATTCCCTGCTTGGGGAGAGGTGCCGGAACACTTGGCTGACCTGGGGCTCCCGCCAGATGGGGGCTGGCTGAAGGAGCAAGCACTGGTCCAGGGAGTCACTCGCCCACCTTTCTGCTGTGGATTTGTTGCTGGAGGGAACATATCAAACATTGAGGAAAGAGGAAATGAGCTACATTTCAGATAAGGAACTGTATGACTTAAACAGGATTTCTCCGTGCACTTTTCTTTGATCTCAGAGAAAATAAAAGGAAAGAAATGTGCTAGTGGAGGGATAAATGAGAAGAGCAGCCATGTCTTTTCTCGTGAATGCCAAGAAACTTGAGTTCCTGAATACTGGAATACTGCTAATTGGCTTTTGCCCATTTAGAGTTAAAAAACCTCCTTTAGGCCGCCCGGGGAAGAATATAGAAATGGAGAATTGGAAAACTCCAGCAAGGATAGTTCAAAGCAGGTTCCAATTTGACTTACGAATGTAATTCATTTTACCTCATAGCTGTGAAAAGTTAATGCCTTTCTAAAGAATTTAGAATCAAAGGGTAACGAATGGACTACAAAAAATGGAATGGTTTGAGGTAGAATGATTTGAGATGTCTTGGGACATACACCTGCTCCTTGGTATAAAAAACTCAAAGTTCCATTGCGTTCCTAATTAAGTGCATCTCCCCGGCCGAGAACTGAACACACTCCACAGATTGGTCCAGGCTTCTTTTCTTGCCTTGTCTTCAGCTAACCTTTCTTTACCCATGCCTTTCATGCCATTTCTTACCTTTGGGCTTTTGTTTAAGCTGCTCCATTCCTGCTTGGAATTCCCTCATCCTCTCCCTCCCCCTAGAATCTGCCCATCAAACTTATACTTTCTTTCTTTCTTTCTTTTTTTTTAAGGCATAGCTCCAAACTGACATACCCTAAGTGCCTCACAAAGTTCTTCCAGCAGGAAAGAATTTCACTGTTCTTAATATTCTCATAGTGTCTTGTTGTACTGATATTGTATCCTTACTGCTGGCTGTCTTGTATCCCAGTTATTTATGTGTTTATCTTCCATGCTTGGTTACCTGCTCAGAATGCAAGGACTATGCCTCTTTCACCTTTGAGCCTCCATCTATGTGCTTTGCCCATATTGTATAGCTCATAGATTCAGTGCATTCCCATTTTCTTATAGTATTTATGTACTACCCATAATAATAGCTCACCTTTAGTCATTCAAGGATGGTTTTTAATATGTGCTGCCGAAGTGAGCACACAAGGATATATATTTGGTTTTTGTCCAGTGATGAGAGTGAAAAAGACGACTTTTTTTTCTTGAAGATTGTATTTATTTATTTGACAGAGAAAGAGAGATCACAAGTAGGCAGAGAGGCAGGCAGAGAGAGAGAGGGGGAAGCAGGCTCCCCACTGAGCAGAGAGCCCGATGTAGGGCTCGATCCCAGGATCCTGAGATCATGACCTGAGCTGAAGGCAGAGACTTTAACCCACTGAGCCACTCAGGCGCCCCAAAAGACGACTTTTGTTGTGTCAATAAGGTGACTTTTGGAAAGACCCTAAGGATGGGACTGGTCGGAGCAATTACAGGGCTGGAGTTTTCAGTGTGCACTACCCTCTCACCCCCCATCCAACTCCATCCCAGGAAGGGAGAGGGGCTGGAGATTGAATTCCATCACGAGTGGCCATCGATTTAATCAATAATGCCCGTGTAATGATGCCTCCGCAGAAACCCAGAAGGATGGGGTTGGGAGAGCTTCTGGGTCGTTGCATACTTGGAGATACATGTTGGGAGAATGGCAGGATCAGACAGTGCGGCAAGTTCATGCCCCCTTCCCACATACCTGACCCTATGCGTCTCTTCCATCTGGCTGTTCCTGTGTCCGTATATACTTTGATGTAAACTGATAATCTAGTAAATAAAATGTTTCTTTGAGTTCTGTGAGCTGCTCTAGCAAACTAATCAAACCTGAGAAGAGGGTCATGGGAACCTCTGCTCCGTGACACAGGGGACAATGTGGACTTGTGACTGGCATCAGAAATGGGGGGAGAAGGGACAGTCTTGCAGTACCGAGTCTTCAGCCTGTGGGATCTGATGCCGTCTCTAGTAGATAGTGTCAGAGGTGAGTTGCTTGGTGCTGTTTTAAAAAACACACACATTGGACACCTAGTATCCTTTGTTTTTCTTTTACAGCTTTATCAAGGTGTAGTTGACATACCATCAGACTCACCAGTTTTAACCCAGTATTCTTGAAACACTTCTTTTAACTAACGGCTTAAATATCCAGAGTCAGCAGCTGTTGTTTGTAACTAAAAACTCTGATTGCATTGTTGATAATCATGAGGTGATGTGGCATTTTCTTTGGAATGTTTTCTTGCCAGTTTTATTACCATCATTACCTATCAGTCTCCCTTACTTAATTTGTTCAATTGGATTTCTTTGGCACACTTTATCACAGTCTTGATATATTTTTAAAATAAAGAATATCACAAAAATGGTTTAAGTCAACATTAAAGTAAATTCTCTTTCAAGGACCTCCACCCAACTGATGCCCATAGAATTAACTCTTACAGCAAGATGGCTACTCTATTATGCTTAGAATGTTTGTCCTCAGACCTTTTTATGACTTTTTAAAAAATTTTTTTAATTTTTAAAAATTTTTATTTATTTAACACAGAGAGAGAAAGATAGCGAGAGAGGGAACATAAGCAGAGGGAGTGGGAGAAAGGAGAAGCAGGCTTCCCTCTGAGCAGCGAAGCCCGATGCGGGGCTTGATCCCAGCATCCCGGGATCACAACTCAAGCCGAAGGCAGAAACTTAACAGCTGAGCCACCCAGGTGCCCCATGACTGTTTTTTTAATTTATTGTTTAACCCACATCTAATTTGACAACTAAATAATTTTAAGGGATTAGACCTTATTGTTTTCAGGACATTTAACTTAGTTTTCTCAGAAAGAATATTCTTGGGGCGCCTGGGTGGCTCAGTGGGTTAAAGCCTCTGCCTTCGGTTCAGGTCATGATCCCAGGGTCCTGGGATCGAGCCCCACATCGGGCTCTCTGCTCAGCGGGGAGCCTGCTTCTCCCTCTCTCTCTGCCTGCCTCTGCCTACTTGTGATCTCTCTCTCTGTGTCAAATAAATAAATAAAATCTTTAAAAAAGAAAGAAAGAAAGAATATTCTTTCTTTTCACTCATATTTTATTGACGTACATAGGGTTTTTTAAAAAGATTTTATTTATTTATTTGTTTGTTTGTTTATTTATTTATTTATAGAGAATGTAAGCAGAGGGATGGGCAGGGAGAGGGAGAGGAGAGAGAGAATTTCAAGCAGACTCCTTGCTGAGAGCAGAGCTCCATGCGGGGTTCAGACTCACCACCCTGAGTACATAACCTGAGCTGAAATCAAAAGTCGACTCAACCCACTGAGCCACCCAGGCACCCTGACTTATATAGTTTTAAAAATTAAATTATAAGACAAATACAGATGAAAATGTCACAGTGAAATGTTACCATCAGGAAACCCATTCTTGGAGGCCACTCCCACCTAATGTCCTTGTGATACAGATACCGCATACCTCTTGAGAGAGCTAAGGCTGTCCCTGTATCAGGGCTGGAAGCTGGGACAGCTCAACAAGTGAGTCTTGATTACCAGCAAAAGAGAAACTGAAGACTGAGGAGCCTGAGCAGTTCAGGCCTTTAACTGAGAATTGACAATACAGCAAAGAATGAAGAGTCTCATCCTTTATGAGTTTGGTATCTACGTGATAAGAAGATTAAATCAGAAATGACAAACTGCTGAGTTTTTCTGTTGTCTTTTTTTTTTTTTTTTTTTAATCTCAGGAAGTCTTAAATCATTTTGTCTAAGAATCTTGTGTAGAATTGGACTGGAACAAATTCAAGACAGTAAGACATGGATTGTATTTTTTTTTAAGTTTTTTTATTAACATATAATGTATTATTTGCCCCAGGGTACATGTCTATGATTCGTCAGGCTTACACATTTCACAGCATTTGCCATAGCACATACCCTCCCCAATGTCCATATCCCTACCCCCCCACCTCCCAGCCACCTTTAGTTTGTTTTGT
>CM052814.1:39763297-39793849 GCA_028533885.1 Nasua narica
TTTTAACCATTCTGACTGGTGTGAGGTGGTATCTCACTGTGGTTTTGATTTGTATTTCTCTGATGCTGAGTGATGTTGAGCATTTTTTCATGTGTTTGTTGGCCATTTGGATGTCCTCTTTGCTGAAATGTCTGTTCATATCTTCTGCCCATTTCTTGATTGGATTATTTGTTCTTTGGGTGTTGAGTTTGAGAAGTTCTTTATAGATTTTGGATACTAGCCCTTTATCTGATATGTCATTTGCAAATATCTTCTCCCATTCTGTCAGTTGTCTTTTTGGTTTTGTTGACTGTTTCCCTTGCTGTGCAAAAGCTTTTGATCTTGATGAAGTCCCAATAGTTCATTTTTGCCCTTGCCTCCCTTGCCTTTGGAGATGTTTCCAGGAAGAAGTTGTTGCAGCTGAGGTCAAAGAGGTTGCTGCCTGTGTTCTCCAGGATTTTGATGGAGTTCTGAAGACATGGATTGTATTTTCAAATGGCATTAAAAAAAAAAACATTTATTGGGGCTCCTGGGTGGCTCATTCATTAGGCATCTGCCTTCGGCTCAGGTCATGATCCTGGGGTCCTGGGATCAAGCCCCGCATCGGGCTCCTTGCTCAGCGGGAAGCCTGCTTCTTCCTCTCCCACTCCTCTTGCTTGTGTTCCTTCTCTCACTGTGTCTCTCTCTGTCAAATAAATAAAAAAATTAAAAAAAAGAAAACATTTATTTATTTATTTATTTATTTGCAGGGAGAGGGGCAGAGGGAGAGGGAGGGAATTTCAAGCAGGCTGTACTGAAGTGGGGAGCCCAACACGAGGCATGATTCCACAACCCTGATATCATGACCTAAGCTGAAACCAACAGTCCAATAGTTAACTGACTGAGCCTCCCTCAAATGGTATTTTTAAGAAAAATTTAATCATGCCTTTTCAGCATTCAGAACTCAACCTCAGTCCCACCATACTGTGAGCAAAAATCCAGGGCCTAGGAGAGGTTAAGAGAATAAATACTTCTTGGAAGTTGTTTCTAGCCAGAAAGTAAATACGATCAAACAATGGCGCATGGTTGTAGTAGTTTTCAAATATGAGCTAAATTCAGCATGGTGTGTTACCAGGCTTAATTTACTCAGCACAAAATGTTCTAATTTGCAAGGAGGTGTGGGGAAGAGCCCCAGTTTAGTTTACTTGCAACTGGAAATTTTGGAGGAAGATTAAGTTTAAGAGTTATTTTTCTCATTCCACAGTTTACTTTTGGTTTTTAAGGACTCCTTGGCTTCTCAGAACATCAAGGCAAAAGCATGCTTGTTGTTTTCACTGTGAAGTTACAGCAACTAACTGGTGGTTTTTAGAAACAGCAGTATAAGGTTGCCTTTGTCAGCAAGCTATTAGAAATAGACTGTTGATTAACCCCTACTCAAGGTCTGATGTTTAACTTCTCGAAGTAAACATTTGCAGTAAACATTTGCAGGTCGCAGCAGTGACTCTGCGTAGGTTTCACATATCACTTCAGGTGAAGAGGTGAAAGTAGTAATGGTAAACTACACATTGGATCAGTGTATCAGTTCCCTGTGTTTGAGAATGGAATGTGAATTAAAATGATAAAGGAAATCAGTCCCTTAGATTCTAAACTATAAACTCATAATAATTTCAAGAAAAATATTTATAACTTTATGATTTCGACGTGGAACTATGGTTTTTGAAGTTTGAAACAGAAAACTACAAAATCTTTAAAAAGTTTTAAAAACATCTTACGTTGTTTTTTTTTTAATTTCCAGGACATAGTAAATTTCCAGGTAGTTGTCATAGTAGGACAACTACCAAACATTCTGGTAGTTGCTAGATTTCTGGAAATAATTACCTGCAAGGAGATTAACACCTCTCAACTAGTTAGTGGCCCAGCTGTATGCTATTGTTTTGTTGGTAAAGGAGCTATTCATTCATAGAGCCGAACCCACCAAACCAAACAAAGGGAAGAAAAAAGCCAAGAAAAAAGGATTGCCTCACTTCCTCAAGACTGAACTTTTGATCAGTGCTGTGTGGTCAAGCTAAAAAGTTTGATGGAATTTTAAACAAGGTTTTAATGGCATTTCGGAAGCCACCACCAAATAGCCTCCATTAAGGAAGCAGGGTAACGAGACAGATGGAGTCAGGAATTTATTAAGGAAATTCGCCTCATTACTGCAATATGCATAGATCTCTTTCTGACATCTACCGTCAAGGCTGATGAATATTTTACAAATAATAATGAATTATTCACTTTGGCAAATCGGAGGATGTAAAATGGATCCTATTCATAACTTTCAAGTTTTTTGTAATTAAAATGAGGTTGAGTTTGCAGGACGCTGGGGTACAAGAGAGAAAAGACTGACGAACTCCTGTTCCTGTGGACCTTTGTACGCTATTGGTGGAGATTGACTGTAAATATCTTTTTAAAATATATTTCTACAAGTTGTCATAAGCGTTTTGAAAGAAATCGGTTACCAAGAAGAAAATAACGGAGGGGAATTAATTCAATAGGGAGATCAGGGAAGTCCTTTTTGAGCTGGGGACTTTTCAGTTGAGACCCAAAAGATGAAAAGAAGCCATTCATGGGGAATCTGGTAGGAAGAACAGTGGAGGCAGAGGCATTGCAAGTGCAAAGGGCTAGGCATGTTAGAACTGACAGAAGGCTCATATGAGGCAGCATGAAACAAGGTTGGAGAGGTAGGCGGATACAGATCCCACAGGGAAAATTTTCTCAAATTTTTTTGACAATGACTCAACGTGGGAAATATACTTTATATCTCATTCAGTACTTAAAGCAAATGCACAAAACAAGACCTGCTCTTATAATGTGTAATGCCTACGATATGTTCTATTCTGTAATTTAATTTTTTAAAAGATTTTATTTATTTATTTGACAGAGAGACACAGTGAGAGAGGGAACACGGCAGGGGGAGTGGGAGAGGGAGAAGCAGACTTCCTGCTGAGCAGGGAGCCTGATGAAGGGCTAGATCCCAGGACCCTGGGATCATGACTTGAGCCGAAGGCAGCTGCTTAAAGACTGAGCCACCCAGGTGCCCCGTAATTTAATTTTAAAACGCTGAATTTTACCTACTGAACTGATTTCCTGATCAACTAATGGATTTTTTGCAAAAATACAGATAAAGGTCCTTGTAGGCCAAGGTAAAGAGTCTGGAAAGTTATTGAAAGTCTTTAAGGGACAGGGAGCATTATTAATAAAAAAATATCATTTTAGCTGCTGTAGGAAGAATAAGTTGAAGGCTTACAAAAACAGAAGTTGGGGACGCCTGGGTGGCTCAGTCGGTTAAGCCACTGCCTTCGGCTCGGGTCATGATCCCAGGGTCCTGGGATTGAGTCCTGTATCGGGCTCCTTGCTCAGCGGGGAGCCTGTTTCTCCCTCTGCCTGCTCTCTCTCTCTCTCTGACAAATAAATAAAATCTTAAAAAAAAACAAAAAACAAAAAAACCCCGAAAGTGTGAGGATCAGTCATGATTTTATCGCAGAAGGCCCGGTGAAGGATACTAGTAGCTCAGGCGGCGTGGTAACAATCAGGGTGGAGCAATGTGTTCAGATTCAGGATCTATTTTAGAGGTAGAACCGAGAGGACCTAGTGATGGGTTGGATGGGTGAGGATGAAGGAAAGGGAGGCATCAAGAATCAATCTCAGGCTTCTGGTTCTGGTAACTGAAAAAATGGTAGTACTATTGATAAGGACGTGGGAGTCGGGAGCAGAACAGGTTTTATGGAGGGAAATAAAAAATTCCACTTTAAACATATTAAGTTTGAGATGATTCTGAGCCATCTAAGCAGCTAATACACACAACTAGAGTTCAAGCTGAGGACCAATAAAATTAGGGTTTAAACCAAATAAATAATATTTGAAGCCACAGCAATGGATGGGTTCACCTACAGAATGTATGGATATCGAGGAGAAAAGAAAGGGCTCAGGAAGAACATGCAAGGAGTTCCTGTGTTGAGAAATGGGATAGAGGGGATAGGAGGAGCTGGCAAAATAGACCAAGAAGGACCGACCTTGGAATATGAGCAATGTCAGCAGAGTGTTCTAAGAACCCCTGGGCAGAGTGTTTCAAGGAGGGAAAAGCTGTGTTAAATACTACTGAAGAACCAAGCATATGAGAATGGAAAATTACCCATTTGGCAATATGGAGGTCTCTGGCAATCTCGACAAGGGTGTTTAAGTGTAGTTGATGGGACAAAAGCTAGATTAAACGCTGTAACCCAGAAATTCCACCCCTCAGTTACTGGAAACAAGAAACTCCTGCATCAGTACCCCAAGAGATTCCTATATAAGATGGTCACAACTGCTTGTTCACTGGGGCAAGTGACTGGAAATGACCCAAATTTGCATCCTTAGGAGAATAAGAAAATAAATTGTGCTGCACTCATGGAATAGAATTGTATAGAGTAATGAAAGTGATTTCTTCAATGTGGGTAAATTATGTGAACTTAATGTTGACGGGGAAAAAAAGCATGGAAAAAAGTATGATTCCATTTATATAAAGATTAGAAATACATTGTTTAATAATGCATAAGCAAAGCAAACCACAAACAGAATTCACAAGGGATGTCAGCTGGTACCTATGGAAATGCTCAAAGATTAAACTGTTTATGTATTATATACATTTTGGTGTATATAAAATATTTCATTAAAAGTAGCTACCTAGCTCTGTCCATTGAATTGGCCTAAATGCATTAACCAACCCAGTACTCTGGTCTCCAAATGCTATTTCCTATTGAAAAGAATAAGGACTCTTTGGGAAAAGGGCTGATTTCAGGTATGGAACAAGGGTATATACAGGACAAACTTGAAAATCTTGTCTTAGACTACAAAGAAGATCTTGGGATTACCAGGGTTGTGTCTAAAGAGCTCAGAAGTCAACAGGAACAGGCTCCCATAAACAAAGATGGAAAAGTTTGAGCACCCATAAGGATAAAAATGCAATAAATTGAAAACCACATCAAATGTGCTTACCTACTTTTCTTATATAAACTATAACTATTGGTTATCTAAATGGTAAACAAGGGAAGTTTCTCTTTGTAGTATTCCAGATAATAAATGGAGAAGAAATGAGAAAATATAACTATTTTGCAATTTGTAGTCAATTAATAGACTTAGACATTGATCATCATCCGCTGACATCACAGAAAGAGAATCAGACATTATATGCCAAAAGAAGTCAAACCTGAATCTGAAACCTGAAGCCTCTAGATCCAACTACCAATTTTTAGGAAATGCAGAAGACACAGGAATATCGTAAATCACACCACAGGGATGTAACCCACAAAATGAATACTATGGAAAATTCCCAAAGACAAACAACTTGGGTTTTTTTCAACAACAAGAACAACTGTAAACTGGTAAAGAAAACTAAGAGTTGAAGGAGGAACCTATTGATTCAAAGAGATTTAAAAGCTAACCAAACCCAATATGTGGACATTATTTGGATTCCGATTCAAACTATTAAACATTTCTAAGAAATGTATGAGACAATTGAAAATTTGAATGCTGATAGATTCTTAGGATATTAGGCAATTACTAAGTATTTTTATATGTGATAAGGAGATTGTGGTTATATTAAAAATGAATTTTACACTTAAATGACTTTAGTTTGGAGATAAAAATTCATTTAAAAAAAAGAGCTAATTTGCGGCGCCCGAGTGACTCAGTCGGTTAAGCGTCTGCCTTCGGCTAAGGTCATGATCTCAGGCTCCTGGGATGGAGTCCCACATGGGGCTCCTTGCTGAGCGGGGAGTCTGCTTCTCCCTCTGCCCCCCAACCCCCACTTGTGCTCTCTCTGTCTCTAATAAATAAATAAAATCTTTTAAAAAAAAGCTAATTTGGGTTAAATAGACAAAAGAAACATTTAGTTAAAATAGCTGATTGAATGTACTTTTACAGCTGTTTCCTCCCAAACTAGAGTGATAGAGAAGTGTATACTGTACATACATACATACATGTGTGAACTTTAAAGTCATAAATCCACAAGTACAAAAAATAATGGAAAGAAATGACAGAATTTTGGACTTGGGGACACAATGCCTATGGGAGGGTGGGAGTACACTAAAAACGGAGAGTTGAGTGAAAGCTTCCTTGGCCCATCCAGCTGGAGAATGTTGGTTTTATCATTTTAATTTGCATCTCCCTAATAGTGAAGTTGATCATCTTTATTATTGACCATTTATTTATTTTTTTGTGATTTGGCTGTTCATATATTTTGCCTAATTTTCTAGTGGGTGGTTCGTTTTCAAGTATTCTGAATACTAATCTTTTATTGGTTGTCTATGTTGCAAATATCGTCTCTGAGGCTGTCACTTGTATTTTAACTTCAGAGTATCTTTTGTCATATATATATATTTTATTTTTATGTAGTCAAATTTATTAACATTTTCCTTTATCATTTATGATTTTTATCTTATTTAAGAATACTTCTCCCTCCAAGGTCATAAAGATTTTTCTTATATTTTCTTCTAAAAGTTTTAAGATTTTACCTTTCATTAAATCCTTAATCCATCTGGAACAATTTTTTTTTTTAAAGATTTTATTTATTCACCTGAGAGAGAGAGAATGGAGAGAGCATGAGAGGAGGTAGGGTCAGAAGGAGAAACAGACTCCCCACCGAGAAGGGAGCCCACTGTGGGACTTGATCCCGGGACTCCAGGATCACGACCCAAGCCGAAGGCAGTCGCCTAACCAACTGAGCCACCCAGGCACCCCATCGGGAACAATTTTTGTGTAAGATTTAAAGTACATAGATTTAGGAGCACCTGGGTGGCTCAGTTGGTTGAGTGGCTGACTCTTGATTTCAGCTTAGGCCGTGATCTAGGGGTCTTGGGATTGAGCACCAAGTCAGGCTCTATGCTCAGTGGGGAGTCAGCTTGAGGATTCTCTCTCTCTCTCTCTCTCTCTGCCCCTCCCCCTGCTCATACTATCTCTCTGAAATAGATAAATCTTTAAAAGTAAATAAAGTATAGAACTAATAGCTTTTTTATTTTTTTAAACTTTTAAAGAGATTTTATTTATTTATTTGAGAGAGAGAGCCCAAGCTTGGGGGTGGGGGTGGCAGAGAAAGAAGCAGACTACCCACTGAGCAGGGAGCACAATGTGGGGCTGGATTATGACCTGAGCTGAAGGCAGACGCTTAACCAACGGAGCCACCCAGGAACTGCCAATAGCTTTTTAAAAAAATGTGAATTATCCAATTATCCCAAGATCATTTACTGAATAGTTCATCATTTTCCCACGAGTTTACATAGCTTTTTCCATCACATACTGAGTTCCCAAATAATCATTAATCTGTTTTTAATTTTTCTTTCTTTTCTTTTTTATTTTTTTAAGATTTTATTTATTTATTTGAGAGAGAGAAAGAAAGGGGAGAGATCAGAGGGAGAAGCAGACTCCCTGCCGAGCAGGGAGCCCGATGTGGGACTTGATCTTGGGACTCCAGGATCATGACCTGAGCCGAAGGCAGTTGCTTAACCAACTGAGCCACCCAGGCACCCTGTTTTTGATTTTTCTATTCTGGCTTATTGATCTGTTTGTCGCTCTACCCCTGCCTCTTAGTTTGAATTACTGTAGCATCAAACTAAATCTTGATAGGCAGTTGGGCAAGTAAAAGACTTTGTTTTTTAAAGAGAAGTCAAAACACATTATTAGAAGAGAAAGGAATTAGACTGAGAAGGGGCAAAGGCCATAAAATGCTATACTTTCTTCTTCATCCATAAGGGCTCATTATCATTTTCAGTGTTCAGAGCAGAATGAACAACATGCTTTCTCTGAGCAGGATTTGTTTTGGAACAGACTGGAATATTCGTGTTACAACTAAAAACCAGCAGAGGATTCACACTAGACAAGACAGGAACTTGCCCTTTTGTACCGGAGGTGTTTATGCATTGACTTAATCTTCATCCAAGCTCTGATCAGAAATTGGTTCAGCTTTTGTATGAAGTGAACATACGATGAGTAAATCATCTGGATGAGGTACCTACTTTTTTTTTTTAAAGATTTTCATCTATTTATTTGACAGAGAGAGAGATCACAAGTAGGCAGAGAGGCAGGCAGAGAGAGAGAGGGGGAAGCAGGCTCCCGCCGAGCAGAGAGCCGCACGTGGGGCCTGATCCCAGGACCCTGAGATCATGACCCGAGCCGAAGGCAGAGGCATTAACCCACTGAGCCACCCAGGTGCCCCGAGGTACCTACTTTTTATCTAAAATCCCTAAGTGCTACTTAATGAAGAATATGCCAAGCCATAATTAGGAGCAACAGAGATAATCTGTTTGGTTTTTTTTTTTTTAAAGATTATTTATTTATTTATTTAACAGAGAGAGAACACGAGCAGGCAGAGAGGCAGGCAGAGGCAGAGAGAGGAGCAGACTCCCTGCTAAGCAAGGAGGCCAATGCGGGACTCGATCCCAGGACACTGGGATCATGACCTGAGCCGAAGGCAGCCGCTTAACCAACTGAGCCACCCAGGCGTCCCGAGATATTCTGTTTTGAAAGATTTCTAAATTAATAGAACCTATGACTTCCATTAGTGGTTCTTTTAAAAGTTGTCTCCGAAATATCTCACATCTAATCTGTATTTGAAAAAGTATATCACTTTTATAAGCATAAATTTTTAAATGATAGAGGTGGATTTATGACAAGCCAGTGTATTATAAACTAATAACCATAGTATAGAAGATTTGGAAAACTAAGGCCAGAAAGTCACCCAATATATATCCAAATCCCAAAGTTCGTCCATGTTGTAGCATGTGTCTGAATTTCCTTCCTTTTTTTTTGGCTAAATAATTACATTGTATGCATATATCACATTTTGTTTATTCATTCATCTGCTAATGGATGCTTGGGTTTTTTCTTTTACATTTTATTTATTCATTCAACTGTTGATGAGCACTTGAGTTTCTTCTGTCTTTTCTTCTACCTGTTTCTTCTTTTCTATTGTCCATCTTCTGTTGCTATTGTGAATAATGCTGCTGTGAATGTGGGCATACAAATATATTTTTGAGTCTGCTTTCAATTATGTTAGGTTTATTCCCAGAAGCAGAGTTGCTGGATCATATGGTAATTCTATTTTTAACTTTTTAAAGAAACTCCATAATGTTTCCAAAGCAGCTGCACCATTTTACATTCCTACGAACAACGCACAGGATTCCAACCCTCCACATCCTTACCAACACTTACTATTTTCTGATTTTTTGTTTTGTTTTTGTTTTTCCTTTGTAATAGGTATCCTAATGGGTATGAATTGTGATTTTGATTTGCATTTCTATAATGATTAGTGATGTTGAGTAACTGTTCATCTTTTAAGGTTTCTAATACAATTCCTGACTTTTACTTCTTCCCAGGTAATGGAAGGACCTAAGAACTTTTGATTTTGATTTTCCTCTTACTGCCTATGTGCTCCTATCATTATGTAATTTAATTCTACATATATTTTAAAATTCCATGAGGCATTATTATTGTTTCATAAAGTCACTATTGATTTGTTTTCCTGGAAATAAGAGCTAAGAAACATGCGCTATGCCCAATTTGCTGTTTGTTCTCAGATCCATTTTTCTCTGTTCCCCTACTTTTCACAGGGATTGCATTTCCCAGACTCCCTTGCTAACTGATCCCATTAGGTTCATACAAATGGGAGGCACTGGGAAAAGATCGGAAGGTAGCAGAAAGGGAGAAGTCAAGCCATTTTTCTGCTTCTCACTCTGCTTCAGGTGATCTCTCCATCAGTCACTGTGCCTTCTCTGTGGTTGTAGGTCCTACTGAGTTCCCCTCTTCCTGGGATCCTAGCACCTATTGGGCACTTCTCACTGTGGTTCTATCCCCCTGCTGGATGGCCCTGCCCCCAAGGTCTGATAAGAACTCCTCATCCCATTGCCCCTGCTAATACCTGGGCTGCCTGCCACTCTGCCCTTGTGAGGCTTCCCAGGACCTTCATCACTTACATAACCAATTCTCTGTATTAAGGTCCTTTTGTTCATAGTTCTGAGAATAGTTCCCATTTCCTGACTGGATCCTCTTATTACACTCTGCAAAATACATTTGTTCACCAAAGTTTAACATTAAGAAGATGTTACATAGTTACCCTGAACAGAGATCCAAAAAGAGAAATGCAATAAGGGGTATGTTGATTTTGATCTGGAGAATGGTGTGGTTTGATTTTCATTCTATTATAAACCTTGGAAGCCCCAAATCAACATTTGCCAAATAGGAAAAAATAAATACATTGGTATTTAGGGGAAGGAAATGTTATTTTTAAGAATCTAAGTTACATATTTAAAACAATAGACTGCTTAAAAAAGAAAACCTTAAGAATATATAAAAATAAGCCAGTTTCCTCTGAAATACTGCATTATTTCCTTTATGAAAAAAAATTGGTCAATACCTATTTAGAAAACTAAAATATTCAATTGTGTTTTTAAAAACAAATTTAAATTTATTAAGTTTTAAAATTTTAATTTAAAGTACATAATAAAAAATCATGGGGCACCTATTATGTGCTAGATAAGTATTATAAGACATACAGGGTGAATAATGACAGTTCAAAAGACAAAACAAAACACAGGAAGAAAAAAATGTACATATCTGGAAATCCATGTATAAGATTAGCCATCATTTAAGTTAAATTTATTTATTTATTTAAGATTTATTTATTTGAGGGGCGCCTGGGTGGCTCAGTTGTTAAGCGTCTGCCTATGGCTCGGGTCGTGACCCCAGGGTCCTGGGATCGAGCCCCGCCTCGGGCTCCCTGCTCAGCGGGAAGTCTGCTTCTCCCTCTCCCACTCCCCCTGCTTGTGTTCTCTCTCTCTCTGAGTCTCTCTCTGTGAAATAAATAAAATCTTAAAAAAAAAAAAAAAGATTTATTTATTTGAGAGAGAGTGCGTGCGTGTGGGGGCAGGGGCAGAGGGAGAGAATCTTCAAGCAGACTCTCCACTGAGTGTGGAGCCTTAGGTGGGGCTTGATCTCATGACCCATGAGATCATGACCCGTGAGATAATGATCTGAGCTGAAATCAAGAGTCAGATGCTAAATGAGTCACCCAGATGCCCCAACTTAAGTTAAATTTAACTAACATTTATATAATACCTATTCTATTTTATCATGGAATCAGAGGGAAGATTTAATATTAGGATACTAGTGATATAATCCTTGTTTCATTTTTTACCACTTTCCCTTTTGCTCCCCACATTCTTGCTACTACTGGACTTATTGCTAGACCTTAAACAAGTTACATACGCAGAGAGACAGTGGGAGATAATACATAAAAATATAATATATAAAATACAAGTATAATATGTACAAATAACAAAATATATTAATGATGATGGATGCCAAGTTCCTTATTATTATTTTTTTTTTTGAGAAACAGATATGGAAAACTACAAAACTAGAAAGAACACTTTGGATTGGATTGAAATTAGAAGGATTGGTGTGAACTCATGGATTTCAGTATGTGTAGGCAGATATGAAAATACATATAAATATAAGATACATACATTCCCTGATTTTGGCTTAGAACAGCAATGCCTTATGCATAATAGCAATGAATACACCAACTGTCCAGAAATTGTCTTCTAAATACTATTATTCTCCACTAAAAGGAATCAAGACTCCTCATAAAAATTGCTGATTTCAGAGTTGGTGCCGGGAAAATAAAAGATGAGCCTGGGATATTTTATTATTCCAGACAAAAAAAAAAAAAAGAAACACTCAAAGAATGATGGGTACATGTCAAAAGGTCACAGAAATCAATTTGAACAGAGTTCCCATTGGCCAAAATGGGAACCATATGAACAACAAAATGGTACTTATAACAGGTTATGAATTCATAAGTCCATTGTAACTTAAATTAATAAATGAATAAATTGAAGGTTTGGTGAAAATTTACATAGTCTGAAAGATACTACTTTTCAAAATGCTTATTAATAATAAAGAGAAAAAGTAACTGCAAAGTAGAGAAGTCTGGCAGACATCAACTTAATCAAGTGATCAGAGTTAAATGGAACAAATAAAAATTCTGTGTGCCTGGATTGGATTGAAGGAAAACAGAACATTATTCCTATGATGTTCCTGACAAAGAGTTCAGTAACTGAGAGCATAAGGAAATCTCACATGCGACAAAGTAACTTGCAAGAAATTCTCAAAAATATCAAGGTCATAAAAGTGAAAGAAAGACTAAGGAACTGTTTGGTACTGAAGGTGTCTAAAGATCCATCACAAGTAAATGTGATAGGTGATTCTGAATTGAATCTGTTGCCTATGAAGTAGATCACAAGTGTTAATTTCCTGATTTTGATGGTCGTATTGTGGTAATGAATTCATAAAGTAGTCTTACTGTTAGGATATCAAGTCAGAAATTTAACTCCCAAATGATTTAGGAAAAAGTTCTTTGTAGGATATTTGCAGATTTTCTCCAAGTTTGAGATGACATCAAGATAATAATGACGCATACAAAGAAAAAGAACGGAACTCTTTTACGATCCTGTGGGTCAGGAATTCAAGCAGGACTTAGTTTTTGTGCTCTGTTTAGCAAAAGCTGGGGTCACTCACTCAGCTACATTCAACTAGAAGTTGTGCTAGAAGTTCCAAGGTAGCTTCACTCACTGTCTGGCTCCTATGTGTTCCATGTGTGCCCCCTCTACCCCTCCACACACAGTGTCCCATCACGCAGGAGTCTAGCCCAGTCTTCTTTCAGTCAGATAGCTGGATTCCCAGAACAACAGAGAAAACAGCTAGTCCTCTTAAGGTCTTCTCCACCTGGCTGGTGGTTGCATAGGTGTGTTCACTTTGTAAAAATTAAATCAGGCTGTATACTTAAAATTTTATTAACCTTATACTATGTTCGGTGTACTTCGACAAAAAAAGTAAAAATAACTTATACTTACTGTTTGCACTGTTCTAATTGCACATCCTCCTTTTTTACCTTTTCAGTTAACAACCTCTGATAGGCAAACTCTTCCTGGAATGAAGGTAAGACAGTATAGTAACATAAGCACATGTATTTGACAACCTTCCTTTCTAAATATCTATCAAAATAAATATAAAGTGGATATGTTTTGCCTACTCCTGGAATATAAAAACCTATCCCACCTACATATTGAAGACTCTAGGAATTTTCACTGAGCAAGAAAAAGGAGCACCAACTTGTTGGCAGTTACCTTTAACCATTCTTTCTAGGGAGAACTAGAGAATGGCTTTGACTCATATCCTTTTTGCTTGCTAGGAGAACTGGCTGGCTCACAAATATTTATTGGCCTCCCACTCTGGAGGAAACCTCTTTACAGGTTTGCCCCTAGGGGAAGACGTGCCTGGTCCTGTTCTCAAAACCACTCAACAAGAGGAAGCCTGCTTGGAAACTTGCTCCAAGGAGATTGCAATCTCTGTTGCCACAGGCTCTGCTCTGCTCAAAGGAAGGAATCTGAGAATAAGAAAGAGAAATATATTTTAAACAAACGTAGTTAAGATAGATTGTAATTGAATGAAGGTCAATTTATGGAAAATTAAATGCATGAATTATCCCATAATGGAGAACAAAAAGGCTGATGGAAGTTACTAGATTAAAGGTAAAAACCTGGAACACGGAGGTAAGTAATCTAATGTCTCATTTTGCTTTGTTTTTAATGAGTTGCTAGAAGTAAAAATAAAACAACCAAAAGAAATTTATAAATAAATATGCAGTCAGGGTCACTGAAAAAGAAATGTACAACTAGCTGTATTCTGATAAAATTCACAGATTTCAAAGATAAAGAAATTACATATACTTCAAGAAAGAAAAATATTTATCCGCAAATGAAAGATAATCAGAGTGGTAGTATATTAGTCCAGATGTTCCACAAAGATGTATGAAGTTTTGGAAACAAATTAAATATCCTTTGATAGAATTTACAGGTTACATTTTAAAAGAATGAATATTTAGTCTGCCTATCCAAGAACATGAGCACTGTATGTGTCAGATTGTCTTTGTGCCTTTGAGTAAAATTTTATAGGTTTCATTTGCATCTTGCTCATGTCTTTAATAGATTTAATCTTTGGCATTATATGGGTTTTGTGTGTTTGTTTTGACATTGCTTGTTTATTTTTTCATTACATTTTGTAAGTAATATTAGTACCTATTGCTAAAAATAATGACTATTTATTTATTTATTTATTAACATATAATGTATTATTTGCCCCAGGGTATGTCTATCCCATTTCAAAATTTATACTGCATTTTTTCTTATCTTATTGCATTGCCTACTACCTCTAGTACAGTGTTGATACTATCAGTCTTTTTTTTTTCTGACTTGAATAAGATTGCATTTCATGTTTCACCATTAAATATGAAGTTTGCCATAGAGTCTGGTAGATCACTTTTATCAGATATATTCCTAGCTTACTAAGGTTGTTTATAGATGTGGAATTTTTGGGCAAAAGTGGCAAAAGTATTCATGTCTTCATATGTTACAGAATCTAATTTGCTATTAATTATTTAGCATTTTTGCATCTTTGTTCATTAGTGAGACTGCCTATAATTTTATTTTTGGTGTACTATAATTGTATTTTAGAACTAAAACTATGTGTATGTTATATTCATAGAACGGGTTGGAAAGATTTTTTAAGCGTATGTTCCTGAATAGTTTGTACAACATAAAAATTATTGAAACTGTGAAGAAATTGTGTCATTAATTTTTTAGAGTGATTCTTTGACAAATTCTAATTTTTTCTTAGGTTCTAATGTATTTATTGTTTCTATATCTTCTTGAGTCAAAAGTAACATTTGTATTTTCCTAGAGAATCATCCATTTCAAATAGTTTGTCATTACTTTTGTATAGTAGTTAACAATATTATCTAAGAACATCTAATTTTTCTTTAAGCAATTGTGTTCATTTCTTGTTTTTAATGATATTTAATGATTTGTACTCATTGTTTCCTTCACTGTTCTTACCAAAAATTTTTCTATTTTATTGGTATTTTCAATGAAGCAGCTTTTGGTTTTCTCAATTAAGATTACATTTCTATTTTTGGTTTTGGTTCTTACTTATCAGTTCATTTCTTTGTTCTTATTGATTATTTACATTTATGTATTTGGCTATATTTTGTGATGTTTTCCTCTAACTTCTTGAGTGGAATATTTAATACCTGTGTTGTATTTTGTTTTAATTTGTAAAAATGTCATTAAGGTAATATATACAAATAGATAAATTATCAAGTAGTATTAGAGGCTTACATCAAGTAATAGTAGCCTTGGTGGTGGGGTGGGGGTTGGTATTGTTTGTAAGTGCCAACTGCCACACCTGGCCCCAAAGTCCACCCCTGCCAGGCAGCCAGGCTGCTGTCCCCCCTGCATGCCCCCCCAACCAGAAGGCTTCAGCCCTCCCCAGAGCAAGTCCAGCCAAAGCGGGAAAGGAGCATACACCATGGGCTCGCCTGGAGAGAGGAGCCCAGGATGGGGGCGGGTGGGGTACACCTCCTAGCAAATTATTGGAACAAACATGAGAAATGGCTGCATCCTGTCCTTGTGTGCGATCTGATCTGGCACAGAATGTAGGTGCTCCGGGTGTATCTGTTGGACTACTGATCGGAAGCAGGGACCTGGTATCTCCGTTGCCCTCTGCTCTCCACCCCTGGGGCCTACCTTGCAGACAATGCAGTGCCAGCAGGTCTGCACGTGGTGCTTGCACTCGTGGCAGATGTAAACAAAGCAGTCTTCGCTCTGGGTGTGCAGCTCCACCAGCATGCACGTGGTGGACCCCTGGGCTCTTTGGAGTGGAGAGAACTCCAGGAGCTTGTCCCTTGTGAGGGTAAGGAAGGCGACAGGCCCATCCATCAGGTAGCAGGGGATGAGGTCAGGATCAATGATGGGAGGCAGGGAGTTGGCGCCAGAGCAGGTAGTAAGAGGGATCACAGAGAAGACAATCTCAGTCTGATGCTAGAACAAGAGCACCGCATAGAGCTGGTTCAACAGCAGCAAACAGGTGAGTGGAGCTAAATGCCCATGAGGCTGGTGACGCTTGAGTTAGTTTACAACCGTACAAGTTCCTGCGCTACAGCCCTTGCTTTTTCCTGCTCACAAACCTCTGGTCCCTTTTCTGAGAATGACTGCAGCGGGCGTAAAATCTACATCTTTGCATCTTTGTTCACTAGTGAGACTGCCTATAATTTTATTTTTGGTGTGCTGTAATTGTATTTTAGAACTAAAACTATGCGTATGTTAGATTGGTAGGAATTTAAGTAGTAGGAATTCAAATGTTAGATTTGAAGGAATTAGTAATTCCTTCAAAAGAAGAACGACCTAGGTAAGGTAGACTGCATGTACTGTGGACATTGTGCCTCAAAAGGTCCTCTTGAAAATGCAGCCCATAGTTGAATCTGAATCGGATCCCAAGGAAACAAGTCAGATCCAAATTGAGGGACAGTCTACAAAACAATTTTTGGCCTTGACTTTCAACAAAATGCCCACGTTATGAAAGAAAAGAAAGCCAGGAACTGAGACCGTGCACCTCAACTTGACACGTAATCCTTGGTTGGAGCATAGGGACCAGACCCTAGATAGTGACACTGGGAGAAGTTTCCTGAGTGTGAAGCCCTAGTGTGGATAAGCGAGAGAGGTCTTCTTCCTTAAAAAGAGCTTCCTTAACTACAGATAAGGAAGATGTAGCAAAACGATAGCAACTGGTGAATCTAAGCGAGAGATATGGGAGAGGGGTCCACTATGCAACTTCCTGTAAATTTAAAATTTTAAAAAGTTGGTGGAGGTAGGAAAAATAAAAAAGCAAGGCCTTCTTAGTCCTTGTTGTGGAAACAGCAAAAGTTTTGTTCATTGATGTCTGAAAAGACACAACCTTTGTTAACTCCCATAACCCTTAGTGTAAAGGCTGCAACAGGAAGCTGGTATTGCATATCTATTTTACATTAATTAGTAGATAACTGTAAACTCTATTAAACTGAATAATGTAAGGTGCCTTCAAGAGATCATGTGAGCGTGAACTCATGAGTAACAGCCGTGCTGCCCACTATACCAGTTTCTCAGAGACTGAAAATCTGTGCAAACTGTCAGTGACACTTGTAAAATCCTTGAGCAGCCAGTGTTTGCATAAAACAAGAGTCTTAAGATAAGACACATTTCTAGAAAAAGAATGTAGGGCAAGAGAGCACAGTGGGTAGAGACCCCTCTCGAACAGATGCCAAAAGTTAAAAGCATCAGGGGAGGACTGTAACATGTATTTGACCTTAATAATATTGGGTATAAGATTATGGTTCAAAGACAGCACTCAGAAAACAAGGAAGAGCATTTTGAAAAGGGGATGCTCAGGAAAACACTGAGTCTAACAAGTGGAGAATGCCTGTAACAACTCATTCAAAATAGAGGCAAATAAAACCATCTGGTGACAGAGAGAGAGAGACAGAGAGAGAGAGAGAGAGAGAGAGAGAAAAATAAAAGAAATAGTAGCCTTTTCTTTCTACCACCAAATATAACTTCCGAAGAGCAGCCATTTTCACCTTTTTTAGCTGTGTTTTCTGCTATTCATCTCCATCTTTCTCAAATTATGCTATTTGTTGACTTAATCAATTTTAGGCAGAACCTATAGATTACCTATTATGGTAGTTAAGGATTTACTTCTGTACTTCCCTTTTTCCATTCTCAGAAAATTTTGTTAAATCAATGTTCAATGTTATATATCATTCTGATATGTAAATATTGTTCACTGTTGTGCAAAATAATGTACTTTGATGATAGTCCTTTCTGAAAACCCTCTGGTTTTCCTGCAAGTACTAATTGCCTCCTTTTAAAAATTTGCTTAAGTTTTTTCTGTACGTAGCTCTGTTTTTGAAATACTACTACCATTTATTTTTCGAAATCACCTAGCAATCTTTCCAAGTGCTCCATCACAGCAGATAATCTCTAAGTGCCATCTATTTCGCCTTATGCCTTTGTCCTAAAGTCCACTGTCCTACTCTAATATGAACCAACTGGCCCCTAAGCCTGGTGTGTAGTTGTTAAAATGGGCATATCTTTGTCATTTTCCTCTGGCAGATCTTCTGTTTCCTAACTTCCACATCTATTGTTATAGATTCTTAATAGTCTAGAGAATGTACTCTAGCTAGTTTAAGCCCAAAGAAAGCTCTTTGATTTGTACAGTCATTGAAAGAGCTGAAGGAAGACTCTCTAGGTCAACCTTTCAGGACCTCTGCCAAAGTCACTATAAAACTAGGTAGTGTCGGACTCCGTCACAGTCAGGAAGCTGCTGAATCAGGAAGCTGCTTCCACAATGGCTGGCACCAGAACCAGGCCACTTTTGCCACATCAGAGTTGCTGAATCTAAAGCCCTCTGCTACGTCAGGAGGATCCCTGGTAATCAGTAGTCTGCAGCCTTAGCTGCCAGCCCTAGAACCCTGTCTCCTCTTTACAACCTGTATCAGTCTCTCTTCTCACAAAATTCAGTTCCAAGTCAAATACTTTCAGAGGGCCTATGCTTGGCCCATTACACGTAATCCGAATCTAAAACCTTAGCTGCAACTTAAATCTAAATTGTGGGATGAATGTCTTTCTGCTTTCCATCCTCTGCATTCCAGGAAGGCATTCCGGGACAAGGGTAACAACACAATAGGTGTTGTGCAAACCATTCCACTGTATGTGCGATAGTCCTCCTGGTTACCCAACATCTCACTCACCATTCTTCCCATACCTGAACTTCCAACGACAATGTATTCACACTTAAAACAGTGCAACTATACTTTGTACAAATGAAAATATCCTTACCATCTTTCAAAAAGAGGTGATCCAAAATCTGCACTGCATCCATTTGTGGGTGATGCTTTTTCTTCCTCTAGTTCAGTTACAAACCTTTCTTGATAACCTATATGGCATGTGGACTAAATAAACTTATCTCTACCAATATACTTTGTCTAAAATCAGAGGAAAGAAAAAGGGAAGAAAGGAAAATTAGTCATTATGCAGATCTTCCATGATTTACAATGGAGTTATCTATGGATAAGCCCATCATAAATTAAAAATATCCTGTCAAAAATGCATTTAATACACCTAACCTACCAAATATCATAGCTTAGACTAGTCTACCTTAAAAGTGTTCAGAACACTTACACGAGACTGTAGTTGGCCAAAATCATCTAATGCAAAATCTATTTTTTAAACAAGGGTTACCTACTTCATGTAATTTATTGAATACTGTACTAAAAACGAAATGAGTACAAAATCATTGTGAGTGTGCTGGATGGCTCATGATCGTGTGGCTTACTGGGAGCTGTGCTCACGGCTGCTGCCCAGCATCATAAGAGAGTAGTATGCTACATATTGCTAGCCCAGGCAGGATCAAAATTCAAAATTTGAAGTATGATTTCTGCTGAATGTGTAGTGCTTTAGCAGCAATGTCTTCATAGGTTACTCAGTAAGAGGTAAAAAGTCAGATCTGTACATCCTGCCATGACACATATTAACTCTAAAATGCAAACAGTCCCACTAAGTGTTGTGCCTTTTCTCCAAAGTAGAGTTTTAAAGTATATCACTGTATATTTCCCTTTGGAAGGAATATCCTACTGTGACTCAAATAATTGGAATCTTAGAAACTTTACTGAGGTAGCAGGACTATGCATTTTTATGGGATTTATTTACCATTCTTTGGCACACATGACATCTACTTATTGAGATAATGAAGGTGTAGTCCTGTTCACATTAGTAAAAGCAAGCTGCTTTTAGTGTTCTCAGCTTATTAAAATAGAAAAAAATGCATGTATAGATCAGTAGCTACAAACAAGATGTATAATTATGTTGATTCAACCCAGTAAAGAGGCATTACATATAATTCTTCTTCTTGATTAAGCTTATGATACCAGGACCTATATGTCTTCAGCACAGGCCAATGTCAAGTTCAATGGAGATAAGATGGGGATGACTACATTTTGTTTGTTTCAAGTTTTTTTTAAACTTTTTAAAGCACTAATTTCAAGGATTCTCCTGGGAAGGGTATGCAGCATTGCTTTTGGTTTGCTGTTTTGATCAGGAGGGATGTTCTACT
Organism: Nasua narica; assembly: GCA_028533885.1. Lineage (NCBI taxonomy): Eukaryota > Metazoa > Chordata > Mammalia > Carnivora > Procyonidae > Nasua > Nasua narica. The sequence continues at coordinate 39,783,311 of CM052814.1, forward strand.
TGACCCTTTCTTCCATGATAGCCCTTACTACCTGACCGGAAGCTAAAGTTAGGATTTTACTGAGTTGCTGAGTGTACTATTCCAATATACACTCTGGAATAATAGAAGTGATGATAGAATGGGTTTGTAAATGTCAAGACCCATTGTGAGATGCACTGGAGCCCAACTCCATTTATGACCCGACCTTGTATGGCAAACTCAACTGAGTGGCCATTGTAATGTTCTGGGTTCCCAGGGATTTATGGCAGCTCATAGCCATTGGTGTTCAATAATCCTTGAAGAGTATTCCTTTTTCTCCGGTGTATGGTTACTTTAGTAGATGACACAAGGTCTTTTGGAAAAAGCCAGGAGCTCTGGGTTTGAAACAGATTCATACTATGGTGAGGAGGGGTCATGACTCAAATCAGGCTCTATGTACCAGACCTGAAGTTTTTTGTTTGTTTGGCTGGTTGGTTTGATTTGATTTGGTTTGGTTAGATAGATCATGTAGAACCTTAGTGTGCTGCCCAGTTATTTAGTCTAGTGACTACATAGTCTACTAGTAGTAGTCTACTAGTCTACATGACTAAAGACTACATGACCAATTAATGATTGCAGAAGATTCTTGAGAATAAAATTAGTCTGCCCCTCTAATTCTGATGCCTATTACAGCAACTATGCCCATTTGCCTCTGTGGTTAAGTACTGCCAATTAGGCTTTGCACCACAGTTTAGAGAGCCCATTTAAATGGCAGCATCTCCTTCCTTCTTTCCCAGCCTACAAGGACAGGCACTTCAGCAACTCTCAAGAATAGTCTTATTTCTTTGACCATTTAACTTTTTATGTCCAAGTAAGGGAAATGTCCTTTGGAACCTCCCAAGAAGAATATAGGGGGTTGTTGAGCTGGTCACACATGAGCAGTCCCCTCTAAGATCCCCATACCTCTGAGTGGTTAGATTTATTCTTCTGTATTAGCAATAGTCCTGGGATGGAGCTACCTCTTGAGCGAATTTTGGGAATCCGTGGAACCATTGGATATCACAGTGATTAGGGTTGTTGTTAGCATTTGCTGGCAGGGGCCAGGAATAGTAAATGTCCTGCAATTCATGGGACAGACTGATTCAACAAAGAATTGTACTGTATCCTGCTTACTATTCAGTAGTCCTCCAGATGTTACTGTATGTGAAAAATCTGTTTACGATAATCTAAACCTAGAACCTAACTCCACCTGACATGTAAACACAAAGTACTTTCACAAGGTTTTAATATACACTGAATTTCCTGGAAAGCAAGAATCGTGTAAATAAAGATATTACTATATTGTTTTGTTCAGAACTTTACCAACACTGTTACACCATTTTGGAAAAATCATTTTACTGACTGCAGTACTGCTTGTGAACTTTTGTCTTCAAAAGAACACATCTGTATCAGTCTGTATCTGGAGCTGTTGTAATCAAGGCAACTCTGAATATAGATGCAGACATAGGACTACTTTGTGGTGTCTTCTAGCAGAGTTGTGCCTAAGCATTCATACACTGAAATGATACTTTCCTTTTATTTTCTTATGTCACAGTTAGAATATTGTGTTGATTTAAAACATAATATGTGTAAGTAGATTATATTAACTATAAATTTCATTTAAAAATAAAGGGGATATTACCATAAAATTATCATTAAAAAGGGACATTGGGTCTAACAGGGTTGAGAATCACTGTTTCTTATAAGACCAAGGAATTTCTGTTATCTCAGTTTAACTCAGCGTAGAACACTGTTAAATCAAAGCCAACAATTAGAACTGTTCTCAGCTGCTTGAGTTAGCTCACTGACTCCAGAATCTCTCATGGATACATGCCAATTGATAAGTTCAGCCCAGTCTAAAGTTATGTTCCTGCCTCCTGATCTAACATCCTTAGAATTTATTACACACATATTCACTGTTCAGGGTTTGGACAGTGTAAATTAGCACTTAGAAGCAGCCAGCCTGCCTGACAGTTTTTTGACTCCTTGTGTGCACCACCCTGACCTTCTCACTTATGGTCTATAGCAGCTGACATGACATCTGCTAAAGCCTTGCCTTTAATAGACAATTCCTTCAAAGTCATCACAGGTGGTAGCTTATGTTTTTTTAGCACCAGTGCTTGGACTACCAATATCCTTTCCTTTACTCATTATGGTTTTCTGATACTGTTTCATAGAGGATATGTCTTCTTGCATCTTATGGAAGAGGATAAAAAAATGGAAATTTCTTTCTGAATAATACTCTAGGATGATTTTCGGAACTATGTTCTGTCCCTTCTTCCCCATTGGATTGTGAACTAACAAATATTATGGAGAATCTACTATGTGCGAGACATCAGGGAGGTGTCAGGGCCACAGGACTGGCATTGTCCCTGCTCCCATGACATGTTAAAGGTACGGTTCCCTTCAGCTTATTCTGTAGAACTTTTTCATGGTCTTCATTTCTTTATGAAGTCAGATCTTTCCAGACTTTATATTTGTCTTTGTCAATAACAGTGGCAGTTGAGTGGATCCTTATCAATAACAATAATAGTTGAATGGATCCTTTTATATGATTCTGGATTATATCCAAGCATCCACTAATTCAATTCAAAGAGCATGTATCTACTATACGTAGATACATTGTGCTAAGAGATATGGCAAATGATGGTAATTGCTAGCATGTACTGAACACTTAATAAGTGTTAATCACTTTTAAGTACTCTGCATGTATAACTTGTTTAGTCCTCCACCACTTTATGAGGTGTTGCTGTTATTACTCCCATTTTACAGATGAAGAAACTGAAGCATTAAGTGGCTTAGAACCTTGCTCAAGGTCACATGCCAGTAATTAAGCACAGATGATCCACATCCAGGGCCAAATCTTTTAACTACTTCCTTCTGTAAGTAAGATACTAAGTTGAAAAATATGACTTGCTTCAAATAACTTGCCACCAAGGGGAAGCTTTGAAAATTACAATAACTCGTTATTAAATTGAAAAAACTAAGATTCTTTTTTTTTTTTTTTTAGGTTTTATTTATTTGACAGCGAGATGGAACGCAAGCCGGGAGAATGGGAGAGGGAGAAGCAGGTTTCCTGCTGATCAGGGAGCTTGATGTGAGGCTCTGTCGCAAGACCCTGGGATCATGACCTGAGCCGAAGGCAGTTGCTTAACCAACTGAGCCACCCATGTGCCCTCAGCTAAGATTCTTGAAGTTTTTTTGAACAGCTAGCTCAGGTAATCTTTCTGTTGACTTTTTTCTTTCACTTTTTTTCCCTCATGATTCACTTGACCATTCATGAAATTGTACTTCTTTACATTGACTTTTTTTAAAAATTTTATTTATCTATTTGAGAGAGAGAGAGAATGTGAGAGAGAGGATGAGAGGGGAGAAGGTCAGAGGGAGAAGCAGACTCCCCGTGGAGCTGGGAGCCCGACACGGAACTCGATCCCGGGACTCCAGGATCACGACCTGAGCCGAAGGCAGTCGCCCTACCAACTGAACCACCCAGGCGCCCGTGACTTTTTGATCTTATTGTTTATCTTCCCTACAAAAATGGAGAAATTCTTGAAGGTAGGAACCACATATTATTTATCCTTCTATCGTCAGCACCTAACATATAATAAAGAATCACTAAAAATAAGGACTAAATAAATCTTTATAGTCAAAATAAATAGCAGTAATCATTCATACTCAGTATTTATGAATACATTTCACCCAAGAGTGCAACAGTATTTTATAGCCCTTTATTGAATAAGTCTCAGTAACACTCTCATAAGAGTGTTAAACATTATTATCCTGTTTCATAATCAAGGGCTTAATTGTCAAAAGGTCAAGTGGCTCACAAGTGATAAAATCAGTAGAGGAAAAAACAGAATCTAACAGTTTCTTATTACAAAAAGATTCCCCCAAAGTTAAATGAATTCACATAAGAATACAAAAAAAAAAACAAAAACCATAACAAAGATCTTTATCAAAACCCAAGCAATATTTGAGCAGAAAACATTAACTTTGTTAACTTTGGGAGTAAGTTATTTTGAAAAGCAGCTATAAAGATCATGTTCAGAAACGTCTTTCCATGCTATTTTTGTTTTCTACACATTATTTTAGTAATAAGGGCTATATCCTCCCATGAGATCTACAGGGCGGATATGAGATAAGCCACAGATGAGTTAACTTGTTTTGGCTTGAATAAGGAAATGTGGCTGCTCCAGATGCTTCCATGCTCCAAGCACATCGGATCTAGTAGGCAGTAGAAACTGGACTAAGACTCAAAGAGGGGGGCGGTTTTAGTGAATAACAAAGTCTACTCCTTCAGTGTTTCCCTAGACAAAGATTTTTTTTAAAGAAAAATACTATTACAACATAGTTCTAGATTAGCTCTTTGTAAACAAACTTCAACAGAGGATGATCCCAGAGTCCTGAACTTTTTTTAACTATAGAAAAGTTGTTTTTACTCTTTACTCTGTTTCAGTGATGGCTTTCCCTACCTCTCTTCATGGTTTCACCAGCCATCGAACCAACCAAGCTAGAAACTTTATAGATTTATTCTCCAGAGCACCTTCTCCCTCACCCTCACGTGTCAGTGGTTTTCCACATCATGCCCATTTTCTTTCCTTTTCTTTTTTCTTTTTAAAGATTTATTTATTTGAGAGAGAAAGAGCATGAGTGGGAGAAGCAGAAGGAGAGGGAGAGAGAATCTCAAGGAAACGCCAAGCTGAGTGCAAGCCTGACATAGGGCTCGATTCCACAATGCTGAGATCATGACCCAAGCCGAAATCAAGAGCCGGATACTCAACCAACTCCACCACCCAGGCGTCCCATTTTCTAAGTAGGTATATCTCTATTGCCTCTTCTACAGGTGAAGCCTCTATGGACTATGTGACAGTCTCTTAGGTGGTTTTCCTGCCTCCAGTCTTACCTCTTTCTAGTCGTTTTTCCTCCCCAGTCAATAAAGTTATTAATCTAGAAACCACAAATGGCTCACCCTTGCCTGTGGATCAGAATACAACCTCCTTCGTAAGATACTTATACCCTCCCCAATCTTTATAATACCTTATTTTTTTGTATTTCCTTGAAGTCCTCTATGCCAACTACAAGTTCCTTCTTGCCATTCCCAGACATCTCCCAACATCTTAAGCCCTTTCATGCTTCAGTGTCCTTGCCCATTATGTTCCCTTGGCCTGCAGAGTTCTCCTGTATTCATCACATGGCCACCCTCCTACACTTTCCTCAAATCTCAGCATAAATGTGGCCTCCCTATGAAGGATTTCTTGACTCTTCCATTTAATTAATCACTCTTATTTCAGACCCATGGCAGAAACTCCTTCTCCTCACCGAATAATTTTTTGATGTCCCACATTTCCCAGCTCCTTTCTAATGAGGTCGGGCCATGTGATTTCTTCTGGTCAAAGAGCTAGAAGTGCAAGTGAGATATGCCACTTCTGGTCCAAGGCATGACCTTCCAACACTCTTCTCTTTTAGAAAACTAGGGGGTAGTTTTGACTAGATAGCAGAACCATAAGATGGAAATGGCCCAAACACACCACAGTTGGGGGAGCTACTCTGGAAAGTCCTTGGAAACTGCATTAGAATTCATATAAGCAAGAAATAAATTTTTGTTGGTTAAGTCACTGAGATTTGGTATTTATTTATTACCACAGTGTAACCTCACCTATCTTGACTAACTCAATGTTCTATCTATCTCTATTTAGCCTTTCATTATGCTAAATTATGATAATGTGTTAATTATTTTTCTTCTATACTATGAACCCTCAAGATCAGATGCAATGCCTTTTTTGTATCTAACACAGTGTTATGACCAAACTGAACTTGTTGAAAACTGAACTCACCATCTTCCAATTTCACCCCCAAACCTGTTCTCCTTCAGTATTTCTTATCTCAGTAAATAACATCACCATTAACAGAGTCACTCACTTTAGGATCTGGAGTTACCTTTTTTATTGTCTTCTTAATCATCTTAAGAATACCTAGGAGAAACTTATTCTGCCTCCTAAGTGTGCCTTGAGTTTGCCATGTTTCTCCATCCCCTTATCCCTCATTATCTCTCTCTCGTTGGGATGGTAGCCACCAGCTTCCTAAATGGCTCTTTTCTAGTGCTCCTTTGTGATTCATTTTTCATCTGCAATAAGAGGAAGATGTTTTAAAATTTGCAAATATGACCATATAATTTTTTTGTCTTTTTTTAAAATTTATTTTAATGATCTCAGTGTTCCAAGATTCATTGTTTATGCACCACACCCAGTGCTCTGTGCCACACGTGCCCTCCTCAACACCCACTACCAGGTTCACTCAACCCCCCCATCCCCCTCCCTTCCAAAACTCTCCATTTGTTTCTCAGAGCCCACCGTCTCTCATGGTTCATCTCACCCTCTGATTTCCCCAATTTACCCTCCATATCTTTTTTATCCATTCGTCTGTCGAAAGGTATCTTAGCTCTTGAATGACCATATAATTTTTATGCTTAAATAAGACCAGATACTTATGAGAAATATATTTTGGTCATCTGAATGACCAAACATATACATTCATTCATACATACATACATACATATAGATCACAATATCACACCTCCCCTTGGGTTTCAAGTGTATTCAGGGAACAATCCTGTCTTCCCTGTTTGCTGCTATATTTCCAGCTTCTGACACACAACAGGCAGCACCAAGTATTTGTTGAATAAGCAAATGAATGAACAAACACTTGGAAACTAGTAGGTGCTCAATAGCTGTTTCTTGAATAAACAGCCAACAGCTAGCTCATATATTCTAGCAAATGTGAATTTCAGTACATTCTGAAATGTTTTATCAGTGCATATTTTAACTTTCAGTGTTCCTTCTCTTCTTTTATGTCAGCCCTTGCAACCTTTAAAATTCTAATCCATGGCTCATTTATTCACTCTTTTATTGGGGAAGGAGGTTCTTTGCATATTAATTCTAATGCACTTACATATCTGAGTTATGTAATACTTAAAATTTTGTGTTATTTTGTAAATAGGCTTCAGTAATTTTTGACATTTATATACATGTCTTCTTGACTGGATTATAAAATCACTCAGAATTAAAGCTATGAGCTCTGTTTTGAAACTCTTGCCTCCTCTCACAACCTTAACCCTCCTGGTGCCTAGCCTTCTGCATAAGCAGATCACTTAGTTAAGTAATAGTAATTAAAGGATTGGCAAGAGTTATTAGCCTACAAGAGTGAAAGATGGATGGGAGAAATGCTCAGCAGACAGATAATTGGAAAGGATTCCTGATTTTGCCTTAAGGTAGAAATGAACTTTGGGGCTGGCATCTAGAGCTTGGGTCAGAGGTATAGTTACCTTGTGTTCATTGTCTTAGTTTTGCTGGGCTCCATCCCCACATGCATTTTTTCCAACAACTCAGTCAATTACGTTTAATGACCTCATGTTATGTGTAAGACACCTTAAAAACAATCCATAGAGAAGAAAATTGTTTTTCTAAGGTCCTTTTAAATATATTTAAAACTTGAAAAACCTCAACTGCATTTATTCATTATAAATTAATGTTAAGATCTAACTTACCTTTCCTTTTTTTTTCTTACACTCTCCCACCTCTCATGAGTATTAACATTTAAAGTGAAGCAGAAACACACAAAAAAATCTTGGTCTTTAACATCAGGTGATCTGGAATATAAAAGACTCCCCTTGTATGAATGGAATCAGGCACACATGTGAATTTATTCTTTGTGTGTCGCTGGCCATGGCCTTGACTCTGCCTGTGCTAAGAAGGACTCTTCTTGGCTGTTCCGGCACAGCAGCGGGAAACACATGCTCCTTTCTGTAGGTCCCATGCTGCTGTGTAATTATACAGCTCAGATAGGGGGAAAAGATGGCTCCTGAAGGCCTGATGACCGTGATTCTTTCACGCGCTCGACTGGTATTGATATGATGTTCTCATAATGAGCCATCCAAGGTGGAAGCTCCAGAATAAAAACACTCCAGTATTTGAAAATAATGTAAAGCTGTCCCGTTAATTAAAATGATCCTCTACGCAGAATGAGGGGAGAGTACTATTATAACACTCGGTTCTTCAACCTTACTTCCATGAAAATGTTCTAATGTTATACATTCTGAATGAAGAAAATCCATTCTTAACATTATTGAAGTTAAACTTTAAGTAAAACCACAAGATTTCAGAGCTGAAACGTAGCTCAAAGCAATAGGCAAATAGCTAATTTTTGGCCTCTTGCTGTAACAACTGGAACTTTACTGGGTTACTAAACTGTTACTTTTATTGATATATGTTAGATACCAGTGAATATTAGATTGTGACAAATTTGGGCATATTAAGATGTGATTTATTCCTATTTCTAGGTTCCAGAACTGATTAAGAAAAAGCAGGCTCATTTTCAGCACATATACAGAGTCACAATTTCTGAGATACAACAGGTTCAACTTTGTGTCTATTGAAACCAAGTAAAGATAGTTCATAACAATTGTATTAGGTCAGCTGCCTTAACGAATGCCATAGACTGTGTGGCGCAAATAACCGAAATTGATTTTCTCTCAGTTTCCGAGGCTCAGAAGTCCAAGGTCAGGGTGCCAGCTAAGTGGAGATAATTCTGAATCGTAGAGAAATAGTTTTCATCAGAAAGTTAAAAAGGCCCCAGTTAATCACTCTTATACCATCCTAGTGGCTTTGCTTTTTAAATGAGTGGACAACAATGTACAGTTTTTGCTATGTGGCCACTGGTTTAAAAAACACTAACTTTGTGTTTTCATTCAGTTTTGCAGGGGCAAAGGGACTTGTATGTCTAAAGGTGTTTCCTGCTCCCCCAGAATCATGTTAAACATGGTTAAGAGTGTTCTCTCTCAACACTTCTGTAACAGTTGGCAGACAGCCATCTTCTTGATGTGTCCTCATATGAGAGACAGAGAGAGTGGAAGAGTGAACTTGCTCTCTGGTGTCTCTTCTTATAAGGGCACTAATCTCATCAGACCAGGGCCCCACCCTCAAGACCTCATATAACCCCAATTATTTCCCCAAAGCCCCATCATATTGGGAGTTAAGGCTTTAACATATGAACTGTGGGATCCACATTCAGTCCATAACAATTATTCAAAACCCCCCACCCTTTTTTTTCCCTTGAAGCATTTCTGGCTGTTGTCATGCTGCCAGTTTCTGGAGTGTGTTAGTTAGTTATTTAGTCAGTTATTTATTTATTTATTTATTTATTTATTTTTACATTCTGCTGGTTTTTATTTTTCAGACTCTTAACAATTTGCTTTGACCTTCATTTTGTAACATACTGGGAAGAATTCTTTGGAAGTGGTTATTTTCTTTTTCTGCTTATGAAGCCATAGGGAATATTTTTGCTTACTGGCCTTATGTAGTGATTATATTTATTCCTGCTTTATAGCCTGGAGTATTTTCCTTGCTGAAACTGCAGTGATGTCATAGAGGTCCTTTCTGTTCAGACTGTCCTTTCGGCAACTCATTCCAGAATAAGTGATCAGTGCTTCCATTAGCACAAATGTTCACATGCTATTAAAAACAAAACAAGGGTGCCTTATGCCTAAAAAATTCTACTGACATGTGTGCAGTGGACATCCAAAAGATCATCCAGAACTTTGAAATAAAATGTCATTCTTGTATTCAGTTAAGACTGATGTCAAATTACTTCCTGGAATGACTTTCCTGTAAAATCAGTTTGAGTCAGTATCCATTCTTGCTTTGGAAAAGCATATCCTGTGTCATTAACAAATGGGTATAGTGAACACACCCCAAAGATCAAAGGTGAAAGGTTAGTAGAAAACTAATATTACTTCAGTCAAATTTGATTAGAGAAAGGATTTAAAGCCCTATGCCTAAAATTGTGGCACATAAAAAGCAAGTGAAGGACTTCGATTACTGTGTAATTTACGGGACAGTTTAAAAAATGTAATGTGTGGGAAGAATATTGTTTGGATTTTGCTCTCATTAAGCCTAATGGGTTATTAGGTGACCCTGTCTCCAGCCTTGGAAGAAAATGGACTCTTTTTCCCTTGTGTAGAACTAACAGTGAATAAGCCTTGTCACTACAGCATATTTATGAAGTCCTTGAGTGGTTTAACATTAACGTTTAACTTCTAAACTTTAATAATTCAGGTTGCAACTGTGGAAAAAATAACCTGTGCGCATAAATTAAAGCAAATTGAAGTTTTAATTCCCTCAACTGATCTTAGCTGTAATACTCATTGCTTTCTGTTATAGAATTCAAACTAAAAATATAATGTGTATTTTTGCATAGTAATTTTTGTCCTAAACATTATTGTTTGTGGGTTATTTCTGTTATGCCTATAAGTTGTTTTTAAGTTTTAAAAATTGGAAAGAACCTTGTGAATACCTTATTTATGAGCAAAGCATCTGTTCAGAAATAAATGTCTTATCATTCCTGACATAATTACCAAACCTAGGTGAATGTTAATTTGATATATATGGGAACTGGTATTTCTGACACAGGCTGTGTCTTTGCTATTGTTTTTTTGTTACATTTTTATTCAAATTCCACGTAGTTGACATACAGTATTATATTAGTTCC
>CM052814.1:39793949-39852586 GCA_028533885.1 Nasua narica
ATGTGGGGCTCAATCCCAGGACCCTGAGATCATGACCTGAGCTGAAGGCAGAGGCTTTAACCCACTGAGCCACCCAGGTGCCCCTTGCTTTAGTTTCTTAAATTCCACAAATGAGTGAAATCATATGGTACTTGTCTTTCTCTGACTTATTTCACTTGGCATTATACTCTCTAGCTTCATCCATGTCCTTGCAAATGGCAAGATTTTGTTCTTTTTTATGGCTGATTAATATGCCATTGCATATATATATATATACACACACACACCCCACATAATCTTTATCTATTAATCAACTGATGGACACTTGGACTGTTTCCATAATTTGACTATTGTGGATAATGCTGCTATAAACATCCGGGTGCATGTATCCCTTTGAATTTGTATTTTTTTATTCTTTGGGTAAATACCTAGTAGCACAATTGCTGGATCACAGGTATTTCTATTGCTAACATTTTGAAGAACTTCCATACTGTTTTCCACAGTGGCTACACCAGTTTGCATTTCTTCCAACAGTGTAAGAGGGTTCCCCTTTCTGCGTATCCTCGCCAACACCTGTTGTTTCTTGTGTTGTTGATTTGAGCCATTCTGACAGGTGTGAGGTGATAGGTCATTGTAGTTTTGATTTGTATTTCCCTGATGATCAGCGATGTTGAACATCTATCTTTTCATATGTCTGCTGACCATTTGGATGTATTCTTTGGAAAAATGGCTATTCATGTCTTCTGACTGGCTGTGTCTTTGATAAGTCAAAATAGTTTGGGAAGCATATTATATAACAATGAAGACAAAGACTCTGCAGCCAGACTGTCCATCTTTGAGTCTCTGCTCTGTCACTTACTAGCTTTGTGATCTTGGCAATTACTGAGCCATCCCTATAGAATGCAATGATAGTAAAAAGACTTACTTATATGAGTCACTGCCAAAATTAAGTGGGTTAATATGCACTGAGCACTTAAAATGTCATTGTTACCTAGGAAACTCCAAATAAACTTGTTATTATTATCCACAGTGGTTATGAGCATTGACTGTAGACTCAGACATCCAGAGTTTAAATCCAGCTCCACTACCAGCTGAATAACCTTGGGCAAGTTACTTAATATCACTGTGTCTTCATGTCTTCATCTGAAAATGGGGATAATAATAGACATGAGAACTAATTGAAACAATAGAGGCAAAATGATTAGAAAAGTTCCGTGGCACATAGTAGGTGCTGAGTAAATATTAGCAATGGATGGAATAGTCATATTATGGAGACTAAATTATATTCATGCCTCCTAAATATCAAGTGAAATATGCTATCAAATGAAAAATGCTATATCCTGCTTCACCAGTCTCGAGAATAACTTAAGGTCACATATTTTTAGTAGTAATATGACTCCAAACATCTATCCTGCTTATTATGAAAACATCTTTCCTTTTCTGTGTTCCTATGTCATGGTAAATGCAGGAACCCAGGGGTTGTTATTCAACCTCAAGGGGTCAGGATTGAAGGGCCACTGCTTCTCCTGCAGTATAACCTCAGCGTACTGGGTCAGAGAGGTGCTGGTGCCTGCCCCCCTTTTCAATTTGCTCAACCACAAAGTCCTTTTTCTCGCCTTCCTAATGTACAGCTAAGGGCAGACTCCATGATCCAAGCAAGACCGTCACAATAATTAAGAGCACATTTCCTAAGGTCTCAGTTACTCAATTTTAAATAATGATACGATAACAAACAGTTTAACAAAGTTAACTAGAAAATCTCCAAATGTTTGGAAATTAAGCAACACACTTTTAATAACCTATGGGACAAAGTAGACTCTGAAGAGAAATTAGAAAATATTTTGAACTGAATAATAATAACGATGGTGTGGCACATGAAAACTCATGGAATGTAGCAAAAGTGGTGTTTAGAGGGAAATTTGTGCCTTAAACACACATATTATGGGGAAAATGGTTGAAATTAATTATCTGAGATTTTACTCAAGAAATTAGGACATTAAACTCAAAGTTGAAGTAAGATATAATAAAAAGAAATGAGCAACTTAGTAAACAAATAATAAAGAAAAATCAAAAAGCTGGTAATTTGTAACAATTAATTAAACTAATAAACATAGTAAATAAAAAGAGAAAAAATACCAGTTTTAGGAATAAAGTTCCTGCTGTCATTAAAAAGAGAATAAGAGATTATTATGAGTAACTCTATGCCAATAAATTTGAAATTAAGATGAGGTTGACAAATTCCTTGAAAAATACTAGTAAAACTGACTATAGAAGAAATAGAACATTTATTTATTTATTTATTTATTTATTTATTTATTTATAAAAGATTTTATTTATTTATTTGAGAGACAGAGAAAGTGAGAGAGAGCATGAGAGGAGAGAAGGTTAGAGGACGAAGCAGACTCCCTGTGGAGCTGGGAGCCCGATGTGGGACTCGATCCCGGAACTCAAGGATCATGACCCGAGCTGAAGGCAGTTGCTCAACCAACTGAGCCACCCCGGCGCCCTGAAATAGAACATTTAAATAGTTCTATATTTACTATAAAAATGGAATCTGCTATTAAAATGTTTTCTCCAGGAGCACCTGGGTGACTCAGTGGGTTAAAGCCTCTGCCTTCAGCTCAGGTCATGATCTCTGGGTCCTGGTATCGAGTCCCACATTGGGCTCTCTGCTCAGCAAGGAGCCTGCTTCCCCCTCTTTCTCTGCCTGCCTCTCTGCCTACTTGTGATCTCTCTCTCTCTCTGTCAAAGAAATAAATAAAATCTTTAAAAAAATAAAACAAAATATCTTCTCCTCTCCTACTCCCCCTACCACCGAAAGACAAAAGCTAAACAAACTAAAACCAGAACCAAATGGCTTTTTATTTATTTATTTATTTTGAGTTCAAGTATTTAAAGATGAAATAATGTTTAAAATAATATTCCCAGAGAATAACAATAGGATACATCTCAACTTGTTTTGTAAAGCCAGCATAATCTTGGTACTAAAACTGACAGGATGTAAAAAAAAAAAGGGGGAGTGCATATAAGATGGCAATTTCTCATTAACATAGGTTTAAAAATCCTAAATATAATATTAGAAACTAAATTCAGTATAAGATAAAAAGATAACTGCACAACCAAACTAGGTTTATTTTAGGAATACAAGGTTGGTTTGGCATTTAATAATTAATGACTATAAAAGCACATTTACAAACTAATAATATATCATATGGATAATAGAAAAGTCATGAGCATTTCAATAGATGAGAAAAATCATGACCAATTCCAACATTCATTCATAATTTAAAAATAAAAACCTCTCATCAAACTAGTAATATAAACGAAATTACTTAACCTGATAAAAGGTAACTATAGAAAATGTACAACAAACATTATACTTGTGAAATATTGAAAACTTTTCCCCTGGGTTCAGGAACAAGATAAAGATATCTACTGTCACCATTTCTATGCAACGTTATACTATATGTCCTAACCAGTGCAAGCAGAGAAGAAAAAGAACTAAAAGGTATTAAAAAGGAAAATAAGAAATAAAACTGTTAGTATACACAGATGACCTAATTGTGCAGATGGAAAATTTAAAAGGGTTTACAAACTATTGGAAATAAAAGTGAACTTAGTAAGGTTGTTGGATTGCTGGATATAAAGCCAAAATAAGAAAATCAGTTCTATTTTTATATTCTAGTAACAAACGATAGGATAAAGAAGCAAATGCCTAGCAAAATATTTAATTAAAAATGTGCAAATTTCTACACAGAAAATGATAAAAGATCACCATGGCCTACACCTATAGCTATATTATATATATAGATATTGAGGAATGCAACTCAATGTTGCATAGAGTTCTTCTTCCCAAATTAACATATAGATTGAATGCAAACACAAACAAAATTCTGAGTAGATTTTCTTGGTAGATATTGAGAAGCCAATTCTAAAATTATATGGAAGTACAAAGGGCAAAGAATAATCGCTATGGTCTTTAAGGAAAAAAAAAAGTGTTGGAGAACCTACCCTAGTGGATATCAAGACTTATAAAGCTATAATAAAGCAGAATGTTTTAAATAACAGATGTTTGAAATAGACAACTTGGGTGTTTGGTGACAAAGTTCATATTGCAGAGTAATGGGGGAAAGAAGTCTCTTCAATAATGGTGATTTAGTAGTAGGGTAGCCATATGAAAAATATATTTTGATCTCTACCTCATATCATATACAAAAATCAATTCTGGGTGGATTGAAGATTGAAATGTGAAAGATAAAACTTCCAAATCAGCATAGAAGGATATGTTAATTACCTTAAAGATTTTCATTAAGAGAAATAGCACTAGTTCAACGTTAGATTACATTTGTTATATTACATTAATTAGATTACATTTATTTTTTATTTACTTATTTATTAAAAGATTTCATTTATTTGACACAGAGAGAGAGAGAGACAGCGAGAGACGGAAACAAGCAGGGGGAATGGGAGAGGGAGAAGCAGGCTTCCCGCTGAGCAAGGAGCCCAATGCGGGGCTCCATCCCAGGACCCTGGGATCATGACCTGAGCTGAAGGCAGCTGCTTAACCAACTGAGCCACCCAGGTGCCCCAAATCAGATTGATGAGGAATTTCTTTCATCAAAGGATACCATTAAATGAAATGGTATACCATCTGTGATTTTGCTTCAAAATAATTAAGTGGTGATGGGAAGGAGTGAGGTGGAAAAGAAATATGAAAGCATAGCTAAAACAAGATTGGTTATGAATCTTTTTTTATAACTGGGTTTTTGTTGTGTATTTCTCTCCACTTTCATTTGTTTGAATTTTTCTATATATTAAAGTTTTAAAAAAACGAGAGACATTATTTAAAAGGAAAAGACAACCCAAGGTGAAAGAAGATATTTACAACACATAGAATAAAAGGGTCCTATGTCCAAAATGTATAAAGAATACACACATATGATTAAGAAAAAACAGGCCAAAGAAAAATGAGCAAAAAACTGAAAAAGCACAAAAGAGGATTCCCAAATGGTTAAAAAATTATGAAAAGGATGTCAGTCTAATTAGTAATTAAAGAATTAGAAAATAAAGCCACAATTCAATACTACACATTCAGTGACACAAGCAACTTATCATTTATATATATATACACACACACACATTATATATATATGTATATTTATGTATATTTACATATAGTATACACACACATAATACACACGTACATACACACTGGAGTGAGAGGCCCCGGAGTTCAGCACCAATACCATGATGATGTTAGCGTAGGATGGTGAAGATTAAAAATGTTGACAATTCCAAGTGTTTCTGAGGAGGTGGTGTAACCACAACTCATATACAACTGGTAGGAGAGAATATTGGTACAACTAGTTTGGAAAACAGTTTGAGAGTATCTACCAAATTTTAATATGCCTACCGTTATGACTCAGCAATTCCATTCCCACTAGATACCCTTAAATGTGTGTGTATACATATTTATATATGTTTATATATATATAGTAATAAATTATATTATTCATAATAGCTGGAAACTGGAAATGACTGAAATGTCCACCAACAGTAGAATGACTAAACAAGCATAGTTTATTTATACAATAGAATACCATGCAATAAAGAAAAACAATGAACTCTTGCTACACATATCAATATATCTATATTGATATCAAAAACATAATATTGATCAAAAGAAGCCACCCGTACACAAGATACAAACTGTGTGATTTCACTTAAATAGCATTCAAAAATGAGGGATGCCTGGGTGGCTCAGTTGGTTAAGCAGCTGCCTTCGGCTCAGGTCATGATCCCAGCATCCTGAGATCGAGTCCTGCATCGGGCTCCTTGCTCGGCAGGGGGCCTGCTCCTCTCTCTGCCTCTGCCTGCCTCTCTGCCTGCTTGTGTTCTCTCTCTGTTAAAATAAATAAACAAAATCTTTAAAAAAAAAAATGAGCAAAACTATGTGGGAAACAGAAGTAAGGCTAGGTGTCACATATGGGGAGAAGGGAGGAGTCCTGATTGTCTAGGGACATGATAGGGCTCTTGGGCTAGGGCAATATTCTGTTGCTGGACCTGAGCAGTAATTACAGAAGTGTTTGCACTTTGTGATATGAGCCCTTAGAATTTGTGCCTTGTTTTTGATATGTGTATTGTACTTCAATAAAGGATGTCTATTAGAATAGTAGAATGATAGGGTCTAGGAGAGGGAATTCTGATAGATGACACTCACTTTAGCATAGCAGAATTATGAGTGAATTTTAAAAAAAATCTTGCTTTTCATTTGGTTGTTATGATAAAACTTGCTTTGTTACAATAAATAAAATTTGTGTGGGAAGAAAATCCATTTATCATTTGTTCAAATACATATGTAAACTGAAGAAGGAGGCCGTTGAGTTCTGAGCAAGGACCACAACAATTACAGCCAGAAAAAACTGTAAAGCTGAATTAAGATGGCCTCCCAAAAAATCTTGCTCCGGATGCTTGGGTGCCTCAGTCGGTTAAGCATCTGCCTTCTGCTGAGGTCATGATCCCAGAGTCCTGGGGATCAGGTCCCGCATCAGACTCCTTGCCCAGCAGGGAACCTGCTTTTCCCTCTGCCTGCTGCTCTCCCTGCTTGTGGTTCTCTCTCTCTCTCTCTCTCACAAATAAATAAAATCTTTAAGAAAAAAATCTTGCTCAAAAAGGCATGAACTTCTTATTTTAAACCATATAATTTTCAGGCATATCCTCCAAAAAAAAAAACTATTGCAATATATATCTAAGTAGTTGAATAAGGCAATCAAATGTTGGGGAAAAAACTACTTCTTTTTTTTTTTTTTTTTAAGATTTTATTTATTTGACAGACAGAGATCACAAGTAGGCAGAGAAGCAGGCAGAGAGAGGGAAGCAGGCTCCCCGCCGAGCAGAGAGCCCGATGCAGGGCTCGATCCCAGGACCCCGAGACCACGACCCGAGCCGAAGGCAGAGGCTTCAACCCACTGAGCCACCCAGGTGCCCCGAAAAAAACTACTTCTAATAATAACTTTGGTTTTGAAAGAAATATCCTTTCTTTTAGAGTTGATTTTTTAAAGACTGCAGTATAATTGACATATAACATTTTATTAGTTTCAGGTGTACAATGTAATGATTTGATATTTGTATATACTGCAAAATGGTCACCACAATAAATCTAGTTAACATCCATCACCGTTCATAGTTAACTTTTTTCTCCTTGTGATGAGAACTTTTAAGACCTACTCTTCTACCAACTTTCAAATAGGGGATACAATATGATTAACTACAGTCAATGCTGTACCCTTTCTGACAGTATTTAACCATTCAGGGTCAACAACTTATTAAGGGTATTCTGAATTCCCATAATAAAACCGTGTCATCTGCATGTAAAAGATTATTTCTCTCTCTGTTCTATATGGTGGGATGCAGTCCACATCTGGTTAGTAGAATAATAAAATTTTTGAGATGTGAAGTTCTTTGTTCCTTTGATGGGAAGATTTTGGGGTGGGGAGGGATTGAACTTTGCTCCTCGTTTTGGGAAATATTTTTTTATTATCTCTATAATAAATAAAGTTTGAATTTAAATTTTATGAATTATGATATGTGCTCTTTCCTCTTCTTCCTTTTAAAACTAGCATCATGATAGAAAGATGGTTTAAATCGGGTACATGCTGCTGGGTGGGAAGGAAGCGCTTTACCTCATACAAGAGGAATCCTGTCTTTACCTGAGCATGGCCACAAAAGATATCTTATCTTGTTATGCTTGGACTTGTACCAAAGACCCAGAAAGGATCTATAAACCTGACACAAAAGATCGTGTGTAGTTAGTGTAACTCTGAAGAGGGATATTGTTAATTCTCTTCCAGTATCACATTAATTTTCATCTAACTTAAAATTCCCATTTGATAACCTAAAAACCTTGAAAGTTCAAGGAAGCTCTTCCTTTACAGTTCACTATGACCTTTACACAATAGAAAAGGAAACAGCACTGGATATGGAGCCAGAAAGTGCAGCTCCAGTCTTGATCTTGCTGCTTACTAGAGATTACTTAATTCTCTTTGAGTCTTTCTTTCCTCAATGCAACAAGTTAATATCCTCTGCTTCAGAGTTACTACATTTTAAAAAGCATAAGACAGAAGGCAAATAGAGGCTAACATCATTATATTAGTAGTAACTGTTATCTTTAGACTGCATTCTACATATAAAAGATAAAGCATGTAGTATAGTGGTGCTTAGGCTTGGGAAAAATACAGGGAAGCCAGCAAAAACTAAGGAATGGGAAAATGCACACACTGGTAATTACAGAAGATTTTTTAAAAGGGCAAAGTTTTGATGTTAAAAGGTCAATATAACCCTTTTAAATTATTTTTCTAACTATATCACACATTCTCAATTTGGATGTAGTAGACATCTGTTGTATATACTTTTCTACCTTGTAACCTGCCCCCTTCTGGCAACAGCAATCGTGAATTTCCTTGAAGAACTGCTTTCCCCAAACTCCCTGGCTTTCCCGTGGGCTGCTTGAGTGATGTTACTCTATTCAGGTGGCTCGGGGTGGGTATGCCCAGGGATTAGCAGGTGACCCAAGCCAGGAAAGTCAGCATCCTTCCTTGAAATTGTTTAGATAGATCCTGATAGGGGGAAATTTCTTTTCTCTGGAGTTCTAAGTGGGATTTTTAAAAGTTTGGAACTCCTTTGTCTGTATAGTAAACAACTACATCCTCTCATTCTACCTTTCTTGCTGCATCGAGACCCTGGTGGTTGGGCACTAATATAATTTTTTAAGGGATCTGAAACCATTTCTCCCACACCTTCACATTTTTCTTCTAAACACCACATCTGTTTACTAGATAATGTAGTTTATGAGCAGTTAAGAACATGTATTACTAAAGGGCCACGGAATTAAAAAAACAAAAACAAAAACAAGGTTACCTTGGGGTGCCTGGGTGGCTCAGTCAGTTAAGCTCTTAATTTCCACTCAGGTCATGCATGATCTTGGTGTTGTGAACTTCAGCCCTGGAATGCACTCCCTGATGGACCTCGAGCCTGTTTAGGATTCTCTCTCTCTCTCTCTCTCCTCTCTCTTTGCCCCTCCCCTCTCCCCTAGAAAAACACCCCACAGGGTAACCTTAAGTAAAAGAAAATCTCACATGCTTTCACTTTTTATTTAAAAAATACCAAGTCTAGGGCCCCTGGGTGGCGCAGTTGGTTGAGCGACTGCCTTCAGCTCAGGTCATGATCCCGGAGTCCCGGGATCGAGTCCCACATCGGGCTCCCAGCTCCATGGGGAGTCCGCTTCTCACTCTGACCTTCTCCCTTCTCATGCTCTCTCTCACTCTCTCTCTTTCCTAATAAATAAATAAAATCTTTAAAAAAAAAAAAATACCAAGTCTATTTAGTAAACAGTAACATCTTCAGGCACCTAAAATACTTCATTTATTGTCACAAAATATCTAATTAGCATTTAATTTTCCAAATTGTCTTAAAATTTTTGTTTTAACCTTTGTTTTGTTTGAATCAGGATTCGAACAAGGGAGAAAAGTTGTTGTTTTAATTTTTTTTAATCAAGCATGTGGCCTGGGCCCAGTTACATTTTACCTCTCTCTGAAATATTTCCTTGTCACATTCCGATAAATAATAGAATTTAGAAATTAATTCAGTCTCTTTATATGCTTTACAAATATCAGATGAGGTTCTGGTAATGAAATTATGTGGCAGAAGTAATAGTTTAAAGTTACCCTTGGACATTAGAATCCAAAAGGGAGCAGTGACAGCAAACATTTATTTTGATTTTGCAAAATTTGGTGTTTCCTTACCTTAACCGTTTTGATGGTAGAAAACAAAAAGGAGCCCCACGTTTGGTTTGCCAATATCTAATAAAATATTGAAAATGTTAAGGGCACATGCATTGATATATTTACTTAAATATATTTATTAAAAATATCTGTAGTTTTATTTACAACTAACATTCTTATCTTCATCCTATATGCCTTTGCTCTGAAGTACAATGAAAGACTGGGAGAAAATATCATCCTCTCTAGGTATAAATGAATATATTTATTTTGCTTCAACTCAAATACGGAAGAATTAAAATACAGCCCACAACTTTCTTCTTCCAACGTGGAGGTGCCAAAGGATGAGGAGTTGAGAGACTTTTAGTCATGCATCATCTTTACCCAACTCATTAAATAAATGAACATCAAATAAATGATCCACATGCCTGCTAAGCAAACTCAGCATTCTGGCAAGACCCCCTTCCCCACCTCCCCACAACCACACCATTATCCTTAAAGTCCTTCTGGAGCTACCAGTGACCCCAGCCACATAGCAATCTAACATTTACTTACTTCATTATTTCAGATCCCCAACGTCTTAACGGAACTACTGAATCCAAACCCAGGTATGGGGTTTGTTTCTTTTTGCGGGGTTGGGTTTTTGGGGGGGGGGGAGGAATACATTTATTATTGTCACTTTACTACTAAAAGCTGGAAAAATTAAAAAATCTGTCTCCTGAGCATCCAGTAGCTGCAACCACTTTGCCTGGGGACTGCAAATGTTTTAAAAACCACCGACCCGGGCGCATGGGTGGCTCAGTTGGTTGAGCAACTGCCTCTGGCTCAGGTCATGATCCTTGAGTTTCAGGATCCAGGCCCACATGGGCGCCCAGCTCCAGGGGGAGTCTGCTTCTGCCTCTAACCTTCTCTCCTTTCATGCTCTCTCTCACTTTCTCTCAAATAAATAAATAAAATCTTAAAACAACAACAACAGCAACAACAAACCACCGACCCCGGGGCGTCCACTTTCACAGCACCCTCCTTTCCCGGTCCTTGCTTGTCGTATGGGCACTGGGTAAGTGCCCAGGTTCTGATCTGGGACTAAAACTCATGATCTTCTGGCTCAGGTCCTCTGAACTGAGTCATTCTGGCACGGAGAATATTCCGTGACTCAGCAGGCCCGAAAAGGAGGATGTCAGATCCAGATAATTTCGAGTCTTTTAAAGGCAAGATGGGGAACATAAACAACACAGTGGAAGAATTTCGCAGTGGGTCTGCCTACCCAAGGGAAAAATGTCATTCCATTCCCAGCCCTTTCACTTCCTTCTCTGCCCCTGTTAAACGACGGTTACACTTTAATTTAGAGGCAGGAAACTGCTTCAGAAAATTCATTTTGAGGCTAAGACCAAGGCCCTTAATTCTCCGGGGACCGTGTCGGTCCCCTGGACACTCCGGGACCTCTCCTTGGAAGAGGTTACAGCCCCGCCCTGCGCAGCAGAGGGCATTCCCCGGGCGGCCCGGGCGGGGGGGCAGGAGCCTGCGGGCAGCTCCCACCGTCAGGTCCCTCGGGTCCCGGCCCTAGGGCGCGGCCGGCAGGACGCAGCGACCGACACCTGGAGGGGCGGAGATCTGCACCGACGCGACCCAAGTTGGCGAGGGGCCCAAAGGCGGATTCCAAGTGACCTCATCGACCCAGCGTCGCCCCTTTAAGGCTCCCTCCATTACCCCTTCCCCCAACCGGAGTCCTCCGGGGACGCGGAGCCAGGAGACCCTAGCGTCCAACTCCCGCTGGGCGCTGGCTCCTCAGCCTCCCCTTCCCTCCCAGCATGCACCGCCCCGCCGCCCCTCCTTCTCCCCTCCTCTCCCCTCCCCCGCTCTCCCTCCGCCTCCCCTTCCCCCTCCCCTTCCCTCACTCTCCGCCCACCCCTCGCGCCCCTCCAAGGCCCCTCCCCCGCCGATCCCGCGCCGCGGGCCGGAGCGCGAGATGCCGCCGCCCCCGCCGCCGCCGCCGCTGCGAGTTGCCCAGGCGGACGCGCAGTCCACGGCACGAGGAGGGCGGGGGAGCAGCTACGGGGGCCGCGGGAGCCGCTGAGTGGAGGCCGGGGTTGGGCTTTCTCCTCCGCCAGACCCCACCCCACGCTGCCGACCCCACCCCCTGCTCCTTCCTCCCCGGGGGCGCGCTCTCGGGCCCGCGCTCGGAAGTCGGGGGTCGGCGCCGAGTGCGGGCTGTGTCCCGGGTGGGTGAGGGAGGCGCGGAGGCGGCGAGCCGGGCAGTGGCCAGCGAGCCGCGCGGTCTTCGCCAGCGGCGCCCACTGGCCCGTCTCTCCAGCACGCGCCGCCACCACCACCCGTCCCGAGAGTCCGGCCCCTGGGCCCCGAGGCTCAGCCCGCGGAGCGGCCTCCCCGGGACTCCGCTGGGCGAGAGGAACGCGCCCGCGCCCTTGCCTTCGCCGTGGCCCAGCGCGCGGGCGGCGAGATGAGGGGCAGCGAGCGGGCCGCGCCGGCGCTGCGGCCACGGGGGCGGCTGTGGCCGGTGTTGGCGGTGCTGGCGGCCGCTGCGGCCGGCTGCGCCCGGGCAGCCATGGACGAGTGCACGGACGAGGGCGGGCGGTCGCAGCGCTGCATGCCCGAGTTCGTCAACGCCGCCTTCAACGTGACCGTGGTGGCCACCAACACGTGCGGGGCTCCGCCCGAGGAGTACTGTGTGCAGACCGGGGTGACCGGGGTCACCAAGTCCTGTCACCTGTGCGACGCTGGGCAGCCCCACCTGCAGCACGGGGCAGCCTTCTTGACCGACTACAACAACCAGGCCGACACCACCTGGTGGCAGAGCCAGACCATGCTGGCCGGGGTGCAGTACCCCAACTCCATCAACCTCACGCTGCACCTGGGTAAGCGGTGACAGCCCTGTTTCTGCTACTGCTCGCCAGCAGCCCATCTCCCTGGCCATCTTCACCTCCTGGCCCAGTCTGCGGGGCCCGAACAGCCGCGTGCTGGCTCTCTGCTCCCCCAGCAGGGGCCACACAGATAGTTCCTTCTCCAACTTCTAAACTAGAGCTAGCACTTAACATTCCGCGAGGGCCAGGATGCCTCGCGCCTAGCATCTATTTGTTTTCTGTTCTTTCTAACTTAGCCAGATTTTCACTCCCTTGATGATTCGCCGTTTGGGCTGTTTTTGTCCCCTTTTTTCGGAAGTGTTCATCAGAAACCCCTATTCTCGCTTTTCTCCCTCCTCGCAGGGCCATCACGGAGCGTTCTTGGATCAGAGATAGAAAGGTTCACCTTCAGCACTTTTATCTTGTTTAAATGCCCCCCTCTCTCCAGGATTGAGCGTGATTGCTGTTTGCTCTACTGAAAAGCTAGAGAGCAGAGGGTGTCCTAGTGAAGGGAATTTGAGGGAAACAAATGCTTTTACTACCGGTATGGCCTGTGTAATTAAAATAGAAATTCACTTTTAAAGTTATTGTTCTTTAGAGTTGTTCAGCCTTAATGAAGGGCCACAAAGTTATTTCACCGCTACTCCTGGAACAGAGAAAACAAAAGAAAGTGTGCATCCACTGTAATTTCTGGCCACTCTTTGGTCCTGGGTAAAAAGGCTCTCCTTACTGTCTTTCCTTTTCCTTTGATTCAAAGCCAGCGTAGAAACATGTATGAATGACCTTTTAGAAATCAGGAAAAGGATGTATAGAAAACTTTGTTGCTCGGTGGTGGATGAGGATGGACAGGATTATCCTAAGGTATCAAAAATCATGTTTGGTCTAAGCAAGTTTTTCTTCATCATTGAAATATATAAACAAGCAGAATAATTCATTATTGTGTTTAACAGAGTAAAATATGCCTGAGAAACTGGCATCTGATTTGTAGAGCTGCGGTCCCCATTGCATTGAAAGAACTGATTTTACTGGCAGCTGATAGTAATGAACTTCCAGAAAGAACATAGGGCCCAGCCATTCTTCAAAGCCAGATCATTCTATAAGGCGAATATTATTTGAGGGTCTTTGAAAGGAATGTTTTATAGGCAGACAGTTCTTTCGATCATGGTTTTGCATTTTTCTTTTCACTGCTGTCTGGTACATTAAACTTTATGTGTCAAGATTCCAGAGAAAGAATATAACTTACCCTTAGGTAAGAATATAACTTACCTTTCAAGGTACTTTGAAAAGTAGTTACTGTGTGTGGAGTAAATTTTAGAAAGGCAGTGTTTAGCACCTTTGTGATACCATTTTATCTCTAGACAAGTTACTAGAAAAATGAACTTTTGGAAAATCAGTTCAGAAAGTGAAACTCTGAGGCACCCGTTTTTTAGAGATGGAAGAGTGAACTGTACTTCAGTGTTTTAAAAGTATTGGAAATGCATAGGACCAGCAATATGTTGAAACAGGTGCCTTTCGAAGATACAGCAAAGGACCTAGGGTCTTCTAAGTCTTCATGGGAATACTCTTTAGCTCTTTAGACAGCTGTATATTCTTAGGTGTTATATTTTTAAACCTGGTCAAAATTATTTTTGAAATTTATATCCAATTATTTTTGTGGAAATTTATTAAAGTTTCTATGTTGAATTTAGAATGTCCACAAAGTCTTATTTTATCTGTTTTCAAATACTAAAGATTTCAAAGTGAAAGCATTTGCTGGATGTCTCAAAGTGCCTGAGAATCAACTGAAAATTTCTGAGTTAAGAATCTGTTATTTAGGTAAAGGTCAGGCTGTCCATCTTGGCCTTCTGAATTTTCTGCTGTGGGCACTGTGTAGCAAAAGGTTATTTTAGGTGATTGCAGAGGTAGGTAGATTATTCAGAGTTTATTTCTGTGTTACAAAGGTAAAAATGTGGTAGATAAGACAGTAACAGTCAAGTTAGGTTGTGACTGTTGGGGAGCAGATGTATCAATTTTGGGTCATGGTGATTTAAAGGTCAAAAGAAATCTCAGAGGCCATCTAGTTAGGACTCTTACATGACTTTGTACTCTAAAAAATGTTATATGCTTGGACTTGTTTTTGCTGAAAAAGTCTTCTTCGGTTTTTGGTAATATGCGTAGCAAATGAAGTTCATAAAACTATGGGTTTAAAAAAAGTTATTTAGAATAGTTTCCATATGAGTATTGTGATTAACTGTGAAAGCATTTACTTGAGAGTGTTAAGACAGACAATTTCTAAAAACCTGACTAGAACTTATTGTACTTTTTCTTGGATCCGAAATGATGTCCCAGAGGAAGTTGTGTGTGGTGGAGAAGGTGGAAAAGGGGAGGGAGATTTGTGTGTCATGGGGGTGATGTCTCAATCTCTCTCTCCTCTCTCCGTATCTCCTCCCCCTTGCCCCCCCCACGTTTCCCCTGCTTTTTTAATGACAAGGACGTATGTATACATGCAGGGTATGATCTATAACGTTTAGGCAGGGCTGTATGTATCATTGTGTGTTTCAGTGTTCAGCGTATTCAGTCTCAAACTTCACTTACTCCATGGGCTCTAGCTCGCTGTTTCCCATGAATTCAAG
Organism: Nasua narica; assembly: GCA_028533885.1. Classification (NCBI taxonomy): domain Eukaryota; kingdom Metazoa; phylum Chordata; class Mammalia; order Carnivora; family Procyonidae; genus Nasua; species Nasua narica. Next base: position 39,809,175 of record CM052814.1, read on the forward strand.
TACCATGACTGTTTGTGCATCTATTAAATCTCCCATCCAGTTCAAATTTCACATACCCTTAAGCAAGTGATGCATATTGTGCTTTGCCCTTACAGAGCCTGTGAAACTCCCAAGTGAGCAGTGTGAAAGAAGCAGGGCTAGCCAACACTTTTCTCCCCTCCCTTTTGATGTTGAACTTTAAATGCAGTAAATTTTAAAATAAGCTAAGTCAGACTGCACTTAGGTCATTACAAGAAACATACATGTTTTGGCATTAACCATAGGTCATTTTTTTTTTTTACCGTAAAAATAAAACATGGTGAATTAAAACAGGTATAATGACTAGGGAATCTCTTCCTCTTCCGTCCTAAGTTGGAAGAGACCACCATTCACAATTTCTCATGCAGCCTTCCAGAAACTTTTCTTGCATACACATGTATATATAAAATTACGTTATCGTTTTAACTGCTACCTTTTGGGGGGTGTGGTCAATAAGGCAGATTTTAACTGATGGCAAGGACAAATTAGATCATTGTACCATTATCATCACTTGCACAGAAGCCGGGAAAATCAGTGTTGATTCTGAGAGCAGCCGTGTCTTAAGCACCATATACAGTAATCCAGGGTGCAATGTATCCTCAGATATAATCAGTTCAGGTTGCTATGGGAACAGGAATTGCATTTTCTGCCTGTTGTGGAGAGAAATCTCAGCCAGGCACCCTGTTCTAAAAAGAAGTCTTATTTTGCACTCAACTTCTGGAGCTTCTTTCCTGACTTCCGTATGGATTATTCAACTGCTGTTTGAAAGTTTGGCTTTCGTGTTATAGAATAAGTCATCATAAGCTTTATTAGTAACAGTGGGATAGTTGATAGTAAGATTGTAGCTGAGGATTTGCCTTTTATTAAACAGCCTTTTTAATTAACTTGATAGTCATTGTGGATGGAAACTTGGCAGGCTTGATCTGGATCTTAGAGGAAGGTAGCTCTCCCCCTTTCTGAAAACAATTAGATTAAGGAAGGAAGTGCTTATAAACCAACTCAATCAAAGTTTATGGAACTCCTAAAATTTACACCAAGACCAGATTTGTTTCCAACCTTCCCCTCTAAGCTTTAGGAACAAACAGTGATTAAATGATGCTTTTCAGCCATATCTATCCTTTTTGTGTGTCTAAATCAGAATAATTGATATCTAAGATACTGCATTTTATTCTGTTTCTTCCTTTCAGTGTATATTTAAAATGAAACAAACAGCAATTTTTTTCCCGCAGGACCATCTTTGCAAGGTAGGTTCTGACCGCGTCAGGGAACAGTTCACTCTGGTGACTTCACTGTGGTATTTGCACACCCCGAGGGGACACTATTTTAGTTCGTCTCGCAAAGGCCTGATTTACATGTTGCAGGTTTCAACTTGAGAAGTTAGGGAGCTCTTCCTTAATGGCCAGCTTAGCTGAACATAGTTTTATAAAGTTGTCGTTGGCTGTTTTCCTTTTCTACAATAAAGTATCTTCTCCATGTTTCTAAAGCATTCAGAGAAACAATTTACACATTAGGAGAGAAGTTGGGACTATAAGCACACCCCCCCCCCCCATTTTTTTGTCATTGGCCACAGTTGTGGGAGGGTTAGACTATTTCAGTTCTAAATCCTTTTAGGAAGTTGGATATGCCTTTGGCTATGTGCTCCTTCCCCCCATGCATACATTCTCATGTTACTGCCAAATATCTGCATGCATTTTTTAAATACCTACTAAATACATAGCACAATACCTGATAGAAAGCTATAGGATTGAAGGTCTTCAGAAGTTTACACTCTCAGATGGGATTTTCATACTCTGTTGTAATGACAATAATAAATCAGGAGTGCTTTTACAATATTTCAGTTTATCATTGATTAGACTTCCACAACTCAGTGAAAGCGAAGATGAGGATCCTGAGTGGTGATTTGCCAAAAGTCACAGTAGAGGGAGGTTTTTGACTCCTTAGGCTATTGCATTAGCCCTTGCAACTGTTAGCTTTGTTAACAGATCTCTCAAAAGAATGACTAGTTTATTGCAGACCAGCTTTAAAATACAAGTTCATGTACACACTGATTCAGAGATACTAGACTCCCTTGGTTTTCCTCCTTTTCCCTCTGTTATTTTTCACTTATATTTTTGGATTCCTTTCTTTTTCATCTGACTCACTTTTCTTGAGTGAATTCCTCTTACTCTCAAGGCATTATTAACTGTTTGCAAATTGAATAAATTCTAAACTTGTATCTCTAGGCCAGCTCTTACTCCAGTCCTCAAGACTTGTTGGACATAGTCAGTTTGAGGTGTCCAGAGGCCATGTCCAAAACCATATTCATTCTTCACTGTCTTACCCAACTCAAAGTCATGTCTCAATGAATGCACTACTGTTTTAATCCTGAGGCTCTAGACCAGTTCTTTGCCAAGCCTCTCATAAAAGATAACGGTGCTTGATAGGTTCTCATCAATAAGATTACTCTGTTTGGAGAGCAGATAGGATCCACTGCTGGAGGCAGGTCAGTTCTGGACAACTGGAACTCCACCCCTTTCTTTCCCACCTGTCCTTACTACACTCTGTCCAGGATGCCACTCTTACCTCCTGTATCCAGCCACTGTGTCTCTTGAATCCTTACCTTTAACTGTACCTTATTGTAGCTTTCCATTGAATTTCACTTGAATTACTGCAACAGCTTTCTAACTACCTGGTGGTCTTTCTGCCACCATTTTGCCCTTTCTGTTCAGGCAGCCACACTTTGGACCGAGGGATGTTTCTAAAATGCAAATCTGATGATATCATTTCCCAGCTAAAATTCTTCAGTGTTTCCTCAGACCTTTAGGATAAAGTCCAGACTCCTTGGCATGGTGTACAAGGTCCTTTAAGATCTGCACTGTTGTTTTAACCTCTAGATTTATCTCTTGTCATCTTAAATGCTCAAAGGGCTGCTTCTTTAGTTTGGAACTCTTCTCCCAGGTGTCACCACCTTAAGGAATTTTTCCCCAGTTTCTCTGTCTTCTACCCTTTCCATCCTTCTCCCAGGCGTGGATTAGGTGTCCCACTCACCACCCTGTAGTTCTCTACCACAGCACTTATGAGTGGTATTATATGTTTCTTGATTTGTCTGTTACCACTTGACCATGAAGTCTTCGAAGACAGGGTCAGGGACTTAAGACTTTTAATTCAGTTCAATATAACCAACATTAGTTAATTGCTTGCCATTCCTCAGCACCATCCTAATTCCTGGATGCATAGTGATTCATGGGACATTGCTGTGACCTCATGGAACTTGTGACCTAGATGTGGAGACCTGTATCTCTAGACTGGGATGTAGGCAAATTATAGCTTCCTGACCGAATCCAGCCCAGGGTTGCCACCTATTTTTGTATGCACCATGCTAATGTTTTTACATTTTTCATTCAACAGTCAAAAGAAGCATGAAATTTTGTGACATGTGAAATTCATGAAATTCGGATTTTGGTATCCATAAAGTTCCATTGGAACACAGTGAATTGCATTTATTAACCTATTGTCTATGGTTGTTTCTGTGCTATAAAGGGGTTGAGTTACTGCAACAGATACTGTAGGTCTTGTCCCTCGAAGCCTAAAATACATACTCTCTGGGCCTCTACAGCGCACGGTTTGTGACTTCTGCCCTAGACCAATGCATTCAGTGTTATATAGTGAGTGGTAAGTGAAAGGTGTGAGCACAGAGAACATTCACTTACCATTTCGATGGAGGCTACAGTCTTTATATCTCCAGTGCTTAGCAGTGTGTCTGGCATAGCGTTCCGTAAATATATGTAGAGTGAGTGGATACATGAATACCTGAGTTAGAAGAAGTCCCCAAATACTGCTTGTTACTTTCAATTCTCCTCAGCAATACTTTGGAGTTTGTGTTTATTTTTATCCGTGCCATCTCTCTATTTTCTTGACACATATGCCCCTGTAATAGCTAATATTAAATGTGGTACATAGTTCTTTGGTTTCTATAGCTTAAAAAAAAAAAAAAAAGAACTGAGTTATGTGGAACTGACATGGAATTGAAAGATCTGTGAATGGCCTTTTTGGGTAAAAACCAGACTTTTATGTGATTTGAAGTCATCTAGAGAAATTACGTGAGTAAGCTATCTTCTCAGATTTGAATCTCATAGCCACTAAATATTTCTGAAAATTTAATGTTAATATCGTGTGTGTGTGTTTTTAGAAATGGACCTAAATCTTTTACTTTAAAACCTGCACTCACATCCATCGTTGAAATACCCCCTTCAAGGATCTCTTAAAGGGCAGTTGTGGGGAAAAGTTACACTGACGTATTTTATATGCTTATTGTGTGTGGCATCATTTTTAGTTTGTATGATTCATTGGGGTACAATTAGAAGACCGGCCTCCTGAGGGACCCTCCCCTGCAGGCTAGCGAAGAACCACGTTATGGTTAAAGTCGGGAGGTGGATGGACAGTCTCACTTACTTGTCTAGAGTTACCAGGCGTGGAACCAGCAGATGCTTCCTTACTTGCTCCTTGTCTCCAGCCGTACTTAATGGGCAGCTCTACCACTGTTCTGTTTGAGTTTCAGGGAAAAGTGTCAAAGCTCAGAGCAGAGCTATTTATTTATCTTTACTGCCCAAAATTCCTGAGAAGATTTTTAAAAATAAGGGATTAATCTGTCCCTTATCTTAAATTGTCAGTTTCAAGAGTAAAGTTCCTTTGTGTGTGCTGGTTCTATTATCTTATCTAAGTTGCTTGCTTTTAGATTTGTAAGAGGGCCTTGCTAGGATTTGCAAGCATCTCCTTTCTTATAAAATGATAAAATGAGGGCGCCTGAGTGGCTCAGTTGGTTAGGCGACTGCCTTCAGCTTGGGTCATGATCGCAGGGTCCTGGGATTGAGGCCCACATCGGGCTCCCTGCTTAGCAGGAAGCCTATTTCTTCCTCTCCCACTCACCTACTTGTGTTCCTTCTCATGCTGTGTCTCTCTGTCAAATGAATAAATAAAATCTTTAAAAAAAAGTGATAAAATTAGATGTTTGCTCATTAGGGCCTCAAACTGATAGGTTGCTAAAAGGGGTTACCAGAAAACGCATTTATAGAAATATCTCTGAGGTTTTAGAGTGTTGTGCCCAACTGTGGGGACACTGATTAAGTACATCTGCTTTTCTTTCCATGGGCTCTTCCAGGAGGCTGTCCTAAAATAACTGGGCCCAGTCAGCCTGGTGCCCTATGAAGCTACATATTCATGAAATAAAATAAAGCAGACTTATCTCTTTCTCAGACAATGGGGCTCTCAGATCTCCTGTGGGAGGAGAACCCTGTGGCAAGGCTGAGAGATGAATTAGGGGATTTACATGATTTCTTTAAAACTTTAGGACTTATAGTCCCTGGGCTCTCTTCTTTTACTCTTTGTTTCCAACTCTGTGGCCACTTCCTGTTATATTGAAGGCAACGTGGAATTTTTGTTATTTTATCTTTTTGTTTTGAAAGTTCTTGGAAATATTAATCCAGAATCAGCCTCCTTCATGTTTTTTTTTTTTTTAATTCTTAAAAAATAGAAATGGTCTTGTATAGAGTCACGGACTCAGTGTGTTTTGTTTTGTGATGATAAATCACAGAGTACGTGAAGGCTTCTGCTAACCAGAATGATTCTGCATGACAGTGACTACAGAGATGCCTGTTAGTGGTTTCTGAGAGAACCGTTGATGACCAGTCCTTTAGCTCCTTTATAGTTCTGACTTTATGTTCTGTGTCTTGATTTGGGGGGAGGTTACATGGGTGTGCAGGTATGTATAAGTTCAGAGCTGTACATTTGACATTTGTGTACTTCATTATGTGTAAATTAATCCTCGACTTAAAAAAAAAAGTAAACTTTTCAGTCAGTTACACAAAATAATACATGGGTGGTTTTGTTTGTTTCTGGTACGATCTTGGCTTAAAATGGTAGAGCACAGAATCTGAGGCTTGATCATATAAGATCTGTTTCTCTTACTGTGTCTCTCTTTTCTACCAGCAGTCGCTGGCATTAATAGGTGTTAGACATATCTTGGGTGAGTCGACAAATGGTTTTAATTGAAGGACCTGCTGAATGCTTTCAGGAAAGCATTCAGGTGAGCTTCATGGGAAGTCTCTGGAAGTGGAGTGTGGGGAAGGGTGCGGGAAGAGCACCCTCACGTACCTTTAAGCAAGTAGTGGTTTTGGCTGGTGCTTTTGTGGTTTGAAGTGGTAAAATCGTAAGTTTGTGGGTTTTGTTGCAGGTTTAGAGAACCCTCTAAGAATGTCTACGTGGCTTGTGCTTTGGTTACAATATCTGTTTTTTGTATAACTTATTTAATTTCTGCGGTGAAATACAAATGTTCCATAAATTACTAACGATGTGAAGACCTCATCTTTCCTTTGACATGTTCTGAGTGGTGGCTTCCTCTCATTGAGCCTTCTAGAATAATAAGTCTGAAGCTTGAATTGTTGGCTTTCTTAGAGAAGGTTATGACATTTTGTGAGGTATTTCCAAGTGAAAAGAGCTACCTACCAAAATGAGATGAGCTTACTGGATTGTAAACCTAATGAGTTAGTGGACAAAGGTCTTCTGTAAATAAGGTGACCCTGGTGGGAAAATTCTTCATTTGTGGCTGTTGTAATATGCGATGTGTGGGTAACAACAGATGTTGAAACACTCTGTCTTCAGGTAATTTGTAATGTGTTTGAAGAGATGAGACAGAAATATTCATGCAGAGGGAACCAATGGGAGCATATTGGCATGGTAAAAATAATTCAGTTGAAACTCTTTAAAGTGCAGAGGGAATGTGACACTTTGAAGAGTGTAGATTGAAGTTAGCCAGGAAGAGCTTCTTGGGTCCTGAAGAGAAATAGCAAATGGGAATGGAGGACGTTGCAGGAAGGATGAGTTGTTTAACTGAAGATCTAAAAGTAACTAGGTAATGGTGAAGGCATTGTTTGTTTTCCATGGAGTAGTGGAGACATGTATCATGTGTTCTGAGAAGACCAGGATCCTGAAAATTAGGGGACAAAAGAAAGTAAATCACCTTTCATGGAGAGTGCCCCTTCATACCTTTTTGAATCCTCAAAAACAATCGAGAACTGTTGTTACCCCTTATGGAATAATCATGTAAGATGACTCTGATCTCGGAGAAGTCATGTGCTGAGTTTAGGTTGGAATACAGACTTGTTGTGGGTAGGTTAATCTCTTCCTAGTCTACCATGTTAGAAAAGACCCCTTGAGGGATAGAGAATCTAGAAAGACCTTTAATTCACGGGTGAAATGAAAGTGGACTGAACCAAAGGTTTCTCTGAGAGACCTCTGCTTGAGGGTTTGAATTTGGATTGCTGCTTTTACAGGGCTTTGCACTTGTTTGTGAAGAACAGAGGATTATTGGCAATGGAAGAATTTCAGGTTTGGGGTACTTATACTAGTTTTATACTATTTAGCTGTTAATGCTTCTAGGAATTTCTGAGGAATTTATTGAATTTCAGAATGAGATCCTGGGTTTTGTCAGTGTCTACTGATAGGAAAATTGTACAATATACCCCATTTCCTGAAGGGTGGTCAGGGGAATGGCACCTTATCTCCTTTCTGCCTTATCCCTGACTCTCTTCTGGTTGTTGAGAACTGCTGAATTTAGTTCAGTTGCTTACTTTATCTGACATCCTTAAAGATAAGGCTGCCAGGTCCATCTCCAAGTTTGATTTCATTTCCATTCTGCTCCAAGTAAATTCTAACTCTTATGTGGTGGCTTTTTTTTTTAATTTAGATTTTATTTGAGAGAGCATGAGTTGGAGGGAAGGGCAGAGGAAGAAGCAGACTCCTCGCTGAGCAGGGAGCCAGACGTTGGGCTCGATCCCAGGACCCTGAGATCAGAGCCTGAGCTGAAGGCAGATGTTTAACTGACTGAGTCACCCGGGCGCCCTGCATGGTGGCTTTTTTGTTGTTCAAGTTTCCTAGCTAAATAAGTCTAACCAACCTTTTATGGATTGATTGATGCATAAGTACTGTGGTCCTGGGAAAATTCCTTCAGGCTCAGAAGTGACTCCCTTCACCTTGATTTCTGTATGTGTAAATTGTAAATCTGTAGCTGTTTATTGAATTCATGTATCTTCTCTGTGTACCTATCCTTTATTCAGTTTATATCTCCTTCGTTTCCCCAGAGCATGCTGAGCTAAGGTTCAGTCAGGTAATGCTTAGATACCCAATATTTATTTATTTATTTATTTATTTAATCGATTCGTCGCTGAAGGAGAGGTCATAGTTCCAGCTTAGATTTTGTATGTTGTGCTGCTCCCTCACTACATACTATCTCCATCTCTTGAACTGGAGATTATAGGATTGGTTTTTCTTTACACGTGTGAGTTGATTGATTACATTTTAAGTATTACTGAATCGCAGTCTTAACCTTTTCTACTTTTTTTATGGACCCACTCAGCACGCACTGTGTTTTCTGTAATACGTGTGGTTACATCATCATCACACCCTAGTGACTAATCGTTTTTAAATGTGCATGCTCCTTTTTTATGGGCGGTTGGGGGGAATGGTACCCATTGCTACAGTTGAGGGCTGAATGTTGGGCTTACAATGCACCCCCTCTTTTTTTGCCATTTGGTAAAACAGAGAAGCATAAGTATTTTCCTCAATCTTAATTTTTCCTCAGTAAGCTTTCCCATCAATTTTCTTCAAGGAGAGTGAAAGGATTCTATTTCCAAGAGAAGAGCTTCACTGCTTTTGGAGAGGGGATAGCGATACCTAGACGATAATGAGTTGAGCAGCTCTTACTGTAAGGGCTTTCTGTTCTTCGGCAGGCCTGGGAAGAGGTGTCTTCCCGCTCTGGCAGCACAAATCCTGATGAGAGGGGCGAATGGTCTGTGCAGGTGTTCTCAAGATCAGAGATCATTTTATTACCGAAAACTACTGAAGAATAAATGAGAGTAACTTGGCAAAATCACATGATTCGATCTAGATGTGGAATTTCATGTGGGGGTGTCGTTGCCTTGGTGTCACGGTTTGCCCACCTGCGCTTCCCTGCTGAGGCCCCTCCCCCAGGGGCTCCTGCTTGTCACGGACCTGACTCTGCTAGGACTGCCGACCTCTGGTGCTTTGGTGTCACTAACTTCTTAGATAATTGCTATTTTAATGCCAGATCATGATCTGGTAGACATGAGTATCCTTGGAAGGGGATGGGTGGCTGCGGGGAGTGAGGGGAGAGGGCCGTTGGAAACCAAAAGAACAAGTTAACTGCTTTGGTCATATGATTGCCTCTCATGGGAAAAGGGTCATGTTCTTTGGGGTTGAGTGTCTAAGAGTAACTTTCAGAGTGGCTCTATACAGAGTTTTGAATTTATAGTGAATATTTTAGATAAGTTCATGGGATAGAAAGTCTGCTGAAGACCAAATTTGTAGAGCTCTACTAGATTATGAAAGTTTCTGGGAACATCTGCATTACAGCTGTAATAAAATTTGTTTACTTTATCAGGATTGCTTTAGAGGCTCATGCTGGTTTGTTTACTGCTGTTTTCAGCATTCTTGTCACATGCCAAGAAATAAGTGAACATCAACTCCTGGTGGAATTGGGGGTCATTCAGTTTTATGGCCATGCTAATAACAAAGATTGGGTTTTAAACTTATGTCCACTTTAAAGCTCTTATATCCTGGCATAAGACACGGATGGTGAATTCAGGGTACCAAAAGATGGACTGATTCTGGAAATTAACATACTTTCCAGATGTTTGGAGAATGCAGGCTTGTTTTCTGTGCTGCCATTTGTGTTTTCCTATGTGTACCTGTATCTGTGCTTTCCTATGTTTTTATAGGAAAGTTCCTTGGGGAGGGAGGGAAATCTGCTTTTTGGTTTGGGAAATAAAATGGGTATTAATTTTTTTTGCATGAAATATTTTGAGTTGGTATTGCCATTTCTGTGAGAGAAAGGAGAGGCAGCTTTGTTCCCACAAGAGGGAGATTGTTGGGAAGGGTGGTGGTGGTGGCGGGAGCTGGGGACACTCTGGAAGTAGTAACTGAAAACAGACTTGTTCACATCTCTAGTGATTTTGAATTATGAAACGGGTCACTAATGCTCTGAATCAGCAGACTTTTAACCATGCCTGACTAAATAGACCTTGTTTTTGAAATTCACAGCAGTGTCTAGATCCCTGCTGTCTTTTTGTCCATCTTGCTAACACACAGCTGTTTTTGTTCATACATCATTTTGTGTTCAACCGCCTGGTTACTTCCTCAGGTCCCTTTTATGGTGAATAATGAACACATGGGAGTTTGAACACCCAAGTGTGTGGTTATTCAAACAGGAAGTCTCAAGGAAGCACAGTAACCCTGTCAGAGGAACAAAAGATGGAACTGGAAAGGCCATTGATGATTCCAGGCTGAAAACATCTGCCAGGAAACATCTGACAATTTCTGAGATATGGACATTCTGCACCCTACAAATGGAATGGTTTATTTGGAACTTTTTTTTAAATGCTTAGAGGATTAAGCCCTCATCCAAAATAGAAATGGAGGCAAAAAAAGAAATAGTGTGGCATTATTGGCATTAGAAGCAGGAAGGTCGCTCCACCTGTGGAGATGGCTGTGGGTCCTGGGAAAGAACGTGCAACATCTCACCTTTAGCGAAAGGGCCAATGGGGCTGTGCCCAGAAACAAGCCCATGGGTTGGGCTGCCAGAGCTGACGGGGTTGGGTGAAAGATGATTTCGTGCCAAGCCCTGGATTACTGAGCACGGGAGGAATATGAGATAGAGAAGAATGGGGATGCTGCATGGGGAGCAATGCAGTCTAGCATGGGAGCCGGAACGTGTACATCAACAAATGTACTCTGAGGCAAAGCCAGACCTGCCACAGGAGAAGGATAAAAATCCCATGCGACTGCAGAGGAGATCTGATTCTAGCTGCTCAGGGTGAGTGTCTTTCCAGAACATTTATCCAGTGACCTTTCCGATTCCTACCAACCTTGAGATTCCTTGACTTCATGGTAGAGAACTTTTTAGAATGAGTCCAGTAAGTCCTGATTTTTAGATTAAAAATGAAAATTAAATCTGAACAGCAGTTCACGTTAGGCAAATGAGGTGATACAAACGCTAGAGAAAGAATTGAGTTGTAGGCTTAATTAAGGGAAGCCGTAGCATTCAGAGAAGTGCTAGTTGTGTTCATCATAGGACTGGAAGGAACTCCACCATTGGTTCCCATCATCGTAGACATGTTCACCCAGCATGGATGCCACATCTTTTCTTGATGCCTTACTTTTTTTTTTTTTTCTTTTTGGTTTATTTGGCTACCTTCTATTTGTTCTTTAGAACTCATGGCAGATTTCAGCTTTGCCAGGAAGACTGCTGGCTTCTAATGCCTCCTGCCCCTCCACGGCACTGGCATTGAGTTGTTTGATACAATCATTTCTGAAGGTCTGTGAACCTTCGTGGGCCTGCCCATGATGTAAGAGGCACTGTTTTCTCTGTTTCTCCTATTAGACCGAGTTCATTGAGGACAAGACTCATTTATTGATTTCTTAATTCATTCACCTGACTACTTACTGAGTGCCTATTATGTGAAAGGCACCAGAAAGTGCTGGAGACAGGGCAGAGATGACCTAGAGCTTGCCTTCTGGGCGAAAAGCATGCAGTATGGAGGACCTGAGGGTTTCTTTTGCTTCCTTTCTCCTGTTGACTTTTGTATCCCTTGTGGGGAACATTCCACCTTTTATATAGTAGTAGGTGGTTCAGATGTTTGTCGAATGAACGAATTCCTATTTCTATGAGGCTATTGCCATGAAATGCAGATGAGGCTGAGAAATGGCAATCTGGTTTAGATTATCCCAAGGAGAGGGAGTTTGCTTTTTAGATAGGGTTCTTGAACCTGGACGGGTGGAATGGGATGGTTCATACATGGTGTAGCTTCCTCATCAGCATTGTTAGGTACGGACTATAGCAAAGAGCTCCAAAAATATAGTAATTTAAAAACATTGAAGTTTGTTTCTCTCTCAGGTGGTAGTCCTGAGGTAAGTGGGCAGCAGGGTAGCTGTGATCCACACAGACCTCCCGGGACCCAGGGTCCTTTTATCTTCGTGATTGGTCGTCCCCTAGGGTGTTGTCCCTTAGGGTGTGTGTGGTGTGGGTGAAGTTGGGTGATAGGTACCTCTGTGTTCCAGATCGGAAGACGCTGCTGAAGGGTGGATGCCTAATTTTTTAAAAAAATTATTTATTTATTTATTTATTTATTTATTTATTTATTTATTTATTTATTTATTTATTTAAATTTTAGAGATGGGAGGGAAGGGGCAGAGGGAAAGAGAGGGGGAATCCCAAGCAGACTTCACGCCCAGTGCAGATCCCTACACAGGGCTCGACCTCACAACCCTGGGATCATGACTTGAGCTGAAATCAAGAGTCAGAGGCTTCACCAAGTGCGCCAGCTAAGGGCCCCATCATTCTTAAGACCAAGACCTGAAAGCGGTATATATCATTGTATCATCTGCCATCTGAGAGCATTTAGTCACCTGGCTGCCTCATCCACACAGTGGGGACTGGAAAATGGAGCGCAGCCGGGCAGCCTGGGGCCAGCCGCGGATCTGTCCCACAGAGGGGGAGGACTGGTTTTGGCAGATGGGTCTGGCATGCCCACACGTCTGTTTTGGGGCGTATTTGCCAGCTACGCACAGCGGCGTCCTTCTCTCAAGTTTTGGTCTTCCTGAGGCACCTTCTGTGGAGGATCTAGAAAAACTGGCAGACACTGTCTTTGTGGACCCTCATATTCTAAGTCTTCAGGAGAAGACCTGTGAAGAAAGGGGGTGCACCCCCTTCTGCTCTTCCCAGAGTGCAGTCTTCACACCCCACCTTTGCAGAGTTCCTTTATTCTGAGACATCCCCAGTTTTCTTTCCCGTGGTGCCCTCTTGGTCCTGAGGTCTCAGTGTTGGTGCTGAATTTGCTTCCGTTGGTGGGCTCTGCCTCAGCTTCGTCTTATTTAGCACATCCCATGTGGGATCATTAAGACCATTAAGTCTTGGGGCGCCGGGGTGGCTCAGTGGCTTAAAACCTTTGCCTTTGGCTCAGGTCATGATCTCAGGGGCCTGGGATCGAGCCCCGCGTTGGGCTCTCTGCTCAGCAGGGAGCCTGCTTCCCCCTCTCTCTCTGCCTGCCTCTCTGCCTACTTGTGATCTCTCTCTCTTTCTGTCAAATAAATAAATAAAATTTAAAAAAAAGACCATTAAGTCTTGATTTACTTGACGATACTGAGCATGTGTGTTTGCCTTCAACTGTGATGGGTGAATCAAAGCTGTTTTAAAATCCAGATGTGTCTTAGATATGAGAATTCCAGAAGTGATAAAACAGTGCCTGTTGTTTGTACCACTCTGGTCATTTGAACGTTCCATTTTGCTCTGGGATCTTTTTCTTCAGTGTGTGTCCATCAAGGTCAGGAACTGTGTTTTAAACCCCTAATTAGGTCAGCAACTCAGAGCGAGGCACTTGACTTAGGGAATCATAGTACATGTTTTAAAGTGGGTCTGTATTAGCTAACACCTGCGGCAGTACCCCCCAGGCAAAAACTAGTATTTCTGCAATGAAACATTTTCTCATTTTGCAGTGATTGAAGACTGTAATGGCCTCACACTAGTTCAATTTGTGTTTTATTGCCGGACATTATGAAAATGCTCTGCTGTTTAGGATTTTTGAATGTAGAATCACAGAGATAAGGGATTATGGACTTGCATCACATTTGATTATGTAAAGTACACCTCTTCTTACAGATAATGACGATAGGATTACTAAAGATTGTAAAAATTTGGCACAAAATAGGCATATGATAAATTTGTTATTTAAAAAAGTGAATAAAGAGCCCCTGGGTGGCTCTGTTGATTAAGTGCCTTTGGCTCAGGTCATGATCCCAGGGTCCTGGGATCCAGTCCCATGTTGGCCTTCTTGCTCAGCAGGGAGCCTGCTTCTCCTTCTGCTTGCTGCTCCCCCTGCTTGTGCTCTCTCTCACTCTCTCTCCCCTTCTATCTGTGTCAAGGGGATAATAAATAAATAAAATCTTAAAAAGAAGTAAGTCAATAAAGTTCCCTTAATAGGAACTTTTATTTCATTGAAAGGATGAATTTTAACAGATTTATTCTAAGATGGGCTTTGAGTGGATGGGTTATTAAATTATGGTAAAAATATTTAGAAGTACAATTATGGCATTACATAAATATTTTTAAAAAGTAGTAGTGGTTGAATTCCAACAAAAAAAAATTACAAATTTAAAGACAAAAGTTTTTTCCCCTGTGGGCATTAGTTCATTTTTTGTTTTTGATTGTTTTATGTAAAAATGCAGTTTCATCTCTGGTGCCTGTGTGCAGTTTTGTTAGGAACCTGGCTACATTAAAGCCATTTCATTTGAGATACTTTTTGAATTGGAAGTTAATTCTGATATTCTTTTCGTTCTCAGAAGCAGATGATTTTCATGATGTCTGTCCTTATTCTCTTCCTAACTACCTATGTAGCAGAATGTTCTTCTTTCTGTTCAGGTGTTTTAAATCAGTAAGAAATTGATGTCTCCAGGAATCTCTAAAGAATGGCTCATGTTGGGGCACCTGGGTGGCTCAGTTGGTTAAGCGTCTGCCTTCGGCTCATGTCGTCATCTCAGGGTCCTGGATTGAGCCCTGCATCCGGCTCCCTGCTCAGTGGGGACTGCTTTTGCCTTTAGAGTTCTCTAGCATGGTTTTTGCTTTCTAAGAGATTATGACATCCTTGAATTGAAATCCTTTTTTTTTTTTCTTTTCCTCAGTCAAACTCATTGTCTTTATTTACCCAGAGTCTTTTGCTGTCACCCTATGCCTAAAATATATCCCATTGTCCTCTGGGTTTTACCATTCCAGTTTCTTTTGGAAGGAAATTGCCTTCTTTCGAAATTCATTTCTGCATTCTAGAAGTATGATACAACAATACGTATTGTACCACACTCAGTTGAGCATACCACCTTGTTCTGGAATCTTTTTAATGTGTATTTTGTTTCTTCATATCAGCTCATTGGAGAGCTATATTTTAAACCATTAGGTCAGCAACTTAGAGCTAGGTACTTGACTCGTGAACTCATGGGCATTTGAATGTTCTTTGGGAGACCATGGTTTTGGAAGAGTGTTTGGAAGATCTGTGTTTACTAATTTTTGGAGAAAGACCACAGAGCTGTTTTCTCAAAATTTAAGGTATCCTGTGTGGACAGTAATAATAGAAGACCTGTCCATTTGTTCTGATGAACTTTCTTTCAAGAACAGGAACATAGCTGAAACCAACCATGAAATTGTTTCAAGAAGCCTCCTCTTCCTTTCCAGGATCCACGATGCCAAGTTAAATACCTTTCTTTTTATAGAATAGCAGTTTCTCAGACTAAGACTTTAACAGTTTCTGTTTCACCAGATATAAAGTCCTGTAAAGTAGGTGTTTAAATTCCTTCTTCATGTCTTTTGAAGGTTATTACAATGTAATACTTCTCTTTTAAATACTTAATACTGATTGTTAGTGAACCTAGGGACTATTCCTTTAGGTAGGAAATCCTTTTGTCACTTGGCCTAGTGGTTCTCAAGTACTCACCAGTGATAACTGGAATCATCTTTGGAGTTTTTTTTGTGTTTTGTTTTGAAATACATATGGTCAGCTGCAGATTAGTGCGGGGTGATGTTTTGTGTTTATGAGTAAGTACAAGTCGAAATGTATAATTACATTGTGCAGCAGATAATTCTGTTTTAGTTTGCAGAAATGCAGAATAGAAGTGAAAATTTCTCCGTGGAGTAGATCAGTAACTCTGGGAGCATTTCTAACCAGCTTACTCACCCCGGGTATCCGCTGCCCTCGACTTTGTGTTTTATCCTTCTGCTTTTAAAAGAAAATAGTTTTATCATCCCTAGACAATAAAAATGGTATATTACGTATAGTCATCCGCAGCATGCTTTTTTCTCTCGGTGCATTTCCGAAGTGTAGTTGTAATTCATTCATTTTCATTTCTGGGGGCATTTTATTAAGTGATTGTATTAGAGCTAATTTATTGATTATCCTGCTGATGGACCTTTTTGTTGTTATGAATAATGTTCTGTGAACATTCTCATGCATGTTTCCTGATGCTTCTGTGCAAGAATCTCCTTAACTGAGTTGGTGGGTCATAAAGAGTATCTTCAGTTTTATGAGATAATGCAGATTGTTTTCCAGAGTCTTTGTGCTGGTTTAGATGCTCACTAGCAGGGTTAGTAGGCCATTGATCAACATTTGATGTTGTAAGAATTTGTAAATTTTACCTATTTGGTGATGGAAAGTTGTTTCTCATGGTGGTTTTATTTATAAGGGTAAATATCTTTTCATGTGTTTATTGGCCTTTCATATTTCCTGTCCTGGAAAATGTCTCTTCAGTTTTTTGACCATTTTTCTTATTGATTTGTATCTTCATTTGTATCAATTCTCCATATATTCTGGACACTAACCCCTTATCAGCTATGTATTGTCTGTATTGTCTTTTTATTTTCTCTGTAATATCTTTTAGACAGAATTCCTTAATTTTAGTGTGATCAAATATATCAGTATTTTCTTCAATAATTATGTGTCTTATGGGAGAAATCTTTCCTATATTTTATCAAATTTGCCTTTTACATTTAAGTTCTTAATTCACCTGAAATTTATTTCAGTGTTGTCTTTATTTCTTAGGGCTAGTCCCTTTTAAACTTAATTTTCTTTTTTACAAATATTCCAGCTGTCTTTGGCCCTTTGCTCTCTCATGCAAATTTTAGGATCAGATTGTCAAGTACCTCACTGGATTCTGTTTGGATCTTTTTTTTTTTTTTTTTTAAGATTTTATTTATTTATTTGAGAGACAGAGAAAGTGAGAGAGAGAATGAGAGGCAGAAGCAGACTCCCCGTGGAGCTGGGAGCCCGATGTGGGACTCGATCCCGGAACCCAAGGATCATGACCTGAGCCGAAGGCAGTTGCTCAACCAACTGAGCCACCCAGGCGCCCTCTATTTGAATCTTGATTGAAATTGCATTTTTATACTTTCTTTTGGGTTGAATTGATATCTTGATAATATTGAGTCTATCCATGAACATAGTATAATTTAGTCCTTCTTTTTGAATTCCAGTAATGTTTTATAATTCTCAATGAGCCTTGCCTTGTTTTGTTAGATTTATTCTTGGGTATATTTTATTTTTTGTTACTAATAAATTTTTTTCTAAACTACTTTTTCTAACTGTGGCTCATATATAAATATGTAATTGGTGTTTGTGTATTAATCATATAACCACTTGTTTGATTCTCTTAAGCTAATGATTTGTCGTTAGTCTTATTTTTATATGCAGACGATCATCTGTAAATAATGACAATTTTGTTTCTCTTTACCAATTCTTAACTCTTTTATTTTTTCTTTGTTGATTAGGACAATATACAAAATTCCTGTTAAACATTCCTCTTAGAGTACTATGATTTTACAAAAAAGTTGCTAATTTGATAGTGAGAAGTGCTTTTATTTTAGGTTACAATTCTTTTGTAATTGTAGAGGCTATTTTTTATTTCGTTGTGTAATATTTATTTCTGTAAACTGCCTCACTTCCTTTTTTTGGAAATAGGTGTATTAATAAAAACATTTTTTTAGTTTAATTTCCAACTTTTTGCAGTTAAACCATTTTAAGATATGTTTTGGGTATAGGTTTTAGTGTATTAAAATAGCTCTAAAATATTAAATGTAGTCATATACAGGTATTGTTCTTTGGTAAAATCAGATATCAGATTAGTTGCTGTTCATACTGTTTGGCATGATAAGTGGTAATTTGGAAAACAAAAACATTGCTATTTATAAACTTCACTGAAGATTTGATTAGTACATTTATTTCCTTAAAGAACACAGCAAACTGTGTCAGTGGCAACTCTAGGAAGCACTTACAGAGGGACCTGGGTTTTCTTTTTTTTTTTTTTTAAGATTTTATTTATTTGTCAGAGAGAGCACAAGCAGGCAGAGTGTCTGGCAGAGGCAGAGGGAGAAGCCGGCTTCCTGCTGAGCAAGGAGCCTGATGCGGGACTCAATCCCAGGACCCTGGGATCATGAGCTGAGCTGAAGGCAGCCACTTAACCGACTGCCACTTAACCAAGCCACCCAGGCATCCCTACTTTGGTCTTCATAAATAATCATTTTTGATTTCAGAGTTTGATTTCTCAAGCTCCTGAGATGTTTTAGGCCAATCTTCATGGTTTTCGTAACATTGTGGGTCATATACTTTAAGATCTTTTCCCTCATTTAAAGTCTTAACACACTCTGAGACATTGTTTATAAATCTGAGAAGCTGACTGAATTTAAAGGTCTTGAAACAAAGAATGGTGGATCTCTGGGACTTTGTGGAAAGATCGTCTTGTACAATATAAAATATAAGTGTGAGTTTATCTTTTAAGTTCTTGGGATAGATAAGCCCCATATGTCATTCACCTGTAAATGCCACAGAAGTGGTTATTAGGGGCATTTAGTGGATAGGAGGCAGGGAGTATGAAGGGGGAGGGAGGAGAGGCAGTCCCGTACAACAAAGAATTGCCCAAATCCTGCCCAACTTGGGATTTCTCACGGGACATTTGTGCTATTAAAAAACCTGATTATAAATATCTGAGCCTAGAACATAACTTTGTCTTTATACATAAACAAAGAGTTTTCTTTTACATAAATTTATTATGCATAATTTCCCGTGAGTACAACCACTATGTAAATAAATATTTTTTGAGCTTAGCATGACTTAGGACACCAATTAGGAAACTCAAGTGCCTCTTGTGGTGTTCGGGTTGCCCGTACAGTTCATGTGTGGATGACTCTGCATTTCTACCTCTCACAATCAGAGTGATTCTGTGTATGTATTTGTGTATTCTTAAATAGCCTCTTTTTTCCCCCTAAAATATCAGATATAAAGAAAAGTGTTGATAATATTCAGTTGGTATTTTGAAATTTGCTTTTATAGCTTTCCCTACACATGAGTAGTTACCAACATGTCTTCTCTGCCAACATGTTTTTTTTTTTTTAATGGAGCAATGAAAGCAGGTTAAGATTAAGTGAATATTTTATAAGGAAACATGCTGATAAAGTTGGCCGAGATATATCATTCTTCCTCATGTTCTCCATTTGACAGTCCGTAATTTGTCCTGACATGTTATACCTACTCCGTCAAAGTGATAGTCCTCTTGCTCATAAAACATATGGGCAATGCTGGTCTGTCATTACTTTTTCTGACACCAAGTTTTATTGCAATGTCCATCTGTGCCTCTGCCCCTTCATTTTCCTGTATGTATTTTGTACAGAATGACATCCAATCCTATTTTTAAAAATGCAAACTTATTTGTTATAATAAGTAGGTACAAGTGTCCGACAGCTTTGTTATTGCCCTCTAGTGTAGTAATCCCCAGGACTTTATTGAAATGGGTATGTTTCCCTTTAATTTCTGCTTTATATTATGGTTAGGGCCACACACATACACATACCACTTAGAAGTTATATATATTATAGATTTTATAATTTATGGATTTCATTTTAGGAGGATAAAGGGGGAGGCATTACAAAATATTTGTCTCAAGAGCAGGCATGAGTCTGGTAGGCTTGGGAATGGTCCTACAGTGCGTCACCCTCACATATGTGGTATTCTAACTTGAGTCTTCCTTCCATGTTCTCTCTCCCCTCCAATCTTTCATACAAGGGAAGCCAAGCCATCTTTCCAAAATACCAATTGTTACTTCCCTAAGTGCTAACTTGTATTAACTTTTGGTGTATATAAGTCGCAGGAACTGGAGACCTGCTAGGCAGGGACTGTATCTTAAATTTGTTTATATCTCCAGGATTAACATAGTTCTTTGTGCCTACGGTATACTCCAGAAGTGTTTGCTGATATTTTTAGTTTACTTTTCCTCCCTATGATAGAAAATACATTTGGAGAAGATTCTCCATGTTTCCTTATACCTCGCCCCCCTTTTTTTTGGTACAAGACTGCTCTTTAAATGGGTCTCAGCAGTGAATATCATCTTAATATTTTCCATGGTGGAATAGCATGGACACCACCCCTAGACGTAGAGGAAATGTATAGAAACAGAAGGCCTTACTACCGTTCTGATTTTAATTACAGTATTAGAATAAATTGTGGTAGAAGTCTTTTTTAAAAATATATTTAACAGTGATAAAAGTCATAGTTTTCAAGTTTATCTGAAAGGTTATGTCAATATTATATTCTTGATTTTTGTTTGTAGCTATTTTCTCTAATTTGGAATTTGATTTATTGTGTGCAATTTTTGTTTTTGTCTCCTGGTTAGAGAATTTCTTTCTTTTTTCCTTAAACACCACTGTCCCATTCGCAGCAAAATTTAAAAAAGGAAATCATTCTGGATCTTTTCTGTGTCACGTATGTATTTTTTTTAAAGTTTGTTTGTTTATTTATGTATCTATTTATTTAAGCGACCTCTATACCCCCAGCAGGGGGCTTGAACTCATAACCCAGAGATCAAGAGTAGCATGCTCTTCCAATTGAGCCAGTCTTGTGCCCCTTCTGTATTTTTTTTAAGATTTTATTTATTTATTTTAGAGAGCATGAGCAAGCAGGGAGAGAGAGAGAGGGAGTCAGAGAGGCAGACAGTCTCAAGCCGACTCCATGCTGAGTGAGGAGCCTGATGTGGGGCTTGACCCCAGGACTCTGCGATCATGACCTGAGCTGAAACCAAGAGTCAGATGCTTAACCAACTGAGCCACCAAGGTGCCCCGTTCCATCTGGTTTTTAACGTGGGTATAAAAAGAGTTTGGGAGGCATCAATAGGAAGTTAGATCTGTGGTGGGTAGCATCCTGCATGTGTTTCTTCTGTGCACTATTCTTTTACATTCAATATTCTTGCCTGATAGACTTAGCATCCTATATGCTGCAGATAGAGTTTCCAGGGAACATAATATTGTCTACTAATTGATCTTTATCATCAGATTTCACAGTTGCTGTGAATCATATTGTATAGGATTTTATTACCTATTTACTCTTTGTGTGAACTTTATTATATTGCTTAATCTTCTTTTAAAGGACATTTTTATCTATAATCCATTTCTTATTAGAAAGGTAGATTACTTCTGCTTTGTGACTGTTATAGCGTTTTGATATATTTACCTAACTTTATGTGCCTTTCTGCTTGTTTTCTTATATTAATTCTTTAAGATGGAATTATTGAATTAAAATACACACATATTTTTGAGGCTTTTAATGGTTCATCCTTGAACTCTAGGTAATAGGGTCTAAGAGTACCTATTGCTGTGGGAATTTCCTTTCCTCCTCTCCTAATGTGGGATAGCCAGATGAATTTTTTTATCTGAGTTTTTTTTTTTTAAAGATTTTATTTATTTATTTGACAGAGAGAAATCACAAGCAGGCAGAGAGGCAGGCAGAGAGAGAGAAGGAAGCAGGCTCCCTGATGAGCAGAGAGCCCGATGTGGGGCTCGATCCCATGGCCCCGAGATCATGACCTGAGCCAAAGGCAGAGGCTTAACCCACTGAGCCACTCAGGCACCCCTCATCCGAGTTTTTAAATTCCCAATATTCAGTAGTTAGTAGATCATGGCTGCCTTGATGCAGCTCTGATTTCGGTGGTCTTGTTGGGTTGAGGATGACCACAAATGCTCTGATACTCCTCCCTTTGTGTGTGAGCTGGCCTGTGCTTTTTGCACGTGCTTTGGCCAATATACACTGGCAGGTGCGATGGAGTGCCAGTCCCAGGCTTGTCCTTTCAGAGGAGTGGCAGCTCTCACCTTGGTCTCCAGGAGCCTGAGCTGCCACAGAGAAGTCCAGCTGCCCCACCAGTGGCAGGCTTGGGGGGACATGGACAGGCAGTGTGGTGTATCCCCAGCTCTGTCCACCCTCCTGTCCATCCCCAGAAGGGCACCGGGCATAACCAACTCAGCTGCCAGCTGAGTCCTGCCGGGTGACTTCACTACCTCTGTCAACACCATGTGCAGCCCACGATCACCCTGGTGAGCCCTTCCCCCGCTTCTGAGTCTCAAAATCATGAGGTATAAAAATGGCGTTGGTTGTAAGCGACTAAGCTTTGGAGTAGCTTGCTGCGCAGCAAGAGGTTACTGAGTCTAGAGCATCGAGTTGGAGAGCCTACACTGCTTTTCCCCAAGAGGAATCAACCTTCATTCCTTCCTAGGGTGGTTGGTTGAGAAAGAACCTATGGGCTTTTGGTAGACACCGCACTTCTCCTGAGCTTCAGCTAGAGAGTGGTGGGAGAGGAGCCCCAAGTCTCCTGAGGCTGTGCGTTTTTGTGTGAGAGAGAACTGAAGCTTGGCCGAAGTTTCGAACCAAGTTACTATCACAGGACTCCTGTGTCCGAGAGAGTGGACTTGTTTCTGTCTGTCCTTTTGTGTCTACTGCATGGGAGGCAGGGACAGGGAACCAGCTTTAAGATGATCTCGAGGAGAGCCGTAAACGTGGGTAACCATAAGAAGACAATCCATAGGTTCCTGCCATTCCCTCGATCAGAAAGCTTCCCTTTCATTGCCTGCCAAAGAAAATGTACACGCTCTGGTTGCTGTTCATGGCCCTCTGGGCCTAGTGCCGTAGCCCTAACTCCCACCCTTCTCCTCTAGCTACCTGCCCATGTTCACTGTGCTTTCATGCCTTTTCCTCGCTATTCTCCCCTCTAGAGGCAAGACTCTCCACTCATCCTGCCTTTCCCAAACAATGCCTATTGGTATTCTATTTATTCTGAAAGGTTAATCTCAGTTGCTTCCTTTTTCTTTAAAATCTTTATTTTTTTATTCTTCCTGCTTACGTACTTCCTCACCTTGAGCACAGTCGGCCTGGCTTTCGGGTACTTGTCTCATACTCCTTAGTAGGTTTCAAGAACTTTGAAGACACAGAAGGTGTTATTCACTCATAATATGTAATAGTGTTCATTAAAGTGTTTGGCTTATTTTCTATATTTGCATTTTCTTCTCTCTTACTCAAAGTACGTGAAAGTTCTTTAGGGGTTTAGTGAACTAGAAACTTAAGGAATTATTGTCTTGAGCCCATGTGGATTTCCTTATGCAAACACAGGTAAATGAGGCAAGAGACTTAGACAATGAGTACTCTGTACTTCCTGGTATTGGCTGGAGTTCTCTGTAATTCTGCTTCCTGTCCAGGGAGGGTAAAGATCAGTCATTTCTGAATTTATTTGTTTGAATTTATGGTACCAGGATGCTGTAAATCAAATCCCTTGTTAAGGTTTTATAGTGAATTAAATCTAAAAATTTGAAAAACTTGCTTAAAAACTTAAAAACTTGGTGTCCTTGTCTATTTTTAATCAGTTTTTCCCGGATTTTTTTTTTTTAAGATTTTTTTGTTTATTTCACAGAGACAGTGAGAGAGGGAACACAAGCAAGGGGAGTAGGAGAGGGAGAAGCAGGCTTCCCGCTGAGCAGGAAGCCGGACATGGGGCTCAATCCCAGGACCCTGGGACCACGACCAGAGCCGAAGGCAGATGCCCAATGACTGAGCCACCCAGGTGCTCCTTTCCCGGATATTTTTGACTGTAGCCCATTATAAGAAGCATATTTTCCATTGCCACCTAGTCAGAACATATAACTGAAACAAGTTCCTTAAAACAGACCTTACCATTGTTCCATATATTGTGCTCTGATATTTTCTATTCTAATGTTTTTAGATGCTGGTCATGACTTGGGAACTTTTTGTTTCAAAGTATTGTTTGAAATGTATTCAGATAATAAAGGCTTGAATGGTAAGGTTCTGATTCTGAGACTAATCAGCTTCCCTGAGAGAATTGGTATTTTTAAAAGACCACGTTGGTGGATGAATCTGATCAGAACAGTCACATTTTACAAAGATATTGTGTAATTCAAAATGTATGTGGTAAAAGGTAGATTTCCTTATTGGGAAGGAATATAAGGTGGGATCTGTAGTCTTTTCTCAAATGCTGCTTTTTATTTTCTTGGCATTATCACTAGTTTGAGGAATGCTCTCTCAAAGTAGTGGCACTGCCTACCAAAGCAGTTTAGTTTTTGTATTTTTTTCTATAAATATTTATTTATATAAATATAAATAACATTTCCAGTTTTCATTTTAAAGTTGTTGATTTTTCGGTGTATTCATAACACTAGCTTCATTATTAGTACCAACACTTAACAGCTAATAATTATTGAGAAGTTATTATGTGCCGTGCATGGTGTTGAGTGCTTTTCTGAAGTTTAATGTAACCTTCAGAGCACAGCAATGGGGATGGTAAGCTCTCCTCGTTTACAGAGGAGGAAGCTGAGACACAGAGACCACACACCTTGTGTGTGGGGAGCCAGAGGTGCGCCCTGGGGTCCGATGGCAGAGACCCTGCTCTGAACTGGCCTGTGATTGATTCCACTTCTCAGAATAAAATGCCTTGTATGAAATGTAGCTATACTATTTATAATTTCTGGGGACTTGTTAGTACTCTTAACTCATCCCTAAAAGTTGAGCCTCATTTCCAGCATTCTAATGGTGGTGACACTATATCACGACCCCTAGGATATTGATATTCTGGATTATGTTAACAGTGAAACATAAGTAAGGGGTACGTAAGGTCTTTTTTGATATTTCAGTGGACTTGGTTGCTTGATTAAAGGTTCAAGATTCATCTGCGTTGTATATCTCACAGTAAATCTATGTTGAAGTTTCTCCTACCTTGAAATTTACTTTTATTTGATAAACATTGAGCTTTTTAAACATTTAGTGACTACCATATGCTAGACCCCCTAACTGGCTCTAAGATTACAAAATGAGTATAGAAAATTTGGCTCTGGGGCACCTGGATGGCTCAGTGGGTTAAGCGTCTGCCTTCGGCTCAGGTCATGATCTCAGGGTCCTGGGATCAAGCCACACATCGGGCTCTCTGCTCAGTGGGGAGTCTGCTTCTTCCTTTCCCTCTGTGCTCACTCTCTCTCTCTCTCACTATCTCTCTTAAATAAATAAATAAAAACATTAAAAAAAAAGAAAAGAAAATTTGGCTCTGATTAGAGGATAAGACATTGACTGTTCATGAATTCCTAGAAACACAAACCTGAGAGATTTTTTTTTTTCAAGTAACCTCTTCTACCAATGAGGAAACAGACCAGGTTATCAGGGTCCCTTGTTCTTTGTGTTGCCTTCTTTTCGGCCATCTTATTCCTTTGTTTAGTGAAAACCTCGCACGTTCTCTTTCTGATTACCATTTCTTTTTTTTTTTTTTAAGATTTTATTTATTTATTTGACAGACAGGAGAGAGATCACAAGTAGGCAGAGAGGCGGGCAGAGAGAGAGGGGGAAGCAGGCTCCCTGCTAAGCAGAGAGCCTGATGCGGGGCTCCATCCCAGGACGCTGAGATCATGACCTGATTCGATCCCAGGATGCTGAGATCATGACCTGAGCTGAAGGCAGAGGCTTTAACCCACTGAGCCACCCAGGCGCCCCTGATTACCGTTTCTTTTAACAGTTTGTGAAATGTGGAGGTAGGTATTTTTAACCATTTGCTAGTGATTGATTGAGTTGTGCTGTTGACACTTGCTAAGGATGACTTGGCCCCTTGAAGCCCGTTTTCTCATTTGAAAAAGTGGGGTAATAATGACACCTATTGGTAGGATTGATGTGAGTATTAAATGAAATAAATGCATTAATAGTGTTTACATGGTGTTTGGCACAAACACAAATACAATCAGTGATTATTTTTAATGAGCTTAATAAAGACAAGACTCTAGTTGGGGACATTTCTTAAAAGGTGTGTTCGGTATTATAAAGACACTGTTGCATCAACAGATCTTGTGTAGGAAATGGGAATTAAGTAGTATTTTCTCGTTTTTACCTTCCAGTCTTTTTTCTTTATCAAGGCTTGACTGGAATTGGCCCAGCCCTCTCTGGCTGCCCGGCACCATGTGTGCACCAGGTGATGCAGTGTGGACAGTGTGGTGCCGTGTGTGCACACTGTGTTGCAGTGGAGAGAGTGCGGCTGCCTGGCACCATGTGTGCATGGTGTGGTGCAGTGTGGACAGTGTGGTCCAGTGTGCATAGTGTGGACAGTGTGGTGCAGTGTATGCACAGTGTGGCGCCGTGTGGGCATAGTGTGGTGCAGTTTGCACGGTGTGGTGCAATGTGGACAGTGTGGTGCAGTGTGGACAGTGGGGTGCCGTGTGTGCACAGTGTGGTGCAGTTTGCACGGTGTGGTGCGGTGTGGACAGTGTGGTGCAGTGTGGACAGTGTGGTGCTGTGTGTGCACAGTGTGGCGCCGTGTGTGCGTGGTGTGGTGCAGTGTGCACAGTGTGGCGCCGTGTGGGCATAGTGTGGTGCAGTTTGCACGGTGTGGTGCAATGTGGACAGTGTGGTGCAGTGTGGACAGTGTGGTGCAGTTTGCACGGTGTGGTGCAGTGTGGACAGTGTGGTGCAGTGTGCACAGTGTGGTGCTGTGTGTGCACAGTGTGGTGCCGTGTGTGCACGGTGTGGTGCAGTGTGCACAGTGTGGTGCAGTGTGCACAGTGTGGTGCCGTGTGGGCACAGTGTGGTGCAGTTTGCACGGTGTGGTGCAATGTGGACAGTGTGGTGCCGTGTGTGCACAGTGTTTGCAGTGGAGAGAGTGCAGGCTTGTGTTCCAGCCTGGCCTTGGCAGCTTGCTCTCCGGGGGCTCTGAAATGTCTCCTCAGGGATAAAATTCTTCATTTTCTCGGATATAAAAAGTGAATCATAGTACTTCCCTATGGGACTGTAAGGATTAAAGCATCCAGTGCAGCCCTTACACCCTCTGCTTGCTTTGCCTTTTCCCTGACATGTAGGGCTCATCGTCTTCTGGCTCCTCCTTCTAACCCCACTTCCTCCTTGTACGAACCACCTGACCTGACCACATGGGTGTGTTCGTTGTGCACTGGACGGGCGCCGCCATCTTCATCCTCGACGGCGCGTCTCCTCTCCCACCCCCACCTTGGGGAAGCACACCCTCACGAACTGCCCTGTACCACGGGCCTGGCACTAAACAAGCCCCAAGAGGCAGCCGAAAGGGCCCTCAGACGCCTCAGAAGCCATTTCACCGAACCACACTCATTTTACAGATGAAGAAACTGAAGGCCAGGGGCCATAGTGGTTGCGTAAGATCGGGTTTCCCACTTCTAGACTAAGGCTCTCTCCGCCACGCAGTGCTCCATCTCAGTTTTTGAGCCTATTAAAGAAACAAAAAACAACAACGGAAATAGAGGGTTATGTATGCAGCCGCTTCTGAGTGTGCTCAGAATCTGTCCTGCTCACAGGTAGCCTGCGATACCCATTTTATTTACCTGGTAGGTATATTTGAGTAATTTGTATTAAAAATCACAATATAAGCCTTGATAATCCTAATCACTCATAGAATAATCACTAAGCACCTACTAAGTGCAAAGCTTTGAGAACGTTGAACTTTTCAAAAAAGAGAGTCTGTGCCTAAGGAGAGCTCCCTGCCTACAGGGCTGTTAAGAACCCCTGGGGCTAAGGAAGACTCCGGAGGTCGACGGAAGGAGCTCGCTGGTGTTCTTTTCCCACAAGACAAATGCAGAGAAACACAGATTGGTGTTCACATAGTTCTCTTCTCGGCTTCTCCGAGAGAAGGTATTGGGTGGAGGCAGGTGTGTCTGTATTTCGGAGCCACAGTGGGCCCCGCCTCCTAGCTTGCTGGATGCTCCCAGGGACTTGATTTGGTCAGCTCTCATTCCTTACCACTCCCTTAGCCATCTCTGCGGGGTAAACAGATTTTATAACACAGGCTCATGTCCCGTTTGACGAGGTGGCCTGTCTTTCCGGAAACTTCCCAGACCATCCCATACTGTAAAGAAATTCACTGAACAATTTTAACAGCTGTCAAACTGCAGCCTAAGTTAGCAGGGTTGGAAAGCTGAACATACCCTATAAATCACCCTCATCCAGTCTGTTGAAGAGTTTCTTATTTTCTCTTCTTAAATAAATATTACGTGCTTTCACCAAACATAGCCTATATTTTTAATGTGCAGTTCAACACCTAAGAAGCAACTAAGTCATAATCAAAAGTCATCTTTAGAAGGATTTACTGTTTAGCAAATAATAGCAGACCTCATCTCTTTCTAAAAATAAACCATCAGTTTATGTCACCGAGTATATTTGACTCTTCTAAAACGAGGCTCTCTCTCCTCTCGGACATGGGAGGACATTTATTTTTTTTGTCTGTGATGTAGTTTTCCAAGAGTTCGTCACTATTGGCTGCTTCATTTCAGTTCTAAATTTAGTAAATTCTTGGAGGTATACTTAAAGAGGCAATTTAAGGATTTTATCTCAAGTCTTGTTGATTGTGTGGTTGTAAGTGGTCAGTCGTTACATTTCATACTGATAGCATAGGGAAGCTGGGAGCGACTAAATTTAAAATTCTTTGCAGTTCTTTACATTTTTATGTCTGACTGCTTCTTGAAATGCATACATTCCTTTTGTGGTGAAGACTCCTCTGTAGTTATTTTAATTTGCCCAGAAGTGTTAACGTATCTGGTATCTTCTTTGCAGTTTTTTTTTTTTTTAAATAATAGCCAAGTTAATTTTTTTGTCCCCAGAAAAAACTCATTGGAGTGGAGAGTGATGGAGTTGGTAATTCAGGAATCTAGTGTGTGACCGAATCAGAAAACACATGTTAAAGACTTCAGGCTTTAAGTTTTGTAGTTCTTTTGCGTTTCCCATTTTCCTGTAACATTTTCTCATGTCTCAATATATAAATATTTTGTCTTTACTCATACTCGTATTTCTTGTTAACCAAATTCTTTCCTAAGACTCTTGATGTAGACTTGAAGTATTTTTAATGTCTTTGGGTGTGGGTGTTCTAAGTACCTCCCAGAAAACCTCCAGGAATTTTTGCCCACCTACTTGGTTTTCCTGGAGGGTGAAAGAAGGTGATTAGTGGAGGAGAAAAACCTCACAAAAAGCCACCAACAAAAAGCTGCCTGCATGTTTGTTAAAGGTAAGACCCATGGGCTGTCGTCGCTGCAGCCCTGAGGGCTCTTCAAGTAAAGTAATATCCGTATGTCGTTCTTTTTAATGACATGTACAGTTTTCTTCCCTCAGAATAAAGTCTCAAAAGATCTTCTTGAATGATAGCTATATTGTGACATGAGATTTTTTTTTTTTTTAAGATTTTATTTATTAGAGAAAGCCGGAGACAGAGCACAAGCAGGGGAAAGGGGCAGAGGGAGAGGGAGAAGCAGACTTCCTACTGGACAAGGAGCCCAGCGCAGGCTTGATCCCAGGCTGCTGAGATCATGACCTGAGCCAAAGGTCGATGCTTAAACCGACGGAGCCCCCCAGGCACCACAGGAGCTGTTTTTGTTCTGTGTCTCAGTTGACTGGAAGTTTCCTGTGGGTAATTGCTTCCACTGTGTTCCATCCACCCTGTTGCTTATGTTGTGATTTTCTTAGAAAAACCTGGTAATGAAATGGCCTCTGATTCCAGCCTTCACAAGCAAAGCATCTAGGCTTAAAGAAGGCTGTGTTAGGGGTGTAAGAAACCTGCTAAAAGGAAGGCTTCAGTGTCGATGATTTTATAAGCTCAGGCTTGGATTCCTGCTTTGAGAGATGTTTTGCAGAAATGTTGATGGACGGACTATTAATAAGTTGTATCATGGTGGGCCGTAGCATCCCAGACCCTCTTGGCCCACTTGCCCTGTTATCCACCAGCATTTGTGGTTTGTGTTAACCCCAAGTGTGTGGCGGGAGAAAATGGAAGCCATCTGAGAGACCTCCTGGTCTAATTCTTTGTTTCAGCTGAGGAAACTAGACAGGGTAAGTGACTTTTCCACTGTGAGGCAACACCTAATTTGTGGCCACCGCGGGCATGGAACCCAGGTCCTGTGGCAATTTATGAGTTAGGGAAGAGAGAGGGCACAGAGCCGTGGAACCAGGCAGAAGAAAAAAGTGCAGTTTAGGGTCGGAGTACTTGCAGCATTGTGGACGGAGACTGTAGGATCCGCAGTTAGGTCTGAGTGACATCTACTACTTACAAGCTATGTGATGCGTGGATGAGAAACTTCATCTAAGTTCCTTTATCGTCGCGGTGTAGTGGTTAGATAAGAGGACGGTATGAAGTATCTGGCCCAGTGCATGGGACCTAGGAAGCGTTCCCTGACGGTAGCTGTTACTGTTCTGGAAGTTTAACGGGGGAGGGAAGCGCGGAGAGAAATGGGAGGGTTGGTGTAGTCGGAGGTGTATGGGTCAGAGCTCTCCGGAGAACCAGACCCGATGGCAGATAGACGTATGGAGAGATTTGTCATGAGGAATTGGCTCACGCTATTACGGAGGCTGAAGAA
Source organism: Nasua narica (assembly GCA_028533885.1). NCBI lineage: Eukaryota > Metazoa > Chordata > Mammalia > Carnivora > Procyonidae > Nasua > Nasua narica. The sequence goes on from CM052814.1 coordinate 39,839,437, forward strand.
GTCCCACGATCTGCCGTCTGCAAGCTGGACACCCAGGGGAGCCCGCGGTGTAACTCCGGTCAGAGTCCAGAGGCTGAGAGCCAGGGGGCCAGTGGTGTAGATCCCAGCCCGAGGGCAGCAGAAGACAGATGTCTCAACTCATGCATGCAGACAGGAAGCAAAAACGGTGAATTCTTCTTTTCGGTGTCTTTTTCTGTTCAGACCCTCAGCGAATTGGATGATGCCCGCCTACACCGGGGAGGTCAGTCTGCCTTCCTGAGTCCACACGTTCAAAGGCTAATCTCCTCGGGAAACACCCTCACAGACACACCTAGAAATCATGTTTAGTCTGAGCTCCTCATGGCCCAGTCAAGTCGACAAATAAAATTAACCATCGCAAGAAGGCTTTATTGATCTCGAAAGGAGAGTCTTTCTGAGCAAGCCTTTACAATCTTCACATCTGGTCATGTCATTCTTAAAAATCATCCTTGGCTCCCCATCACATATCTGAAACATCGGGCTGACGTGAACGCACCCTCCAGCTTGACTTCTTGTGTTTTCGTCATGCCGAATCTCTTGCAGTTAATTCTTGGAACGTGGTCTGCATTTTCGCTTTTTTCTTGAGTAGCAGAAAACCTGACCCACCACTCCCCATTAGTCATCCTTCAAGACTTCCTTCAATTCCCATGTCTTCTCTTAGATCATGGTCTCTCCGTCCCACCTTCCTTTATGGTGAATCACTAGTTGTATTGTGTTTCCATAGTGCCCCGTACACAATGTTACAGCAGTTACTAAACTGTCCTAATGATTTGTATACGTGTCTGACTCACTAATCATTACAGTCCCTGAGGACAAGGACCAGGTCTTAGTCATTTTTGTATGCCTAGCTCTAGATTGGTGCTGGACACATAGTAGATGCTCATAAGGTGCTTGTAAGACGGAAGGGAGGGAGGAAGGAAGGAAGTTATCCTAATTAGAGGTTATCCTAAGTTGGTATAACAGCATGAGCAAAGATAAGGCTGCAAAATTATCGTTAGTTTGGTGGGAAGATTGAGACAGTTTGATTGGAAAGGGTTTGTGTTGAGAAGTAGGCTTGTGTAAAAGAGGGTTAGAAGATATGATCCCTTTATCTGGAGGGCTTTCAATATGAAGCAGAAGATGTATTATGGAAGGGAGCCATTTTAGGTGTTCGTCAGAGGAGTAAGGTGGTTCCAAGAGTTGCAAGAAAATTAGCCTAGTGGCTGGATGGTTTGCAATGAGGGGAGGCTTGGATCCTGGGGCACTAGTAAAATTATTGCAGCAATAATGAGGTTAAGGTGGTGCCAATCAGAAAGGCAAGAGGAGAGACATTTAAAACAAGCCATGAAATTCTGGCAAACTAGTTCACTCTAAGATTTCTCACATTTTGGTTTGCCAGAGTTTTTGTTTTTTCTTCCTCCCTTCAAAAGTAAAGTTTTCTCCATTTGGGTCTTTTGGTATTAGTGCCTAAAAACTTCCACCTTAATCTGAAACTCTCTACTCTGATTTTTCAAAAAGGAACAGAAGTTCTTTCAGTAATTTTTATTTTAGTTTAGTTTTTGTTTTGTTTTGTTTTTTGTGTTTTGCCCTGGTTCATCTCTGCTGGGCTGTGGGCCCAGAAGGAAACTTAGGAAATAATTTGTCAGTTCTCTTTGGCTTTTACAATATGTTCCTATAGTTGTGTTATTAGAGCATGTGTATTAGAGCATCCTGACGTTCAGTTTTGGTTGTCGACGAGAGTACTTATTGAAAGACAGTACCTTTATCATTTTTCTTCCTTTCTTTTTTTTAATGATTTATTATGGTTTTAGAGAGTGTGGGGGGAGGGCTGAGGGAGAGGGAGAAAGAAAATCTCGGGCAGACTCCCTGCTGAGCCCGGATATGGGGCTTGATCTCATGATCCTGAGATGGGGACCTGAGCCAAAATCAAGAGTTGGATGCTTAACTGACTGAGCCACCCAGGTGGCTTTTTTCTTTCTTTCTTTTTTTTTTTTAAGGTACCTATATCTTTTTAGTTTTCTCTTTCTTTGAGATATTCTTATGAGGCCTTTTTTTCATGGATTAAGAAAAATGTCAAATGGAATTCTAATCAGAGGTCAGTTTTGTTCTGTGAATTTGTCCATTGAAAAATAATGTACTTTTTCTTTGTTTAAGATAACCGATCTAATTGATTGAACTCTCTCATTTTCATTTCATGTTGGAGGGAAGGAGAACAGATAAGAGTGCCTGCTTGGCCCCAGTCTTGGAGCTATGTGCTTCCCACACATTATGTTGGGTGCTCCTAACACCTGGTAAAGTAAATATTAATAATTACCTTATTAGGGAGGTGAAGGATTTGGGCAGTTGTGTCACTGTGCATAATTGGGAAGGGGCAGAGAAGGAAAACCGCATCTTTGCATATGTTCTGTTGACGATGCACATTTGAAAAGAGCAGTTCTCTCTTTTTTTTTTTTATAAGATTTTATTTATTTTCCTGGGGCAAATAATACATTATATGTTAATTAAAAAAGATTTTATTTATTTGAGCGAGAAGGAGAGAGAGCACAAGCAGGGGGAGTGGCAGAGGGAGAGGGAGAAGCAGACTCCCCACTGAGCGAGGAGCTCAATGCAGGACTTGATTCCAGGACCCTGGCATCATGACCTAAGCTGAAGGCAGACCCTTTACTGACTGAGCCACCCAGGCGCCCCTCAAACTTTCTTAGTAAGAGGATCCTTTATCCAATGAAATAGAATTCCTGATTCACCAAACGGATAAGAATAATATTCTGTTACATACAATTATTTGACACAGTAAATTTCAGGTTGAGAATTATATGATGAAACTGAAGACTGAAACATGATTTATTCCTATACATGTAAGATATATAAGAGTTGAAATAAGTATTCAAAGTCATGTGATAATTCTAATAGCTTGTTTTTTCCTGTATCAATATGATTGTTTTTTTAAAGATTATTTATTTATTTATTTGACAGAGAAAGAGAGAGAGACCACAAGTAGGCAGAGAGGCAGGCAGAGAGAGAGGGGGAAGCAGGCTCCCTGCTGAGCAGAGAGCCCGACGTGGGGCTGGATCCCAGGACCCTGAGATCATGACCTGAGCCGAAGGCAAAGGCTTTAACCCACTGAGCCATCCAGGCGCCCCTGTATCAATATGATTGTTAAAAGCACTAAAAATTACAATGTGGATTTTTTTAAAGAGATTTTATTTATTTATTTGACAGCGAGAGACACAGGAAGAAAGGGAGCACAAGCAGGGGAGTGGGAGAGGGAGAAGTAGATTTCTTGCCTAGCAGGGAGCCTGATGCTTGATCCCAGGGCCTGGGATCATGGCCTGAGCTGAAGGCAGGTGCCCAATGACTGAGCCACCCAGGTGTCCCTACAATGTGGATCTTCAAATAAATTGCTTTTTTAAATAGCTTCTCTGGCACTTTGAGGGCAGTGTTTGATTACACTTATCCAGAAAACTAGAAGGAGAAATAGTAGGAGATTTTGTTTTAAAGTTGAATTATTAGTCATACCTAGTGATGTCCACATTACTTGTCAGTTAACTTCACGGCCGGTGGGCAGCGAGCAGCAGACAGGGAGTTAGTGAATGCTTTCATATCCGATTTCGTTATTCATCGTTTGGCAGAAAACAGTTTTTGAATATGCCTTATAATATTGTAAGATGTTCATGGTTACTTAAGAAAATCAGAAGACTGGGGCACCTGGGTGGCTCAGTTGGTTAAGCGGCTTCCTTTGCCTTAGGTCATGGTCCCAGGGTCCTGGGATCGAGCCCTGCATTGGGCTCCTTGCTCAGCAGAGAGCCTGCTTCTCTCTCTCCCTCTGCCTGCCGCTCTGCTTACTTGTGCTTTCTCTCTAGCTCTCTGTCAAACAAATAAATAAAACTTCAAAACAAAACAAATATCAGAATACTTAGCTTTTCACTCAAAGTTTCAGGAATAGTCAAATTTATTTTGTTTTACGTACTGAGTACAAATTAACTTACCTTCAGTCCTTAACTATAGTAAGAGTAGAGCTGGTTCATCAGGACAAGCAAGTTAATGCACACATACTTTATTTCAGAGATAGTTAAATATGGGATTTATCAACCAAAAAGTAATTTTTAAAAATCTCATCAGAAAATTTTAAATTAGCACATTGCCCTAGAGCAACTAGCAAGCTTAGATAGGAAAAACTAAAAGTTGAAATTGTTGTATAGGGGTATAAAAACCTTGGAAAATAAGTGTTTCAGAGATGGCTTAGCGCAATTTGATTGCATTATAAGATGCTGACATCTAATGCTTATTGTTGACCACTTGAACATATTTTCACAGTTGCTTTTGTAGGAGCCATGCTACTCCTGCGGTCTTTCCTATCATTGATTTAAATAGTATAGTGTAATGACTTACACATCTGCCAAAACAAAAGCAAGACAGAAGCACATCTGTCCCATCAGAGTGAATTGTTGTAAAGAGTTTAGTCAATTTCAGGCATGGAATGAACTCATCATATGCGAAGGATGCCTTTGCTTAGCATTTTCCCTGGGTGGTGTTATGAGATAATGCTATTAATTTTCTCTTCATAATACCAGGCTCATCCATCAACCTCGATGCTGTGTTTTTACTACTACTACTACTACTACTACTACTACTACTACTACTACTTCTTCTTCTTCTTTCTCCTCCTCCTCCTCCTCCTTCTTTAATAATGTTTGCCTCTTATATAGCTCATTCTGTGATCCAGTAATTTACTTTGAATGACAGAGTACTTACTTACATTTTTATTGTCAGGTTGTAAGTGTAAAAGACAGTAAGTCCTAAAACTTTAAACCTGTATTAAGGTATTATGATGCAAAGCGGACGACATCTTTACTATTTGTATGATGGACGCTTACCCTGTGGCAAGTGCAGGCACTAGGTGGGCAGCTGTGCCCAGACTTCCTTGGCATTCGAGTGTGACCCACGAAGACAGTGGACTTGTGTGTGCTTATAAAATTTTATGCGAGTGGAAAAACCTGAAACTAAATTCACGTGATGACAAAGCAGAACTGTAAAGGATCTGATTAAAGACACATGTATAGGCTCAGATATACCACAGAGATGGAGAGAGTTTTTCCAATGTCTGCATAAAAACGAATTAACTTGTCTGTGTCAGTGCATTTGGTGGTTCAAATTTTATGTGCAATACAACTAAGTGTATGTATAGTTAGGTTCTTCAGAGAAACAGAATCAATGGGAGATACATGTGTGTCTGTGAATATATGTATATATAAATTAATTAGTATATGTACATGTGAATTTATTTTAAGGAATTAGTTCACATGATTGTGGGGATTATGAAGCCTGAAATCTATAGGGCAGGTCAGCAGGTCAGAAATTCAGATAGGAGTTTGTATTGCAGTCTTGAGTCCAAAAGCTGGAAACTCGGCCAGAATTTCTGTGTTGGGGTTTGGAGGCAAAATTCCTTCATCTTAGGAGAACTTTAGTCTTTGTTCTTAATGCTTTCAACTAATTGGATGAGGCTGTCCATGTTATGGAGGGTCACTTGCTTTGGTTGGAGTCTACTCGTGTAACTGTTAATCACATCTAAAAAATACCTTCACGGCAACATTTAGAGTGGTCTTTGATAAAACATTTGGGCACCATAGTCTAGCCAAGATGACATATAAAATTAACCATTACAGTGTGTATTTTCTTTTTTTTTTTAAGATTTTATTTATTTATTTATTTGACAGACAGGAGAGAGATCACAAGTAGGCAGAGTGGCAGGCAGAGAGAGAGGGGGAAGCAGGCTCCCCGCTGAGCAGAGAACCCGATGCGGGCTCGATCCCAGGACCCTGAGATCATGACCTGAGCCGAAGGCAGAGGCTTTAACCCACTGAGCCACCCAGGCGCCCCACAGTGTGTATTTTCAATTATAAGTTTTGAAACATTAAAAATAATCCAAACATTAAATTTTGTTCCCCGTGAAGACTTCTTTGGAAGCCCAGAGCTCCGAGAAGAATGAGAGGTGGTTACGTATTGAAAAAGTGAAGGATTGTAGCTGAGCAGCTGGGTTTCAGACCGCAGCTCTGCTGTTTACAATTTGAGACTTCGGTTGCGTTTCACTTTCCCCATTTATAAGAGAAGATGTGACTCCATTAGAGTACTTTGATAAATCAACGAGAGAATGCTCATAAGAGTCCCAGTGTAGTGTATGCAGTACATGATAACTTATCATCATGATTATTTCTATAGACTTACATTTATGTTGCATTTTAAGGTTTTTAATTTCCCTTTATATCTTTTACATGGTAGCCTGGTACACAGTGTCCTGTTGAGCATGCTGTTGGTATTGTTTGTGAGGAAAAAATGGAATAAAAATACAGCATCTTTCATTTTTATCCCTTTTTAATTTTTATTTTATTTTTAGATTTTTTAGAATTTATTTGAGAGAGACAGAGAGAGAGAGAAAGTGAGAGAGAGCATGAGAGGGGAGACGGTCAGAGGGAGAAGCAGACTCCCCATGGACCCAGGAGCCCGACGTGGGACTCGATCCCCGGTCTCCAGGATCATGACCTGAGCTGAAGGCAGTTGCTTAACCAAATGAGCCACCCAGGCACCCCAATTTTATTCCTTCTTTAGATGGAGTATTATATTTGAATAACCAAGAAGATAAGTGGCATTGTGACCTCAACTATTGTTTGACAATTAATTATGCTGAAGAGCATCTGCCACAGCTTGGGACAGTCCATTGTTTACTGTGTTGTTAGGTACAAATATATAATTTTTCTGAAGTCATGGCTTACAGTTAAGTGCATTCTAAGAGTACATCCAAAACTTAATTTCTTGTTTTGATACTAGGGCTCATTGAAATGGAACCAGATTTTGTAGAAAACCTTTAAAGCAGTTCATATTCTTACCTAAGGCCTTACTATTGGTGACTTACTTTATTGATGGACTCTGGGATTTAGCTCAGAAATAGAAAGTAATCATTGATCTATATGGTTTTCACTTTTGTTTGGAATTCTTTTTGTATTTAATAAGTGCATTTTAAAAAAAGATTTTATTTATTTATTTGACACAGAGAGAGAGATCACAAGCAGGCAGAGAGGCAGGCAGAAAGAGGGGGAGAAGCAGGCTCCCCACTGAGCAGAGAGCCCGATGCGGGGCTCGATCCCAGGACCCTGAGATCATGACCTGAGCTGAAAGCACAGGCTTTAACCCACTGAGCCACCCAGGCACACCAATAAGTGCATTTAAAAAAAAGATTTTATTTATTAGGGAGAGAGCACAACAAGGGGCCGGGTCAGAGGGAGAAGCAGATTCCTGCTGAGCTGAGAGCCCGATGGGACTTGTTCCCGGGACTTCAGAATCATAACCTGAGCCGATGGCAAGATGCCTAACCCACCGGGCCACATAGGTGCCCCAATAAGTGCATTTTTAAGGTTATAGAAATGCCTTTGTTTTGTTTTTTTAAGAAAAATAGTGTGGCTCCTCCTCAAGTTGACCGTACTACTACAAAATGTATTGGGTTCATTTCTTTTCGGCTGTAGTTTTGTACCAAGTGTTCTATAGCTTGTCAATATTGATATTAATAGTGTTGGGAGTCTATGAGAGCAGGGAGGACTTCGAAAAGATCCCTTACTGGGGTCTTCACATGGGTGCTGCTTTGATAACATGAAAGTCAAAAAGAGACTTTATTCTTTTTAGCTGTTGCTTCTGGTGCATCTCCCAGGAAAAGTGGATTGGAGTCTATTAACCTGAGCTTCCTATTGTATAATGGAACATGTGTTTAGGGTCTGTTTCCTGGTAACCTCCTGAGAGGCTTAAGGACTAAATAGAAAGTACCTGGTAATACTCAGTTTCTTACTTGAAAGTAGAGTTAAAAAAAAAAAAGTCTTTTGCTACAGTCTTACTGCCTGAGTGAAGTTACTACATTTTAATGGTTTTGCATTTTGATTTCTTTTTATGAAACATGGACTGGATACAGTTGTCCCAATCTCAGATACTTAACATATAAGATAATTATTTTCATCAAATTAAAGTAACACCTGGGATATTACAGTCCAAGGTAAGAGATTGAAACTAGTACTCATTAATAGTACCTAAGTATTGGTGGGTAAGTACGTCCATTCAGGTGAGAATTAAGAAGCAGTCCAAACCAGAAAGGTTTGAGGGGTATTGGTGTTCTTCAGATTAGTCCAGGAAGGCTAGCGGCAGCCCCTGACTTCTCAAAAGGACCTGCTAAGTGCAGACACTGTGCTCGTATTTTATGTTTAGTCAAACCATTCCAAGAAGTAGGTATTAAATTATCACAGGTCCAGTATTCTTGGGGCAAAACATATTTTAGATTTTATGACTTTTTGGATGTTTAGAATATTTTCACGTATGGTTTATATTATGTATTCCTCCTCCCTCAGCATTTTTTTAGCCAAGTCCCCCTTAATTGAACACATGACTATTTCTGTAGTGAAATACAGAAAAATTCACACGTAAGTGGGATAATGACTATAAATAGTCCCCCTCTCCCGCCCCTGGGTCATTCAGGTCAAATTTTGCTGCAGATGAGTTTTCTAGCAAAGCAGTTTGCTATTAACTTCATAACAAACTCAGAACAAAAACTGGTTTAGAGAGCTTTTGAAATTTCAGATTTGAGGAAAAGGGGTTATGGATCAGTATTTCTGTTTTTGTAGTTAGAAAGAATGGCAAAGAAAAATAATTTTCCCAAGGAAATTTGAACTCATACATTTACCACAATACCACTATAGTAGGTAGGATGTGGTATTTCTGGAATACGAGCAGGTCCAACAAATCATGTCATTTCATTTTTTTTTCTCTACCTTTTTTCATCACCTCAGTGTTTCTGATATTTTATACATCACTGAATTCTTGGCTTCTCCACCTCATTCTTTTCCATCTAAATTCACACGTTAACCTGGTTTTAGTGCCTTTTTGGGAGATTTCAGTACTGCGGGCGAAATTAGGAGATTTCGTATTTTATATACTTTCAAAGGTTCTTTATAATTTATAGTCTTACTCCATGGGGGTATTTTGTTAGATATTTTCCATTGGCAAGTTTTTATTAGCCATCTCTTAACTTTGTCTCTTTTTCTCAAAATATAAAAATTTTATTTGACAGTAAATCAATGCATGTTCACTAGTTTATATGTAAAAACAACATGGGGGTTAAGATTTTGCTCGGTTTTTTAAGAGTTTAAAACATACCTTTTCGGTTTCCCATGGCAACTAATGACAATATGTTTAATCATAGTATTTACTTTCTTGATTTGAACGGGGAAGACTGAGAAAACTCAGAATAGGCTCATGATGTCAGGGTGGGTTGGGGGGAAGCAGGTTGGGGGTGTGGGGAGGGAAGATTCTGAGGGTCTAACAGCCTAGCTGCCTGGGTCCTAATCCTGCCATCATCTCAGGCTTTTTTTTTTTTTTTTAAAGATTTTATTTATTTATCTATTAGGAAAGAGAGAGAGTGAGAGAGAGAAGGTCAGAGTGAGAAGCGGACTCCCCGTGGAGCTGGGAGCGCGATGTGGGACTCGATCCCGGGACTCCGGGATCATGACCTGAGCCGAAGGCAGTCGCTCAACCAACTGCGCCACCCAGGGGCCCTCATCTCAGGCTTTTAATACAACTGGTTTTGAAGGGCTGTCAGGAGGATTAAGTGAAGAGGTGCAGTGCACTCTGCAGTGCACCTGTCACCAGGTGAGGACTCAGGGTTAGCTGATGGTCAGCTAACCGATGGTCAGCTAACCAGTGGTCATCCCGAGCAGAACTAAGGTTTTTATGTGAGGTAGTTCTTTATCAGATTTGCTTTAAGTGTAAGCAGTGTGTGTGTGTGTGTGCGCGCGCGTGTGTGTGTGTGTGTGTGTGTCTGTCTCGTTGATCTTACCTTTCCCCTCACCTTCCAGTAAGTGGCCTTCTCAGGCTTTTTCCTGCCTTCCACTTGCAAGAGGGTTAGGGTTGGAGATCCATCTCAGGTGTGGCAGTGATGCTTAGCCGAAGGTGGGGTGTGTGGGGGAGGCAGGAGACTGAGCAGCTTATCTCAGAGTTGAGGGACTCTGTCTGTGTTCATTGGTTTCTACTCTGTTCTCTGGGGGCCCTACCATTGAATCAGTGAATAAGTACTCAGTGTGACTGTGCTTTCTAGTTTCTGGTTAGGAAGTTTTCAGAAACATTTCAGTATTTAAGATAGTCACCTCTGATGAGAAATGTATCAAAATACTGTGGTCTGGTGAGGTGAATTAATTTAAAATTAATTTAAAAATGTGTTTCTTTGTGTGACTCTTCTTGACTAAAGAGAAAGCGGGACATGAGTTTATATCTAAGTTTATACTTTCAATAATCCAGTTCTTTACCTTTACTTTATTAACCCGTATAGCTTTTTGGAAGTTGCTTTAGATTATACCTGTATGTAAGTCAGTAGTGGCAAATTTCAGTCAGTTGTAGAAACTTATGTTTCAATAAAAGTCCAGGATTTGTGGATCCTTGCTAGCTTACTTGTGTGAGTGTGGGGTGCTTGTTATGTGCAGGTCCTTAGTAAATGCTTTCACTTGAATAGATTATTTTAGGTGCTCCGTCAGTTAAAAGTAATGAATCATAAGGAAGCTTTTGAAAGCCAAGTGGTGAATTTGCAAGATATTTTTTCCAGGGTAATAATTTAAAAATGCTCTTGGCACAAATTCAGTATTTATAAAACAAATAGCTAAGCAGTGCACAGTGAACTTTTCTAATCCCCATATGCCTTATCATCGTGATCTTTATCATCTTTTTTTTCTTTAAAGATGCCACCAAAAAAATTAGAATTTGTTGCCACATAATACTATCCAATACTTCACATAGCCTTGTACTTACTGTGGTTTTGTAGACTTCTCCAATCTGATGGTTTCTTTTGCTTTTAGAGAATATGTCAGAAAGCCTTATTTTTTAAAAAAGATTTTATTTATTTACTTGAGAGAGAATAAGAGTGAGCTAGAGAGAGAGAGCACAAGCAGGCGTGGGAGGTGCAGAGGGAGAGGGAAAAGCAGACTTCCTGCTGAGCAGGGAGCCCGATGCAGGACTCGATCCCAGGACCCCAGGATCATGACCTGAGCCAAAGGCAGATGCTTAACTGACTGAGTCACCCAGGAACCCCAATTCTTCTTATTCTTTATGTAGTGTTCTAGAGTTAAAACTTTTTAAAGCAAGTGTAAACCAACCTGAACCAATAATGAAGTTAATTTGTTCCCCTTTTAGGTGGGCAACTCGTTGGCCACTTACCTACTAATTCTGTTGGGTGACTCTTATTGAGCTCTGTTATTTCTGTAAAATAAAGAATCACTAGGAAATAGTGCCTGCGGAGGTTGGATCTAGGTGGCTTCCAAAGGTGAGGCTCTTTTAGATGTAGGTATGTTCTCAGCTTAATAGTGAAGTAAGTGAGGTTCTCATTAAGTAGCAGGTGTCTTTTTAAAAAAAAATATTTATTTATTAGAGAGAGAGAGAGAGCAGGTGCGTGAGGGGCAGAGATAGAGGGAGAGAGAATCTCAGGCAGACCGCAGGCTGAGCGCTGTAGCCTGATGCAAGGCTCAATCTTACGACCCTGAGATCATGACTTGAGCAGGAAACCAAGATTCAGATGCTTAACCGACTGAGACATTTATAAACTATAAATTTATAAATGATTAATAAATAGTTGAAGAGAGTTCTTACAGGAAATTTATTATCATCAGTAATATTTCAGTCATGGTGACTAGAGTAGGGATAGATGATGGTTAAATACGTTGAAAATATTGATGCATTTGAGTGTTTGTGCCTCAGATGATAGAAAGAATAACAAATGAAATGCATTTTCCAGGTTGTATTTTTTATTCTCAGAGTGAGAGTAGGAAGTGGTCGGGGTGGAAAGGATGAGTATTTGCATCCATGTCTTTTTAGACTTGGACCTCAAACAGTTTTGTTTTGTTTTGTTTTGTTTTTAAGATTTTATTTATTTATTTGACAGAGAGAGACACAGCGAGAGAGGGAACACAAGCAGGGGGAGTGGGAGAGGGAGAAGCAGGCTTCCCACCAGGCAGAGACTCTGATGTGGGGCTCAATCCCAGGGACCATGAACTGCGCCGAAGGCAGACGCTTAACGACTGAGCCACCAGGCGCCCCACTCAAGTAGTTTTAGAACATTCTTTCATTGATAGAGTAGACATTTATTGAAAGACTGCTATATGCCTGGTACTGCAGAAAGTTCTAAAGATATATTTTTGAGGAATTCAACCTAGTGGGGAAAAGTCTTAACTTTTAGAAAGCCTTTTCTAACATCTCTTGGGGTGATATGCCTCCCCTTTCTGTATACCCAGAGCATTCTTATCATTATGTTTATCCAAGTATTGTAAAACTTCTGGAAGCAAAACTAGAGTAAATTGTTGTGACCTTGGGTTAGGCATCAATTTGTTAGGTATGATACCTAAAGCACAAGCAACCAAAGGAAAAAAACAGTTAAATTGGCCTTCATCAAAATTTAAAACTGTTGTGCTTCAAAGGACACTATCAAGCAAGTGAAAAGATAGCTCACTGATTGGGAGAAAATATTTACAAACCATCTATCTGATAAGGATCTAGTATTCAGAATTTATAAGCTCTTACAACTCAACAATAAGAAAGACAAATAATGCAACTATAAAATAGGCAAAGGATTTGAAGACACACTTCTCCAAAGAAGATATGTAAAGGGACAATAAGTACATGAAAAGAGGTAATGCTCAACATTATTAATCATTAGGGAAATGCAAATCAAATCCACAATGAGATACTACACACTCACTAGGGTAGCTGTAATTAAAAAGAAAAAAACCACACCTACTAATAAGTGTTGGTGAGGATATAGAGAAGTGAGAAACAACCCTCATGTGTTACTGTTGGGAATGTAAAATTGTGCTTTGGAAAACAGTTTGGCAGTCAGAGTAAACATAGACTTATCATATGACCGAGCAATCCTACCCTTAGGTGTTTGGATTTACAGGTCAACTTTGCTAGGCCAAGGTATCGCAGATATTTGGTCAGATATTATTCTGGATCTTTCTCAGGGAGTGTTTTTTTTTCTCCCCAAATATGTTTATTTTAATTTTTCAGTGTTACAAGATTGATTGTTCATGCACCACACCCAGTGCTCCATGCAATACGTGCCCTTCTCCATACCCACCACCAGGCT